>CM062812.1:812685834-813340834 GCA_031772625.1 Pinus tabuliformis
ACAGAGTAGAAGGGCCTATGCTTAGACCTCTAGAGATGAGTGGAGCTCAAGCTTGAAGAGTAATAGCTAAATGTGAATATGCTTGAGTGCTACTTATAACACTAATTGTGGATTGCATGTATATGGAAATGATGCTTGAATTATTTTTTAATGTAATGGAATTTCATGTGTTTTTTATTAGGCATCTTGAAGGTCTGGATAGTCAATGGCTATGACCACGAATGCTTATTGTTTCTCTAATATTGGCATAATTGCTTACATTGTTTTGTGCATTATTGTTTATAGTGTACCAACACTACTGGTTAAGTGGTATATTCTTACACACTTCAAATGAATATGCCTGTGAATGTTCATATGACATGATGGATTTGGAAAATCCCTATGTGCCTTATGTGTGTGTGTGTGTTGTTGATGTGAATCCCATGTTTTGCATATTATTTCTCAAAGAGCCTCAGTGGCTTGGAGGCATGGTATTATGTGACTCCATTAGAGAGTGAGGTGTTTTGATGATTTCTTACTTTTTCAAGTGGATGTTGAGGTGTAGCATTGTGATGCAATGGCTATGTGATGAATAAAGATTTTATGCATATCCATGTTTCATTTTTAAATGTGATAATTATAAATTAAAATATGGAAGATACTAATGTGACATATGGCTTTCTAACTAACCACCTTCATATTGCAGATGTCATGATTGTTGGCCTTGGAAAAAAGGCTGGATTTAATGATTGTAGCTAGCCTTAGTAAGGAGGTTGAACTTAATGGCTATTTCTGACATTAGCAAGAAGGATAAATATTTAAAAATTGATAATGTTGATTGATAGAGAAGGATGATATTTTAAAATTGTTAATGATGGTCTTGGTAAAATATTGATCTTCAAAAAATTGCAATGGCATGATGGTAACCATGTTTATATCAACATATATGTATCTCTGAATTTCGAAACCAAGTTTATGTATATGTTTAATTGTGTCTAGGTTTGAGACATGTGACTACTGAGAATTTTGAAGATGTGTGGACAACTGCAAGGTATCTTGCTTCGCTTAGCATGGAAACATGGTAGATGGTTTATTATTTATTATATTTTATTAATGCATTATCAACTGAGTGTGTATGGAATGATATAAAAATAATCAATGGAACCAAAATAAGGCATGTATAGTGCCATGGTACAACATGATATGGAACAAGTCCATCAAGAGAAAAAAAGGGAGAATCCCTTTGAATAAAAGGAACCTTCAAGGACTTGAAGGCTAAGCTTAAAATTTGTAAGGTAGAGAATCAAAGGCTTTCAAGGTTGAATACCATGCTAATGTAAAATTTATCTCGTATTCAAGGTTTGTTTCAACACACTCCAACCCCTTGAGATGTGGACAAAAGTCCTACTAACAGGGCCAAAAAGAAACCTCGTAAGGATGGGAAGAAAAACAAAGTGACTTCCTGGTGGCAATGTGAGGGGGAACATTTAAAAAGGGACTGTCCATGTATATATATATATTGAAAAGGATTCCCTTATGAATTATTTGAGGGAATTGAGACTCAACGTTGTTTTAAACCTTGGAAAGAGTTTCAAATAAAATTATATATATGTATGGAGGAGGATACAAAGAGTGTTGGACCCATGGTTATGGGTGATTTTGGGAGATATTGTATGTTCACTCTTCTTTCACAATCGAATGCATATTTTATTTTCACCTATTTTGATTCCTAATTTACACATGGCCATGCTACATTTGTTTTACCATTTTATGATTGTTATCATGAATTTTTTCATTATTTTTTATTGCCATTATTTCCTTTTTAAAATTTTCCTTTCCACTTCCATGCTTGGGGCCTCCAAAAAATATATTTGGTGTGGCAGGGAGGCCATAGATTCCTAGGAACAAGGCTAATTGAAATGCATTAGAATATGCGACCAAGGAGGCCCCCTGCATAAATAATGAGTAGTGAAGAAACATGAGGAAGGTTGGAAAGGGGGTAGTGTGTATTTGGCATGAATAATGACATGTTGAATGAGTTATAGACAATATGGAACACCAATTGGATGATTGGATGGAAGGAGGTCATTTCTAGTATATGTTTGAGCATCATTTATCTAATATGACGTCAAGCATGAATGAAATTATGTACAGGATGAAAACTACCTATGTGAATAGTAACAACAATACAAGGAGTTATCTGAACTTTGATTTTATCTGACATGTGTCAATGTATGTTATGCCCATGATTAAGCGAAAAATAGTATGATAGCCAAGTGGGCTGGTTGGGTCCATGGGAAATAATGGACAATGATATGGGAATCATGAAAATGGCACAAAGGAGGTTCTCTAAACCTTGACCTTACTTGATATATCTGAATATGGGTTATATTCATGAGAATGATTAATTAATTGAATGTATGTTAAGGCCATTGTGATTGATAGGTTCTTTTCATGGATCATTCTTGTGGAAGAATGATGGTTTATATTTATTTAATGCAAGTATGGATGGCATGTAAAGATTCTCAGTTGTGTGAGGAATCAATAGGGAAAGAAGTAGACCTAGCTAATTTATGATTTTGAAATCATGTGATTATAACTCTTATATTTTTTCCCATGTTTACATTATGAACATGGAATGTTGAAGGTTTATCAATAAATAAAGAAAAAATGTGATATGTCACCTATTTCCACAAGCATGGGCAAATTGAAGTAAGAACAAAACCAAAATTGGGTTGTGGGTGCAAGCAGTAAAGCATCGGAAGGATGCATATGTCATCATTTACAATACATATATATAGAGAATGTGGATTATGGGTTTCCTGGGTTAATATTGGGACAAGTAGATCACTCGATATTGGGGGTTTCCTAGGCCTAGGATTTGTGATGATGGGGAAGTCATGGTAATGTGTAAATTGTGCCATGTGTAATTATGTACAAATTGTGTTTGAATCATATGTATATGTATATGTATATGTATATGTATATGTGTTGTACACTATGTATACATGCATGTGTTGTGTAACATGTTGGGACAGGAAGATGTGGGATTGGTTGGGCCTATGTTTCATGTAATGTGTTGGCACATACAGGTATGGGACTATTCAGGCCTGTGTGTTATGTAATGTGGAAGTTGTGATGATATCAGAGTTGTGATGGTAAATGATATTATTTTCAATAGAAGACTACTAGGATTGGTACTGACCACACTCATAGGGAAGCGAGGGGGGGGGGGGGGGGGGGGGGGGGGGGGTGGGTTATATATATATATATGGCACTAGGTTCTTGCCATGTTTGGAAACCAATCCAATATGTGGGGGTATATCCACCGCTTGGGTGCTTGGAAAGTTTGGAAACTAATAAAGAGTGTGGGGGCAAAAGAGAAGAGATGAGAAGAGAAGGAACTAGGTTCTTGTGAACATTGGAAACTGATCCAGTGTGTGTACAAGAGGAGAGAAGGATGTTGGGTTCTTGTTAGGTTTGGAAGCTGACATAGTGTGTGTACAAGAGGAGAGAAGGTCATTGGGTGCTTGTCAGGTTTGGAAATTGACCTAGTGTGTGTAAATAAACAAACAAAGAGAATTCAAAGATAAGTGTGAGTGTTTCATTTTGATTTTATGAATTTCTAAATTATGAACATGATTTGATATTTTGATTTATGATGATTTGGTATATGAGCTAATTTGGCTCGTTGTGATAGGAAACAAAACAAAATTGCAAGGATTCACTTATGGATAAGATACTAATGAAGTATGATTTAATTTTATTTCAATTCCTTATGTTGAGTCTCATGGATATTTGTGTGCCTTGATGTATGAAAGCATGGAAATTGCTCGATTCAGGTGAATGGACTAGGTTTCAAGGTTAATAGTAGCAACAACAAAGGTATTAAAGTACATAGTGGTACATTGGTCAAATATTTTAGGAGCATGTGTTGAAAATGGCAACAAGAAATGCTAAAAATAACAGTTCAAGTACCAGTGCTAGACTGACCAACAAGGAATGAAAAATGGAAGTGCTAAAAATAGAATTACTATTTTTAGTAGTTCGGGATAAATTCCTATTTTAGTTAGTCCTTGAACTAAAATAGAGAAGTAAAATTCGAATTTGATCTTAGCATCTGTTTGTAAAATAATTAATTAATTCATCTTGAGTTAATTAGTTGTAGAAAATCAAACATGAAGTCTTTGTGGGGACATGCAACAGTTTCTCCATTAATTGAGGAATTTATCCATCAATTAAAGAGATAGTGATGAGTTGTAATATTGAGTTGTAATTGGTTGGCTCGATTAACTGATTCAGGTCTAATTATATTAATTCAAACAGTTTGTTGAATTAATTGTGAGTTCAGTTAGTTAATGCTTGCGTGCATGTAACTGTTGCACTTCAAATAACTAAATATTCTCTCATAAATAACTCATGCATGTCAGTTCAGACAGAGACCTAGTTGAGATCAAAGGAGGGACAATGTACTATCAGTTGGATGGAATTTTCCTATAAAGGAAACTCATTTATGCAGAAGGATTCATCTCCTTTAGGATTGCGTAGTTACTACTAGGCCAAGTGAGCAGTGTGAGCTGGGAATTCACATGTGTGGAAGCATTGGACCCCAAGAAAAATTGTGCAAGAAAATATGAGGCTTAGAGGGTAGAGGAGAAGTTTGTGAGAGCCTTTGACTCTCTATGAGCAGTATTGTTTGATTGCAGGGAGCAGGATAGCTTGGGAGTTGATTCTTTTTGTAACTTGAACATATTTCCACTTGTATGATAATACAGAGATTGGGGTTTTAGGCTGAGGCTTTCCCTGGGTTATTTCTTCTGTGTTATGTTTGATTGATTTCTAATTCTCAGTTATATGTGTTCTCATTGATCTTTATCTATTCGATTAAGCTTCTGCAAAGTTTGTTGTAGAAGTAGATATTGTATTCTGCTTTAGTCTATTGCATAATCTGTTGATCTACAGTGGGAATTTCTAGAGCATGGTCATTGTGGGACACTAGCACCCAATGGTTCCCATAGATTTCAATGAGGATTCCATGACCAGTATGAAGGTATTGAGTGTTACACTAAAAAATGTCACCTTGACTACTTACAGTTAGTATGGCTCAAATCAACAGTCATGCTACCCTCTTAGGCAAGTCTCATGCCTCTGTTATCCATCTCAAACTCAAAGAAGAGAGAAAGTCTTGTAAAAACTATGTTTATCTCTGGGGTCGCAGGTTCTCTCTAGCCTTACCTGCGGGGACGCTGACCATGTTCACAAAATCTGCGTCCATGGACGCTCTGTATGTTAAGGGACAGGTGCGTCCCTCTGTAAAAGGCAAAATGCGCGAGTTTTATCTTGAAAAAGTTACTTGTGGTTACTTCTAGAACATTCTAGAGGTCGGTTTGATGAAATGGATGCGCCTCCAGTTGGTTCATGTATCTCTATTAAGGGGGAACTTATCCCATCAATAAGGGAGCTATCCCACCCAAAGAGGGGGATGATCCCATTGATAGTGGACCTGAATAACCTCTTTACAGCACTATAAATAAAGGCATTGAGCCAGAAGGAGAGGAGGTTGGAGCTATACATTTTCTTTGGGTAAATGCTGCAGGATTTAGGTCTTCCATTAGAGCCTTTGTGAGGAGAGATTGTCTTCACTTGATTCTACTTGGGAGAGGGTGAGCTTTGTCAAAGTAGAGGAAAACCCTTGATGGACCCTGGGAGGAACTTGCACAACACCAAGGCCAGGTTGTAAGAGTTTCTTTGTTTCGTTATTAATACAAACTGGTTTATTTTTCTCAATAGCTTGTGTTAATGAGTTATTTCATGTGTTCCTTGGTCTGCATGTTGAATATATGTTTTATTATATGAAATGCAAGTGCTTGGTAATTGTTTGATTGTTTGTGGTTGCAGGAATTGACTTGAAGGAGGAGCTCATCCGGATCGTCAAGAACGGACTTCAACAACAGCGTTTTGGAATAAGGTAAGCCTAAACACTTGTAGTTTTCATGTTGTAAAAGGTGTATTTAGAGAAAGATCACTCCATTTTGTCTTGTTTGTCATTAGAATGTCTTAGACTTCTAGGAAGGTCAGTCGTGTCCGCACCCTTGACAAATTCCGTGTGACAAATTGGCGACTCCACTGGGGAATCCATTAATGAGAGAGTCTTTTCCTTTATATGAACTTTGCTTTGAGAAAATCATTTTTATTTTCTGGTTTTTGACTGTGAGAATTAGTATTTGGGTGGCTTAGCTTTAGATTTAGTTAGATTTGGTTTTTCTTCATTTTTCCAGAAGGACGCACCCTCTGAGTACTGCACAGTGCGTCTTTGGACGCGCTGTTGCCGTTTGCACAGAGCGGGGCCGCACCTGTGACAACGGGTTGCCTGCGTCTTCCTGTAAAACTTAAGAAAATTCCATTTTTGCTTTAAATTGCTTTTAGATTTTGTTTTTCATTAGTGTTTTCTGCCCAGATCCTTTAGTACCCTGTCAAGAATTTTCACCTGAACTAGTTTTGTGAGCTTTGAGTGTTTTAGTGGTTTTCAACGAAGTTTAGACCTAGGGTTTGATTTTTGGAAAGGCTTTGTAGTGACTTTGATAGTAGAAAGTTGTCCAGCCTTAGATCTCTCTGGTTAGTCAACCTTCTTAGAAGTCGGGCCTGTCGTAAAGTCTCCTTTTGTGAGCAACTTGCCATTTGAGTTGTTTTGGGTCAAATTTCGATTTGCTTGTTTATAAAGTATTGATTTCCATTTTACAAAAAGAACAAAAAGATTAGAATTTTGTTTTGACTAGTTTTTGGTTCTGCAATAAGCTAGTCCTTGATTTGATTGTGATCAAGTAAAACACCTTAGAAATAATCATTGTTAGTTTTGGCCTCGTTAAGATTGCTTAGAGTAAATTTGCCTTTAGTTTGCTTATGAGTGCATTTTCATAGATTTTAAGAGTTGTTAAGATTGATTTTTGGTTATATTAGATTTATTTGCTTTATTAAAAGAAAAATACAAAAACATCTTCTTAAAAAGTCTTGTTTCAAGTAGCTTTTTGTTTTCGAAAGAAGAAAAGAGTTTTTTCGTGCATGTAAAGAGAGGTTATGTTTTTATGCTTGGAAAAGACAAACGAATTGTTTCTTTGATTGTCTTCAATTAAGAAGTTGCTTTTATAAAGATTGCATTCTCTCAACTTTTTAGTTAAGCAATTCATCGAAAAAGTAAAGTAGTGGATAAATCATTCTAGGTGCATTTTGTAGTGGTTTCGAGTCGAGTCAACACACCACTGGTTTCACTTCCATCACCTTTTGACTTAAGAAACAACCTTAAAAGTAACGCTTAAATTAAAATCAATCTAGTAATCTTTATTTTTCTAGGGCTCTGAAGCACCAACATAGCTTAGGCTAGGGTCTTGGAGTAGGTGAGTACTTAACTCTCCAAGACTACAAAACCAAACAGATAGTCTATCTTGAGTAGAACAAATCCAATTGTTTCAGTTACATTCTGGGAAAGCTCCTCTTAAAGGAGAAGCACGAGCTCGTGTCCGAACCAGTGAGGGGATCATTCCTCCCTCGTTGGGAACGACGCCAGGCAGTACGTATTACAAACGGTAAACCTCGGATTAACCATTGTCGAGGAGCCAGGGGTCACTTATCGGTAAACCTTGGATTGTTGTCAAGGAGCCGGTAAGGGGATTGGAGCTTGCTACTCTGCCCTTGCGTGCTGTCGGAGTTTAGACTGTTCCCCCAGGTGTAATTGTTGTGATTGGTAACCTTAGTGGCCATAATATCTAGGATTCTACCCAAGGTGACGGTGGAGGGAAGGTCCCACTGTACCTGGAGCAGACGTCGGTTATACTCACTTGGATTTTCTGGGGGGTTCGCTTCACTTCGAGACGGTTAAAGTGGAGGAACTTGGTCCAGTCTATTCATTAAGCAGGTTGCCGGGGTAACTGTTCCACCCCCATTTCTGTACTGAATCCTGCGAGGTTGGGCCTAATCACCAACTAGCGCTTTTGGTCCGGAAGACTACTGTTTGTGTGTGGTTTGACGCTCTAGATTATTTAGGCGTGTGCTTCAAATTTGTTTGCTTCTTTAGAAGACTTTAGGTGGTTTGATTTGAAATTTTTACTTTGTTTTCGTGTGTTGTAGTTAAAATCTTTAATTGTGGCGGAATTACCGAGACAGTCCCGTAGACTTCGGGGCAAGTCTCCTGAGATTGTTACCGGAATAGATTTGTTAAGAAAACTCCGTAAATCGCGGGGTGAATCTCCTGAAGACATTCCGGGTCATTTAGAAGGGTTAAAGGTCCTTGTAACTCCTCCTAGTGGCAGTAGAGTAGGATCACCTGAAGAAGGAGAATTTTCCTTGGTAGTCCATCCAGATTACCAAAGTTTAGAAACAGGTTACAATCCCGAAGCTGTTACAGTTTCCGAGCTTGCTGGTAGTTTTTCATCTGCCAGTGAAACAGGCGAAGAACCTGAAATTTCCGAACCTGTTACTCCAACTCCTAGTGTTCCTGATTCACCAAGAATAGAAAGAATTATCACCGAAAATCTTCCTGTTGGATTAATTGCTATAGAAGAACTTGTTCCAGAAAGAAATAGGCGTTTCTGATTCTGAAGATCTAATTACCCTTGATCTAAGGGAGCGTGAATCCATCTTTTACAGTCCTCCTAGAAGTGAATCTTGGTACCTTGCATTAACCAATTTTTTAGACAACTCAGTAGGTTTTTCTACACCTCGTACTCCGGTTCCACCTAGAGGAATTCATTCTCCTGTAAATATGTCTGGTCAGTCATCTGTGTTTTCACAAAGTCCTGAATCATTTTTACATGGCGGTCCTTCTGTTCCTACTGGGTATCAATCACTTTCTGGTACCTTTGCGGGAGCATCTCCTCAACCCGTTGATCATGGGTTATTAGTTGGAAACAGTGGTAATGTACCATTGAGTATAGGTGACGTTTATATGATGTCAGGTTCAACTCCCATTAACCAACCTCAAGGTGGCCAATTACCGCCTGGGGGGCAACCTTCGTTAATGCCTGGGGGGCAACCTCAAGGTACTTCATTCGTGACTGGGGGGCAACCTCAAGGGTATCAACCCCAGCCTCAATATGTACCCCAAAGTCAACCTCAGTATCAATATCAACCTCAAGGATGGCAACCTCAAGGATGGCAACCCCAAGGGTATCAACCCCAAGGGTATCAACCTCAAGGATACCAACCTCAAGGTCAAGGTCAACCCCAGTATTCGTATTTACCTCAAGGTTATCAACCTACGGGTCAATACCCTGGTCAAGGTTATCAACCACCTCAAGGGCAATCATATGGGACTGCACCTTACAGTTATCAACCCTATCCTCAATACGGCTATGGATCTCAGTATCCTCAACCTGTTACGAGTCAATACCCTGGAATGTTAACATGGGATCCGTCACAGGGTCAACAGATGTCGCAACCAAGTATACAGTCGGTACCTCAAGCAGGACAACCTGCAGTTCCTGGTCCACCCCAGCAACCGCAACCTGTCCAGTCAAGTGTTCAGACCCCTGTAACTTCCGTAGTTACTCAGCCGCCAATTGCACCTGGTACTCCACCTCACACGGCTGCAGCAACTACCGCTTCATCTACCATGCTTACTTCTGGAGTATCGGCAGCTCCGGTTTCTACTGTCCCTGTAACCACTCCTCAGACATCTGTACCGTTGTCTGGACCCACGGTTCAAACCACAGTCCAGATGCCTGCAGGCCAACCTGGTACAAGTACGGTTGTTACTACTCAACCTCAATTTGTTCAACCTCCGTACCAGGGACAGTATCAACCTGGGCAAGCTGCCCAACAACCGGTTTACCAGTATCAACCGTATCCTGGGTACACTTATCAACCACCTCAGCAACCCCAGTACGGTCCGGTTAATCCTGGTTTTCCAGGAGGATATAATATCCCAAATGCGACTCCTGTTCCTAGTTATCCTGGATATCCTCCTCCTGGGGCTGGTATTGTGACTCAGAGTTTTAGAGATCCTAACCGGCAGTTACCGTTTATTGCGACTTTAGATTTACCCGACTTGACGCGCCTAACGAACGATCCAATTCAATATCTTCAGTTCTGGCCGCCAATGCCAAATAAGTTGCCCAGCGATATACCCAAGTTCGAAGGTAAGTCTGGAGAGGATCCGTCTAATCACGTGATGACTTACCACCTCTGGTGTGCATCAAATTCCATCTCAGATGATTCCATCCGCTTACGTCTTTTCCAGCGTACACTCATTGGTCTCGCAGCCAAGTGGTACATTGAGTTACCACGGGCCTCTTTTTACAACTTTAGCCAGTTAGCTACCTCGTTCTTAACTCATTTTCAGTTACCAGTCAGATACGATAATGGTACAGAATTATTAACTTCGCTAAAACAATCGACATCCACGTACATTTCTGATCACATCATGAGTGGAGACGTCGAAGAAGATTAGTGAAAGTTTTTATCCCGGACCAAATCTTAGCTGAATGGTTTGTCAAATCATTATTACCAAGAATTACTGAAGATGTAGCTAAGGCCGGAGTAGTTACTGAGGAGCAAGTCATTGCTCAGGCACAATACCTTGACTTAGTTTACACTCAGTCGGGTACGTTACACGAGAAAATTCCGGATCTTCCAAAGTCAAACCAAATCGCTGCTGCTCCTTCGGGATCTCATGCCGCTGATGGTATGATTGGTATCGTGACTACGAAGAGTAAGAAGAAGTCTTCCAAGACCTCCAATACTCCAATTATCACTTTGCCTGATTCTCCGACAGGAGAGTCTTCTCCTCCTGAACTTACCGCCGACATTCACGCTGTAGAGTCATCTACGGCCAAATCAAAAAACGGTGGAAAGAAGAAAGGAAAGAAGAAGGCTAAAGCAGACAAGGCTCCAAAGGAGAAAACGGAAAAGTCGGAAACCAATGACGAAAAACGCAAACCTCGATATCCTTGTCTTATTTGTGAAGAAGATCATTTTACGAGAGACTGCCCTCATCGGGCCGAGGTAGTGAAAATAGTCAAAGGTTCTCCCACTCCTGCTGTGTTAAAAAATCCATTTCCAGAGCAGGAGAATAAGATGATAGGTTCTTCTTCGAATGCCAGTGAAGAACCCATTTTGATGATGTCTCATGTCAGGATTGCGACTCGATCGCAAGATTATGGTAGTAAGGCTCCTGTTGATGGTAAGGAAGCAGAATCTTCTCACTCTAACCCATCAACCTCAGCTCCTGGTTCCGATCCACTACAGATCGAAAAACCTAACCCAGACTTAGTGATTAAGCCGCCCGCCAAGGGTGTACTTCGAAGGTCTGCTTTCAATCCACATGCGAGAGCAGCCCAGAATTACAACATTGTTGAAGACTTAGCTGTTTCACCTTCAGCAATGTCGGCACTCGAAGTGCTGCAATCATGTCCAGCGCAACGAAAATTGCTTTTGTCGGCTATTGGAGCTGTCGATGTTCAGGACCCGAACCTAATGATCTTTGATCTAGAAAGTAGTACACCGCGTCTCCCCCATCAAATGGCTTTCCAAATTCCAGTGATAGTCAAAAACAGGCCTATTCATCGGACTGTGATTGATGAGGGAGCTTCTACGTGTATTATGTCGATTCAATGTTGGAGATCGCTTGGTTCTCCTTCGTTGAACCAATCCCCCACCATCCTTAAGGCCTTTGATGGCCGTGGGTTCCGTCCGTTTGGTATTCTACAAGAATTGCCTATAGGGGTCGAAGGTAAAACCGTTAGTCTGGATGTGGAAGTGGTTGATGCCCCTCTAGACTACAACCTTCTTTTGGGTCGAAGTTGGTCATATGCTATGACAGCGGTCGTTTCATCGGTCTTCAGAGTCATTAAGTTTCCACATAACGGTAAGATCGTGACTATTGATCAGCTGACATACTTTTCATCCGACCCAACCTCTTCAGAAACTATCCAGCATGTTGGTAAAACGACAATCCCTTATAGGGACATTGGTGTAGGTTTAGTTAAGGATTCCGGTTTACTGGGAACTTTTCCTCTCCCTCCACTCAATGCAGACCCTTCGTTTGCAACAATTCATATGATCACGTCAGAAAACATTATTTATGATGATCCTTGGTATGTTCCCTCTGACTCTGAGCTAGACTCACTCGGTGATGTTATGCCGTTGAGTCCGTATGAGATTGCTTATGAAGCTCTTATGTCTTTTACCGACTTTCATTCAACCGAAACCGACCAAATGAATGTGGTCAGTGAAGAGTCACTTTTCACCTCACCCTTAGAACGGATAACGTTTCCCGAAGAAGTGTCATCTGACGAACAACTTCGCGAAATCCTAAGTGTAGATGATCTACCATGGGAAGATCTCCATCACAGATCTTCGTTTTTACCTAAGGATGATGCATTTGAAAATGATTTTTCATCTATCTTTACCGCTGAATATGTCAAAGACGCTCAGGATCCAACGAAACATTCTGATTCAGAGCTGAATTTAGGGAATATTTCTCGTACTATTCCCATTGATATTTCAGTGAAGCCCGGAATCGAGGAGAACATTCATATAGGTGCCGCATGTACTGAAGAAGAAATCCAAACTTACAAGGCCCTATTCCAAGAATTCCGCGACGTGTTTGCCTGGTCTTACGAGGAAATGCCGGGAATTGATCCTGCCATTGTTGTTCATGAAATCAAAACCTACCCGGATGCTAAACCCATTCGGCAACGGTTGCGTCAGATTCACCCTCGAAAAGCGGCTGCGATTAAAGCAGAAGTCGAAAAGCTGTTGAAAGCAGGTTTCATTTATCCGATCCCGTTAACGGATTGGGTATCGAATATTGTTCCCGTCAATAAAAAACAAGGAACAATAAGAATCTGTATCGACTATAGGGATATCAATCGAGCTTGTCCAAAAGACAACTATCCTACGCCTTATATCGATCAAATTATTGATGATTGTGCCGGAAGTGAGATGTTTTCCTTCATGGATGGTTTCTCAGGCTATAATCAAATCAATATTCTACCTGCCGACCAACCAAAAACGGCATTCATTTGTCCATGGGGGACATTTGCTTATTGCAAATTACCTTTTGGACTTAAGAATGCCGGGGCCACTTTTCAACGGGCGATGTCTTATGCATTTCATGACATCAAGCACATTGTGCAACCCTATCTCGATGATTTGCCTGCTCATTCTTTACAACGAGCTGATCACCTTGTCCACCTACGAGCAATCTTTATGAGGTGTAGGCATTATCGAATTCGGTTGAATCCCCACAAGTGTGTTTTCTGTATAGAAACAGGTCGATTGCTGGGATTTGTTGTTTCAAAAGCCGGCATTCGCGTCGATCCCTCGAAAGTCGAGGCTATCATCAAATTGCCTCCTCCTTCGAGTTTGCGCCAACTCCAAAGTTTGCAAGGGAAAGCGAACTTTTTACGCCGATTCATCCCAAACTACGCCGAGGTCACTAAAGGTTTTACACGGTTGTTGAAACAGAACGCACAATTCTTTTGGGACGAGATTGCCCAACAATCTTTTGATGCATTAAAACACGCGTTGACCCATGCACCGTTATTGCATCCTCCCAACTACAACCAGGACTACTTCTTATACCTCGCAGCTTCGCATTCCACCATTGGAATGGTGTTAGTTCAAGAAGATGAATTCAAAGCAGAGCATGTGATATATTATCTTAGTAGAACCTTAAATCCCACTGAGTTAAAATATTCGCATGTGGAGAAATTGGCCCTGGCAGCCGTTCAAGCTGTCCAGCGTTTTCGTCACTACATTCTTCTCCGCAAGACTACAGTTATTTCGGATTGCAACCCTATGATTTATATTTTGACAAAACAACTGCTAGGGGGCAAGTACTCTAAATGGATTGTTATCCTGCAAGAGTTCGACTTGGAGTTCGAGAAGTCCAAGTCTAAGAAATCTTTAGTTTTTGCGGAATTGATGTGTGATTTCCCGAGTGCTGACACAGAGACTGTGGCAGAGGAGTCCATTGCGGACGAATCTTTGTTTCTTATTAGCACTTTAGATCCGTGGTATGGGGATATAATCATCTATCTCCAAACCCAAACCTTTCGGCCTGAAGCTTCCAAGGAAGACCGTCGAAAAATTCGGTTTCGATCCCAGCAATACAGAATTATTGGAGATACACTTTATCGCCGGGGGGCAGACTTAGTTTTTCGACGTTGTTTAACTCACGAAGAGGCTGAGAGAGTTTTGAATGATTGTCACTCTGGAGCATGTGGCGGTCATATGTCTGGGTATGCCACAGCTCAGAAGGTGTTGCGCGCTGGCTATTTCTGGCCGTCTATGTTTAAAGATTGTATCCTTGCTGTCAGAACATGCCACAACTGTCAAGTGTTTGATCGAAAGATGCGCGCTCCACCTGCTCCTCTCCACCCTATAATTGCCGCTGGTCCATTCGCCAAATGGGGCATTGACTTTATTACTTGTAACCCTCACTCGGCCGGGGGGCATGCGTATATCATCCTCGCGGTTGATTATTTTACAAAATGGGCCGAGGCGATGCCTACATTCGACGCAAGCGGCAAGACAGCTGCAGTTTTCGTATTCAATCATATCATAACTAGGTTTGGTGTCCCACAAGCAATCATTACTGACCATGGGAGCCATTTTCGAAACGTCATGATGACTGAGCTTACAAGCCAGCTTGGTTTGCGCCACGATAGCTCTACTCCTTATTATCCGCAAGCCAACGGTTTGGTTGAGTCAATCAACAAAGTTCTAGTCATCATGATTCGACGGATCATTGGTATCCATCGAACGAATTGGCATAACATGTTATTTTCGGCGCTATGGGCATATCGAACTTCAGTGAAAAATTCAACAGGTTTCACCCCTTTCCAGCTAGTTTATGGCTTAGAAGCTGTGTTACCTATTGAATGCGAAATCCCATCACTTCAAATGGCTGTCGAATTACTTCCAGCTACTTCCGAAGAGGAGAAACGGTTATTATACTTGGCTAAATTAGATGAGACTCGACGTGACGCTACTTTAGCTATCGAGACTCACGCGAAACGAATGAAAGCTCAGTACGATAAAAATGTAACCCCTCGAAGTTTTTCGGAAGGAGACCTAGTACTATTATATGATCAAGCTAACGATAAGCTAGGTGCCGGAAAATTCGTTCCCATGTGGCATGGGCCCTACATTGTAAAGCGAAAGCTAGCAAAAGGGGCTTATGAGTTAGTTGATTTTGATGGGGACTCTTTGGGTAAACCCAGAAATGGACTTTACCTAAAGAGGTATTATGCTTAAAATGATGGGTATGGAGAAATTTTTAGATAGGTTAGATTTCCTTTCTAGCTAGCAAGTGTGTTAGTTTAGTCAGTGTGCTTAGCTTAGCGAGTGTGGTTTTTCGTCATTATTCTGGCTTATCTTGGTTTTACTCTTGATATTGTAGATGTCGACGCCTCTCCAAACATACATTGGATTTGCTGATGGTGCTTGTCGTAATACACGGAATATCTCTTCCGCAGCTTGGGTTATCTATTCGCCCTCTGACGAGTTAGTTTCTATGCATGGGGTAAGCCTCGGTCAAACAACGAATAACATTGCAGAATACAGTGCAGTGGTTGAATTATTATCCGAATCTATTTCATTTGGAATTCGACGTTTGATAGTGAGGTTAGATTCTGAACTTGTTGTATTACAGCTTAATAGAGTTTATGCCATTAGAAATCCTGTGTTATTAAGGTTGTTTTTGAGAGTGCGTCTCTTGGAACGTGAATTTGATTACATTGAATATCAACATATTCCAAGGTCTTTGAATACATTAGCAGATGCAATTGCTTCTCGAATGTTGGACAGACATTTACGATAATCATGCAAGTAAATTTAAAAACATTTCATCACATATGTTAAACAAGATAAGCCGGTAATAGTGATATATATAGATAGAAGTGTGTCAAAAAATATATACATCGTCTTCGATCATAGGTTTAAAACACCTTATGATCGGCAAAATGATAGTACAAAAAGTCAAAAATGTCACATGTGACTACAAAAGTGACTAGTCAATCACTGGTGGTGCTCTCTGTACGACACCACTGCGCGGGCTACCTTACGCAAAAATCTCCTAAACGGTCCAGGGACCGCGACTACGAAGCGCTGAAGCCTGATAGGAATGTCGTCCATAGTAGTCTCAGGTATATCTGCCGTGAGACGCTCTAGATCATGCTCCAACTCAGCTAGTACTTCTGCTGTCGCATCCTGTGGGGCCGGTACCGGTGCAGCTGGATGTAGTCTATCATAAGGCCGGAGGTTGGCTGGACGCTGTGGACCAACATCTGCATTTTGAAAAAGTTTACTATTAATTTTGAGACGATATATATAAAAAATACAAAAAATACATAACTAGAAAACTTGTGAAAATAAAAAGTACCTCTGTCGTCCCATTGTTCTCCCTGTGGAAGAACCATGTCCGGATCACCTCTGAAATCCATTCCGGCATACGGAAAGTCCTGTATCACAAAAAGCTGGCCCTCTAACCAGTCAAAATAACTATCTGAGAATCGAACTACTGTCGCGCCCTCGTCAGGATGCCGGGCCATCACCGCAACCCATCGTATCAGCTTTGGCTGCCGAGGACCCAAGATATCAACAGTGAGTTGCTGAGGGATCAGCATTGGAATTCTCTCCAAGGCAAAGCTCACGACTATAGGCCCATATCCAAAAGTCTTTAGTCGTCCGTTCTTTGCCTTGGTCAGTTGGCTCTTCATATGAGCCGACACAGCTTCACACCAGTTGAAAATGGTGCCTTGGTAACAGTCAATTGCCATCCGCATTTGGGATCCGGAAGCAATGTGTAAAGCGGCCGCGCCGCAAATTCTGGTAACCGTGAACGCTATGACTTTGAGTTCCGGTAGAGTGATGTGTTTTATCTCTATGCCTTTTGAATGGTGAGCCCCACGTGTGCACCAATCCTCGCGGAGACTATCAAGGGATTGGCCACCCGGCCTAGTCCCCGCAAGACTGAGTTGCTCACCTCTGTTTGGCAAGCCAGTGAGAAAGTATACATCCGAGGGCTCTATCTCGAGCTGGTGCCCTCCTATGTAAAAGCATTGTTCTTGTACGTTCCATCGCTCAACCAGCCATTCCAAGAATCTTACCTGGCCCCTCATGCCCGGTATGGTCCAATATTTGTATAATCCGCATGCTCTTAGGGCATCCAGGGAAGGTTGATGATTTATTGCAGCTTCATCTTCCTCTACATGCTCTCTTTCTCTCCAGTCTAACATGATTAATGCCCTGCATATCAAAAATAGCAATTAGAAATTGATTTGGGAATTTTTGGTGGTTTTTTGAGAGAGTTGGGGTTTTGAAATGCGCGTTTCTCGGAGGACGCACCCCGGCTTTGTAGCACAGGGCGCCCGGACGCAGCTGGCCTGAAGGCGGGCTGCGTCTTCCGACCGTTTTCCCGTATGAGAAAAAGTCGGGGGACGCAGGTCACCCGAAGGGCACCTGCGTCCGCCGAGAGGCGCATTCCAAAACCAAAACCCCCCCAAAAAATGAAACTAAAACCTAAAAATTGATTCTAAACGGATAGAAATGCAGAGTAGGATGTGTAAAATACCTGGATGAGACGGCGTTCGATTCCGACGGTCAGATTTTCCGCAGCGACCACGGGAAGTTTCTTGTCAAAAGCTCCTTTTTCAACCTCAACAGTGAAACGGTAAAAATGACATGGTAAAAGGTCTTTTTATAGGTTTTTTGGATGAATTAGTTCATTTTTTACCATGAAAAGATGTTTTTGAATGTATTTTTGCCTATTTTAAACAGGTATGAGTAATGTGTTGCTTTTGTGCAGGACAAAGGGATTTCGAGGGAAATTGTAATTTTTCACAAACAAAAATATCAGAGTCATCTTTTAAGCCCTTTTCTGACTCCTAAAACATGAAAAGATCGCCGAGTGTTTCTTTTTCACTCGTTAAAACGGAATTAAAAGACGGTCCCCTTTTAGCTCTTTTCTGACCGCAAAATCAGGAAAAGATTGCCGGGTTTTTGTCGTTTCGAACTCGATAAGGAAATAAAACGACGTGTCCTTGATCGCTTTTTACTTTTCAGGTCAACGACACTATTATGAAAGTACTCCTTGGTCGCAAGATCAAGCGGTTCCCCCAGGTATTATTTTATACTTTTTCGGGCTTGAGGGACACAAATATACGAAAAAGTTCAACGTGGAGTCTCCTTTAGTTTTTTCAGACTCTCTAAAATTGAAAAACGCCGAGTTTCTCCTATACTGGGCTCGTTAAAACTTTTACAGTAGAGGACCTGTTCAATTACAAACAGGAACGAACCACTCCTTCCTAGGGTTCGAATTTAAACTAGGTTGGACTCGTCCGAAGGATGAGCTTATAATCAAGCATATGTTATCCTCCTCAAGCTTGTTAAAAATAAAGAGGTACTTGCCAGAAATGGTGGGGGAAAAGAGAGAAGAATGAACCTGTTTGTCACCTTTTGTCTCAGAAGAAACTTTATTACCACTCTTGAACACGACACTTTTCATTCACCTGGGTTGGGAAATCTTTTACCTCACAGTTGACCAAATCACTTTGAAAGTCTTTAACCGGGTTTCGGGGATTAACTTTGAGTTATTCGTCACCAAGCCATCTGTTGTGTCGTTATGTGTTCAAGAGGTCTGCAAGCAAAACTTTCATCTGCAAAATACTTGTCATCCATTTGACCATCCCTGAGTCAGTCCTTACAGCAACATTTCTTCAACTTGAACAATGATTTCGTGTTGTGGGCTTGCCTGCAACGGGTCGCTTTCTATCGACATCGACACATTATCTAGAAAGATGACTTAGGAATCGACAGTACCTTGAAGTCTGCATGCATCAATGGCAGGTTTCTCGCCTTTGACGTCAGTTTACATCATTGACTTTCGATCAAAGGATTCCGTGAAGTGTTCGACATCAAAACATCTATTCACATTTCACGGGTTGTGCTTGGTACTTTGAGAACCATTGACATTACTGGTGGTCTCTCTCACGCTTGTTAACAGTTTACATCATCGACTGGTAATCAAGTGGTTTCTAACATGTTCGACATCGAATCATTTAATCACATGGCTAGAATCGTACCAATTCGGGAAGTAGAAGTGAAGACCCTGGATCTAGTTTCTACCATCCAGGCTGCGAGGAGTTTTGTATTCATTATCTATGTAGACTAATCATAAACAGATGGCTGCGTCCATACTGTGTCTACAAAAGTCTATAAAAATGATGTACTGCAAGATCATTCCTGTATCAGAATAGTTAGTCCATTAGTTAAAGTTTTGAATCTGAGTATAGGAATGCCTACCTCAGTGATGATATAATCTTATCCATGTATTTTGTGTTGAAAATTGCAGGTTCCAACCAGGCCATCCACAAGACAATCCTTGAAATGATAAAGCGCTTCACCCTTCCTAGAATTACAAAACCCTACTCTATTCCAGGCTTCGCACTTTAGGGGGCAATCTGTTACACTAAAAAATGTCACCTTGACTACTTACAGTTAGTATGGCTCAAATCAACAGTCATGCTACCCTCTTAGGCAAGTCTCATGCCTCTGTTATCCATCTCAAACTCAAAGAAGAGAGAAAGTCTTGTAAAAACTATGTTTATCTCTGGGGTCGCAGGTTCTCTCTAGCCTTACCTGCGGGGACGCTGACCATGTTCACAAAATCTGCGTCCATGGACGCTCTGTATGTTAAGGGACAAGTGCGTCCCTCTGTAAAAGGCAAAATGCGCGAGTTTTATCTTGAAAAAGTTACTTGTGGTTACTTCTAGAACATTCTAGAGGTCGGTTTGATGAAATGGATGCGCCTCCAGTTGGTTCATGTATCTCTATTAAGGGGGAACTTATCCCATCAATAAGGGAGCTATCCCACCCAAAGAGGGGGATGATCCCATTGATAGTGGACCTGAATAACCTCTTTACAGCACTATAAATAAAGGCATTGAGCCAGAAGGAGAGGAGGTTGGAGCTATACATTTTCTTTGGGTAAATGCTGCAGGATTTAGGTCTTCCATTAGAGCCTTTGTGAGGAGAGATTGTCTTCACTTGATTCTACTTGGGAGAGGGTGAGCTTTGTCAAAGTAGAGGAAAACCCTTGATGGACCCTGGGAGGAACTTGCACAACACCAAGGCCAGGTTGTAAGAGTTTCTTTGTTTCGTTATTAATACAAACTGGTTTATTTTTCTCAATAGCTTGTGTTAATGAGTTATTTCATGTGTTCCTTGGTCTGCATGTTGAATATATGTTTTATTATATGAAATGCAAGTGCTTGGTAATTGTTTGATTGTTTGTGGTTGCAGGAATTGACTTGAAGGAGGAGCTCATCCGGATCGTCAAGAACGGACTTCAACAACAGCGTTTTGGAATAAGGTAAGCCTAAACACTTGTAGTTTTCATGTTGTAAAAGGTGTATTTAGAGAAAGATCACTCCATTTTGTCTTGTTTGTCATTAGAATGTCTTAGACTTCTAGGAAGGTCAGTCGTGTCCGCACCCTTGACAAATTCCGTGTGACATTGAGGTAGATACTTTCCTTGGTTATGATATTATTTTCATTTGAGGAAGCCTTATGAAGGAATGAATTACCCATGGGACTAAGAAATGAAGATGAGGATGTGTGAACTTGGAAGGTTTGTGATTATAGGGAAGAGGCCTTGAATCACTCCAGGGACTGGGATTCAAATAAGGGGATGTAAGAAAATAATTTTGTTTTAATGGTTCATGATCATGGTTGATTGGTATTATAAGCACATTGGGGGTGTTCTAGGAATTAATTGTCCAATAAGATAAAGGAATAAGGAGCACAAAGGAATGTAGAGTTAGATGTTAGATGGAGGACACACTCTAGGAAAAGACAATATATCAAGCTAGATTAGGTGGAACAAAATAACCAGGGTCCATGGAAAGTGGCTTGTATAATGGATGCTTTTTATGATTATTTAATTTTTTGGTAAGAAACTGTGTATGAAGAATGTAATTATAATTGAGTTGCATTATAAATATCACATAGATTTACAATGGGACTTAGCATGCTTTTGCATTATGTTCAGGATCAGAACATCAACGACAGTGTTCCTCCAAGGGGGTGGGGTTTGTGACATACCCTTTGGGAAAACCCCCCTCTTATAAACTATTTTAATATTGTTTTAAATAAAATATAAAAGGTTGAGATGTGGGACACATACTTTAGATATTGGGGAGGAGGTTGCTTTCGAGATTGAGGAAGTTCTTAATGATATTAGTCATGGACTAACTTGTGTGCTTTTAATGGCTACTTAAATGATTAAATTAGATGGAAAGACAAGGAATAGTCCATACTCTTTTGTGAAAAGGTACAAGAAAAAGGGACAATGAAATTAATTGGAAGAAGTGGGTTGTGTTGGCAAGATAACATGCCTAGAACCTTCAACGACCACACAACATGATGGGAAGATGAAGGGATCAAAAGGAGGCACATGAGAAAGGGAAACAAATTGGGGGGATTTGATAATAGTTGAGGAGAGACTAATATAGGGAGCTGAGGATACAAAGGCATCTCTCGGAACAAAAGAGACGGAGGAAATTTCCAGGAATAACATTCAAGAGAAATAAAGGGAGGAAATCCCCAACAATAGAATTCAAGAGAAAGAGAGGGAAAGCAACACTTTGAGGAAAAATAACTTGCTAAGGAAAATAACAAAGTGACCAATATAAGAACTTCATCTTAAACTATGAATCTATAGTGTTCCAATGTTCTCTAGGTGCCTAGTTTAGGTTGGAGACACTAGGGTGTTTACTAACTAGGTTGTTGGATAGAGACAAGAGGATCTCTGGACTCCTAGTGGTGTTGAAGGCATGAGAAGCTCCTTTGGGAACTCTTCCTAAAGCTCTAAAATTTGGCTCAAGGGTGAGAGTTGCAAGTAATATTGGATGCATCTCATTAAAGGTTGGATGGATATTTAGAGTCCCAATCTCAATGGGAAAATCTTTCAATATAAGATAGTGTTCTTATGCCCTATGTGCCAGTGAATTATATATGAATTTTTATTGTGCTATGTAACTAACATTTTGAATCTATAGAATTTTTGTTTCCTATAAGAGTGGGAGTGTTGGTTTCCTGTGTAACATTTGAGGAATTGGGAAAACCCCTGTGTTGGTTGAATGCCTATGTTATCCTGAGGAATGTTGTTTTTTTGTGAAAATGTGTAATGCTAAACTTTTTTCAACTGATGAGGAATGGTTAAATATTGTATGTTTGAGTTATTCATGATTGTTTATTCGCCTCAGTATTGAATATTATATGCTTGACACAAATCCAATTAGTTGATTAGATTAATATAAATGGATGTGATTCTTGTATGAAAATGTGTTGCAATTTCCCTGAGTATCTTCTCAGGAATGGGTTCATTCCTATGTTCATCCTGAGTTTGTACATTGATCTAAATGGCCTGAGTATGGGGAGGTAGAAAAATATTTATTAAACTAAATGAGTTGAAATGATTTTGTTATCATGCGTTGGTTTAAAATCGGTAGACTTAGGAGGAATATATATGTGTGTGTGTGTGGCTAGGTCCTGCAAATATTTACTCATAAGTTTAGGATAGATAGCTTTGTTTATATATAGACATATATCCAATTATATGTTGTAGGTCGAGTTAGCTTAAGCATTGTAAGCTCAGGTTGTTTATGTATATATATGAACATTGCCATTATATGGTTGTAAGCCACAAGCTAATATGGGCCAAGGAATTTTAAGCTCAAGAAAGGATAGTGAATTTCACTTTAGATCAAAAGGTATATGCATAAGTAATGTTGAGCTAGGCCAAATTATTGCTAAGCTTAGAAGGGATATCATTCCCATATATATATATATATATATATATATATATGAGTCAACACATGATTCATCTCTATTAGGTTTATTATCTAGAAAATTTCCTTTAAAGAAGTTCCATTAGTGTGTGTAAGAGCCATATTATTTAATACAAAATCAAGCTTCTTCAATTCTATTAATGAGAGAGACCTAACATTCCTCAACACTCTTAGCACACCTTGACATCCTTGGGAACACACTAACATTCCCTGGCACTTTGCATGTCTTGGAACATATTTCTACCTAGAACATCTTGCCATGACTAGGACACCCAAGCAGATGTTGGCATGCCCTAGCACAATATATCACTCCCTTAGCACGTGTTGGCACGCCCTATAGTCCCTACCCTACCCTAGAAAACATTGACATGCATTGACATACATTAGCACTTGGCATACATTGGAACTTGGCATGTATTGGAACCTATTGTTAGTGTGCCTAGCATGCCCCTTTTGCAAAAGGTAAAGTCTTGACTTATTAACCCTCTTATGTGTTCATTTCCTTGCATTTTAGCTTTTTTCTCACTTTTGTTTCCTCGACACTCCTTGACACATGTTGGCACACCATGACACCCTACGCTCCCTGGCACGCCTTAGCACTTGGTATGTAATAGCACACACTAACATGCCTTGAAATATGTTAGCATTTTTTTTTATGCCTAAACACATATTTTCATGGCGTAGCACTCCCTAGGATGTGTTGGAACACCCTGGTACTCCTTGTTAAGCTGTCATGGTACTCCCTTGCATGCATTGACACACATTGACACTTGACAAGCATTGGCACTTTGCAGGTATTGAAACCTAGTGTTGTGTTCCTAGCATTCCCCTCTTGAAAAAATTAAATTCCTAACTTACTAACCCTCTTATGTGTTCATATCCTTGCATTTTAAGTTGGTGCTCCCTTTTATTTCCCTAACGCTCCTTGGCATGCATTAGCACACCTTGAAACCTAACACATATTGTCATCCCTTAGCACTTGGCACATATTCACATACCTTGACACTATATGACACATATTAGCATGCCATGAAATTCCATAGCACACCCTAGAACTTCCTAACATGCCTTAGAATTTCCTAGCATGTCTTGTCACTCCCTCCTTGGCATGCATGACATTCATTAATGACACTCCTTGACACTCTCTCTTACACTAGAGAAATTTTGAGGTAAAAAATGGGCCTCAAAACAAAAATGTACAACCAAAATTAAATTTATAAGAACCAATAAGATTAAATATGATGATGCCAACCATGGGGGATGATCCACCATTTTTGGAGTAAAAAGGTAAAAAAAAAAAAAACTATTTTTTTAACTCATATTTTCAACTTATCTCCCTATGGTTTTACTCAAATTTCAAGAGGGAGCGCTTGTTGTATGAAAAAATTAATTCTTCATCCAAGGAAAACCCGTGTTTCATACTTTCAATGGACCCTACTATAAGAAAAAGGAGAAATACATGAAAAAATATGTTTGCAATCATATTTTCTAGGTATTCCTCATTTTTCATGCAGCAGGGTCCATCGAAAGTATGCAACATCAATACTCCTTGGATGAGGAATTAAATTTTGCATCCAACGAGTGATCTCACTAGAAGTTTGAGTAAAATCATAAGGAGATAAGTTGAAAATGTGAGTTGAAAAAGTAGTTTTTTGCTTTTTTTTTCCTTAAAGGTTTGATGATGTAATCTAATATTATTTTATTATTTCCACTATTATTTTATAATATTCCTTAGGAGGCCCATTTCAGACCTCAAAATTTCTTTAATGTTCATTCATTTTCATGCATTTTTACTTAGTGTCGCCTTATGTTTCCATGGCACTCCCTAACACTCCCTCGCATGCATTAACATTATCTAGCACACCTTGACACTCCTCGACACACCCTACCACTCTGTAGAAAGCCCTATCCATTCCTCTATTGAGAAAGGTAAAATCCTAACTTATTAAACCTCTTATGTGTTCATTTCCTTCCATTTTATAAAATTTGTTGTCCCTTTTGTTTTATTGACACTTTGTGGCACACCATTGGCACGCCCTTACACTTGGCACATCTTAGCATGCCTTAGCACCTTTCATGTCTTGGCATACCTTAGCACTTACCACGTATTGACATACATTGGCATTCCTTGGTGATATCTAGCATATATTACCACCCCATGTCATTCCCTAACACACCTTGGTACTTCCTAGCATGCCTTGGCATTGCCTAGAAATATGTCTTGTCACTCCCTCCTTGGCACACTTGGCACTCAATGGCCCTCCTTGACACACTCTTATTTTTTCATTTCGATGAATTTTAACTAGGTGCTCCCTTCTGTTTCCTTGGCACTCCCTATCACTCCTTAACAACATCTTGACACTCCCTATCACTCATTTACAACACCTTGGCACTCCTCAGCACACTCTATGCCACTCCATAACATGCCCTAGAACTCCCTAACACACGGTAGCACAAGTTGGCACATGTTGAAACTTGACAAGTCTTGGAATGCATGGCATGCATTGATATGCCCTAAGATTATTGTTTGTCCATGTGGGATTATTACCAATGCACAATAAAATTAAACAATCTCTTGATGCACCCAAATTGATATATAGGATGTCGATAGGTAAGGAGATATATGTAGATAAAAAGCATTGAAAGGACAACTGTTGAGATTGGTAGATTTTAAAATTTTATATCTATTAAACAAGGCCTTGACACCATAAACATAGGGACTATATATTGCAAGACATCTTGAAATAGATCTTATTAAGCCTAAAGTGTAAATTCCCAAGTGATCAGATAAACATCAACATTGTATGATGGGTCAACATCCTATGTATCAAAGGAAATCAATAGACAAAATTTAGGCACATCTAAACCCTTGTTGAGTTAGAAATATTTGGTAAATGATACTCTTGAGAGAGTTTTATTGGGACGTGTGCAAGGGTACATGGCTAATATTGGAGCTAAGCACACAACAAAGATCTATTTTCCTAGGTTACCCTTAGATCCATGCACATTTTCCACATGTTACCGAGAAAACACACTAGTGTCCACGATAGCAACCAACTATCAAGTCAAGTGATAAATGTTATAAGTTTAGGTTTAAAGGATGCCACATTGATTTATATTAAATGCCACGATGTGAAACAAGGTTTGTATGGTGATTGCCAACAAGAAAAAGAAACAACATGTTCAAATGAAAAATCCCAACATGACAACATATTGTGTTAATCACATGATACCCTACAAATGATGAAACTGAAACAAAGGAGAAGCACACTTAGTTCCCATATGAAAACCATGCCAAAAAAGAAGCAACCAAGTGTTAAAAGTTGAGTGTTGAAAATGCCCAAAACTCCAACTGAGAACACATAAATGTCAAGCATCTTTATTTTCCAAGTAAATTTCTTGGAATTTGTTTTGGTCATCATCATAGTTTTTTGGGTGGGAGCCATATATGGAATATATGATACCTTGTTTGGAGAAAAATTGCATCATCTTATCAATGAGAATATACTTGAATTAGCCTAAAAGTTCCCATGAAACTTTCATGTAATTTCTATGTCATAATATGTAAACCAATCAAAATCATTTAAATTTAAAAATAGGTATAGGTAAATATTTTGGAGGGGAAAGAAGAAAAACTACTTTTTTAATTGTATTTTTGGCTTATCTCATTATAGGTTTACTCAAATCTCAGGTGTAGACACTCACTGGATGTGAAATTAAATTCGACATCCAAATATTACCCATTATGCATACTTTTGAGAAGATCCATATTGATAAAAATTGAAGATACATTAAAAAAATGTCTTCAACACACTTTTTTAATGTATCTTCGATTTTTATCAATGTGGGTCTTCTCAAAAGTATGCATACTGGGTACTCGTTGGATGAGGAATTTAATTCCACATCTAGTGAGTGTCAACACTTGAAATTTGAATAAACCAATAAGGAGATAAGCAAAAAAAACAACTAAAAAAAGTAGTTTTCTTCTTTTTCCTCCGAAATTCCTAACTCTTGTTTTATTATTTTAACTATTGTTTTATTATTTTTCCTTAGGAGGCCACTTTTAGGGTGAAATTTCCTCTAATGGTAGTTTTTACTACATTTTCTTACATCATTTTCAAATATTTTTAATCATCTTCACTATCTTTTAAAAATGCATATATCATGCAAATACATATATCATGGCATGGATATATTTTTTTAAATCCCTTATAAAAGATATGGCTACAAATTTATGACAAAGAAACCCTCAATTTCATCATTGTCAAAACAAATCTAAAACAAACCTCAACATGCCACAATCAAGGAGAAGTGGTCGAATTTTGTAAGGTCTTAGATTAATGTTCTACCAAATCTTTTTGTAGCTACCTACTATATTCCTCAAAGTACAAATCGAAAGCATCCTATACACGAGTCACAAGTGTGAAGAAGATGGAAAGGACAATCTTTATTGCATCTATAATCAAAATATAGATTTGTATAAATATTTAGCAAGAGCACAATATTTCTGCATTAAATCATCAACTAGTAAAAGATATCTGGAATACGAAGATGAACCTATGGCTTCAACTGATACTCATAAGACTCAACACCTTGTAATGGATGAAGTGACAGAATGTTGTTTGTCCAGTTGTTATAGAATTTTCTCCTACATTAGTTTTATTAGGAATTTTTAACATCATCAAACTTTGAAGGCCATGTCGCATCTTCCATGTTACATCAGTGGGATTTCAATTTTGAGTATATCTTTTTGGGATTTCATTCAACACCTTGACACATTCTCTTGCATTTTCTTCATCACCCTATGTTTCAACTCCTACAATGCATCCATACATCATTTAATGGACTCAACAACCTATATTTAATCTTTCTTTTCAATTATTTGTGTGTATATTTTCATGCTCTTGACAACCATCTTTAGCTTCGAAACCTCTACCTGCAATATATAGTTATATTGCAATTCATATTCCTTACCTTTGATAGACAAATTAAAGGATAGTTCCTTCTTCTTGAGAGTTTTCTCGAGGGAAACAATTGTTTTTTGTATTCCTTGATAGGTTTTTCCCATGGTCACTCTTCCCCTTCCTCGCCTCTGCCTCTCTCTATCCCACCTGTTGGTTTTGAAGGATTTATTCCTTCTATTTCTCTATAAATCACTCCTCCACCCACAATGTTACCTCAATTCCTTTTTCTTCTCCCATTGTCCCCCATTGATCTCACCAACACCTCCTCCTTTGACCACAATCCTGCCTCCCTTGCAAGAGCCCACTCATTCCCTTGAGTTAGACCACCAATCTACTACTAGAAAATGAAAGAACCCCTTTGTGAAAGAAAAGAAATTCTAACTCTCCTTTATTCTAAGTGATGGGATTGAGACACATAAATTCATTCAAGTATCTATGTTTGATGGGTTGTGCTCATGGCCATCATTTTAGAAAGAAGAAAATATCAAAATGGATGACAAAGGAGTGGGGGGCTCACATCAACCCACTGCCAACTTTCAAGATACTGGTAAGAGGTTGGCTCATTTTCTTTTTCAACAAGTTTGAAGAGGTTCATTGGGATCTAAATAAGGTTTGGAGTATTGACTCCACCCCTTTCATGCTTAAGAATTGGACCCCTCTTTTTTATCCCACTTGGGAGTGGCTAGAAAAGGCCCCTATCTAGGTTTGGCTTCTGGGACTAAAAGTACAATTCTAGTCAAAGCAATCTCTTAGGGAAATTGGAAACAAGAAGGTGGAATGCTTGGAGGTCGACCTCACTTCCAAATACTCTATGGAAATGTAGGTGGAAAGGGTATTGGTAAATATATATATTAAAGATATCTTATGGGGTGAAATGAAACTCCAACATCAAGGAATCACTTCTTATACGACTTTAGTCTACGAGGAAATCCCCTTCAAATGTTATAGATGTCACACACACAGCCTAAATGATAAAAAATATCCATTGATCTTCCATGGAAACAAAGGAATGTACAAGCCCTCATATCCCAAGATGAAAGAGAAAGGCTTTTTCCCAATGGCGATGGCTCCTCCCATCCTTTTTGCAACAGTCTTGAGTACCCCTACTATCTCAATGGATTTGGCTCTAGACCTTACTACAACTATTCCTATGATAATTGATGGGGCTTCCACAAAGCACATATATGATCATCCACAACTCCACTTATCCACTACTTTGATGTCACCACCCTTGGGTACTCTCTCTTCATCAATTTCTTTATTTTTTATTGTTAGTTGTATTTTATATTTGTGGAAATATTGGAATAAAAAAGAACATTCACTCCCTATTTATATGTTATTAGAATAAATTATAAGTTTGTGTGGTTACAGTCATGTGGTAGATATCAACTTCTTCAATGAGTCATAGAACTCACATCCCTTTGGTGGGTGACTTTAGGAACAAATTGAATCTAATTTCCATTGTTGGAGACAATGTTGACACTGAGAGGGTGGGTGAATCAGTATTAAGGCTTATTCAAAATTTTCTTCCAATTTATATTTAACATTAAAACTTGGCAATAAAAAACCATTAACACCTCATAATAGCATCCATATGAATCAACACAGGCACACACATCATGAACAACACACACATGACATAGAGGTTTAGCGTGGAAACCCTTCGGAAAGAAAAATGACCAAGGAATGTTTTGTTATTAATGTAAAAATAAGAGAACCTAATTTATTACATGAAATTTTTTTTGTGAGCCACCACTCATAGGAACCACCAACTCCCTTTTATTTTTGCTAGCACCCACTAGCAAGAAGGACCAACTCCATCATTTTGTAGACACCTGATCAAATTACTAGAAGCACCATATGAAGCACCAACCCCTAAGCCTTTTCATAAACCCACTAGAGATTGAAGCACCAACTTCCTATATGATGGCTCCAACCCACACTTAATGAGGAACTATTATTCTTTTTAGATGGTCACCACTCTGACTAATATCAACTTTGTTCTCCTTTTCTTTTTTTTCCCACACAACATTATCTATCCTCTACTAACTTTGTAGTAGCACACTGTACTCAACCCTCTTCTCTCAACAACATACACTCAACTCTCACCCCATTCTATTCCACAGGCTCTCTCGGCCTCTCATAGTAGCCTTGGCTCACTCTGGGCCTCTTTCCTCTACATAGGCACTCTCAACCTCTCTCTACAACATTGGGACACTTGGCCTCTCCTCAGCATCATACACTTAGAGCTCTCCACTTAACTCACTCAAAAATGGTACTTTCCCTGACATTAGACAACTACAATCCTAGGTTTTATTCCTCTGTTGCATAGGGAATGATGTTGTCCATGCTATCCATCACTCCATCATTCATGCTTCTAGAGTGTACTCCTCCATGGCTCGTTATCCTGTTGTTGTGTCTCATTTCTTGGACACTATAGCTACATTAAACATGAGGATGGGAACTTGAGCATTTTTCTCCACTTAGCTACTCAAAAATATTAGTTGCAACACAATCAATTCAGAGAATGGGGACCTCTATGATTATCCATACTAAGAATTAAATCTCAATCAACCTGCACACTCAAGGAGGATCTCCATGCATATTAGTTTCTCACATAGATCGAAATGTACTTCAACATGGCTTCTCTGATCTTCATTCAATTCCAAGAAGTGTGCAAGGAAGAACAAGCATAGTTGTTGTGGAGTCAGTTGCCACCTCTGCAAATTATCCTCTATGTCTCAATATCCTACCTTCAAACTTCACCATTAAATCCATTAAATCATATGTGGAATCATGGTCCTTATTTCCTTGAATCAATTCTCTCTACAGTTTCCATTACTCCAGTGGCACCAACCTTTCTATGCACATTTACCCAATTGTCGACTCATCCATGCCTACATAATCACCTTATGGAAAATAGCTAATTTGACATAACTGCGAAATACAGAACAGAGTGCCCAAGAGTTTCTAACTCGTCCATGCCATTAAACATATTTCATCAATGCTTTTTCCTACAGTCTAAGGCCCGCAACATTTTCCATTGAAAATAACCCATAGGCTCTCAATAGCTTAGGACTGAAAAACACTGCCAAACACCCTCCTGGGAGCCTCTTTGAACTATATCCCCAAGGGCTCATATGTCGTGTGTCAAACCTTTTGCACCCCTAGTCACATAACAACACAAAAAATTATCTTGGGCATAATCTTAGCCTTCAAATTTCTCCTCTTGGATTACATGTCAAGGCGGGACTTCCCGCTATATGCATTGGCTAATTAAAATCCCATCAGGATGACATGTAGGGCCAATACAATGCCTTCCTATCCTAGTGCATTTTTCTTTGGATTTTTCCCAAAGTCCTTTAAACACTTTCTCAAATTTAATTTATTAATAGCTTGAAGGCCCTTGGTCACCAAAACACATGAAAATTACCACACAACCAAGTCCTAGGCAAGCCTTTCGATATTTGACGGAACATCAAATGTTGGTAAAATCTATGTCTCCTAGTTTTTTTTCTTAACTCTTATTAGAAATAGATTTTGGGATTATCCACCTTCTAGGCCTTTTTATGTTTCGATATTCGTCAAATTTATTGTTTCAAATGTCGTCCCTTTCTAGCCTAGCTCCATGTAATCCTATAGCATTTTTAAATAAGCTTCCAAGCTTATGGGCCTTTCGGAGTTTCAGGCTTCCCACTTCCCTAGCTCAATGAAATCTCATAAAAATTTTAAATATGCCTCTGGGATTCTGGGCCTTCTAGAATTCTAGGATTTCAGGCTTCCGAGCACTATCTCGCTACCCCGAGTCAATGCCATTCTCGTAGCTATTTTAAATAAACCTCCAAGATTCTAAGCCTTCCAGGGTTCCAAGATTCTGGGCTTTTGGGTACTATCTTGCTACCCCAAGTTAATGACATTATTGTAACTCTTTTAAATAAGACTTCGGGATTCTAGGGTTCTGGGGTTCCAAGCCTCTGACCCTTCGACACTCTTACTTTGACTGTGGAGAACTTGGCATTGACTGGCCATAACTTTTGATCTCGGGGACCATTTTTAGACTTCCCCATACTGTTGGAAATATTTTCCAAATCACTATCCAACTATGGCATAACCAAGAGTGCATGAGCTAAAAACATGGGGGAAAAAATGTCTCCAAAGTTTGGGGCTCCCAACCATCATAGTCATATTTTATGACTTCTCCACTAAGCCTGCTACTATGATGACTATCTACAAGTGACTATAGAAACCGTAGGAATCCCCTTGAGTGCCTCCAAGGACTGAGACTCCCAACCATCATAGTCATAGTATTAAAACTTCTTCAATAATATTGCTACTATCATAGCTTTCTACCAGAGACTCAAAAACCATGGAGCTCCCCTGATCTCAACAAACCATGCACACCTATGCCAACTATTCAACACATGTCCTAGAATCACTATGTTTTATAGCATCATTTATCACCCTTATATAATTGATGCTCTGATTGATGGCCTTGAGCAAATCTTTCCCTTCAGACTTGGTCCATTTAGTAAAAAACATCATTTTAAACTCCATATGGGATTCTGCCCTTCAAAAAGCACGTGCACAAGTGGGTCCAACTATACCCAACCCGTGTATATGATTTAAAATATTAAAAAAATATAAAATCCCTATTTTATGGGTGGGGTTTATGGGTTACACTGAAAGCCTACCTACAGGAGCCCATGGCCTAACTGTATCCCAACTAAAAATTTTGTTTTGGGGTGATATAAATACACGTCATAGGAAGGCCTAAAGGGAGGAGAAATATAAGATATTCATATTGTATCCAATTAGTCCCTCAGCAAGTCTGATTTATCCATGTGCCTCTTGCACTCCCAACTATAGAAAACTCTTGTTTCCTCATAGAGACACCCATCTCCTTTATATGGAATCTATCTATATGCATTTGAAAGAGGATTGTTGAGGCTTGGGCTAAACGAATCCGGAGGAAGGTTTCGCTTTGAGTTGTGGTCGAATCAGGTTATATTCTTCCACATTCTTTGTAGTCATCAATAAAAAATCCCTCTCTTGTTCCTAATGTTATGATCTTTAAGCTTTAACTCATGTTATGATCTAATTATGTATGATTTCATGATTTATACCTATATGCTTATACAATTTAACAGTTATAACTTGAACATGCTTTGAACTATTGCTAGTATATATTATTTTCTTCAATTAGTTGCAAGTTTTGAAGCATTGTAGGAAACAGAGGGTTTGGACCCTACGGGAACATCCTCAAATGTAAGACCTTTGGGCACTATCTCTTCATCCTACTTTAGTAGTTTAAGCATTAGGACTACTTATTTTCTTTCTTCTTGTTAGTGTACGCAATTTTATCTATTATGGTTCTCAACCCATACCCTAGGGTGTAATATTCCCATAACAGAATTGGTGACTCGACTAGGGCGTACAATCTTGTATTTCCTAGTTTGGGTTGTTTCTCTTGATCTAGCCCTTCTTGTTTAGTTTCTTGATTTTTCTAGTATCTTTGACTTGTTTGCAATCTAAACAAAAAGTCTAATCTTCTGGACCAAACCTATTTTTTTATTTTTCTTTGTTGACTTTTTATGCGCGAGTTTTAGTTCACACAATTGCATATACATGATCTTTTGTCCAAAGAAACACATGTATACGTGAGTTTCCTTGGTTACAGTCGCGTATACACATGGTTTTGTCACTGTACATTCACGTATGCTTGGTTTTGAATGAATTTTTCAAATGTTGAGTCCAATAAATGGGGTTTCCTGATTTTTCTTACTCCTTTCTAGTCATTAATTGTCTTGGAGAGTCTTGCTTCTTGCATATTTTCAATTTCCTATCTCTCTTTGTGGAAATACCTAGTCAACCTAGGGTTTGCTTTTTAGTGAAGTTTTAGTTTTTGAGTTTTGGTTCAATGCTTCTCAGTGAAGTTCTTGGTTGTTCAGAGCTTTTGGAATAGGGAATTGGTCTCAATTCACTTATAACCCAGACTTTACATTGCTTTGCCTTGCTTCCTTGAAAGTTGACATTTTTGGTTTTTTCTGGGTTTTGGAGAAATTCCTTCTTGCAATCTTGAAAAAATTTCTTGGTCTTCTTGAAATATTTCTTGGGGAGTTAACTCTCCAAGGCCATTCTAACCCTTCTTTAGGATCGCTACCTTTTTCAGCTCAAGGTCAAATTTATAATCCTTTTCAAGGATGGACAAACCCTTGTTTTAGTGGTTTAGGAGCTGGGAATCAGTTTTCTTTTGGTCAACAGGGGAACATGCCTTACTCCTCCATAAGTTCCTTTCATGGTTATTCTCCCTTCACCAATGCATGGAACCCTTACCAAGGGCTCTCCTCTCCTTTTAATACTTCGTTTGGAGGAAATATTCCTAGTTATGGTAACCTTTCGGCAGGAGGTGTTCAAACTACGAATTTTTCTAGACAACAAGGTTTTCCTTGCGGTTCAGTTTCTTCTACGAATAATCATTGGAAACTTGGTGCCTCAACAAATCCAAGATATTCCTTTCAAAACATTAGGAATCATACTTATGCTGGGTGGAATTATCAAGCTTCTCTACACTTATCATTCTTGGAAACCCTAAATTTGCCAAATCTCTCAAAATTGACAAACGATCCAATCTGATATAATCTGGCTTGGCCTCTGGTTCCCACCAAACTTCCATCGGATATTACAAAATTTGAAGGAAAGTCTGTGGAGGATCTGGCTGACCATATAACAACATTCCATTTATGGTGTTCATCTAACTCCCTAATTGATGATTCAATCATGTTGAGATTGTTCCAATGCACCTTAACTGGAAATGTTGCTAAATGGTATATAGAGCTTAATGGGGGTACCTTTGCTTCATTTGGTGAATTGGCTACTATGTTTTTGAACCATTTTCAGTTGCCCGTTCGATATGATGTTGGAACTGAGCTATTGGCTAGTTTCCAACAAGATAAGGAAACTCACATTTCTGACAATATTCAAGAATGGAGAAGAAGGAAGAGGCTCATCAAAGCATATATTCCTAATGAATTCCTTCTCAAATGGTTTTTAAAACCTCTACAACCAGAAATTTCTAAGGATTTATCACTCTCGAGGGTATTCACTAAATAAAATGATATGTTTAGAGCCCAATAGTTAAAACTTATCTATTCTCAATCTAGGATTCTTGAAAAGATTTTTCCTGATGCTCTTCGATCCAAGATCAATTTATCCAAACTGAAGCCAGGTCCCCATGCCAATAGAATAATCGGATTGATCAATAACACCACGACTAACCTGTTAAGTCAATTGTAGAAGTTGTCCTTACAAACTTCTTCTTCGATTCAGGCATCTCTGTTGGTGCCTATGCCTTCTCAACCATCAAATATTAACGATTTCCAATCTTCTAACCCCAAATGAGATCAACAATATAATGGGAAGAAAAAGGGACATGGTAAGAAGAAAGATAAGGATGCGAAGGGTAATGCGAACAAACCCAATAATAACACTGGGGAGGGTAAAAAGGTGTCCAAAAAGAAAGTTAATTTTCCTTATAAATTGTGCAATGGATACCATTTAACTCATCTTTTCCCTAATATTCGCTATTCTCAATGCTTGTTAGTGCAGCAGGGTTCTTCTAGCTCCCAGGTTGTTCTAACTAACCTTTTTCCCCAAGGGCAACAAATTTTTGCCGGCGGGAATGCTACTACTCTAAACCCCATAGGGGGCAACCAACAAGGCGAAAATCCATCAAATGAATATGTTATGAGTTCTCATGTTGATGTTGCTACAATATCACATGATTATGGTGAACTAGAATCCTCTGTTGGGGGCGGGTACCCTAGGGTCATTTTTGGGGTTAAAAGCCCAGGTTTTGGGGCAGAAAGCCCAAGTTTTTGTATAAGAAGTGTAAAGTCTCCGCATTTTGTGGTCGTGGAGTGCGAAGATGTAAAGAGTCAATAAGGGCTTCTTCCCTTCTTTTATGTAACTTTTGTCGGCTTTAAGAGATCCACTCATGGTCCGTAGACCATGGGATTGTATAAAAAGGGAAGTCTTAGAAGAGTCTAAGTCAATTCAATTGAGTCTTAGTATGTTTTGAGTCATTGATGAATGTAATGGGTCTGTGAGAGCTAAGAGTGAAGAGTCTTAGTGTAGGAAAGAGGCTATGCAGTTGTGTGCACAAAAGCCTAGGGTAGAACTCTGCAGCTGAGTGTGCGACCCTTGCAGCTGTGTCCACAGGGCGATTAGAGTCTGTAAAGAAGACCTGAAGCATAAATAAAGATAATTGTTCCGGAATTATCTATGTATGATCTATTTTACATCTATTATAATTGCATATGATTATGTTATGATGAATATTGGGTTTACGTTTTAATGTTGTATTAATGCGCGAATCTATATGTTGTGCTTTGTTATATGAACGCAAGTAAGAATATATGTTTATGCGAAGATCATCTTAATGCATGTGAAGTTATTCAATATTTAAGCTAATATGGGTAAAATCAGAAGTAAGGATAATTACAAAGACGTGTAATTTTTTGATCCACCTATCTAGGGTACGCGAAGGACGATCGTAGACCTTCGCATAGGTCTAAAAGACGGATAAGAGAAGTATATTGATAAGCCCTAAAAGGCTTATCGACCTACACAAATGAAGGTTTAGGGTATTAAACAACATCACCACCATCTCTGGGTGCGGAAACTTGGCTCCTGAATCCTCCCATACTGCTTCGAGTGAGACTTCAGTCCACGCTCCGTGAATTGATGCCTAAAGGGCCAGTAGTGTAGGGATTTTCTTAGCTAATTAACACTGAACCTGTGTCAGGGCCCATCAAGCCAACAAATGGTTCTATTTCCGGGACCGGAATCTGCATAAAGAGATGTGTGATGTCGCATCACTAGATTCTAACTAAGAAGGAGATCGAAGACAAGTTGGATAGAAAGATCCACGAATTCATGCTGCAAGAAAATAGGAATCCGCGATTGATGAAAGAACAGTGTTTGGATAGCTATCTATACACACAGATACATGAAATATTCTTTTGTTCCTTCTCGATCAAATTATACTAGTGGATTGCGAAATTGGCAGATGGCCAAGGAAGGTGGAGGCTTAACGGTCCAATAGTCTAGACCCCAGAGTTAGTGTGGAGATTAGAAGCCTCTAAAGATAAGATCACACACATTTTCGATCATTAGCTCGATTGCATCATAAGAGGATTCGTGACAGAGTTCACGGTCGATACTTTGGTTAGTTACAATGAAGAAGAGCACCGCTTCTTCAAGGGACTGCGAGGTAAGTATTTAAAACCTTTAAATACTTGGATTAAGATTCTCTTGTGTGAAAAGAAGGTTATGCAGCTACCTTGATGTTTGGAGCTACGCGAAGTGGAAAGATCTTCAAGGATATAGGTAAAACAAGCCTTGAATATAGCCCACTGATTGCACCTCCTCTGAGTGACAACGAGGAAGCAACACAAGCTTCTCCTTAGAGCATTGTTCAACTGATAAGACAAGGGTTCCCGTCAATACCCCATCCATCCACACCACCTTCGTCTTCACCTCCACCGCATACGCGTTCACCCATACCACCGCCACCACCACCACCATCCAATATGGTGAATTCAGTAAAGTTGCCTATGTTCAAAGGGTCGAGAACTGAGGACCTATAACAATTTTGGTTTGTTGCAAAGGCCGTATGGGAATATTAGGGTATTACAGATGATCATATGAAGAAATAAGCGTTGGTTACTGCTTTTCACAAATGTGCGCTAACGTGGTACATTAATTACTGCACTGAGAATCTGATGGATTCATTAGCAGATATTCAGACTGTGTTGAATAAGGAGTTCAACAGGCCCAAATCTAAAGCTAAATCAATTGTGGGATTCAAGGATATCATGATGAAGCCTAGCAAGACACCCTGGGATTTGGATCAGACATTGAAGTGCACAATCCGCGAAGCCAACAAGAATCTTATGGATGGGCAACACTGTGAATGGTTTGTGGCTTCGCTCCTACCTCATCTAAGGGTTGCTTTATCATAGCAAAAGATTGGAACTCAGACAGAAGCCCTATAGATTGCAATGAGATTACATACGACACCGATGCAAGATGCTAATTTATGGGTTTCGCAGATTCACGCGCAGTTGCAGAACCTGTGCCTAGAATTCCACAGTCTGAAGAAAGATAGAATAGCTCGGCCAAAGGTACGCGAAGAAGTTTGGTACCTGAAGTGAAAAAGTCAGGGGCATGAAAAAGATCATTGTCTAGTCTTCGTGAATTATGTTGCAGTAGGGGGACCAATTCCTCTGAGGCCAAAAGCTCAAGCAGGGCCAAGTACAGTGCCCGCACTACGGTGTGCTATCTTTCAGGTAGTTGGAAAACATGTGACAAAGAATTTCCATTTGCTACAGAAATTTGTACATACATCGCAATAGCTCTTCTGCAACTTTTGTTAATCAGTGGGTCATGATGAGCATAATTGTCATAGTTATGAGCTAATGATGGATATAACGCCCACATATAGGGTGAAGGCAGAAACCTGACCTCCGGACCGGACCAAGGCATTGGGGGAGTACGAGGTGAATATCAGGGGTGCGGACGAGGCTGAGGTAGAGGAGGACATGGTATAGGTGGAGAAAAGGTCATTTGTTACAACTGTGGAGGACTAGGACACTACGTGTGAGACTGCACGAACCCAACACATTTGTCATGCTGATATTATACTCAGTTTGACCATGCGATAGAGGATCGCTCTGTATTATTATCTAAGATACGTGAAAAGGGGGTGCAGCCTCAACAACCGACATAGAACCTGCAGATGATGAGGGTTGAGCCTCGTGAGGAAGATCCTAAGGTGAATATTGTGATGTGGAGTGGAATGACGACTGGCGAAGATAAGGGGAAGTAGCCTAAAGAAGGTGAATGGGTCTGCAAAGATCCAGAGAATGAGATCTGGTTTGATCTAGAACACGCAAAGGAAACATTTATGGAAGAAAAGAAAAGCTTCACTGAGGCCTCCACCTTAGGAGGTCAGGATAAGCCAGCTGAAGAGATGGACCCTTCCATGCTTACTACTTTCTTGGAGACCTGTATGAAGCTGTCGCACGATAGCAAGGCTGTGAAAGGACTATAGGAGTTGATAAATAAGTGCGCCAAAAAAGAAAATACTCCTGGCAGACCACATGTAGTCAGAAAGATTGGTAAGCATAAGGTAAGAATAGGGAGTGAGATGAGGCTCACTGCACAGATAGGATAATATGAGATGGATCAAGTTATTCTAGATTTGGGGTCAGACACGAATGTTTTTCCTAAATAAAAATGGGAGAGGATGGAGACACCTGCGCTACAGTGGTCTCTGATTTAGTTAAGAATGGCAAACCAACATAAAATCATCCCCATGGGAAGGTTGCAAGGAGTGAAAGTTGATATTGAGGGCACAAGTGGATTGGATGATTTTGAAGTGATAGAGATTGTGGATGACAACAATCCATACCCTATGCTCCTTGGGATTGATTAGGCTACTGACATGAATGGGGTAATCAATTTGAAGAAGCAGAAGATAATATTTGAGAAGAAATCTCTCCGAGTAGTAGTGCCCCTGGACCTTGCAGAAGGACGTGCTATATAGAACCGATCTGTGATTATAAAATCGATGATGATTTGGACATAATTTATAAGATAATAGCGTGAGATCAGGAATGGGTGAATCCGATAGCAGATGGATGCATCGCCTGGGATCGCGAAAGTTCCTGCACATTAGATTCAGATGAGGAGTTGGAGCACTAGCAAAATTGACTCCATGAAGTATCTACGTTGCACTGTAATATGATGACCAAGTCATTGCACTGTGTATCATCGGAGGTAAGAAGTCTGCCTTAATATAATGGTTTAACTAATGTTTGTTATCAAGAAATCTAGTGTCTATGCAGAGCTGCTAGTCCCACTAAGGCTGGTAGCTACCTTAGAAACAAACAAACTAAAACCACTTTCGTTTTCCTTTATGAGAAGTAGATAAGAGGGGAACAAAGGAGACCAACCTCTGTCTTATGCTTGGTTCCTTGCTTGATTCCTCTCCCTTCCGATAGATCTTTGCCACTCGCTTCCTCATCTACCCAGCTTCAAAGAGCACCTGTAGAATCAAAGTAGCATAACACTATCCAAGAACAGAGATCTACTATCATAAACAATATAGGACTAGATATATATTGACCACACAAATGCATATATCATCAATCATACAAGAATGTGGAGGAAAACATGAATAGCTTTATTAATAATCAAGAATAGAAAAGAGGATTACAACCAATTTTTCTGACCCAGCGTCATCCTCTTAGCAAGAAAGCCCTTCTTCACCTCATGAAAAGCTTAGATCACCCAACACTATGATATTACACCAAGAAACCAGCAGCACTTCCTTACAAGATACAAAATTCTAGCCTCTGGATCTCTGGGATGAGGGATCCATATATAGATGTTTGCAAGGGGGTGAGTCAGATTTTGAGATTTGATTAGTGTCCTCTCTCTAATAGTTCTTGATTCCACTTAGAGATTGATGATCTCTTACTCATCCCTCGGCGAATACAGACAGCCAAGTGTCACAGGAGAAGCTTCTGGAAGATTCCATGATCTTACACCTCGCAAATTGACCCTGCCATTTGTCCACTCTCACCCATCGCACCCCATAGAAGGGCTTTTCAGTATGCATCGCACCTCCCGTGTGCATTTAGGTGGGATGTAGCACACTTTGACCATGGAGTAGGTGAGATGGTCCAGTTTTAACCAGTTCTGAGTAGTTTTTCATGGAGAACTTCTGGGAGATGCTATAATCAGTTGACCTTGTTCTTTTAGGGGTTGGAAAAAAACTTTTAGGGACTTAGGAGCCCTTGGTTTATGGACATTTATGATTGGGGTTGCAGTGCCCAAAAATGTCTATAACAGTTGCCCCCTAAAGCATGAGGTAGTTAATCTTTTGATGTCAAGTGAAATGCTTTATCATGAGGATCCGAAGTTTTTTCAAGCTGGAAGGCAACCTGTAATAAGATACAATACAATACATTATCTTCATAATATTTTCATGATCTAGCTGAGGCGGGTATTCCCATGCTCAGCTTTATAAATTCATTTTCATGTACATAAGACAGACAATCGTCTAAGTGCAGACTGATGATTCTAGTAGAGCCATCATCCCTTGGATTGGATGATTATCTGTGCAGCAATGATGTACATTTGATGTCTTTATTTTCCTGAATATATATTGTAGCCCGGATGGATGAAACTAGATCTGGGGTCTTCAATCTTGTTCGATCTTCAATCAAAGTACAAGTCGATCCATGTGAGAGATGTTCTGGAGTCGAACATGGAAAGACATCGCCTGATTACCAGCCAATGATGTAAGTTGTTAACAGGCGCGAGAGGAATCACCGATAATGATGATGACCCTCAAGTCACTACAGTACAATTCACGTGGTGTGAATAATGGACTTGGCGTCGAACACCACGCAAAATATTTCGGTCGAAGGCCATTGATGTAAACCTGTCGCCGGAAGTGAGAAACTTGCCATTGAGGCATGCAAGCTTCAAAGTACTGAAAGGGTTGTTCCTATATCAACTTCCTGGATAATGAGATGATGTCAACAAGAAGCGATCCGTCATAGGAGGGCCTTAGTGAATCCCACATCAATGACACGGAATGGAGCAAATGATTTTAATGGAGGTGAAAACAATCTGATGACATAAGGTTCAGGGTGGCGGTCATGAAAGAATGGAGCATAAATGTATTGCAGTGGATGAGACACAGGTGAATTCTCTGAGCGACTTCTCTTGAACATATCGGCAACACTGACATGATGGATTGGTAGCGTTAACCCCAAATATGGATGCTGTGATGGAACAATGGTGATATGACGAGTGAATGGAACAACCCAACCTGACTCGGATGCGGAGTGAAAGTTTCATGTCCAAGAGCGACTTGCTACCAATAAAGTTTCTTCAAGTTTTCTTCCCAATTTTTCCCCAGTCATTACTGACCAGTACCTCTTTATTTTTTTCAAGCTTGAGGAGGATAACATATGCTTGTTCTATAATTTTCCCTTCGGGCAAACCCATCGCTATGTTTTAACGAGCCTAGCGATAGTGAAACTCGTTCTTGTCTGTATGGACAAGTTTGTCGCTATTCGGTTTTAATGAGTTTAACGACAAAGATAACTCGATCCTTTTCAACTTTAGAGAGTCTGAAAAGGGAAGTAAAGAAAACTCCAATAATCCTTTTTCGTCATATAATCCCTTGAGTCTGAAAAATTATAAAATAATACAAAAGGGATGAATTTTCGGTAATTTTAACGAGCTGAACAAAATAAGCGCTCGATCTTTTTGTGTAATAATCCCTCAGGTCCAAAAAGATTAAAATCTAAAGGAGGGATAGCACTTCCGATCACTTTAACGAGTTGGAGAGGCCAATTGCTTGGCAATCTTTTCATATTTTACGAGTCAGATGAAAAGAGCTTAAAGGGACTCGTTTTTCGAGGAACGAGTGATAAGTTCAGGTAGCAACTAATTCGAGGTAAGGTTTGGAATTTTCCAATCACGGCAGTGTCACAAGGATGGCTAACAGGATCACTCTTCACAGATATTCCTCAAAAAGGGTAAACAATCAAATGGAGGTGAATGATCGGCCAATACAGAGTGGAGGTGATGATGAGAACACGACCAAGGCTTCAAAGGCTGATGATAATGCATTCACGATGGTTATTTACCGGAAATTTGTTCATTTTTTAATAAATGAGCTTAAACTCTGGGGGAAACATTTGCTCATTGCTTATGTTTATTTTTTAACGAGCTTGAATTCCACATTAAAACTGCTCGATCCAGTCGTATAATAAGGATGTCTCATCTAAGATGCCATCTTTTATGGAGCTTGCACCTTACAAAGCCTTGCCCCAGATCCTTTCTTCATGCAAGTTAGGAAACGACCAATCCTACGAGTTTAAAGGGTTAGAGAACCTATAAATTTAAAAAATAAATGGTCACTCTTCGCTTGCATGCCAAAAGGTTTGCATGCCCCCAGGTACAGTGAAAAATTTCCAAGTTACAAAAGATTGTTCTATCCGCACTACAGACAAAACACTTCCTCGGCGATCTCTACTGAAATAAACAAAGGTGAGTGGCGCAACTGGCTCCACTCACACAACTTTGACAAAGGAATATTATTCCAGTCTAATCTCATAAACCATTCATATATCCTTCACGGAAACCTACCCTATACCCAAGGTTTTCCTGTCGAAAGACACCAGGGTGCATGCCCCCTGGGTTTCAGTCATGTCCTCTCAATCACTCGCGCTCATCAGGTGGACAGACTGGGGATTAATGAGACATTCCTTGCGTGAAAATACCATTTAGGGATGGTATTCGACTATTTGCTATGTGTGAACCGGGGAATGAAAGCTGGTCTACGAGCTTGACCACTCTTCCTTCATGCGGAAAACACATTACTCTAAAGAGTGAGGAGACAATGGCTCCCATGCAATAAATATAGTCGCGTCCAAGGAGTAGATTATAATCCAGGGGCCCTTGGACTACCATTACATTCAAGTGAAGGGTTTTCCTTCTCAATGTTATCGGCACATTGGGGAGGATCCCTAACGGTCGACTGGTTCCTTTGTCAAAGCCTGTTAGATTTCTCATTTCAGGCAAAAGCGATGGCGAACCAAGCGCTTTCCAAGCAGTTGAGGAAAGGATACTCACAGAAGCCCCTTCATCTATGATGGTACCAGCCATGACCATTCTATATATTTAAGCAATGATTTGAAATGGTACACTAGCCGGTAAGCGAGGTCTGCCTAGTAGATTCCAATCGAAGGAAACAACTAGGTTGCTTGGAGGTGGGACCGAATAGACGGCCGGATACGAATCTGACGAACTTCCTTCCTACAGTAAAGGAACGGGTAGACTACCCCCATGTTTGTTGGAGTCTGTGCTTACGAAGAGAATTTGAACGGTGTCGTTCTTGTTCTCTTCGGTGACTGTATCATCTGAAGATGGACCTTCTGAAGGCAAGCCCGGGTCAACTGCTGCCTCGACCTTTTGACTTTCATCTGATGTGGATTCAGAGGGTTCATCTTCAATGATAGACGCTTCAGCCGACCACAATGGCGTGTCGGCTGGATTTTCAACTAGTGACGGACTTGGCAAGGGTTTCTTATATCTAGGAGGAAGCCGTAACGGTGAAACCGGACGGTCGTCCAAAACTCTTTTAGCCTCGTCTAAGAAGGGACAACGGTGGACGGCGTGATTGCCTTCACACAGTTTACAAAGAAATTTACATTTTCCTTTTTGTCCAGGGACTTCACTTTCACTAGTTGACAGTGTATTCTCAACATGATCGTCAGAGATTGATGACACCAGATTGTGCAAACGAGGAGACCAATCCCTTAAGATCCAAGGGATACAAGGACAATCTCAATGATAGTGGTCTCCTTTGCAAATGACACATGGCGATTTAGGCCTGGATTGTGCAGTGTGTGGATTTTTGCTAGATGATGCCTGGTTGCCCCTTTTCGCCTTTGGCTCCTTCTTCTTCTTCTCTTTCTTCTTCTTCTCAGTTACTTGAATTTTGGCTTTACTAGCTTCATCAAGCAAAGAGGAAGGAGGAGAGGGAGAATTGGAAAAAGTAGAAGGTTGGGGGGTAACTCTGGTATCATTTAGTTGCTGACTTGATTGTTCAGGAATCATGGTGTTCTGAATGATAGAGGTCGAGAAGAGCCATACGGGCAAGCCGATTGTCAATCCTGGAAGTGACAATGTGGCCATATGGGGTCCACCAATATCTCCCCAAGAGGAGAAAGGACTAGGATTTCCTCCAAGGGGAAATCCTTGGTTGGTGGACTCCATTTTTCTCAACCTAAGACCAACGTAGGAAAGGTGATGTTTATTCCGATTAAAATAAATTTTAGACGCTTTGACACAACTTGTTTTTTCAATTTTTAAGAGTCGAGAAAAAACAAAAGATGACTCTAGTCACCTTCAATTTTTAATGAGCTTGAAGTGACAAGTGCTCAGATGGACCTTTTCCTTTAAGGAGTCTGAAAAGGAATGAAAGAGACTACTCTGGAAATCTAGACAGAGGGATTACCAAACCAATCGCAAAACTGCAGAATACTTTTTTATGGTATGGCAGTCAATATTCCCGAATGCTGTGTTCAGTGCATTGCGATCGATAGGGCGGCAGACACGGCTTCCTATGGATAAAGGCTAAAGCCTATTGTGGTCTCCCAATATATACTCGACGGTACATGGGAGCACAAGTCCGTAGTGGCAATTATCGTCTCAAAGTGGAGGAATCACCCAACCAACAATGAAAACAATAGTTACCAGGCTTTACGACGCCGGAATACGTCTCTAGCCTAGACTTATAAATGTTGTGCGTTAGGTTCCAAAGCGTTTTTAGATTCATTATATTTATTTTACAGTTGATCTTGCTTAAGAAATTTGCCTTTCAGGTTCACCGCAAGATGTAGATATACAATTCCTAAAATGCAATCTAAGATGATAAACAATCGTTTAATCTACTTTTTGCAATGAAAATCCTAGCTACTAAGGAAAGAGAGACGATATTCTTTCAACATAGAGCAGAGAGCACACACTATATGCACTGTCCTAAATCAAACCAACAAACAGTCTAAATGCAAATGCACATGCATGTATTTGTTTTTAGCCTTCTTAATGTGAATGATAAAAAGAAAGCTAAGCACAAATCTGAATTATTTTTCAAAGCGACATTACTAACAAGTTTCTTTTCAAGACATAATGAAGACAATGACGAAACTTTGTTATTTGGAATTGAAAACTTGCTTTCGACACTTGAAAAACTATTAATTCAAATCAAATACAAAAGTAACAGTGTAATCGACTATCAAGAACAATCGGATTCTCTTCTATGATTGAAAACGACACTTGCGACACTTCCAGATCAAGAAATGACAGTTCAATTACACTACTTCTTTGTAAAGGAGAACTGAAAATGGCTCACATTACATAAAAAAATTTATAGTTATTTGCACAATGGAGGTGGAATAATGGCAAGGAAGGGGGTTTCCAACAGAGGTATACTGACTACAGACAGCAAAACTCCTGAATAGAGCTGAAAAGAGTGAAGAAAAACCAAAGTCTAGAGGCAAAACTAGCCCTTTCTGATCAGCGCACCTGTTACACAGGGATTCCAGTATGCATCCCACCTACAGCACAAGGAAGTGAGATGCATACTGATATCCTTGAAGAGAGGGTGTGATGGTACAATGTGAGACTTTTGATCTAGTTCTTGATCACAGTTTGCAGCACAGTTCAGGGATTTAGGCGGAGCAAGTGGTAATCAGTAAATAAAACACAGGGGTAGATCTAAGGAGGTTACTAGAGCCACCAGAAGGGCAATTAGAGAGCTTGTAAATCGATTGTTCAGTTCATAAACAAAACCCAGAGATACTGAAGCAGCATTGATCTACTTTGCACTTGCATAGAAAATGCAGTTCGAAGGCTAGTTGGCTTGACTTCAGGCTCCGTCTGTAAGTTTACAAAGCAAAAAAATATAGACAAACAAACAATCTATTCGCTCCCCAGTGGAGTCGCCATTTTGTTATTAGGAAATCTAGTTTCTATGCAAAGCTGCTAGTCCCACTAAGGCTGGTAGCTACCTTAGAAACAAACAAACTAAAACCACTTTCATTTTCCTTTATGAGAAGTAGATAAGAGGGGAACAGAGGAGACCAACCTCTGTCTTATGCTTGGTTCCTTGCTTGATTCCTCTCCCTTCCAATAGATCTTTTCCACTCGCTTCCTCGTCTACCCAGCTTCAAAGAGCACCTATAGAATCAAAGCAGCATAACACTATCCAAGAACAGAGATCTACTATCATAAACAATATAGGACCAGATATATACTGACCACACAAATGCATATATCATCAATCATACAAGAATGTGGAGGAAAACTTGAATAGATTTATTAATAATCAAGAATAGCAAAGAGGATTACAACCAATTTTTCTGACCCAGCGTCATCCTCTTAGCAAGAAAGCCCTTCTTCACCTCATGAAAAGCTTAGATCACCCAACACTATGATGTTACACCAAGAAACCAGCAGCACTTCCTTACAAGATACAAAATTCCAGCCTCTGGATCTCTGGGATGAGGGATCCATATATAGATGTTTGCAAGGGGGGTGAGTCAGCTTTTGAGATTTGATTAGTGTCCTCTCTCTGATAGTTCTTGATTCCACTTGGAGATTGATGATCACTTACTCATCCCTGGGCGAATGCAGAGAGGCAAGTGTTACAAGAGAAGCTTCTGGAAGATTCCATGATCTTCCACCTCGCAGATTGACCCTGCCATTTGTCCACTCTCGCCCATCGCACCCCATAGAAGGGATTTTCAGTATGCATCACACCTCCCGTGTAAATTTAGGTGGGATGCACCGCACTTTGACCATGGAGCAGGTGAGATGCTCCAGTTTTGACCAGTTCTGAGTAGTTTTTCACGGAGAACTTCTGGGGGATGCTGTAATCAGTTGACCTTGTTCTTTTAAGGGTTGGAACAACACTTTTAGGGACATAGGAGCCCTTGGTTTATAGACATTTATGATTGGGGTTGCAGTGCCCAAAAATGTCTATAACAATGTTGATAAAATTTTGGATGCATTCGAGAGGGAAGTGCTAGAGAAGCATCGCTTCTAGGCCTTAGATTGGGTGTTGTGTGATACACATGCAAGATGGTTGGGTATGCACAAAGACAGTTTTGATGATCGGTGCGTGTATAGAAATATGATGAGATTGTAGTCTGGTCACCCAAAATTTCAGCTAACAGAGAAATATGATGGAAGGAATGAATCACGCTATCACGAGGCCAAATGGACTAAGGTTTATGGAGCAGAGCCTCAACCTAAATGGGGGCATTTGTTTTTTCATACTTTGGATGTAATACCGATGAACTGGTACTTGGAAACAGAGCTCTGCCATGGCACTGAAGAATGGGATGTTTTGCAACAGGGATTCTTAATGACATTTAGCTTTGAGGATGGGTTTGAAAGTATTGATGAGGCATTGTAGGAATTCAAGGCAACAATCTTCAGAGTACTGCAAGATCCATTGGACTTAATTCAACAGATTGGACCACCCAGCTGCGCCATGTGCTGGAGTACTACAATGTGACTTTCAAAGAGGAGGATGAGGACCTGAGGAAAATTAATATCCTAGAGACTGAACGTCATTACGAAGTTGAAGGACCGCAAATTGAAAATCTAGATATCACCCCACCACTAAAAACAAGTGAACATTGGAATAGAGGCGGAGCCAAAATTTGGAAATATTGGTGACTACTTGGATGATGCAATAGTAGATAACGTCGCTGAATTTCTCCGTGAATACCAAAAATTGTTCCCTATGAAGTTTCCAGACCTAAAGGGGATAATAGGGGACCTGGGAGTTATGAAAATTACACTGAAACCGTACGCAAAGCTGATCAAGCAGAGGACTTACCGCCTCAATCTAAATTATAAAGAAAGGGTCCGCTTAGAGTTGGATAAAAAGCTTGCGGTGGGTATTATTGAAATAGTAGAAGAGTCTGATTGGGTAAGTCCAATAGTAGTTCAAGAAAAGAATCAAAAGGATGGAATATGGATATGTGTAGATCTTAGGATGTTGAATGACGTCTACATACATGATCCCTTTCCAACTCCATTTACTGACGAAGTGCTGGATAATGTAGGAGGACAGGAAGCATATTCGTTCACAGATGGGTTCTCAAAGTACCATCAGATCAAGATCGCGCCAGAGGATACAAGTAAGATGACCTTCGCCATCGAGTGGGGGTGCTTTTAGTATACTGTATGCCTTTTGGACTAAAGAACACGCCAGTGATATTTTCGTGCGTAGTCATCATGATGTTTAAGGACTTCATTCACAAGTTTCAGGAGGTATACTTCGACGATTGGACGGTGTTTGGGCTGGTGAAATGCCATGTAGCCAACCTACGATTGATGTTTGATACATGCCAAAGGTATCAGATCCCACTCAATTTGAAGAAATGTTTGTTCTGTGTTCCTTTTAGAATCTTACTGGGCCATGTGGTGTGCAGACAAGGATTAATTGTCAACCCAACTAAGATAACAGTTATAATTAATTTAGAAGCACCCAAAAGTGTGAAGTAGTTACACGCAACATTGGGGCATACGAGATACTATAGAAATTTCATTAAGAGTTATGCCCAGATTACCATGTTGATGGAGAAGTTGCTAAAGAAGGATGCTACATTTTGCTAGAATGAAGAATGTCAGCAAATCTTAGATGTGTTAAAGGAAAAGATGATCACCGCGCCGATCCTAGTCTTCCTGGATTGGAAGAAGGAATTTCATGTGCATGTCGACACGTCATGTATTGCGCTCAAGGTAGTACTGACACAAGACAATGAGGGAGAGTTGGATCACCCTATAGCATTTTCGAGTAGGAAGTTGTCTAAAGCTAAGAAGAATTATTCAACGAGAGAGCACGAAGGTTTGTTTATGGTGTACGAGCTCCAGAAGTTTAGACACTACTTACTCGACAGACACTTTAAGATGTATACAGACCATTCTACATTGAAGTACTTGGTTAACAAGCTTGTGTTATGGGGGAAGATATCCAGATGGTTGCTGTTGTTTGAGGAATATGATTTCGAAGTTATTGTGAAGCTAGGACGATTGAATTATAGACTAGATCATCTGTCACGCATTGAAATAGGAGAGGAGCCCACTAATTTGGAGGAATGACTGCCTGACATACACCTCTTTCCAGTGCATGTCACGGATAGTCACTTTGCAGATATCATACACTTCCTGATGATGGGGACAGCTCCAGAGGGGTATACTACTCAACAAAAGAAGGATTTTGTGGTGCATGCAACAGACTTTTCTATCATTGCAGGGCACTTATATAAAATGGGGTCGGATGAAATACTACGATGTTATGTGCTTGAGTTTGAACGAAGCAGAATCCTCATTGAATATCATGGAGGAGTTGTGGGAGGACATTATGCAAGAAAAGCAATAGTGCAGAAGATTTTATGCACTGGGGTGTGGTGGTCGACGGTGCATAAGGATTCCAAGGCTTATTGTAAGGCATGTGATGCATGTCAAAGGATGGGTGGGCTATCATGGAGGGATGAGTTTCCTCTGAATCCACAGCTATCATTACAACCATTTGAGAAGTGGGTGATTGATTTTGTAGGACCAATTCAACCTCCAGGAAATAAGACAGGTGCGTGGTACATCATTATTGTGATGGAGTATTTGACCAGATGGGTGGAGGCACAGCCTGTGAAAGACTATACTAGGGCGACAATAGCAAAGTTCATCTTTGAGTATATACTGAATAGGTTTGATTGCCTGAAGATTTTGATGAGTGATCGTGGTACGCATTTCCTTAATGAAATGATCAGCGCTTTGACAGAGGAATTCCAATTTTATCACCAAAAAAGTATGTTGTATCACTCGCAGGCTAATGGGACGGTTGAAGCAATTAATAAGATATTGGAAAACACGGTAACAAAGGTTTTCAATGCACAAAGAAATGACTGAGATGTGTGTGTACCCACGGTGTTATGGGCTTATAGGACAACTTGCAAAAATTTAACCAGACAAACGCCTTTCAAGTTGATTTATGGCATAGAAGTTGTGATGCCAATGGAGTACATTGTACCTAGTCTACACATAGCGGTATTTACAAGAATGGCAGATCACGGAGCCCTGGAAGAAAGGATCGTGTAGCTGACAAGGCTAGAAGAGGATATATTTTTGGTTGGATTCCATCAATAATTTCAAAAGGAGCGTGAAAAGGCATGGCACGATCGGCACATCAAACAGCGAACCTTCAAGGTAAATGATTTAGTGTTATTATATGACAAGAAGTTTGATAAATTTCCAAGAAAATTTCAGATACATTGGCTGGGGCCCTATGTCATCAAGGAGATTACCGATGGTGGAGAAGTTCAACTGGTGAAGTTGAATGGAGAGCCATTTCCAGGGAAGGTAAATGGTAGCCGATTGAAGCCATACACCGGGGATCCAGCTAGATGACTATATGGTGGAAGCATAGTCTTAGCGCTCCAGGCAGCTGAAAGGAGGCACGGGACTATAAACTACATTGTCCGGGTTGTAGAGCTGCATGACTAGGGGACTACATAGAAAGGAGGAATGTCACAGTATCAACAAAAGCGCGAAGGGACCTACGCTATAGTAGGAGAGATGCACAGGGCCACCAGAAAGTGACTGTTATGGTCACTATTCATGAGTTGACAGTGAGAAAATAGCTAAGTGGAGCAAGGGGGTGACATTTAATTCAAAATTTAAGAGCGAGATCTTTGAAAATCTACCGCCAATCTAGAATTTATGAGCGGATTTTGGGGAGAACGGTTGGATTCAAATTCGAATTTGCCTATAAATTACAAATGTCTGCCCAACGAAATACACTTTGCATTCTCAGAATTGAGGTGTTGAGCTATCAGGCGTGCATGAACCTTGAGAAGTTTGAAGCTTTGGTGGTGAGTTTAGTATTTAACAAATTTCCTAAAGCAACCTCATGTCAATGCCGGTGGAAACCGTAAGTTCTGGAGGATCGATGGCCTCTGAGGGACTTACCTCAGAGGTTGCAAGTGTAGAGGTTCTCGTAGAAGTACAAAAATCGCTGAGGTCGCCCAGGCTGAGGTCGAGGCCTACGCCGATTAGAGAGGGTCCAAAGATGAAGAAATACAAATAGAAAGCACCACAACTGGTGTTCGCGTCGCCCTGGAAACACTAGAAGAAAGAGACACCCACCACGTAGGAGAAGGGTAAGGTGGTAGACCTAGAATCCGACGAGGATGTAGAACAAATTGATATGGGCACAAAAGACATTGACATTTAGGGTGTAGACCCTATCTCAAATCTACCCGAATACATCCCTTTGCACGAGGGTAAGGTGAATATCACGAAGAATCTAGATGAGGGGAAATTTATGCTCAACATGCATTTGCTACTAGACAAAATCATGTTTGAAGGACCGTGCTTGGCGTGCATCCACCATTTAAAACTTGAGGATTGGGACCTGGTGGATACTGAGCAATTCCCCCACTTGGTAAATAACACATTTATGAGCCACGTCTTTAATAAATATTCTAGTGTGACCACGCTGGAGCTGAGGCGATGGATTAAAGGGGTCGACAAGGCAAGGTTGCTAAATCTCCTATGGGTGCCACATTACCAGCACACTCCCATAAACGTGATCTTGATCAAACATTTGTTGTGTCTAGTGCACGACGGGTGCCTATCGTTGGAGGAGCCAATCTAGATAATTGATATGCTGATCCATAGGATCACTTTGTTGCCACATTCAGGGTTGATCCTATCTAATGCATTTGGCAGCAAGGAGGGCAAGTGCGACCTCACCGAAAGAATTAAGGACAAATTTAAACTTGTCAAGAAACTGCGTGGATACTCCATATCAAGCATAAACGACCCCGCGGTCAAGGTAGCCACCCAGATTTTGGCTGGGAAGATAATGTAGAAGTCTCATGCAGATGAGGTGCTGGCACCAGTTTTGTCACTATCTACCTAGTGCGTGGAGGGCATAAAATTCAATTAGGCACGTTGTCTCTACAGTGAGTTCCTTGTGAATCGTAGAGAAGCACAAGAATAGAGTAAGACCTTTCACTACTCTTGGCTATTGTTATCAATATTGCTGGTCACATGGCAGTTGCTGAAGGACAATCAGTTTCCACTAGTCGCAAAGGATTTATTGGAAGCAGCGAAGTTTGCTTCGTTGTGTGCCACGAAGGACATTGTGCAGGTTCCTGAGAGCAAGGTATTTTAGGTCTTGATGGAGATGAGTATCAATATGGCCATCAATAGGAAACCACGGTTGTCACCAACCGTCTTTGAGCAGTTGTTAGGATATGTGGAGTTCAAGCTAGAATTCCATTGCATTTCCATCAGAGCATGAAAGGACCCCGAACAGAAATGGTATGATCTTCCATACCTTGTGATAGACAATGCAATCATAGTGGTCCTTGAGTGTTGGCCAGCAGAGTGGCGCATGACCTTAGATTTGTTATTTGGGTCTAGTAAGTCCAAAGGAAAGCGGAAGAAGGAAGAGGCCCGATTAAAGATGCAACGATAGGCTGATAGGAGGAAAAAGAAGGCTAAGGAAAAATCCAGAGTAGAGCGCACTTCTAAGGAGTGGGCAGGAGGGAAGGGAGATGAGGGAGAGTGTGACTCTGACAAAAGTCAGAATTCTCCTTCGCTGCAGATGGAGGAAGAAGAGTAGCAATCAGGATAGCGTGGTGCAGACCCAGAGACTACTCCATTTTAGGTTAAGTGCACTAGGGAGAAGGAAAAAGAAGGGTCGCAGAAGAAGTCCAAGGTGAGTAAATGATCGCTCGACTGGATCAATATGACGGAATACGATATGAATGACATCAGGGACATAGTAAGGGACGCGACCATGGAACTATTGCAGCAATTTGAGCAGCAGCAAAAACAAGCCCTGGCCGCCATTCAGATGGGTTTGTGTGAGCTATAGATCCAGGCTACTCAATTGTAGACGGTGTAGGGTGGGGTAGTGCGACGCCAACTAGTTTGACACCTGGAACCTCAGAAGTAGCGGAGATGCTTCATTCTATGGATCCCCGTGCCATTGCACTGCCGAATGGAGCTTTCACTACAGAAGTGGAAGCTGATAGGTCCACCATCAATGCTCTCAAGAAGTTTAGGTTGAACTTGGCCATGCTTCCAAGTGAAGCCCTTCACACCCTGCAAGATGGTGTGATCGCAAAACTTCGGGCCCGAGAGTAGCACACTATGAATGTGATCAACAATTAGAAAGCTAACAATGCCCAAATGTTTGTAGAGAAGACTTCTATGAGTGATATCATTAAGAATATTCAAGAGAAGAATGATTGCACCACAGCCGTGGTAGCTGAAGCATGTAAAACCATTCCGGAGCTACATATCCCAAAATATGTGTGATCGACACCAAAATTTGGAAGCTTGTTGTAGGTGTGCTCAATGCCGGGATAGAGCTGGCTAAGGTTTAGTTTGAGTTGAACCTTAAAATTACAGAGCTTGAGTTGAAGGCCCAACCTTCGGCTCTGCCAAAGGTCAAAGAGTAGCGCGAGGCCACTATCAAGGATGCAGTTGCAACAGTAGATGTCGTAGTAAAGGATTGCAATGTGCTTTTTGAGTAGTCGCTCGAAGTAGTACCAGTCTGTAGGAAGATCCCAACCTACAAAGATTAGAGACTAAGGTGAGGGAATTGCAGCAGAGGTATGATAAGGTCAGAACAATGGTGTGCACCGTCGCCATTACAAAGAGATTGGCAAAGTTGTAGGAAGCAAAGGCACTAAAGGAATGGTGGACGTAGCACAACGCAGAGAGGTAGTACTGAAGGCCATATTGGGGCCTTGGATAGATGAATCCTATGTTCTCACGACCACCATTTAAGGAAAGCTGGCGAACCTGCTGGCAACACAGTAGCAAATCACGACAGATAGTGCAGGACTAGAAACGGAGTAGCTGGTGGAACAGGTTAAACAAGTAGTGACGTGTGTGCTGCTGAAGTTGCAGTGGTACAAGTCGAGTTGGGAGGTCTTCATGACAAGATCTCCATGCCAGTAGAGTGACTTGAGGGTGGGTCACCATATTTGTGTTGGGGGGCCATTGGGAACGGGTCCCTTAGGGTCATTTTCCAGGTTAAAAGACCAAGTTTTGGGGCAAAAAGCCCAAGTTTTTGTATAAAAAGTGTAATGTCTCCGCATTTTGTGGCCACAGAGCTCGAAGATGTAAAGAGTCAACAAGTGCTTCCACCCTTCTTTTATGTAACTTGTGTCGGCTTTTAGAGATCAACCCATGGTCCACGGACCATGGGATTGCATAAAAAGGGAAGTCTTAGAAGAGTCTAAGGCATTTCAGTTGAGTCTTAGTATGTTTTGAGTCATTGATGAATGTAATGGGTCTGTGAGAGCTAAGAGAAAAGAGTCTTAGCGCAGGAAAGAGGCTCTGCAACTGTGTACACAGAGGCCTAGGGTAGAAGTCCATAGCTGAGTGCACAGAGCCCTATAACTGTGTGCGCAGGGCGGTTAGAGTTTGTAAAGAAGATATGAAGCATAAATAAACAGAATTGTTTTGGAATTATCTGTGTATGATATATTTTACTTCTGTTATAATTGCATATGATTATGTTATGATGAATATTGGGTTTATGTTTTAATGTTTTATTAATGCGCGAATCCATATGTTGTGCTTTGTTATATGAATGCAAGTAACAATATATGTTTACGTGAAGATCATCTTAATGCATGTGAAGTTATTCAATACTTAAGCTAATCTGGGTAAAAATAGAAGTAAGGATAATTACAGAGACGCGTAAGTTTCTGATCCGCATATCTAGGGTACACGAAGGACGATCGTAGACCTTCGCATAGGTCTAAAGGACGAATAAGAGAAGTATATCGATAAGCCCTAAAAGTCTTATTGACTTGCATGAAGGAAGGTTTAGGGTCTTAAACAACATCACCACCATCTCTGGGTGTGGAAACTTGGTTCCTGCATCCCCCCATACTGCTTCGGGTGAGACTTAAGTCCGCGCTCTGCGGATTGATGCTGAAAGGGCTAGTAGTGTAGGGATTTGCTTGGCTAATTAACGTTGAACCTAGGTTAGGGCCCATCAAGCCAACATACTCTAAGTCTAAGGCCACTCCCAATGTTCCAGAATCACTCCATATTAAGAGGCCCACAATTGAGCCTATACCTTGAATGCCAAAAGGATCTGCAAAATGTTCGACGATTAACCCTAATGCGAGGCCTACCCAAAACTACTCCATTGTTGATGATCTAGCTCAAAGTCCTTGCGTGATGTCTGCATTAGAGTTACTCTAGTTATGTCCATCACAAAAGAGTGCATTTCTCACTGCGATCGGGGCAATAGATCACAAAAACTCTCTTATTGTTGCATTTGACATGTCAAATATTAAGAAGAGAATACCTCATCACATGGCTTTCAAGATTAAATCTACATATCGAAAGATTAATATCTTTCAAATTGTAGTTGATGAGGGTGCTTCCATGTGTGTCATGTTGATTTCATGTGAGAAAGCTATTTGATCTCCTCAAGTTGTTCCTTCACCTACTCTCTTGACTACATTTGATGGTTATTCTCATAGGCCGCATAGAATTATTCAAGCCTTTCCCATCTATGTTGGGGGAAAGATCGTTAATATCGAGGTGAAGATAATCGATGCAAATTTGGATTATAATCTTCTATTTGGATGAAATTGGATTTATGAAATGGATGCCCTTGTATCATCATTACTTTGCATCCTATGCTTTCCCCATGAAGGGAGAATTGTTACTGCTGATAAAATGGAGTATTCTCCGAAAGAATCTGATGCATCCTCTAATTCTTTTGTTCCCTTGTTGAATAATGCTAAGTAGCCTATTGAGAATTTAGTAGTTTGAATGTATTTCTCATTGATGGGTACTTTTGATCTTCCTTCTCTTATCGCTCAAATAAATTCTATTTCATCATCTAAGGCCCCTTCTCGAAGAGAGTTCTTCATAACGCATTATTTTTCAGATCCTTGGCCCTTACCCTCTTCTACCACCACATTAGAAGAGGAGAAAGTAGGTGGAATTGCATGTCCCATGTCTATAGCCAAAATTTCTTACCAATTTATAGTTAATACTGCAGATTCTGATCCTACTCCCCTTTCACCAGAGGGTTTGGATGGAGATGTGGCTCCAGATTGGACTCTTGACTCTACTTCTTCTATGGCCTACCTTGATACTATTTTACTATCTAAAGAAGCAATCCTAGAAGCAATGACAGGTATAGAAATACCGTGGTATGATTTGCATCATCGGTCATATTTTCTCCTAAACTTGCTTGAAGTAGAATCAAGTTTTTCTAGCCCTTTGTCAACTGTTTGTATTCACAAAATTTTAAACCCTTTGGCTCCAACACAGAATTTTCTCGAAGGTAACATGTCTATCATTTCAAAAACAGTTCTGCTGAACATCTCCAAGAACCCCAATATAATTGAGAATGTTTTCATTGGAGCCAAATGCTCCCCTGAAGAAATTTAAATTTATACTAATCTTTTCAAATAATTTTGTGATGTGTTTGCTTGGTCTTATGAGGAAATTCCTGGAATTGATCCATCAATAGTCCATCATGAGATCAAGGCTTACATAAATGCAAAGCCTATACAGAAAAAGATTTGGCCGATAAACCCTAGGAAAGTAGCGATCAAAGCCAAGGTTAAGAAGTTGCTTAAGGCAGGTTTCATATACCTCGTTTCGTTGACTGAGTGGGTCTAAAATATAGTCCCAATTAACAAAAAGTATGGAACGATCCATGTATGCATAAAATTTAGGGATATAAATAAGGCTTGTCCTATAAATAATTTCCCCACACCTTTTATTAATCATATTATTGATGAATGTGCAGGAAATGATATTTTCTCCTTCATGGACGGTTTCTTGGGTTATAATCAAATTACTATACATCCTGAAAATCAGCATAAGACAACTTTTATCTGCCCCTAGGGTACCTTTACATACAAAAAGATGTATTTTGGCCTTAAAAATCTTGGAGCAACTTTTTAGCAGGCCATGTCCTACACTTTCCACGATATCAAACATATCATCGAAGCTTATTTGGATGAATTAACTGCTCCTCGAAAGAAAATTGATCATGAAAATCATCTTCGATTAGTTTTTAAGCGATGTCGTTATTATAAAATCCAGTTGAATCTGAATAAATGTGTTTCTGTTGTCACATCCAGTCATTTATTGGGATTCATAGTATCTACTGAAAGGATTCATGTAGATCACTTCGAGGTTGAGGAAATACTTCAATTTCCTCCCTCGGCTACCATCCATCAACTTCAAAGTCTCCAAGGAAAAGCTAATATCTTGAGGATATTTATCATTAATTATGCTAAGATTACGAAGGCATTTTTGAGATTTCTGAAAAAGGAGTTCCATTTCTATGGGACGATTTTGATCAATGCTCGTTCGATTCTTTGAAAAAAGCATTGAACTCTACTCCTTTATTGAGTCCACCCGATTATAGCAGGGATTTCCTCTTATATCTCGCAGCGGTAGAATCAACCATTGGTATGGTTCTGGTTCAAGAAGATGATGCTTTCCATGAGCACGTGATTTATTATCTAAGCCAAGGCTTGGTAGGTCCTGAATTATGATACTCTATTGTAGATAAATTAGCTTTGACATTGTTCATTTTATCCAGCGACTTCAACACTATATTCTTCTTAGAAAAACTTTTGTCTTAACGATTTTCAACCCATTTCAGTTTGTTCTTATTAGGCGAGTGATTGGAGGAAAATATAACAGATGTATTTTTATTTCACAGGAATTTGATCTTGAGTTCTTGTCATCCAAATATTAGAAATATTTAGTATTTGCGGAATTCATCTCAGAGTTTCCTTGTGAAGAAGAAATGGTTTATGAGGAATCATTCCTTGATGAACATATTTTCCTTATTTCTTCACAAGATCCTTAGTATGGAGATATTATAATATATCTTCAAACTTCGAAGTTTCCTCTCACTTTTTCAAAGGATGAGTGAAGAAAATTGCGTCACTTAGCCAAAAGTTATGTTATTATTGGTGACACCTTATATCATCGTGGGGTTGATTCAATCCTTAGATGTTTCTTAACCTTAGGAGAAGCTGAGATAGTGATGAATGATTCCACAGTGGTGCTTGTGGTGGTCATCTATCTGGGCTTGCTACAACCCAAAAACTCTTGCGTGCAGGGTATTTTTGGCCTTTGATTTTCAAAGATTGTGTTGAAGCGGTCAAAAAATTCCATCCTTGTTAGTTTTATACTCAGAAAATGTGTGCTCATCCACCTCTGCTCTTTCCTGTTATTACCGTTGGTCCATTTACAAAGTGGGGTATTGATTTTACAACTTGTAACCAGCCTTCAGCAAAGGGTCATAAGTATATTATTGTAGCAGTGCACTGCTTTACTAAGTGGGTCGAAGCTATTCCCACGGTTGTGAATAATTATGAAACAACAACCCTGTTTCTATTCAACCAAGTCATTTCTCGTTTCAGTATTCCAAAGGAGATTGTCATTGATGATGGCAGTGTTGGGACGAGGTCCCCTAGGTCAAATTTTGTTAAATATTGTAAAGTCTCTACATTTTGAGAAGCGGAGCATGAATAGTGTAGGTCAATACAAGTCAAAGGGGATTTAGGAAGGTCAAAGCCCCTTAGTTTGTTAGAGTCAAGTTGTTTTGAGACCTGCCCATGGTTCACAGACCATGGTATTGTAATGAAGAAGAATATAAAAGGAAGTCATAGAAGAGTCATAAGATAGCGAAGTAAGAATAGTGAATGATTTGGGTCTGATTTTATCTAGGGCAAAGGGGAAGGCTCCTGCAGTTGTGTGCGCAAAGACCTTGGTAATTCTGCAGCTGAGTGCACAGGCCCCTGTAGCTGTGTGTATAGGGCTGGGAAGAGATGTAATTGAATATTTGAATCATAATAAAGACTTATTTTGAAGAATTATTTGTGCATATATGTATTACTATTTTATCTCCGAATTTACTATATTTATGATTTGTTGAATGCATTTAATCAGGAAAATTACTTAATGAACTAGTGAAGGCAGTTTGTTTATTTCTTTGATGTTAAGCATGTTTAGCATGTTTAGCGCAATCAGCAAAGAGAATAACTCTATTAATTGTTATTTACTGTCAGTCTTGGGTTTCAAGGGTTAGGGTTTTTGAAGGTCAAGGTAAAGCCCTAGATCTGCAGAAACACATCACATAGCCCTCTGGATGCAAAAACCTGGTTCTAACATCCCCCAATATTGCCTCAAGTGAGACTGCAGCCTGTGCTATACACGTTGTTGCCGAAAGGGACTGTAATATAGGGTTTTGTTAGTTAGTGCAGCTAACTCTGAAACTAGGTCTAAGCCCCCTCAAGCCAACAATGGTTCCGTTGTTGGGACCAGGATCTATCTAAGGGACATGTGATGTGGGGTCCATGGAGACAAACAAAGAAGGAAACTAAGAAGTGGATAGATTGAAAGCTGCACAAGTTTGTAGCTCAAGAAAATAGGAATCCGTGTCTGTCGAAAGAAGAGTGGTTTCAGAGATATCTATATATAGATGAACACAAAGTTTTCTTTTGCACTTTCCTGTGTGAATTATACGAATGGTTGGCTAAATTGGCAGATGGTCAACCTACTTGGAAGTTGGATAACCCTATTGTGTGGATTCCAGAGTTAGTGAAGTGCCTGGAAGAATCAAAGTACAAGGTTGTGAAGGTTTTCAATTACTGGATCGATATTATTTTGGGTGGATTTATCACTGAGTTCATGATTGATACATCTTCCAGTTATAGTGAATTTGAATGCTAGTTTTTCAAAGAACCAAGAGGTAAGTATCTTAGTCTCTAAAAACCTAGATTAAAATGCTATTGTGCGAGAAATGGGTTATGCCACTAAATTGATGTTTAGAATAGGCTCAATGGGAGCTATGTGAAGTGGGAAATAGTTCAGAAAAGATCTAGATACAATTGTGGAGTACAGTCCTCTGTTGGGAAATTTTGATAGTGAGGAAGAAATTAATAGTCCAAAGACACCCTGAGGTGCACCGAACTAGATAGATCAGGGCACCGCAAGAATACCACTTCCATCCATTCCACCTCTGCCATCACCTCCACCTAACACACCTACACCTACACCTCCACCTTCGCTATTTAGTACAACGAACACTATGAAGATGCCTATATTCAAGGGTCTGGGGAAATAAGACCTTGATAAATTCTAGATTGTAGTAGACGTTGTGGGGAAGTCACAATAGATAACGGATGATGATATGGAGAAAGTGTAGCTGGTCACAAAAATTCAAGACAGGGCATTGAGTTGGTATATTAAGTACAATACGACTCATCCAACTGCGTCATTGAAAGACACAAAAGATGTGTTGAATAATGAATTCAGAAACCCAAAGTCTGAAGCCTAGTATGTGACTGTGGTCAAGGAAATAAAGAAGAAGGTGAATGAATTTGCATAAGATATTGATCAGAGGATGAAATGTCTACTACAACAGGCTAATCTACAGATCTCAGATGAGCAACATAAGGACTGGTATACTGCTTCATTGTTACCTCATTTGAGACTTCGCCTATTTAGGATACGAATCTGGGAGTGCAGTAGATTTAGTCGTAGTTGGATAGCCTGCATATGAAGTTACAAGATCTCAAAAATGGAAAAGAGGTCCAGAATGAGACCTATTCGGAAGTATGGTGCTTAAAGGGCAAAGGAAATGGTCATGCCAAGGATCATTGCCCGATATATCAGAACTATCTAATTGGGGGAGGTCCTATCCCCCTAAAGCCTAAAAATTCCACTCAATCAAGTAATGGGGTAGTGCCATGGTGTGTTATCTACCAAATAATAGGAAAACACTCAACAAACAATTGCCATTTGTTGCATAATTTCATACAGACCCCCCAACAACTATTCTTCAATTTCTGTAAGTTTGTAGACCATGATGAGCACAATTGTCGAAGCTATGAGTTAATGATGGAAAGAACTCTGACATATAGAGTACAGGCTGAGACACGTCCACAGGAGGATCAAGGCACACCTATAGTGTGGTAGGATTCCAAGGACGTGGAAGAGGATGAGGGGGAGGAGCTGGAAGAGGTCGCAGATAGGTTATTTGTTACAATTGTGGGGAATCAGGCCACTATGCACGAGATTGTCAAAACCCGACATACGCCTCTTGTTAGTATTACTGACAATTCAACCATGTCATAAAGGATTTACCTAGATGCAAGAGGAGAAGAACCAGCAACCCACTCAGAACATCCAGATGATCAAGTCAGAACCACGCGAAGATGGGCCCAGGGTTAATATAGTTACACAAAGTGGTATAGCTACTGAGGAAGATAAAGCCATAGGAAAGCAACCATAAGAGAATCCTTGGGTGTGCAAGGCTGCTGACAGGGATACTAAATTTGATTTTCATAAGGCAAAAGAAACATTTACGAAGGTTAAAAATGGATTTGTGGATTTAGGATCTTCCACATTAAAGACTCAGAGTGCATGAATAGAGAAACCTGAAGAGGTCATTGCTGCATAGGAAATAGATCCTCCAATATTGACATCCTTCTTACAGACCTACATGAATATTTTAAGGACAAGAAAGTGGTGGAGAGACTACAAGAGTTAATAGATAACTACACTGGCAAAGGTAAGTCACTTCCTGAACAATGCACAGTTCGTAAAGTAAACAAAAGTAAGAAAAGGACGGGTCAGGAGATGTGATTTACTGCACAAATCGGAGAATTTGAAATGGACCAGGTGATCTAAAATTTGGGATTTGATGCGAATATTTTGCTTAAACAGACCTGGGAAAGAATGAGAAAGTTGGTGCTATAGTGGTCCCCAATTCAAATATGAATGGCAAACCAATAGAAGATTATTCATATGGGATGCCTACATGGAGTAACTATCGACATTGAAGGGGTGCACACTATATCTGATTTTGAGGTAATCGAGATAGTATATGATAGTAATCCCTAGCCGGTGCTGCTTGGAATTGATTGGGAATTTAATATGAATGTGTTCATCAACTTGAAGAAGTGCAACATGACATTTGAGAAGAAGGAACTAAGAGTCATTATTCTTCTAGATCTAGCCGAGAGTGCATGGTATATTGAACTAGTCTGGGATTACTATGAGGAGGATGATATTAAGCATATCTATAAGCTTACTGTGCGGAATGAGGATTGGATCAACCCTACGGTGGATGGAATAATTACTTGGCAAAAGGAAAACTCCTGCAACTCGGATACAGATGAGGAGCTCAAGCATTGGTAGAATGGTTTGCATGAAGTATCAATTCTGCAATGCAACAAACTTACTAAATCACTCTGGTGTATATCCTCTGAGGTATGCAATTTACCATATTATGAAGGCTTAGAAGATGTAAATTTGTTTCTTGATAAATTTGAAAGGTATGTATAAGAGGAACATCGGTTCGAGGCATTGGACATCACACTTAGAGATACACCTGGCAGATGATGATCCACACGAGCATCTGTATCATCAGACAAAAGCATGGGGAGAGGAACCACAGCCTGAATGGGTACATATATTTTTTCATACCTTGGATACTATTCTGATGAATTGGTACTTATAAACAGAGCTGCAACATGGAACTACGGAGTGGGACATTATAAAGGAAAGTTTTCTGCTAGCATTCAGTTTTGGGGACATATTCAAATGTATTGATGAAGCATTATAGGAAATCATGGATATGATATTCAGAATGCCAGTAGAGCCTATCTCATGGGTACAACCTAACTGGAGTATGTAGCTGTGCCATGCTCTGTAGTGCTACAATGTTATCACAAAAGAGAGCAAGGAAGATCCTAGGAATGTCAATATCCCTGAGTCAGAAGGACAATGTGAAGTCGCTTGGCCTAAGGTAGAGGTTCCTGACATTTCAAACCATTTAAGACCAAGAAAATGAACATTGGGTCGGAAGAAAAACTGAAGTTCGTGAATATAGGAGATTACTGGGATGAGGACACCGTTAACAAGGTCGTAGAGTTGTTACGTGAATATCAGGACTTGTTTCCAACAAATTTCTCTGATTTAAAAGGGATAGTAGGTGATATGGGTGTTATGAAGATCAATTTGAAGCCAGAGGCAAAGCCGGTAAAGCAACGCCCCTACCAATTGAATCCCAAATATAAGGAAAAGGTTTGTGAAGAGCTAGATAAGATGCTCGCAACAAGGATTATTGAGCCTATAGAGGAATCAAACTGGGTTATTCCTATGGCAATTCAATAGAAGAAGACAATGTGTGACAACAGGATCTATGTATATATAAGGAAATTGAATGATGATTGTGTACATGATCCATTCCCTACTTTGTTCACCGATGAAGTATTGGAAAATGTTGGTGTTCAAGAAGCATACTCTTTTACAATTGGATTTTCAGGATATCAAGAGATCAATATCACGCCAGAAGATTGAAGTAAAACCACCTTTGCCACAGAATGGGGCTCTTTTTAGTAAATAGTTATGCCCTTTGGCCTTAAGAATGCCCCTATGATCTTTTCTAGGGTGGTAGTTGCTGCCTTTAAGGAATTTATTCACAAGTTTTTGGAGGTCTACTTTGATGATTGGACGGTGTTCAAGTTAGTTAAAAAGCATGTTTCAAGTCTTCACCTGATGCTGGATACTTGTAGGATGTATCAGATCTCCCTAAATATGAAGAAGTGTATATTTTGCATACCATATGGAATACTTTTGGGCCATGTAGTTTGTAAGCAAGGGTTGATGGTGGACCATACCAAAATTGCAGCGATTATCAATTTGAAGCCGCCGAGGAATGTAAAACAATTGCATGCAACATTGGGCCATACAGGATACTATAGAAAATTTATTAAGGAATATGCACAGATCATTGTGCCCATGGAGAAATTATTGAAGAAAGATGCAACATTTTGTTCGAATGATGATTGCCAGAAGAGCTTATATGTTTTGAAGGAAAATATGGTTACAACACCTATTCTAGTGTTCTCCAATTGGAAGAAATAATTTCATGTACATGTGGATGCATCCTGCATAGCGATAGTAGCCATTTTATCCCAACCAGGCGCAGGAGATATCGACCACCCAATTGCATTTGCGAACAGAAAATTGTCTAAAGCAAAGAAGAATTATTCAACTATGGGGCGCTAAGGGTTGGCAATGGTATATGCGCTCCATAAGTTCAAGAATTACCTATTAGGTGCACACTTCAAAATGTATACAAACCATTCAGTGTTAAAATACCTGGTCAACAAGCTTGTGTTGGGGGCAGGGGAATTTTTAGGTGGCTACTACTATTTCAGAAGTATGAATTTGAAGTAATTCTGAATCTAGGAAGATTAAATGTTGAACCTGATCACCTTTCATGGATTGAGAATGGCGAAGAACCCACAAGTCCTAATGAAGGATTGCTTGATTCATAACTCTTTGTTGTGAGCGTTGCAGACGAACATTTTGCAGATATAATCCAATTTTTGTCTACGAGTGTAGCTCCTGAAGTATATAAGATGCAACAGAAGAAGGAATTGGTGGTCAGGGCTACAAATTTTTCCATCATTACAGGGCACTTGTATAAAATAGGGTTGTATGAAGTTCTGCACAAGTATGTACCAGATTACAAAAGACAAAGTATCCTCATTGAAGCACATGGAGGAGTTGTTGGGGGACATTATGTTGGATGAGCGACTGCGCAGAAGATACTACGAGCTGGGCTATGGTGGCCAACCATGTAGAAGGATTCAAAGGACTATTGTAGTGTATGTAATGTATGTTAGAGGATTGGGAAGCTGCCATGAAGGGATGAATTTCCTCTGAACCCCCACGTCTCGTTACAAGAATTTGACAAATGGGCAATATATTTTGTGGGACCTATTCAGTCACTAGGAAAAAAGGCATCAACACGCTACATCATCATGATGATAGAATACTTGAACAGGTGGGCTGAGGCGCAACCTATAAAGGATTACAATGCAGCTACAACTGCAAAGTTTATATTTGAATACATTCTATCTAGGTTTGGTTGTCCTAAGATTTTAATGAGCGACCAAGGTTCTCATTTCCTTATCGAAATAATTTCTTCTTTGATAGAGGAAGTCCATATGTATCATCAAAAGAGCACATCATACCATCCTCAAGCAAATGGAACATTTGAAGCTTTCAATAAGATCCTAGAGAATGATTTGATGAATATCTGTAACAGGAATAGGAACGATTGAGATGTGTGCATATCAGCTATTCTTTGGGTATATAGAACAACCTATAAAAAGTTGACTGGACAGACACCATTTCGACTAGTTTATGGACAAGAAGCGGTGATGCCAATGGAATACATAGTGCCCAGTTTGAGGATTGTTGCAGTCATAGATATGGAAGATTGGGATATAATAGAGGAACTCCTCACGTAGATACTTGAGTTAGAAGAATATAGATTCTTAGGAAGTTTCCATCAGTAGGTGCAGAAGGCTAGAGAAAAGGCATGGCATGATCACCACATTAAGAAGAGAACCTTTAAAAATGAAGATTTAGTACTTCTATATGATATAAAGTTTACTAAGTTCCCAGGAAAGTTTTAGATGCATTCATTGGGACCATAAATAGTTAAGAAGATTACGGATGGGGGAGTAGTTCAGCTCGCGAAGCTGAATGGGGAGCTATTTCTGGGAAGAATCAATGGGATTCGATTGAAGTTGTATAGGGGTGATCCTGACCCTGTGTGATGACTATATGGATGCATGAAAGTCTTAATACTTTAGGTAGTTGGAAGAAAGTACGAGACTATAAACCACTCTGCCAGGAGAACAATGTGGCAAAAAGATTGTTCTACACAACAGTTAGGAGAAAGGCACAGATGGGAGCTACGATGATGGAGCTGCGCTAGCAAGGTGGGTCCTGCACACCCTGGCCAGAAAGAGACTGTTGAAAACACTATAGGTGATTGGATGGCTATTTTTCCATTAAAATTAATTGGGGGAAAGCATTTAAGGAGCATATCATTCGAAATCTGCCACCAAAAGAGCATTAATGAGGGAGATATGGAGGGAATCGATGGATTTGAATTCAAAATGGGTAATAAATGTAGCATACCACTCCCCATTCAAACACTTTTCTTCTAGAGAGATTGCCTTGAGATTTTGTGCCTAAGTGTGAGGATAGACGATTGTTGTATGCCTGGACAAGACTGGAAAGAAGTAGAGAAGGAGTTTTGCAAAAGGGGCTTGGGTTTGAGGTAGATTTTCCTGAGTGGCAGAAGAAAATATTATGGGAGAGCCTTGACAAGATGACTGAAACACCACCAGTCCATACCACAACACCTAGGTCATCGAGGCCAAAACCTACTACCTCTGTGGAAGGAGAGAAAAAGAAGAAGAAACCACAGCAAGCCTCGGTTCGGCAATCTCCATGGAAAACCCCAACTAAGATTAGACAAAAGGGTCATATGGATAAGAATAAGCAGTCGATGGAACCCCTAGATATGGATGAAGAAGAGCTTACTATAAGGGTTGAATACATCAACGCAGAGGATGCATAGCCAATTACTCAACTACCACCATATGTACCCCATAGGAAATCCATTTTCAAAGTGACTACGAACCTAGACTCGTTGAAATACAAGGTATTCATGCCATTGCTGCTGGAGGAAGTAACTGTTGAGGGTGATTTGTTAGGCCGAGTACCATTTCTGAACATGGAGGATTGGAATTTGGGAAACCATGCGAATTTCCACAGTTACAACCCAGTAAATACTTGAAATTGGTCTACTATGAGGAGGCGAGTGTCACGAGGATTGAGCCAATGAAATGGATAGTTAGAATTGAGCATGCAGGATTGCTCAATATGTTGTATGTACCACACTTTAGCCACAACATAATTAATACTATCTGTGTGTGTCAATTATTGGCGTTGGTTCATGATGGGTGCCTCTGGCTGGGAGGGCCCATTCCAATTGACGATATGCTGGTCCACAGAATCACCTTGTTACCTTATCAGGGCATGAACCCCACAGATGCTTTTGTGGAGAATTCGTAGGAGAAGAAGCTCACAAATCAAATGAAGAGCGACTTCAGGTTGGTGAAGAAGTCACGATTCTATCTGATTAGCTCTATCTCGGATGGAGCTGTGTATTTTGTTGCACAGATTTTGGCAGGAAAAATCATGCGGAGGTATCGCGTTGATGAAGTGTTGGCACCAGTGGTATCTTTAGTTGCGCATTGCAGCCAAGGGGTCCAATTCAATTAGGCAAATTACCTTTGCCACGAATTCCTGGAGGATTCTCGTGAAGCCCAAGAGGACAAAAAGGTGTTCCACTACGTGTGGTTATTGCTATTGATCGCATTGGTAGCCTGGAGGATGCTTGAGGATAGCTAGTTCTCAACGTTGGATCCAAACTTGTACAACGCTACAAAATTCGCCTTGCTATGGGTGACAAATGATCCTAATTGTATCATTGAAACCAATATATTCTGGGTCTTTTTCGAGTCAAAGCTGTGGATGGTGATCAACCAACAACCACAGTTGTCACCTAGCCTACATGCATAGTACAAAAATATAGCGAACTTCAAAGTAGATTTTCACAATCTATCCATACGTGCAAAGAAGGATGTCGTAGGAGCATCGCACAAGTTGCCATATTTAGTCGTAGAGGATGATATTATGGAGGTCATTAGCAAATGGCCAAGCAATTGGCTCACCCCATATGGTGAAGCTACAGGAACAAGTAAGGCCATAGAAGGAGAAATGGGGAAACCAATAGCTGCAACAGCGGCCAAGAAAGATGTTGGGACAGGGTCCCCTAAGGTCAATTTTGAGGAAAAAGCCCAAGTTTTGGGGCAGAAATCCCAATTTTTTTTTTATGTAAAGTGTAAATTCTCCACAAGTTGTGGTTGTAGAGCACATAGATGGTAAAGTTTCATAAAGGGTTTTACCCTTCATTTATGTAAATTGTGTCGGATTTTGTAGATCCACGCATGGTCCACGGACCATCAGATTATATAAAAAGGAGAGTCTTAGAGAGTCTAAGGCAGTTCATGAAATAGATATTAATGAATATGGCTATAATGGGTCAGTAGAAGAAAGAGTGAAGAGTCTTAGAGTAGAAGAGAGGCTCTACAACTATGTGCACAGAGGCCTAGAGTAGAGTCCATAGTTGAGTGCGTGGACCCCTGCAATTGAGTGCACAGGGTAGCCTTGAGTCTATAAGAAGAACTGAAGCATTAATAAAGAGATTATTCTGGAAATATCTATGTTTTGTCGATTTACCTCTTTTATGAATGAATGTGATTATGTTATGATAAATAATGGGTTTATGATTTGATATTTTATTGATGCATGATTCTGCATGGTTTACATTGTTATATGAATGCAAGTGATAATATCTGTTTACGAGAAGAATATCTTAATGAATGTTACAGTTATTAGATACTTAATCCAATATGGGTAAATACCGAATTAGGAGTAATCACAGAGGCACGTAAGTGGTTGATTCACCTGTTTAGGGTCCGTGGAAGACAGTTGTAGACCTTCACGAAGGTCTAGAGGTTGATCAAGAGAGGTATATCGATAAGCCCTAAAGGGCTTATCGATCTATGCAAAGGCAGAGTTAGGGCATAAAATGACATTACACTAATCTCTAGGTGTGGAAACTTGGTTCCAGCATCCCCCCATACTGCTTCGGATGAGACTTCAGTCTATGCTCCGTGGATTGATGTCGAAAGGGCCACTAGTGTAGGGATTTGTTTGGAAAACTTAACTCTGAACCTGGGTCAAGACCCACTGTTATGAGGAATTTTTCATCTACAGATAAATACTAATTCCCTAGGTAGGTAGTTATACCTAGAACAACATATTTAAAGAGCTTATCCTTTTTCTATAGATGATAAATAAGACAAAGGGAATCAAAGGACCTACTTGTTCTTTCGCTTTCCTTTCGTCTCCTTTGTATGACTCTTGTCACTCCTTCTTGAACTTAACTTACTCAAAAAGTACCTACAAGCATAAACAAAAGACAGAGAACCAATCAAAGCAAGATATCTATTGACTATAAGTAAATGGAATCATATACATTCACACATATAAACATCATATATCAAAATAAGCATATGGAAAAAGGTGTAAACAACTTTATTAAGTAGAAGGAAGAATTACAACCGTGAAGTCTGATCTATTGTCACTCTTCCAGCTTGGGTTCCAACCAACATCACATCAATAGCACAACACTCTGGTAGCATAACAAAACTTGTTTATAGTCTCAATCCTCACACCAACATTATCTCCTTACAAATTCTAAAAGTCTAGCCCCTGATCACTTAGATCAGTGCTCAATTTATAGGAAAATGGAGGAGGTTTGGTCATAAATGAGGGTATTGAATGGCCTTCGAAACTTAGAGTTAGTTTCCATGGAGGAAGGAATGAGAGGATAGGAGGTCACTTAACTCATTCCCTATCCAATTTCGAGATCGTAGGAGATGATAAGTGTGGGAATCTTCTAGATGGCTCCAAAAGATAAGAATATTTTCATAACCCTATGTGAATTTCACTCAATCTCACCCAGCATAGGTTAAAGTGGGCCTAGGTGCTTTGCAGAGCACCCTGACATGGGTCTACCTACACTGAAGCACACTTACCCCTGTCCAAGGCTGTGTTGGTCCCTCAAGCAGGCATTTCTAGAGGGATTCAGGCCAAGAAACTCTCAGGGAAGGAGGCATTCAAAATGGTGACTTTTCTAGGGCATGTAGCAACTAAATTAGGGTTTGATGAGCCCTAATGGTACTAATCTGAATGATGGGAGTGATGTTCCCAAATGGATCTGTAATAGTTTCCCCGTAAAGCATGAAGTTGAAAATAATGATGCCAAGTGATATGCTTTATGATGTGATGAGGAGGTTTCGAAGTTGTTGGTGACCTACATTGATTACAATACATAATATCATGATATTTTGATTTTTTCTCATGAATCGTTGAGGGAAGGCATACCCATGCTCAACATATAAACTTTCATTATGAGTACATGGACAGTCGTCTATAGATATAGACCCATGATTGGATGACCATCAATGTAAAGCCATTGTACAAATGATTTGGTACATTTCCTGAAATCGCAGCCCAAATGGATGAAACTAGATCCAGGGTCTTATATCTTGTTCAATCGTTTTCTCAAGTACGAGTCTAACAATGCGAATATGTGATCTGAAGTCGAACATGGGAAGACACCATCTGATTACTAGCCAATGATGTAAGTCATTAACAAACACGAGAGAAATCACTGATAATGATAATGATCCTCAAGGTACTGCAGTACATTCTGCATAGTGTGAATGGATGTTTTGATGTTGAACACCATACAAAGTCTTTCGGTCGAAGGCCAATGATGTCAACCTATCACCGAAAGGGAGAAACCTGCCATTGATGTATGAAAGCTTCAAGGTAATGAAAGGGTGCTTCTAATTCAACTTCTTGGATAATGTGCTGATGTTGACAAGAAGCGACTCGTCGTAGGAGGGCCTTGATGTATCCCACATCAATGACATGAAATGAGTGTAATGATTTTGGAGATGGAATTTAACTGATGATACAAAGTTTAGGAATGGCATTCATGAAAATGAAGGTTTATGAGTATTGCAACGGATGAATTACAGACTAAGTGACTTCTCTTGAACATGTCAGCGACACTGAATGGATTGGCAACATTGACCCAAAACAAAAGTAATGGATGGTATGATGACCATCAAGCAGATAACCCAACCCAAATAGTCACAATGATGAAGTGAAAGTGTCATGTTCAAGAGCGACCTACTGCCATAAAGTGGTTTACCCCTTTTCCCATTTTCCCTAGTCATTGTTGACCAGTACCTCTTTATTTTTATCAATCTTGAGGAGGATAACATATGGTTGTTTTATAATTCCACCCTTCAAGTGAATCCATCGCTATGTGATATTTTAATGAGTCTAGCAAAGGTGAAACTCGGTCTTGTCATGATGGACAAGTTTGCTGCTATTTGATGTTTTAACGAGCATAACGACAATGATAACTCGGTCCTTTTCATGTTTAGAGAGTTTGAAAAGGGACAAAAAGAAAACTCCACAAGTTCTTTTTCTTAGATTTGTATCTCAAGTCCAAAAAAGCATAAAACAATACAAGAGATAACCTATTGACCATGTTTGATCAACGTATTCCTTTTTCGTAAATAATCTATCTTAGTCAGGAAAAGGATTAAACTTATACTAATTAGATGTCATTTCCAATCCATTAACGAGCTAAAAAGGACAAGCGCTCAACAATCTTTTCATATTTCGAGAGTCTGAAAAGAGCTTAAAGAGGACTACGCTTTGAGGAACGAATGGTGTCTAGGACAGCAACTGGTTCCGATGACATTCAAACTTCTCAAAACATGTTGATTTATGTGAAGAGGCTAGCTAATAAGACCACTCATTGCAACTGTTCCTCAAAAGGAGTAAAACAACCAATTGAAAGTGTATGATCAACCAAGTAGATAGATGTAAGGAGAACAACCAAGGCTCATCTGATGGAATAGGTTGATAGAATGGCAGTCACGAGGGTTAAAATGGAGATGGGTTCATTTTTACACAAGTTTGAACCATAGGGAACTATGCTTGGATTTAGTTTCATTTTTACACAAGCTTGAAACCAAAAACATGCTTGGATTCAGTTTCATTTTTACATGAGCTTGAACTGAAAAAACTATGCTTGAAATTGGTTTACATGCCCCCAGCATGATAACTTGAGACTAGGTGCATGCCCCCCAAGCTTCATTGCATTCACCTAAGTAGACTACTCATGGATATGAGGTGGATGGAATGAAGGTTCGTTGACGAGATCAAATGTAAGACTTGACTGGGATTTTACGACATGAAAGGAATAATAGGGGACTTCGGTGTAATGTAGATTACCTTGAAACTAGATGCGAAGTCGATTAAGCAAAGGCCTTATTGCCTCAATCCAAAGTATAAAGAAATGGTCAACTTGGAGTTAGATAAAATTCTTGCAGCAAGTATTATTGAACTGGTTCAAAAATCTGATTGGGTGAGCCCAATGGTAGTTCAACAAAAGAAGTAGAAGGATGAAATAAGGATATGCATAGATCTTAGGAAGCTGAAGGATGCTTGCGTTCATGATCCTTTTCCTACCCCGTTCACCGATGAAGTGCCAGATAATGTTGGTGGACAGGAGGCCTATTCTTTCACTAATGTGTTCTCTGGGTACCATTAGATAAAGATTGTGCCAGAATACATGAGTAAGACAACCTTCACCACTGAGTGGGGATGTTTTCAATATACTATAATGCCTTTTGGACTTAAGAATGCACCAGTGATCTTTTCGCGCGTAGTCATGGCGATGTTCAAAGAATTCATTCACAAGTTTTTGGAGGTATACTTTGATTATTGGATGGTGTTTAGACTAGTAAAGAGCCATGTGGCTAGTTTTCACTTGATTCTGGATACATGCCGTAGGTATTAGATCCCGCTAAACTTGAAAAAATGTTTGTTCTACATTCCTTTCGGAATCTTGCTGGGTCATGTGGTATGCAGGCAAGGATTAATAGTGGACCCTACTAAGATCACGATTATAATCAATTTGGAGGCACCACAGAGTGTTAAACAGTTGCGTGCAATGCTGGGTCATACTGGATACTATCGAAAGTTCATCGAGATTTATGCCTATATTATCACGCCGATGGAAAAGCTGCTAAAGAAGGGAACTACCTTCTGTTGGGATGAAGAATGTCAGTGAAGTCTAGACATATTAAAGGAAAAAATGGTCACTGCATCAAGGTTCCAACAGCAGTGCCTATGGTTTCGAGGTTGTCTAGGTCGAAACCTACACTGACGAGAGAGGCTCCCAAGCCTAAAAAGGATCAACAAAAGAAGTCGATGCCAGTGCACGAATCACTGAGCAAGCATGCAGCCACATAGGCTCAAAGAAAAGAAAAGCTTAGTGTAAAGGAGAAGCAAAAAGAGGTAGATCTGGAGGCCAAGGAGGGCACAAAAGACATAGATAATGAGGGATTAGACCCTTTTTCTAAGTTGCCAAAGTATATCCCTCCATGCCAGGGCAAGGTAAAGGTCCCAAAGGGCCCAGATGAGGGATAGTTCCTCCTTAACACACCCCTGCTGCTAGAAAATATAACTTTTGAAGGTCCACACTTGGCGCAAATCCCGCATCTGAAGCTTGAAGATTGGGATTTGGGTGACATCGAGCAATTCCCCTACCAGGCTACTGAAACCTTCATGAAGAGGGTTTTCTACAAGGAATCTAGTGTCACCGTGCTGGTGCCAGTGGAATGGATTCGCGGGGTAAACAAGGCATGGTTGTTGAACCTGCTATGGGTGCCTCACTACCACCGTGCCCCCATAAACTTGATAGTCATCAAGCAGTTGTTGTGCCTGGTGCACGATGGGTGTCTGTGGCTGAATGAGCCAATCCCTATAACCGACATGTTGATCCATCAAATCACATTAGTCCATCATTCAAGATTGAATCCGTCCAAGGAATTTGGTGGAAAGACAGGTGAGTGCGACCTCCCTGAGAAGATGAAGGACAAGTTCAAACTTGTCAAGAGTCACGCGGGTATTCCATTTCTAGCATTACTGACCCCGCGGTGAAGGTTGCCACACAAATTTTGGCTGGAAAAGTGATGAGAAAGTTTCATGCAGATGAGGTGCTGGCACCAGTGGTTTCATTAGCGAATCAGTGCGTAGAGGGCATATAGTTCAACTGGGCAAGCTACATGTGCAACGAGTTCCTCACAAACTGTAGAGAGGCATAGGACCACAGTAAGGCATTTCATTATTCATGGTTATTACTCTTGATTGTGCTGGTCATGTGGGAGTTTCCATAGGACAACCAATTTCCTTCGATCGAGACAGATTTGCCAGAAGCAGCAAAGTTTTCATCTTTATGGGCCACCAAGGATGCTGACCAAGTCAGGGAAAGCAAAGTGTTTTGGGTACTGATGGAGGCGAGCATTCGCGCTGCCATCAACTGAAATCTATTGTTGTCACGAACCGTCTTTGAGCAACTATCTGGGTACAAAGAGTTCAAAGTGGACTTCCATTGTGTTTACATCCGAGTGTGGAAGGATCCGGATTAGAAATGGTACGACTTACCCTACATGGCTTCGGATGATGCCATTGCAGAGGTCCTCAAGTGTTGGCCAGCAAATTGACACATAGCATCGGATTTGGCTGTCAGGACTAGTAAGTCTGTGGAGAAGCAGAAAAAGGAAGCGACCTGACTGAAGGTTCAGTAGTTGGCAGAAAAGAGGAAAAAGGAGACCGAGGAGAAGGCCCGAGCAGAAGCAGAGCACACCACAAAGGAACAAGCAGAGCAGGAAGAGCACGGCTTTGACAGAAGTCAGAAATCTCCTTCACCCCAAATAGAGGAAGAAGAGTGGTCAGAACAAGGCGACGGTGATCAGGAGAGCACTCCCTTCCATGTCAAGTGACATAGGGAACAAGAAAAGGAAGGACAGAGAAAGATGACCAAAGCCTCCAAGTCATGGCTCAATCCAATTACCTTAATAGAGGGTGAGTTAGATGATATTGGTGATAAGGTAAGGGATACGACAATAAAACTACTGTAGCAGTTTGAGCAGCAGCAAAAATAGGCACTAGTCGCCATACATAAGGATTTGTGCAAGCTGCAGATCCAAATGATGAGGATTCAGGTAGGTGCAGGGCAGAGTAGCGCGAAATCAACTAGTTTGGTGCCGGGGACCACTCAAGCAGTAGATTTAGTTTGATCCTTGGATTTCTAGGCAATCGCGCTGCCTGATGGTGAGTGCGGAGGCAGCTACTAACAAAGATATTGTCAGCACTTTGAAGAATATTGGTCTGAACTTGGTCATGCTCCCTAGTAAGTCTCTTCACACATTGCAAGCAGGTGTGATTGCAGAGATTCAAGCCCAAGAGCAACACGCGTTGAGTCTGATAAGTGAATATAAAGTCAACAATGAACAAATTTTCATAGAGAAATCAAGGGCAATAGAATCATGGAAGAAGGTTCAGGAGCAGAATGAGCGAATTGTAGCCATGGTGGCCGAAGCATGCAGAACAGTTCCTGAATTGCATATACCAGAAGAAGCATTTTTGGAGGCCAAGATTAGGAAGTTAGCTACAGGTGTGAGTGACGAAAAAACAGAAGTGGCCAAGGTTTAGTTTGAGCTGAACCTAAAGATAACAAAGCTTGAGTTGAAGTCACAACCTTCAACTCCACCAAAGGTCAGAGTACCGTGTGAAGCCACTGTAAAGGATGGAGTAACTGTAGTAGATGCTGCGGTGGTGGATTGCATTGCGCTCTTCAAGAAATCTATGGATGTACTTATGGCTCTGTAGGAAGATTCTAACCTGGAGAGGCTAATCATAGAGGCCCATGAATTGCAGCAGCAATATGATGAAGCAAGGGTGACAGTGCGCACAATCGCTATAGTGCAAAGATTGGCAAAGCTGGAGGAGGCAAAAAAACTACTCGAACACGTGGAAGCAGTTCCGCGGAAAGAGGCAATGCTCAAGGCCAAATTAGGGCCTTGGCTAGATGAGGCCTATGTTATCTCTGCCACCATTGGGGAGAAGTTGGCTAGCCTACAGAAAACACAACAGAAGATCCAGTGATCCAGAATGGATCTTAAACCCTCTAAAAATATAAGTCTTCATATATATATATTAAACTATCGGAAAAAACTATCACAGAGGAAAACACTAAGGAATGGCAAAAAATAGAGTGAAGCAGAGAGTAAAGTCTCATTGCACAGGATCCATCATATCAGACAGATCAACGGCCTAGATTAAATCAGTATATCGCATCGGGAGAGGCCAGCGGAATATATCAGAGGCATCCCTAAGGGAAATGCAACTGTGATCGGTGACACAACGTGGACCATTGATCGAGCGCATAGATCAACAGTGGAGATTACAATATCACATCGCAGATTTCCAAAGGGAGGACTTACCACAGGCCTAGAGACTCAGCGATATGCGATTGCGACTTATCGCATCGCAATATCGCATCACAACAATACAAAGGGGTGATGTCGATAGGCCGCGGGTAATGCGATTGCGATTGTGATGGGCGATGACGCCGATAGGAAATCAGCGAGTGGATTGGTGGAACAACACAGAGACCCGCGACCCCGAGATATGTGATACGCCAATATTAGCGATCGACGATCAGCAGAGGAATGGGATCGGAACCAAATACAAAGGGATTATGACCCATAGCCGATGTGACTTGCGATTGTGATAAAACACGGACCCGAGAGGATTATAGGGCGGACTTGATATCTTTTGAAGTCCGGCTTGGTCAGATTTTCCACTGCTTTTAGAGTATTTCCTGTGTATTCCTCTGTATAAAAGACAAGTTATTCTTTGGGATTTTCTCCCGCACTGGTCCTTTCCATTTGAAAACAGGTGGCCACCATACCTTAGAGCATTTTGCAATGATTGTTTAACGCTCAATAGGGATTTAAATGGAAAGCAGTCAGGAGCCAGAAAGCTTGAGAATGGAGTTGAATAGACAACCCCGATAGGTTTAAAAAGAGCCATCCCATGACCATTGATGGGAGAGAGAGAAGGTCAAAGAAGTCAGTTGAAGACAGTCACAGAAAGACAGTCAGTCGGTCAAATTGAGGCAGATTGAATAGAGGAACAGGACAGAGGGAGAGTCTATGCACTCTTTTAAACTCGAGGTTTTTGAGCAGATCCCTCTTTGATGTCGCTATTGGTTGAGACTCTATTTTTGAGCTAACTCTTGTAATAATCTGTTCTTGAAGACTTAATATAGAGTTCGACACTAATAGCTGGACCAAGAGACGTAACCAGGAAGTCTGGTGAACTCTATTATTTTGGCTGTATTAATGCGTGATTGTTGTGTTTTATGATTGTTAATTGTCTATATTATATGCAATCTTTTCGATCCATTTCACTAAGTAATATAGGCATTTTCCTGAACATGAGTCTGTAATACCATTTTCTTCTTGATTTGGTATCCATTTCGTATCAAGTGGTATCAGAGAATTTGGTTTTGTTAAGATTAGACAAGCTTGTGCTGGATTTTGAATGCTAACTAGATTAAAGCTCAAACTAGGAGAAGGAGAACTAGTTGAGGCTAATCCAGAGATTGGAAGAGTCTATTCTCAGAGGAGAATGGCAGAAGAAGCTCCATTAGGATCAGAATCTCAATTTATAGAAAGTTTTAAGACACTCCAAGCCATGGTGGAAGAGATGTATTTGAAGTTTAAGAAGGGTCGAGGTGAAAGCACTGCAACACCCAAACCAGACAAAGGAGTAGAGTAACCTTTTCTAGTTTCCCCTCCAGAAGGAAAGGGGAAATTCCTCCTCCATTATCTCCTCCATCATCACCTTCATCATCCTCATCATCTTCTTCGCATAACACTAGCTCTTCTAAGAAGAAGAAGAAAACTTCCTCAATCAAATTAGATGCGAAGTTTGATTTGCCAATTTATGATGGAGAACTCAATGCATAAAATATAGATACTTGGATAAGACAAATTGATGTATATTGTAGGGTACATAACATTGATTCAGAAAGGAAGACAATTCAGCTAGCTATCCTTTGACTTGGAGGAACTGAACTAGTATGGTGGGAAGGCAAGACACAAGTTGATCTACAAAAACATGGTAAAATCATTTCTACCTGGAATGAATTTGTTTCTTCTATCAAAAAGCAATTCTATCCTTTAGCTTACATACAATAGGCAACGATGAGTTGGAAAAATCTTTGCCAATTGAAGGGTCAAAGTGTACAAAGTTATACTCAGGAATTCAGAAAGAGAGCTTTAACTCTAGGTAGATCATTAGACTCACCAGAGACTTTATTGAATTATATAGGTGGTCTTCATAGCTATTTAAAGCATACTATTCTCATTTTTAATCCCACTAGCTTAGATGATGTATCAGTTCAAGCTACACATCTAGAAGCTAGAGGTAAGAATGTAAACCCAGAGGTTGGGGGAACATCTAAATATTCTGTAAGCAAGAGAAAAGAAAAGAAGAAACTAAAATGGAAGGAAAGGAAAGAAAACATTGTAAAGAAGGATAAAGCTTCATGCACTCATTGCAAGAAGAAGGACGCAATGAGGCACACTGCTGGCTTTTGCATCCAAAACGGAAACCTAAGAAGTTCGGTGGTAAGGAGAGAAAGAATGCTGCTGCTATTCAGCAGGACTTGGGATCAGATTCAAGTGATGAAACAATAGTTACAGCCACAGGTATTAAAGGTAAAGATTCTTAAGCATCCACAAGTAATTATGCACAATCTACTAATAATGAAAATAATGAGAGGGAAAGAAATGAGCTTTTTCATATTAGAGAAATTTCCAAGCACAATAATATGGATACTTTGTCTGATAGTGGATCACAAGTAAATTTGATTTCTGAAACAATTGTAAAGAAGTTGGGATTACAAACAAAACCTCATGAGAAGCCGTATCCATTAGGTAGGGTGTGTGATAAAACAAAGCTACAAGTAACGAGACAATGTAAACTTAGGTTTTCTATTGGATCAACATTTGTAGATGAGGTTGAGTTTGATATAGTTCCATTGGATATATGTGGTATTATTTTGGGAAGTCCATATGTGTATGATAGAAAAGTTATTTTCTATAGAGCTGAGAATAAGTATTAACTCACTAAAGATGGAAAAGAATATATTGTAAGAGCTCATAAACTCAAAGGTAACTATTCTCTCATAAATTCAGGATAGATGAAAAGAATTGTGAATTCAAGTAAGTAGTTTTTCCTAATGGTTGTAAAGGCAAAGGATTTTGAAAAATCCAATGCATTTGAAGGGCGTGACTCTAAACAGAAAGCTGATTTAGTTGAAGTTTTTTCAGAGTATGATGTTCTATTTCAGGAACCTAAAGGTCTTCCACCCAAGCAGGAAATAGTACATGATATTTATTTGCAGCAAGATGCTCCATTACCTAACATTGAAATGTATAGGTTGTCAGCTTTAGAGAATGTAGAGATAAAGAAGAAGGTATAGGAGTTGCTCGATAAAGGGTTTATACGACCAAGCACATCACCATGTGGATGTCCAATCGTGCTGGTGAGAAAGAAAGATGGTTCATGGAGAATGTGCTTTGATTATAGAGCACTAAATAAAATAATGATCAAGAATCGTTATCCTCTTCCTCCTATTGATGATCTATTAGATCAATTAAAAGAAGCAGTTTACTTTTCTAAGTTAGACTTGCGAAGTGGTTATCATCAGGTCAGAGTTGCAGAACAGGATGCATAGAATATTTCTTTCAAGACAAAGCAAGGACTTTATGAATGGTTGGTTATTCCTTTTGGCTTAACTAATGTTCCTACTACATTTATGAGAGTTATGAATGATGTACTCAAACCATTTATTGATGACTTTGTAATTGTTTATTTAGATGACATTCTTGTTTTTAGTAAGACATGGGAAGACCATGTAAAACATGTGAAGCAGACTTTAGATGTTTTAAAAAGAGAAAATCTTTATGTAAAACTGTCAAAATATGAATTTGGCAGAACATCTTTAAATTATTTGGGTTATATTGTAGGGGGTGGTGAATTGAAGATGGATCCCTCTAAGGTTGAAGTCATTGTGAACTTGCCTAAACCCAAATCTGCTACAAAGGTTAGGAGTTTCATAGGGGCAGCACAATACTAGAGAAAGTTTATTGCTAACTTTTCTTTGATTGCAGCTCCATTACATGATCTAACAGGATTGAAACAGGTGTTTAAGTGGGGAGGCAACTAGCAGAAAGCTTTTGACACCTTAAAAGAGAAAATCAGTACAGCACTAGTACTAGCACTGCCAGATCTTCAACATCCATTTGAGATTGAGATAGATGCCAGTGACTATGCCATGGGAGTAGTGTTGATGAAACATGGAAAACCCATATGCTATCATTATGAGACATTTACTTCTGTAGTAGTTAATTATCCCACATATGATAAAGAATTGTATGCATTAGTACAAAGTGTGAAAAAGTGGAAACATTACCTAATGGGTAAAGAAACAATCATATGTACAAATCATCAACCACTTCAATATTTTCACTCACAAACTAAATTGCAGCAATCAAGACATTATAGGTGGATGGGTTTTCTATAGCAATTTCATCTTTTCATCAAGTATAAGAAAGGCATACATAATAAGGTTGTAGACATATTATCAAGACCAATCATAAATGCATCTACTATACTTAAGCAAAACTCAGTAATGCATGAAAGTTACATTAAACAATATGCTCAAGATGTAGATTTTAAAGATGTATACGCAACTTTAAGTCATGGCAAGCAAGTAGAAGAATTGGATTATTATGTAAAGGACCAACTCTTATATCATTTGGGAAAGTTATGCATTCCACAAACTGAAAGAGTTAACATAATGCAAGAAGCACATACTTCTCTCATATCAGGTAATTTTGGTGTAAGTAAAACAGTTGCACAATTGCAAAGGTTATATTATTGGCCAAGAATGCATGAGACAGTTTCTAGATATATCAAAGTGTACTATGTGTGCTATAAGCAAGCCCAATAATAGGAAATTAGGCTTGTACACTCCACTTAGAATTCCTTCTCATCCTTGGGAAAGTGTTTCTGTGGATTTTGTTGGGGGATTGCCAAAATCTAGGAAAGATCATGATTATTTGTATGTTGTTGTGGATAGGTTCAGTAAAATGTGTATTTTGATACCATGTAACAAGCAGGTTACAACTAAACAAACAAGCAAAGTTGTTCTTTCAGAATGTATGGGTTCATTTTGGGTTATCCAATTCTATTGTATCTAATCGAGATTCTCGATTTGTTGGGAAGTTTTGGTCAAATCTATGGGAGTTGATGGACACCAGGTTGAAGAAGAGCACAACATTTCATCCACAAGCAGATGGTCAGACGGAAGTGGTCAATAGGATAGTGGCCTAGTTGCTCAGAGGCTATTGCAACAAGCAGATCCCAAGATTTGGGATGAGCATTTGCGTTATGTGCAGCATGCTTACAACCATGCCAAGCACTCTTCTACTCAAAGATCTCCTTTTGAGACTTGTTTTTGTTTTATACCAAAGTCTGCCTTGAATTTTGTCTTTGGTAAAGACATAGCAGTTGATGGACACAATGATGTGGTCAAAGCAACCAAGTTCATTGAACAAATCCAGGAAATTCACAAGGCAGTATATGAACAACTGGAAAGAAATCAAGCCAAGTACAAGGCGAGACATGGCAAGCATCGAGTTGAGCATAGTTTTCAAGTTGGTGATCAAGTCTGGCTATACATCAGCAAAGACAGAATGCAGGGTGAAGGTAAGAAGCTAAAACCAATAAGGTATGGACCTTTCAAGATACTTGATAAAATTGGTGAAAATGCTTTTTGCCTTGATTTGCCAGCTTATATGTAGATCTATTCATTCGTTAATGTAGAAAACTTGAGATTGTATGAACCTTCATTAATTGAAGATCCTGAAGAGCAAAGTCAGTTGCCTTCTATTGGGAATTTGTTGCCTAAGTATCTCAATGACTTACAGGAGGACATAGTTCTGGACAGGAACTGGACAGGAAGATAAGAATTATGCATCAAGGGGATGTTGAGCATCTGAGAGTGGGACTCAAAGGTTCAAATCCAAGAAAAGCACGATGGATAGAAGTTAGACAGGTGAAGGAGCAGTATCCCCACTTGATCGATGCCTAAAACTAGCATTTGGTGGTCCAAAATCTTTTCAGTGGGAAGGCGTGATCCAAAATGGATCTTAAACCCTCTAAAAATGTAAGTCTTCATATATATTCAACTATCAGCAAACACTATTGTAGAGGAAAACACTAAGGAATGATGGAAAACGAAGTGAAGCGGAGAGTAAAGTCTCATTGCACAGGAACCGAAAGATCGAATAGATCAACGGCCCAGATTAAATCGGGATATCGCATCAGGAGAGGCCAGCGGAGTATATCAGAGGCAGCACTAAGGGAAATGTGCCTGCGATCAGTGACACAACGTGGACCGTTGATCGAGCAGGCAGATCAACGGCGAAGATTACAATATCGTATCCGAGATTTCCAAAGGGAGGACTTACCATAGGCCTAGAGACTTAGCAATATGCGATTTCAACTTATCACATCACAATATCGCATCACAACAATACAAACGGGTGATGTCGATAGGTCGCGAGTAATGCGATTGCAGTTGTGATGGGCCAATGGCACTGATTGGCGATCAGCGAGTGGAGTGGTGGAACAAAACAGAGACCCACGACCCCGCGATATGCGATACGCCGATATTAGCAATCGGTGATCGGTAGAGGAATGGGATCAGAACCAAATACAAAGGGATTATGACCCATAGCCGATGCAACTTGCGATTGTGATAAAATATGGACTCGAGAGGATTATAGGGTGGACCTGATATCTTTTGAAGTCCAGAACGCCCAAGAATGGAGCTAAACAGATAATGTCGATAGGTTTAAAAAGAGCCATCCCATCACCCTTGAGGGGAGAGAGATATGGTCAGAGAAGTCAATTGAAGACACTCACAGAAAGATAGTCGGTCAGTCAGATTGAGGCAGATTGAATAGAGGAAGAGGACAGAGGGAGAGTCTGTGCACTCTTTTAGACTCAAGGTTTTTGTGCAGATCCCTATTTGATGTCACTGTTGGTTGAGACTCTGTTTTTGAGCTCACTATTTTAATAATTTATTCTTGAAGACTTAATATAGAGATCGACATTGATAGCTGGACCAGGAGACATAGCCAGGAAGTCTGGTGAGCTCCTTTATTATTTTGGTTGTATTAATGTGTGATTGTTGTGTTTTTTGACTATTAATTTTCTATATTATTTGCAATATTTTCGATCCGTTGCACTAAGTAATATAGGCATTTTCCTGCACATGAGTCTGTAATACCTTTTTCTTCTTGATTTAGTATCCATTTCAGATCATCTAGGAAGACAACGGAGGACCAACAACAGAGAAACTGGTGGAGCAGATCAAGCAGGAAGCCACACAGAGTGCGGCTGAGGTAGCACTAGTGCAAGTGGAGCTGGGAGGTCTCCGCATTAAGATCTCCACACCAACAAAGTGACTCAAGGGCAAGTCATGATATTTGTGTTGAGGGCCTGTTGGGACAGGGTCCCCTAAGGTCAATTTTGGGGCAAAAGCCCATGTTTTGGGGCAAAAAACCCAAGTTTTGTTATGTAAAGTGTAAATTCTCTGCAAGTTGGGGCCATGGAGTGCGTAGATGGTAAAGTGTCATAAAGGGTTTTACTCTTCATTTATGTAAATTGTGTCAGATTTTGTAGATCCACCCATGGTCCACGAACCATGGGATTATATAAAAAGGAGAGTCTTAGAGAGTCTAAGGCAGTTCATGAAATAGATATTGAGGAAGACGAATGTAATGGGTCAGTAGAAGAAAGAGAAAAGTGTCTTAAAGTAGAAGAGAGGCTCTGTAGATGTGTGCGCAAAAGCCTAGAGTAGAGTCCGCAGTTGAGTGCATGGACCCCTGCAGCTGAGTGCGTAGGGTAGTCTCGAGTCTGTAAGTAGAACTAAAGCATTAATAAAGAGATTATTCCAGAAATATTTGTGTTTCGCAGTTGAGTGTACGGACCCCTGCAGCTGAGTGCGTAGGGTAGTCTCGAGTCTGTAAGTAGAAATAAAGCATTAATAAAGAGATTATTCCAGAAATATTTGTGTTTTGTCTATTTACTTATGTTATGAATGAATGTGATTATGTTATGATAAATAATGGGTTTATGATTTAATACTGTATTGATGCGCGATTCTAGATGGTTCACATTGTTATATGAATATAAGTAATAATATTTGTTTACGCGAAGAATATCTTAATGCATGTTAAAGTTATCAGATACTTAAGTCGATCTAAGTAAATACCAAAGTAGGATTAATCACAGAGGTGCATAAGTGGTTGATTCACCTGTTTAGGTTCTACGGAAGACAATCATAGTCCTTTGTGAAGGTCTAGAGGTTGATCAAGAGAGGTATATCAATAAGCCCTAAAGGGCTTATCAATCTACAGAAAGGCAGAGTTAGGGCATAAAACAACATTGCACTAATCTATGTGTGTGGAAACTTGGTTCCAACATCCCCCCATACTACTTTGAGTGAGACTTCAGTCTGTGCTTCATAGATTGATGCTGAAAGGGCAAGTAGTGTGAGGCTGCTGTTAGAGCCTAGATTGACCTCAGGCTGAAGGGAGGCAATCCTAGGATAACCACAAACGAAGCTTAACCTGGTAGTTAGCCCTACCAGGTCGGGAGAGGGCTCTCTCCTTGTCAATATTAGTTGAGATGACTGGATCAAATATGGATTTTAGGCTAGGTATAGTAACTCTAGGGTTCTTTGATTGATTTTGATAGTCATAGTCTATCCTTATAGCTTCTTGTACTAACCATACTTGAACACAATCTCTGCAACCAAACTTCTTCCTTGCTTGCATGAGTGGCTGCCATGTATTTTGCCTCTATAGTTGATAGTGCCACTATAGATTGTCTCTTACTCATCCAACTGAATGCACCTCCAAATAGGTTAAGAACATACCCACTTGTAGATCTTCTCTGATCCAGATCTCCAGCCCAATCTGCATCAACAAAGCCACTAATATCCAACACTTTGCCAATCTTGGTCTTCCTTGGTTACAAACCATAATCACTAGTGCCATGCAAATACCTGAAAACCCGCTTCATTGCTGTCCAATGCTCCTTTCCTGGTTTTGACATAAACCTGCTCAATACTCCCACTACATGTGCAATGTCTGGTCTAGTATAGACCATTGCATACATTAGTCTACTAGCTGCACTTGCATATGGAACATGGGACATGTCCTCTTCCTTTTCTTGTATCTTGGGACATTGTTCAATAGATAACCTCACACTTATAGGAATAGGAACCATCACCAGTTTACTATCCTGCATATTAAAGCTCTGCAATATTGTCTCAACATACTTCCTCTGGTTTAACCAGAGCTCCCTCTTTGCCCGATCTCTTTTAATTTCCGTGCCCAAAATATAGTTTGCAGCACCAAGATCTTTCATGTCAAATTTGGAGGATAGTTGGGTCTTCAAATCTTGGATAACTTCTTTGTCATTTCCAACTAGCAACATATCATCCACATACAAGACTAGATAAATAACATGGTCACCAATTAATTAAAATACACATAGTGATCTGCTTTGCTTCTCGTGAAGCCAAGTCCCCGTATAAATGTATCAAATTTCTGATACCACATCCTTGGTGACTGTTTTAACCCATACATAGACTTCTTTAACTTGCATACCAGTTCTTTCTTACCCTTCACCACAAAACCTTCAGGTTGCTTCATGTAGATCTCCTCTTTCAAATCCCCGTGAAGAAATGATTTCTTCACATCCATCTGTTCTACCTCAAAATCAAAAGCAGCAACAACAGATAAAAGTAATCTAATAGAAGTTACCTTGGCAACAAGAGAAAAAATATTACCAAAATCAATTCCCGACACCTGGGAATAACCTTTTGCTACCAACCGAGCTTTGTATTTCTCCACTTTTCCTTCTGCATTTGTCTTCTTTTTTAACACCCATTTGTTGTCAATGGGTTTCCTTCCAACCCGCAACTCCACTAGATCCGAAGCCTCCTTTTTGTGCAAAGATGCCATTTCATCAACCATGGCCTCTTTCTAGAGTTTGCCATCCTTTGAATCTACTACTTCCTCCATAGTTTTGCGATCATTATTAGTAATAGATAAAGAAAAATTTGAATAGAAAGCAGATGGACTATACCTTTCTGGCTGCCTTCTTTCTTGAACTGATCTTCTCACACCTAGAGTTTGTGGCTCTTCATCTTTTGATTCCTCCTCTACTGTAGAGTCTGATTCTTCCTCCTTTAGCTCAAACTCTATCTTCTTAGGTTCCTTTGTTTGGATTTCATGTTTAATAACATCTTTTACCTCTCTGAACACCACATCTCAGCTGTACACAACCTTCCTTGTTACAGGGTTCCAAAGCTTATAACCCTTTAAACCATCCTTATACCCAATAAAGATGAACTTTTCAGATTTACTATCCAACATGGTTACATATGCATCACATCCAAATACCCTCAGATGTGAAATAGAGGGTTTCTTACTAGTCCATACCTGTTGTGGAGTCTTATCCTCCAACGCTGATGAAGGTGACTTGTTGACCAGGTAACATGTAGTATCTAATGCCTCTACCCAGAATTCTTGTCCTAACCCGGCACCACTGAGCATGCTTCTTGCCCTTTCCATCAACGTCTTGTTCATTCTTTCTGCAACTCCATTTTGCTGAGGTGTATATGGAGTGGTCTTCTATCGTGCTATACCACACTTCTTATAGAATTCTTCAAATTCCTTGCTGCAAAACTCTCCACCATTATCTGTCCTCAGCACCTTTATCTTCTTCTCTGTCTGATTTTCCACGAGAGCCTTAAATTCTTTAAACCTGTCAAAGACTTCAAATTTCTTCTTAAGGAAATATATCCTTGTATTCCCTGAGAATTCATTTATAAATGATAAATAGTACATAGACTTACCCAGTGATGGAACCTTCATAGGTCCAAACACATCATTGTGCACAAGCTCTAATATTTGTTTCACCCTCTTATTACCAGAGGGGAAACTCACCCGTTTTCGCTTTCCATATACACAATTTTCACAGAAATAAAAATCCAAAGAGATATTACACATACCTTCTACCATACCTTTACCATGAAGTATTCGAAGGCCCTTCTCTCCAATATGTCCAAGCCTTTGATGCCACAACATGGTCTTCTCTCCAGAGACCACTAAATCTTCTGCTCCACTTTCAGGAACCACAGAACTGTTGCACCCATCAATAACAGTTCTACCTTGCAGCTTGTACAGAGTTCCAATCCGAACTCCCCGCATCAATACCAATGCTCCCCAAACCATCTTACAAGTATCCTTCTCGAACACTATTTTTACACCTGCATCATCCAACTTGCTTATAGAAATCAGATTTTTGGCCAATGCAAGAATATGTAGAACACCTAGAAGTGTTCTAACCCTTCCACCTTGCAACTTCAACTTTACTTTTCCACGACCAACTATTCTAGCCTTCCTATCATCACCTAAGAAGACATCACCACCATCGTGTTTCTCATACTTGCAGAACCACTCTCTATGGGAAGTGAAGTGAAAGGATGCACTTGAGTCAATCAACCATGCCTCATGATCTACATGTGTACTTGAAGAAGCGAAGTACACATCCCCACCTTCATCTGAGGTGGTTTTTGCCTTTGCATAAGGAGAATCATCAGATCCCTTTCCATTGTTAGGAGCTTTAGATTTACAATCCCTTTTGTAGTGCCCTTCCTTTCCGCATTTCTAGCGCACCACCTTTACAAGTTTTTCTGGAGATTTAGATCTCCCTCTAGATTTAGATCTCCCACTCGATGACTTATTTTTGTTTCTGTTCTGGGACCGTCCTCGTATAGACAAGGCATCACCATTCTGGCTCTCCATACTTTTCCATCTCATCTCCTCCGTCAGCAAGGCTAATACTATTTCATTAAACTACAAGGCAGTTGCATTGCTACCTATTGCAATAGCCAGACTATCCTAGGAATCTGGTAGAGAACACAACAAACTGATGCACTTATCTTCATCTGAAATTTTAAAAAGATACTAACTGACTTACCATAGTATTAAATGTGTTTAGATGCTTTGTCATTGAGCCTCCATCTTTCATCCTTGGGCTATAAAACTTTTTCCGCAAGAACAATTTGTTCACCAGAGACTTAGGTTGGTACAAAGTCCCTAACTTGTCCCACAAAACCTTCGCCGTAGCTTCCCCTGATACATTCAGAAATACTGAATCTGAGACACACAATCATATTGTGCTCTTTGCCTTCCGATCCAACTTCTTCCATTCTTCATCGGACACTCCCATTGGTTTAGTACTCAGATCTACCATGATCCACTAATCTTTATCCACCAACAGATCCTCCATCTTGAGTTTCCACAACTCAAAACTCTGACCATTAAATTTCTCGATCTCTATCTTTCCACTCCTCGCCATCTTCTTTCACCACCAGAATCAATCTCACAGATCTCCCACTGAACAGGGTCTACCATAGGCCTGAGCAAAACCCCTCAGCAGCAAAGGTGTCCCCTTGAAGCCAAAATAGCTCTGATACCAAATGTAGGTTTTAACCCCGTACAGAAATTACCTGCGTATGAATTCTGAAACACAGAAAATAAACAATGCGAGAGCATAACACATAAAACACATATACATAGAGATTTTCCCCTGGATCCCAAAACCGAGACTACCAACTTGATTTTTCATTATGTTCCTTTCAATGTTACAATACATATTTATACATGCCGAAGCCTCCAACACCATGGACCGAAAACCATCACGTCCAAAACCATGGATCGAAAAGCATTGTGTCCAAAAACATGTACAAAAATCATGCACAAAACCATAGGTGGGTCCACCCAACCTAACATAGGGTCCAAAACCAAACTTTTTCGGGGCGCTACCCCGGACCCCATAAAGTGGGGTTATGGGTACCCCTCAAACCCCCTGTGACCTCCCCCCCTCTAACCCCCGGTTAACTACGTGGGCTAGTCCTGGAAAGAATATAACACAACCCAACATTATAGTCATAAATTCATCCAAGATGAGAGAAAAAGTCAAATTGTAGAAAAACTAGGCGAAATTTGGATTTTTGAGCAAACTGGCTCTATGCGTAGCAACACTGGTCAGGTGTGTAGCGCCACTGGTCAGGTGCGTAGCGCCAATTCACAACTGATTTTGGAGGCCTTCCCCTTAACCAAATTGAGCCCAAGAGAGCTAATTGGAAAGGTCTTCCTGTCTCATTTTTGGAACTTCTTGAATTTTTGTATTTGGAGATCATTTGACCCTCAAACATGGAATCTCCGAAGGTTGCTTCTGTGTGTCCAAAAAGAGGCAGAGAGGTCATTTTTTATTGTTTTTTGACATTTAGGTGACCAAGTTTTTCTCCAAAATTGCTGAAACTTTCAGCGATTGATGCTCTCATCATGTTCAATCCAAATATGAAAACCATTTCTCCAAAAAGTCTCCCAGTGAAAAGCGTATCACCGGTGGTGCTACACACCTAAGGCAATTTTCTGTGTTGGAAAATTTCAAAATTTCAAAATGACAAAAATTTATCAAAACTTGCCTAGATTTGGCACAAGGCACCACCATTAGTTGCTTTGATGGGCTAGTGAGGCTTCAGCCAAGATTTTTAACTTGTCTTGCTCCTTTTTGCTCCTTAAGGCCTTCCTCAACCTAGCCTTAAGCTTCCTCATTCTTATGTTGCAGATTTTGTTCCGGGTCATGTAGTGGTAGGCCATGTGGTGAAGCATCTTCTTGTCTCTGTTGGCCTTCTCAATCAGCCCCTCAAGGTGTATGTTAACCCTCTCAAGACAAGTTTCCCTGTCATTCTCAATCTCTTTCTCAATGGAAGTCAAAATGACATGGTCCTCTTTGTCATTTTGCCTCTTTAGTTTCAACATTTCAAGCTCCATTAGGCTTTGCTTATCCTCCAACTGTTTGTTCTCTTTCTTGTTCATCATCTATATCATCCTTGTGCATCTTCTCTTTTCCTTTGCTTTACTGCTTATGTCTCTCCATGGAACTATCACTGAGGGTGTCCGCCTCAAACTCATACTCGCTATCTCTTTCCATTGTTTTTATTGTTGTGATCACTTGTGATGAATGAAGAGATAGGGTGGATGAAGGATGAGTATGAAGAGATTTTATGGATGAGTAAGTGAGGGTGAATGGGAGTGTGAATGAGATTTCGGGAGTGAGTAGGGTTTTGGGAATAGTGTAGGGTTTGGGAATTGGGGAATATATATGAGGGAATGATGTCTAGGGAATTTTATATGAGGGAATGGGGTTTAGGGAACAGCAAATAGATTAGATAGGACAACAATAAATGAGTGAGCTTTTAAATCTATGAGATAGTTTGGTGAAAACTAGGGTTTGACTTCTTGAGAGACAAAATTACCAATGACTGATGCAACAACCTCTTTTCAACAAAATGATGGTGTTACTTACTTGCAAATAGGCACTTTGGAAGTTTTGAGGTGAATTGATGCAATTTGGAAAAATCTGGAGCTTAACTGCTAGGTGCGTAGTGTACTCACCTAGGTGCGTAGCGCCATTACAAAATTACACTGCAGGAAAAACTCAGGTGCATAGCACCGCTCCTATGCGTAGCGCCAAACTTTGGTGCGTAGCGCCACTCAGTTTTCTCCACAAACACAGTGATTTCACTCCCTTTGCTCAATAACACTTCAAAATCGCGTTTTTTCTCATAGACCTCAACTCAAACAATAAAATAACTTAAGAGAGGGATGACCTTTATATGGCTTGGAAACTTTTGATTTTTCATTCTTCAAAACCCACTTTATAATGTCTATTTTCTTTTTCAAATACTTTATTTTTTGGATGCTTGATCTTTTTCTTGAAATAGGTGAACTGATGCTTGATTTCTTTGACTTTTGTAGTGGCATGTACTTGGAAATATTAGTAGGTGACCAGGAGCAGCATGAGACTATTAATTACATATGAGAAATAATAAAATTACATGAAGGCTTCAAATAAATACCAATGCTCTGTTTTCACCTCAAACTAGTTTTGAGGTGAAAATCTTATTAAGTTTACAAATTATGATATTAAAACTTTTCTGATGATTATTGTCATCCTCGTGTGTCTGCTTATGATTATTAGTCAATAGTTACTGAAAATTTGACATGGCAAAACCCTAATACCTAATGAAACTGAAACCGTAAGACCTAAGACCTATCTGATGAAATAAACTGAAAATGAACCCGAACCTAAACCATTGACTGAATCACATATGAAAAGAGGTTAGCAGATATGTTTCATGAGGGAAAAAACTGAAATGTACCCTACCATCAATTGATCCACGACCTAATGGAATGAAACTCATCAGAATGGGACACCTAGTATGAAATGTAAAAGAGTGATTTTGATCACTGATGGCAATGTGAAGACACTGACACTAGCATTGGCTCCAATGGGGATGGTAGCTCCTTAGAGGTGCCTCATCCATTGGGCAATACGGTCAAGATACTTCAAAAACTGAACTTGACGCTATGAAAACTGACTCAAGACTCAAACTGACTCAGAAATTGTCTTGAAACTGACTCAAGACTTACTTAACTAAAACAAGTACTTACAAAATTTTTTAATGGCAGCAGACCATCAAGATTTGAGGGATTCAAATCATGATGACAACCACCTTCCTACTGATGAAATATGTACAATCATGTGAAGTGGGCCTTCCAATGTAACCAATCCAGCAGATGGATACTTACTGAAATCCTGCTCTCACTTTCCCCAAGCAAGTAGAACGATGTACATGTAGGCAACTCACAATAACAATTGAAACCTAGGATTATGCTAACAAACCAAGCAACATTCATCTTATATAATGCTTGTAAAAGAATGCCGAAGGGATCTTGAAAATCCTGAAGCACTAGCTTGTCTTGAGATCCAGTAGCAAAAATACAAGTACTCCCTTCATTCTGATCTGAAAGAACAGTTGGTTGTTGATTGATAGGAAGGCATAGAGAAGTATAAGCTTCTACTATCTGAGTGTTGGCTATAAATTCCTCGAGCATGAGAAATTCTGACTCGATTTCTGGCATACTGTCTCTCTTAGGCTCATACTCCTCAATTTCATAGTCTAAGCCATTCTTAAATAGAAAACATTCTTCAAGATTATCAAACATGATAGCCCTATCATCCTCATGAAAGAAAACAATATTTGGTAATCTAATTTCAAGACTGTCCTCATTTAAACTCAGATTTTCATTTTCAAAAGTGGAAGAAGTTTCACTAACATCTTCTTGACTATGTGAATACTGCAAACCTGCATTAGCTTGGGCTGTAACATGACCCTTTAGGAGTTGATCTATCTCATCTTCAGATAGAGGAGAAAGTATTTTTTGTTTTCTTTTGCTAAAACAGTAATTGTCTTCTTTCCCTCCTAAAGATTCACAAGGTTGTTGAATATCTTCATTAATTTCAAGCAAAGGAGTATATAAATTTTCCTCAAACTACTAATCCATTTCATATGATTCCTGTTGACTATCAAGATACAAAATTCCTTCATCTTCAAGCAAAGAAGAAGCTACTATATGTTGATTATGATCTTGTATAACAAAGTGACTGGCTTTTTGAGAGTGTCGTTGAAGGGAAAAATCATAGAAGGCTTCAATGATTTCTTCATTGTCACGATCTAAATCTAGTTCTGCAATAGCCAACTTGACTTTATCACGATCTGAACTTGAAACTTGATTTTTGTAGGTTTTAACCCCATACAGAAATTATCTACATACGAATTCTAAAACACAGAAAATAAATAATGCGAGCGCAGAACACATAAAACACATATACATAGAGATTTTCCACTGGATCCCTAAACCGGGACTACCAGCTTGATTTTTCATTATGTCCCTTTCAATGTTATAATACATATTTATACATGCCAAAGCATCCAATACCATGGACCAAAAACCATCGCGTCCATAAAACATGTGCGAAAATCATGCACAAAACCATAGGTGGGTCCGCCCAACCTAACATAGGGTCCAAAACCAAAATTTTCCAGGAAATAAAGTGGGGTTACAGGTGCCCGTCAAACCCCTTGTTAACTACGTGGAAAGAATATAACACAACCCAACATTCTCCCACTTGTTGTTTTCTTTCCACAGGGGGCCACAAGAGAGCTTAGTCATTTTTCCAGCCCTAAAATGCCCATTGTCTCTCTACACCAAGAGAACTTCTCAGATCTCACAGATTTTGTCAATGCATCTGCAGTATTCTTCAAAGTGTCCACCTTTACTAGCAACACCTTTTTGTCTTCTATCATATCCGTCACAAAGTGATACTGAACATCAATGTACTTTGTCTTTAAATGATATGCGGGGTTCTTTGCCAAGAAAATTGCACTTTGGCTGTCACAGTATATCCTTATAGCTTCTTGTACTAACCCCATACCTAAACACAATCTCTGCAACCATACTGCTTCCTTGCTTGCATGAGTGGCTGCCATGTATTCTACCTCTGTAGTTGATAGTGCCACTACAGATTGTTTCTTACTCATCCAATTGACTGCACCTCCAAATAGGTTAAACACATACCCACTTGTAGATCTTCTCTAATCCAGATCTCCAGCCCAATCTGAATCAACAAAGTCATGAATATCCAACACTCTGTCCAATCTTGGTCTTCCTTGGTAGCACTAACCATAATCACTAGTGCCACGCAAATACCTGAAAACCCGCTTCACTGTTGTCCAATGCTCCTTCCCTGGTTTTGAAATAAACCTGATCAATACTCCCACTACATGTGCAATGTCTAGTCTAGTACAGACCATTGCATACATCAGGCTACCAACTGCACTTGCATATGGAACACGGGACATGTCCTATTCCTCTTCTTGTGTCTTGGGACACTATTCAGCAGATAACCTCACACCTACAGGAATAGGAACCCTCACTGGTTTACTATCTTGCATATTAAACCTCTGTAATATTGTCTCGACATACTTCCTTTGGTTTAACCAGAGCTTCCTCTTTGCCCGATATCTTTTAATTTGAATGCCCAAAATATAGTTTGTAGCACGAAGATCTTTCATGTCGAATTTGGAGGACAATTGGGTCTTCAAATCCTGGATAACTTCTTTGTCATTTCCAATCAACAACATATCATCCACATACAAGACCAGATAAATAACACATTCACCAATTAATTTAAAATACACACAGTGATCTGCTTTGCTTCTGGTGAAGCCAAGTCCCTGTATAAATGTATCAAATTTCTGATACCACATCCTTGGTGACTGTTTTAACCCATATAGAGACTTCTTTAACTTACATACCAGTTCTTTCTTACCATTCATTGCAAAGCCTTCAGGTTGCTTTATGTAGATCTCCTCTTCCAAACCCCCGTGAAGAAATGATGTCTTCACATCCATCTGTTCTACATCAAAATCAAAAGCAATAGCAACAGATAAAAGTAATCTAATAGAAGTTACCTTGGCAATAGGAGAAAAAATATCACCAAAATCAATTCCCAGCACCTGGGAATAACCTTTTGCTACCAACCGAGCTTTGTATTTCTCCACTTTCCTTTTTCGTTTGTCTTCTTTTTGAGCACCCATTTACTGCCAATGGGTTTCCTTCCAGCCGGCAACTCCACTAGATTCCAAGCCTCATTTTTGTGCAAAGATGTCATTTCATCAACCATGGCCTCTTTCCAGAGTTTTCCATCCTCTGAATCCATTGCTTCCTTCACAGTTCTAGGATCATCATCAGTAACAAAAAATCAAAATTTGAACAAAAAGTAGATGGACTATACCTTTCTGACTGCCTTTTTTCTCGAACTGATCTTCTCACACCCGGAGTTTGTGGCTCTTCATCTTCTGATTCCTCCTCTACTGTAGAGTCTGATTCTTCCTCCTTTAGCTCAAACTCTATCTTCTCAGGTTCCTTTGGTTGGATTTCATGTTTAATAACATCTTTCACCTCTCTAAACACCACATCTCGGTTGTACATAACCTTCCTTATTACTAGGTTCCAAAGCTTATAACCCTTTAAACCATCCTTATACCCAACAAAGATGCACTTTTCAGATTTACTATCCAACTTTGTTCTTTTCTCCTTTGGAACATGTACATATGCATCACATCCAAATATCCTCAGATGTGAAAGAGAGGGTTTCTTACGAGTCCATACCTCTTGTGGAGTCTTGTCCTCCAACGCTGATGAAGGTGACTTGTTGACCAGGTAACATGCAGTATCCACCGCCTCTGCCCAGAATTCCTGTCCTAACCCGGCACCACTGAGCATTCTTATTGCCCTTTCCATCAATGTCTTGTTCATTCTTTCTGCAACTTCATTTTTATGAGGTGTATATGGAGTAGCCTTCTATCGTGCTATACCACACTTCTTGCAGAATTCTTCAAATTCCTTAGTGCAAAACTCTCCACCATTATCTGTCCTCAACACCTTTATCTTCTTCTCTGTCTGGTTTTCCACTAAAGCCTTCAATTCTTTAAACCTATCAAAGACTTCAGATTTCTTCTTAAGGAAATATATCCATGTATTCCTTGAGAAGTCATCTATAAATGATACATAGTACACAGACTTACCCAGTGATGGAACCTTCACAAGTCCAAACACATAATTGTGCACAAGCTCTAATATATGTTTCGCCCTCTTACCACCAAAGGGGAAACTCACCTGATTTTGCTTCCCATATACACAATTTTCACAGAAATAAAAATCCATAGAGCTATTACTCATACCTTCTACCATACCTTTACCATGAAGTATTCGAAGGCCCTTCTCTCCACTATGTCCAAGCCTTTGATGCCACAACATGGTCTTTTCTCCAAAGACCACTAGATTTTCTACTCCACTTTCAGGAACCACGGAACTGTTGCACCCATCAACAACAGTGCTACCTTGTAGCTTGTACAGAGTTCGAATCCAAACTCCCCGCATCAATACCAGTGCTCCCTGAACCATCTTGCAGGTATCCATCTTGAACACTGCTTTTACACCTGCATCATCTAGCATACTAACAGAAATCAGATTTCTGGCTAATGCAAGAATATGCAGAACATCCGAAAGTGTTCTAACCCTTCCACCTTGCAACTTCAACTTTACTTTTCCACGACCAATGATTCTAGCCTTCCTGTCATCCCCCAAGAAGACATCACCACCATCATATTTCTCATACTCACAGAACCACTGTTGGATCCCTATAATACTAGTGATTACCCCATTACTATTGTAGTTATACCCCTTATTTATATTTTTTTTCCCCTCTGTGCCCCATAGAATCCCTCTATTGTTATTTTTGTGGCTTTATATTATTATTGTTAGGTCGGCTGGATTATATTGTGACTCCTTAGACTCCTATATATAGAAAGAAGGTTTTTTTCATTTGTATCACCCAAGAATTTTTCATTTATGTAATGTAAAGGAGGTTTCCCCCTCGAAGAGGCTGAATTCTAAGGCATGGATCTCTCTTTTCTATCTTTTTGTGAGCTGGTTTCATAACATTTGGTATCAGAGCTTTGGATTCTAGGGTTTCGCTGCTCCAAACAGATCATTGTGGAATTTTCGCTATAACTTTTTTTCTATGATGTTTCAGAAGTCGCAAAAAAAACCCATTTGATAAGAAATCGTGTTGAACCTTGGGTGCAAATTTCAGAGATTTTTGCACGATATTTGCAGAGATATGATCTGAGGAAGTTGGTCCTTCTGCAGACTCCTGAATTACATTCAAAACAGGTTACCTAGGGAAACTCGTCATAACTTTCTCTCTGGGGATCAGATTGAAATTTCGTAAGAAGGTACAGAAATAGGACGGACTGTAGTTTCTTGTATGTGTGTTTCAGATTCAAAGGTTGAAACAGTGACTCGTGGCATGTCGTACAATTTCGCTCTACTGAACTAGTCTAAAAGAAAGTCACTGTGGGAGATTTCACATAACTCTTCCTTGGAGAATCCAATTTGGGTCAGACTTGTGGCATTGGAAAGAGGACACAGAAGGCTACTACAGGTCATAATTTTAGAACTGGATGATTCAAAATTACAGAGATACATCAGATTCAATATCAGGCTTCTATAAAGTGAAAAAAAGGTGTGTAGTTTTTTTTTAAATTTTTGTGTAAGCTTGGTTTAACGGAATTCAAAGGGCATAGTAAAGCATTATTATCGGTAACTGATGCCCCGAGGAAAGAAAATGCAAAAACCTAGTAAGGAACCTGAAAGCTCTAGCATGACTCATGAAGAAGAGGAAGAAATGCTACATGATATATCAAAATTACAAGAACAAGTGCAACAAATGTCACGCTCACAAAAGCTAACAGAAACTAAGATAAGTGGCGTGGAATCTAAGATAAATGGCGTGGAATCTAAGATAAATGGCATGGAAGCTAAGATGGATGATTTGAAGATAGATTTGAAGACAGATTTGAAGAAAGACATGGCAAATTTGAAGACAGACATGGCAGATTTGAAGACAGATTTGACAAATTTTCTACAAGAAATACTTACTAATGGTGAAAAGGTTGTAAAGGAAACTCATGATGTGAACAAAAGTAATGTTAATCATGATTCCATAGATTCTAATGTTGGATCGAAGACCCACCATATTCCAAAAATCGATATGAGGAAGTTTGATGGCAAGGATCCCGCCACATGGATATTACAGATGGAGCAATTCTTCGATCTCAATAATGTGCAAAACACACAAAAGGTACGTATGGCAACTATATATTTGGAACCAAATCAGTTTGTATGGTATCAATGGCTTTGCTCTCGTAAAAAATTTATCACTTGGGCAATTTTTACGGAAGAATTGATAGCACATTATGAAGATACAAAAAGCAACACTTTTTTTAGCCAATTGATAAGTCTCAAACAAAAGGGTTCAGTAATGGAGCACATTGAGGAGTTCCAAAAATTGAACATAAGGGTAAAAGATATTCCAGAGGAGCATAGGATTGATGTGTTCATAGGGTCTTTAAAGGATAATATCCAACATGATGTTCGCCTTTGGGAACCTGATTCATTAGAGAAGGCATTCAGGTTAGCAAGAAAAATGGAAAGCAAAATTATGGCAACCAGGAAGCATACCACTCACAACTATAAAGACGGAAGTGTTGTTGCCCCTAGTCTTCCACAACCTATAAGGTTGACACCACAACAATTGGAAGAAAAAAGAGCAAAAGGGCTTTGTTACAGTTGTGATAGCAAATACACTAAAGGTCATAAGTGTGCTGAGAAGAAATTATTCTACATAGATTGTGAAGAGGAAGAAGAAAAGGAGCAAGAAAGGTCAAAAGAAGAAGATATACTCCAGGAACAAAGCCTAGATGAAGAACAAATAAATCCGACCATATCTTGTAATGCATTGGCGGGAATTACCACTCCTCAAACCATCAAGATAGAAGGACAAATCAAGAAGAAAAAGGTAATAGTGTTGATTGATTCAGGAAGCACCCACAATTTTATTCATTGTAGGGTAGCAAAAGAATTGAATTGCTTCCTATATCCAGCACCAGAGTGTCAAGTGATGATTGCAAATGGAGGAACAATAAATTGCTCTGAAAGTGCCATAATATCAAGCTATCCATGGGAGAATATGTATTGACTAGCCCAATGCTTTCCATTCCAATGGGAGGTGCTGATGTTGTACTAGGAGTCCAATGGCTACAATCCTTGGGTACAATAGCTTTTAATTTTCAAGAACTTTTCATCAAATTTTCTACGGAAGGAAAGGAAGTTGAATTAAGGGGTATTGCAGGGAAACCAGGAAAGATAATCAGCTCTAATGGTATGACAAAGCTTCTAAAAAAGGAGCAAAGAGGTGTAATTGCACAATTATGTTCGCTAGATGTTTCCACATTGGAATCATCTATTTCTCCAGATCTCCAAAAAGTCCTGGACAATCATTCCAAGGTATTTGAGACTCCCAAAGGTCTCCCACCTATGCGTGATCATGATCATGCTATTCATCTGATTCCAGGAAGTGTTCCTCCAAACATCAGGCCGTACAGATATCCCTATGTCCAAAAAAGTGAAATTGAACGTATGGTTGCAGAAATGCTAGAGGCTGGTATAATTCAACCGAGTCAAAGTTCTTTCTCTGCTCCAGTAGTATTGGTGCACAAGAAGGATGGATCATGGCGCATGTGTCCGGATTATAGGGAGCTCAACAAGCTCACTATTAAAGATAAGTTCCCCATTCCTGTCATTGATGAATTACTGGATGAATTGCATGGATCAATTTACTTCACCAAGTTGGATCTTCGTTCGGGATATCATCAAATCAGAATGAAGATTGAAGACATTCCGAAAACGGCATTTAGAACTCATGAGGGTCATTATGAATTTTTGGTCATGCCTTTTGGCCTTACCAATGCACCTTCAACATTTCAAGGTTTGATGAATTCAATTTTCAAACCATTCCTTAGAAAATTTGTGTTAGTATTTTTTGATGATATACTAATCTACAGCAAGTCTTGGAAGGATCATGTTGAACATGTTGACAGGGTGCTACAACTATTGGAGGAGAAACAATTATATGCAAAAAGATCCAAATGTTTCTTTGGAGTCCAGGAGGTGGAATATTTGGGTCATATTGTATCTCATGAAGGAGTTAAGGTAGACCCTAGCAAAATTAAAGCCATTAAGGAATGGAAAATCCCCACATCCATAAAGCATCTGCGAGGATTTCTTGGGTTGACAGGGTATTATCGCAAGTTTGTTAAGAATTATGGGAGAATAGCAGCACCTCTAACAACATTATTGAAGAAAGTTGCATTTTCATGGACTTCGGAAGCAACAAAGGCCTTTGAACATCTTAAAGAGGCAATGTGCCAAGCACCGGTCTTAGCTACACCGGACTTCACAAAAACCTTTATTGTGGAATGTGATGCTTCAGGAAATGGAATTGGTGCTGTTCTAATGCAAGATGAAAGACCCATTGCTTTTGAAAGTCGTCCAATCAAGGGAAAGTTTTTAAGCAAAGCTATTTATGAGAAGGAAATGTTGGCAATACTCCATGCACTTAAGAAATGGCGACCCTACCTAATGGGAAGACACTTCAAGGTAAAAACGGATCATGATAGCCTTAAATACTTTTTAGAACAAAGATTATCCTCTGAAGAGCAACAAAAGTGGGTCACAAAGATGTTGGGTTATGACTTTGAAATCATCTACAAAAAAGGGAAGCAAAATGTGGTGGCAGATGCACTCTCAAGAAAGGATGAGGATGTGGAAGCATTGTTGTGCGCCATTTCTATTATCCAACCAGATTGGATAAACGAAGCAAGGGAGGAATGGAAGAATGATGAAGAAGTGTGGGCACTTATTCGAAAGCTACAACAAGATTCCAGTACGTTTGATACATTTAGCTGGCAAAATGATTCGTTATGGTACAAAGATCGCTTATACCTCTGTAAGAATTCCCAGCTAAAACAAAAGATTCTTATGGAATTGCACACTTCTCCCTTAGGAGGGCACTCAGGATTTTTAAAAACTTACCACAGGGTTAAGAAGGAATTTTTTTGGGATGGCCTTAAATCAGATATTCAAAAGTTTGTGGCGGAATGTTTGGTTTGCCAACAAAATAAAGTTGAAACAATTAAGACACCGGGTCTATTACAACCTTTATCCATTCCAAGCCAACGTTGGGAGGAGGTTTCAATGGATTTTATCACAGGTTTACCCAAGTCTGAGGGAAAGAGTGTCATCATGGTGGTAGTTGACAGACTTACCAAGTATGCACACTTTTGTGCATTATCACATCCATTTAAAGCCAGTACAGTTTCTACTGCATTTATGGAAACAATTCAAAAGCTACATGGAAACCCAAAGATTATTGTAAGTGACAGAGATCCCATTTTCACTGGAATTTTTTGGACAGAATTATTTTCTTGTCTTGGTACTCAGTTAGCTCATAGCTCATCTTATCATCCTCAATCTGATGGGCAAACTGAGATAGTAAACAAATGTTTGGAAGGATATCTTCGTTGCTTTGTATCTGATAAACAGACACAATGGGTCAAATGGTTGCCTCTGGCTGAATGGTGGTATAACACTTCCTTCCATACAGCAACAAAAATGACCCCATTTATGGCACTTTATGGGTATCAACCACCATCCATCACATCATATTTAAGAGAAAATTCTAAGGTTCAGGCAGTGGAACATCACATCGAACATCAACAACAAGTTCTCCAACTCTTAAAGGATAACCTCGTGTTGGCACAAAATAGAATGAAACAACAGGCAGATCAACATCGCAGTGAAAGAAGTTTTGATGTAGGTGATTGGGTATTCCTACGGCTACAACCATATAAGCAAATGTCCCTAAAGCAAGCTAAGAAGGATAATAAATTATCACCAAAGTATTATGGTCTGTACAAGGTGTTGCAAAAGATTGGTACTATGGCATACAAATTGGAGCTTCCTGCAGCTTCTCGATTGCACCCAGTTTTCCATGTTTCATGTTTAAAGAAGGTTATAGGCGACAAGCTCCCAATTCAAACAATATTGCCAGAACTTGACGAGGAAGGAAAAATTATATTGGAACCGGAAGCAGTCACAGAAACAAGAACTCGACAGCTACGAAATCGATCAATTTCAGAGTATCTTATCAAGTGGAAGAACTTATCCGCTGAAGATTCCACATGGGAGGATGAGAATTTTATGCAGAAGTATCCAGAACTACTCAAGCGTTGAGGACAACACTTTTTTGAAGGAGAGGGGCATGTTGGGTCCCTATAATACTAGTGATTACCCCATTACTATTGTAGTTATACCCCTTATTTATATTGTTGTGCCCCTATTACCCCCATATTGTTATTTCTGTGCCCCATAGAATCCCTCTATTGTTATTTTTGTGGCTTTATATTATTATTGTTAGGTCGGCTGGATTATATTGTGACTCCTTAGACTCCTATATATAGAAAGGAGGTTTTGTCATTTGTATCATCCAAGAATTGTTCATTTATGTAATTTAAAGGAGGTTGCCCCCTCGAAGAGGCTGAATTCTAAGGCGTGGATCTCTATTTTCTATCTTTTTGTGAGCTGGTTTCATAACAACCACTCTCTATGGGGAGTGAAGTGAAAGGATGCACCTGAGTCAATCAACCATGCCTCATGATCTACATGTGTACTTGAAGAAGCCAAGTACACATCCCCACCTTCATCTGAGGTGGTTTTTGCCTCTGCAGAAGGAGCCTCATCAGATCCCTTTCCTTTGTTAGGAGATTTATATTTACAGTCCCTTTTGAAGTGGCCTTCCTTTCCACATTTCCAGCAGACCACCTTTACAGGTTTTCCTGGAGATTTAGATCTCCCTCTAGATTTAGATCTCCCACTCGACGACTTATTTTTGTTTCTGTTCTAGGACCATCCTCATACAGACAAGGCATCACCATTTTGGCTCTCCATATTTTTCCATCTCATCTCCTCCGTCAACAAGGCTGAGACTATTTCATAAAACTGCAAGGCAGTTGCATTGCTACCTATTGCAATAACTAGACTATCCCACAAATCTGGTAGAGAACAAAACAAACTGATGCACTTATCTTCATCTGAAATTTTAATATCAACAGATGCTAACTTATTTACCATAGTATTAAATGCGTTTAGATGCTCTGTCACCGAGTCTCCATCTTTCATCCTCAAGTTATACAGCTTTTTCTGCAGGAACAATTTATTCACCAGAGATTTAGATTGGTACAAAGTCCCTAACTTGTCCCACAAAGCCTTTGTTGTAGCTTCCCCTGATACATTCAGCAATACTGAATCTGAGACACACAATTGTATTGTGCTTTTTTCCTTCCGATCCAACTTCTTCCATTCTTCATCGAACGCTCCAGTTGGTTTAGTACTCGGATATACCGCGATCCACTGATCTTTATCCACCAACAAATCCTCTATCTTGAGTTTCCACAACTCAAAAATCTGAACATTAAATTTCTCGCTCTCTATCTTCCCACTGCTCGCCATCTTCTTTCACCACCAGAATCAATCTCGCAGATCTCCCACTGAACAGGGTCTACCACAGGCCCGAGCGAAACCCCTCAGCAACAAAGGCATCCCCTTGAAGCCAACATAGCTCTAATACCAAATGTAGGTATTAACCTCATATAGAAATTATCTACATACAAATTCTAAAACACAAAAAATAAATAATGCGAGAGTAGAACACATAAAACACATATACACAGAGATTTTCCACTGGATGTCAAAACTGGGACTACTAGCTTGATTTTTCATTATGTTCCTTTCAATGTTATAATACATATTTATACATGTCGAAGCATCCAATACCATGGACCAAAAACCATCGCGTCTAATACCATGGACCGAAAACCATTGCGTCCAAAAAACATGTGTCAAAATCATGCACAAAACCATAGGTGGGTCCGCCCAACCTAACATAGGGTCCAAAACCAAAATTTTCCAAGGCGCTGCCCCAGACCCCATAAACAGGGGTTATGGGTACACCTCAAACCCCCTGTTAACTACATGGAAAGAATATAACACAACCCAACAATTTCCCTGCATACTATCTTCCGCTATGAGCAGATCTGAAATAAGACCTCATCCTCCATCATTTTCAGTTGTACTAAGATCTTCAACCTGCTGCAAATTTTCCTGAGCATCTTGACAAGTATCCTCTAAGCTCTCTTTATGCTACTAAATTGAATTTTAATGGAGGACTTCCATGATCTCATCGTCCATGAAGTCATCATCTTCATAATTTTTCTCAAGATTTTCAATAAAACTATAAACATGTTTGCAACAATTCTAAACTAATATTAGGATGGATACGATCCTTTATACCTTTCAAAGAACATGGTATGAAAATCTTTTAAACAGTAAATACAAGCAGGCGGAAAACTTTCATACCAAGATCGGGCTTCACCTTCTAGAGTGGCCATGAATATCTTCATCAAGCAATCTTCAGGAAACTCAACCTTCAACTTGCGAATATGCATATGAAATCTAACCAGATGTAAAACAACATCATTCCTATCATCATCTTTAAACATAGGCAAATTCCTTTGCCAATCTACCTTAGGTATTTCATTTGGGAAACTTGGAATTTGATCTCGGCTCATGGGTGCATACCTTCGAGCAAACAAATCCATTTTTATAACAAGAAATTCACCAAGAAAGTCTTCAGGCTATTGGTTCTTGAAGAGTGGAGTTGCCAAAACAATTCTAAACCTTGGGATTTTTCGACACTGGAGTTGCCAGGTGAATGATGTTAGCCTTCTGATGTCTGATCGTTGTTCACCATCAACAATCAGATCTAAACTTGATACATTTTGCTGAGGAACATAAAACTACATTCCCCAGTATGGTCACCACTATGTTAGAGCCTAGATTGACCTCAGGCTGAAGGGAGGCAATCCTAGGATAACCACAAACCAAGCTTAACCTGGTAGCTAGCCTTACCAGGTTGGGAGAGGGCTCTATCCTTGTCAATATCAGTTGAGATGACTAGATAAAATATGGATTTTAGGCTAGGTATAGTAACTCTAGGGTTTTTTTATTGATTTTGTTTGGGTTTTTGTTGGATCAAATGGAGCAGGCAGCTTTGGGTCCAGGAAATCAAGTCAGGATGCAGGGTGTTCTATGGGGCGAGGTAGGTAAGTGTTTTGGCACTTGAAATTGAGTGAGATGGTAGGCCTAATACTGGTGAGGAGCTGAGGAGGGCATGCAAAGATCATGTATCCTTCTCAAATAGTAGAAAACATCAAAACTGAATGGTTTCCCAAGGCAGAGAACTATCATCAATGTATTATACCTATATATCTTGATTTCATTTAGTTAAGAAGAATGAATTAGATTTTGGCATATATAACACATGAGAAAAACTAATGACAGAAGGAGAAACTATGCCAAAACACATTACCACAAGAATCCAACAAAAATAGCTGTAAATCCTGGTTTATTTCCTTGCCAAACTGTTGTAGAGATGTACAATGTAGCTTAGAGCATCCAAGAGAGTCCAACCTTTGCTAATGACTGAAAAAATACATAATATAGACATCAAAACCACCTATTCTAGCCATCAGGGGTTGAATCCAAGAGATAAGGGATTGTTACAACCATTTCCCAACAAGGAACAGGAATATAGGTAGTGGAACAACTTGCCTCTAAAACCATGGAAACTTATTCATTTACCCCCAAACCACCTCAAAATTATGAATATACCCTCTAAGGTCATTTTAAAATTACATTTACATAGCATAGCATCATTTACAATCATAAATTCATCCAAGGTGAGAGAAAAAGTCAATTTGTAGAAAAACTAGGCAAAATTTGGATTTTTGACCAAACTGGCTCTATGCATAGCGCCACTTAACAGTTGAATTTAGAGGCCTTCCTCTTAACCAAATTGAGCCCAAGATAGCTCAATGGAATTTTCTTCCTATCTAGTTTCTATAACATCTTTCATTTTTGCATTTGGAGGTCATTTTCCCCCTCGAAAGTGGAATCTCGCAAGGCTGCTTCTTGTGACCAAAAAGAGGTAGAGAGGTCATTTTTTTATGGTTTTTTGACCTTTAGGTGACCAAGTTTTGCTCCAAAATTGCTGAAACTTTCAGGGATTGATACTATCATCATGTTGAATCCAAATATGCAAACCATTTCTCCAAAAATTCTCCCAATGAAAAGCGTAGCGCCGGTGGCGATATGCACCTAGGGCAAGTTTCTGTGTTGGAAAATTTCAAAATTTCGAAATGACAAAAACTTATCAAAACTTGCCTAAATTTGGCACAAGGCACCACCATTAGTTTCTTTGATGGGCTAGTGAGGCTTAAACCAATATTTTTAACTTGTCTTTCTCCTTTTTTCTCCGTAAGGCCTTCCTCAACCTAGCCTTAAGCTTCCTCATTCTTATGTTGTAGATTTTGTTCTGGGTCATGTAGTGGTAGGCCATGTGGCAAAGCATCTTCTTGTCTCTGTTGGCCTTCTCAATCAACCCCTCAAGGTGTATTTTAACCCTCTCAAGCCAAGTTTCCATGTCATTCTCAATCTCTTGCTCAATGGAAGTCAAAGAACATGGTCCTCTTTGTCATTTTGCCTCTTCAGTTTCAACATTTCAAGCTCCAATAGGCTTTGCTTATCCTCAAACTGTTTGTTCTCTTTCTTGTTCATCATCTATATCATCCTCATGCATCTTCTCTTTGCCTTTGCTTTGCTGCTTATGTCTCTCCATGGAACTATCACTGAGGGTGTCCTCCTCAAACTCATACTCACTGTCTCTTTCCATTTTTTTTATTGTTGTGATCACTTGTGATGAATGAAGAGATAGGGTGGATGAAAGATGAGTATGAAGAGATTTTATGGATGAGTAAGTGAGGGTGAATGGGAGTGTGAATGAGATTTAGGGAGTAATTATGGTTTTGGGAATAGTGTAGGGTTTGGGAATTGGGGAAAATATATGAGGGAATGATGTCTAGGGAATTTTATATGAGGGAATGGGGTTTAGGGAACAGCAAATAGATGAGATAGGACATAAATAAATGAGTGAGTTTTTAAATCTATGAGATACTTTGGTGAAAACTAGGGTTTGAATTCTTGAGAGACAAAATCACCAAAGACTGATGCAACAACCCCTTTCAACAAAATGATGGTGTTACTTACTTGCAAAGAGGCACTTTGGAAGTTTTGAGGTGAATTGATGCAATTTGGAACGATCTAGAGCTTAACTGCCAGGTGCGTAGCCCCAGTTTGGCGCGTAGCGCTAGTTCAAAATTACACTGCAAGAGAAACCCAGGTGTGTAGCACCACTCCTATGCATAGCACCGGACTTTGGTCCGTAGCGCCACTCAGTTTTCTCCACAAACATAGTGATTTCACTCCCTTTGCTCAATAACACTTCAAAATCGCGTTTTTTCTCATAGACCTCAACTCAAACAATAAAATAACTTAAGAGAGGGATGACCTTTATATGGCTTGGCAACTTTTGATTTTTCATTCTTCAAAACCCACTTTATAATGTCTATTTGCTTTTTCAAATACTCTGTTTTTTGGATGCTTGATCTTTTGCTTGAAATAGGTGAACTGATGCTTGATTTCTTTGACTTTTGCAGTGGCATGTACTTGGAAATATCAGCAGGTGACCAGGAGCAACATGAGACTATTAATTACATATGAGAAATAATAAAATTACATGAAATTTACAAATAAATACCAATGCTCTGTTTTCACCTCAAACTGGTTTTGAGGTGAAAAACTTATTAAGTTTACAAATTATGATATTAAAACTTTTCTGATGATTATTGTCATCCTCATGTGTCTGCTGACCATTATTAGTCAATAGTTACTGAAAATATGACATGGAAAAATGCTAATACCTAATGAAACTGAAACCCTAAGACATAAGACCTATCTGATGAAATAAACTGAAAATGAACCTGAACCTGAACCATTGACTGAATCACATATGAAAAGAGGTCAGCAGATATGTGTCATGAGGGAAAAAACTGAAATGTACCCTACCATCAGTTGATCCATGACCTAATGGAATGCAACTCATCAGAATGGGACACCTAGTATGAAATGCAAAAGAGTGATTTTGATCACTAATGGCAGTGTGAAAACATTGACACTAACAGCTACTATTAAAGCAAATATGACAACTGTAGTCACTGCAGTGAAGGACTGTAGCCAATTGTTTCAGCAAATGATAGAGATGTGGACCTCACTACAGGAGGACCTACACTTGTAGATGATGGAAGAAGGCATCAATGAAAAGAAACTGTAGTTTGATGAGATAAGGGTGACATCGTGAACCTTAGCACCTATGGAGAGGTTCACCAAACTTCAAGAAGGGAAATTCATACAGACCCAGATTGATGAGCTACATTGGAAGGCCTCTATTATTTCCTCAAGGATGCAACCATGGGTTGATGAGGCAATCCAACTATCACAGACCATCCAAAGTAAGTTAAAAGCTCTTCAACAGACACAGAGAACCATGGGCCTTACAGTCAAAGGTCCAATGACGAAGAATTTGGCCGAATAAGTTCGCTAAGCCACCACACAAGGAACAACAGATCTTCAAGCATTGGATATAGAATTCACCATCCTGCAAGAAAAGGTTGAGGCAACACCAGTAGAGTGACTCGGGATGAGTCATGACTTTATGTTGGGGGCTTGTTGGGACGGGGTCCCCTCGGTCAAATTTTGTCAAGTTTTGTTAAATATTGTAAAGTCTCCACATTTTGAGGAGTGGAGCGCAAGTAGAGCAGGTCAATACAATTCAAAGGGGATTTAGGAAGGTCAAAGTCCCTTAGTTTATTAAAGTCAAGTTGTATTGAGACCCGCCCATGGTTCGCGGACCATGGTATTGTAATGAAGAAGAATATAAAAGGAAGTCATAGAAGATTCATAAGATAGTGAAGTAAGAATAATGCATGATTTGGGTTTGATGTTATCTATTCTGTAATTGGGCAAAGGGGAAGGCTCATGCAGCTATGTGCACAGAGACCTTGGTAAGTCCATAGTTGAGTGTGCAGGCCTCTGCAGCTATGTGCGCAGGGTTGGGAAGAGCTATAATTGAAGATATGAAGCATAATAAAGACTTATTTTGAAGAACTATCTATGAATATGTGTATTACTATTTTATCTCTGAATTTACTATAATTATGATCTGTTGAATGCATTTAATCAGGAAAATTACTTGATGAATTCAAAAAGACATGATCTATTTATTTCTTTGATGTTATGCATTTTTTATCACAATCGATGAAGGGCATAACTTTGTTAACTTTTATTTACTATCAATCCTGGGTTTCAAGGGTTAGGGTTCGCGAAGGTCAAGTTAAAGCCCTAGATATATAGAAACACATCACATAGCCCTATGGATGTAGAAACCTAGTTCTAGCATCCCCAATACTGTCTCAGGTGACACTGCAACCTGCGCTACACAAGTTGTTGCCGAAAGTGCAGTAGTGTCGAGTTTTTCTGGTTAGTGCAACTAAATCTAAACTTGAGTCTAAGCCCCCTCAAGCCAATAGGCATTCATTTCTAGAATAATATGATGGTTGAATTGGCTCTCAAGTTGGGTTTCAAGCAGGAGAATTCATCTCCTTACTATCCTCAAGCCAATCGTAAGGTGGAAGCCGTGAATAAATCCCTGAAAATTATCCCGCAAAGGATAATTAATAAAGCTTGATCCAATTGGCATATCATGTTATATCCTGTGCTTTGGGCATACCGGATGTCAGCTAATACTGCTACATGTTTCACTCCTTTTCAACTAGTTTATGGTTTGGAATCGATCTTCCCTTTGGAATATGAAATTCCTTCTCTTAAATTAGTTGTAGAAATTCTTCTAGACACTTCTAGTATTGAAGAACACCTTGTTTATTTGGAACGTCTTGACAAGCAACGTTGAGATGCAGCCACAATTAATGAAGATCATAAAAAGAGAGTGAAGATCCAATATGATAAAGTTGTGTGTCCTAGGGAGGTGGCCTTGTCTTGGTCTATGACCAAGACAAAGATTCCTTGGAGGCAAGTAAGTTCAAACCGATGTGGTACGGTCCTTTTATCGTTAAAAATGTCTTGAAAAAGGATCTTACAAATTGGTTTATTTTGATGGATACGAGCTGGCAGAGCCCAGAAATGGGCTCTATCTTAAGAAGTATTATGCCTAGCCTTCTGCCTAGCATTTTCTTAGTTGTAGATATTGTATGTATTTGTGCATATTTTCCTATAGGTTTCATAGTGATATCGATATTTTTGATCTTCTTTGGCAGGTATCGATCAATGATTTGGTATATCTAGGTTTCATCAATGGTGCTAGTCAACATACCCAGAAATTGGATTCCGCAACTTGGGTGATTTACTATCCATCCAGTCAGTTGTTGGTTTTAAGAGGCATATGTATCAACCCTGCTTCAAGCAATTTTTGTTGAATATACTACTGTTGTTAAATTACTATTGGAAGCAATATCTCTTGGTATTGATTTGTTAGTAATATACTTGGATTCACAATTGGTGGTGTCTTAGTTAAACAACATCTATCGTGTGAGAGATCCTTATTTATATCGCCAATTTCTAAGAGTGCATTTATTACAAAGATCATTTAATTTTATCACATTTATTCATATTCCACAATCAAAAAATTCATTTGTTGATTCCATAGCTAATCAAGCATTAGATTGGCATATTAATCATTCATCACATTAAAATAAAAAATAATAAAAAATCATTTGTATATATGGTCATCACATCATGAAACCGTCTATATATAGATAGAATTTTTATGTTCAAAATATTATACAAAATCAGGACAAAATGTCCTACAAAATTAGGGCTTAAGCCCAATCATGTCTATCAAAAAGATCAAGACATTTCTAATCTATATCTGTGGGTCCTACCCCGGATGTGCATCTTGGAAGAAGATGATGGCAATAGCCACTTGTCGGAAAAGCCACACCCAATCTCATGGTACTCCTACCACGCATCTTTGCATTACCTCTAGTAGATCCTCTATCGCTTCCATAAGTACCTGGTGAGTCAAGATCTCCAAGTTCCTATGTACAATATGGAGAACTCTCGTAGTCTCAGCTACAGTACTCTCTACGTCTCTTCCACGACGCCTATGCCTGGGTAGACCCTTAGGTCTTACTGATCCCACATTCGTATCATGATCAAACAATTTTGTAAGAATTTTTGTCTCATCAAAAAGAATTTCAATTCATAATTTTGAAATCCAAAAAAAACAAATAACATTAAAAACTTAAAAGAAAATTTACCAATGGCACCCCATGCAGCACCGGGTGGAAGCACTAGATTCGAATCTGATCTGAAATCCATGCCTGCATAGGGGTATTCCTCGATAGAAATGACTTGTTATTCCCACCAAAGGAAACACCCATCATAAAATTTCGTTATAGGGACCTCACCGCCCCCCTAGTCCCTTCATCAAGTCATCCCATCTACCTATCTGTAGATCTCTTGGGCTAATAATGGTGGAAATTACTTTGGGTCGAAGTCCTGGTAGCCTCTCAAAGAAGAAAGTGCAAAGGATAGTACCATACCCAAAATGTTTGGCATTACTCCTCTTAATAGAAGTAAGTTGTTTTTTCATATTTATTAGGAGGGTTGTACATCAATCAAAAACTATGGTGAGGTAATCTACTGCCAAGCTCATTGTTAGACATGAAGTTGATCCTTCTACCCTTACAATGGTAAAAAGGAGAATCCTTAGAGGCAGACTCTCTACTTTCTTGATTGGGATATGTGTCTCTACCTTCTCATTGTTTCTGGGGCATTAAATGTGAATGTAATCATCCACGCTAAGGCTTCCTCGGGCCTTCCCTTGCAAATTAACTGGCTCTCTTCTCCGATAAAGTCCAGTAATGAAGTATATGTGTTATACTTCAATGCGTAGGGGCATCTGATCAATCATAAATGCATCCTCTTCTGGATCCCAGTGATGGACGAGAATTTCTAGCAACCTTGTGTTGGCTTTCATATTTTCCATTTTGAAAAATTTCAACAATGCACATCCTCTCAGTGCATCCAGTGCTAATGGATGCTTCATCACTTCATTATCTACTACACTGTGCTCTCTTTCCTTCCATGTGATTGCCATTTTGCAATTTCAAGCATTTTCATTATTAAAATCCATGATTTAAAATTTTTCACTACGCACACGTGGGTTCACTTCATACATAGTTAGGTATAGGGCTTACTGATATGCAACATTGATATATCCAAACCGCATATGCAAAGAGTAAAAATTTAAAAACAAATTTATTATGGTAAAATTGTTGAAAAAATACTTGAAATGCACAAAAATTCATTGAGAAATCAAATTAGGAGATTAAATGGAAGTTTGGTAGTTTTTTTTACTGAGAAATTTGGTTCATTGTGGTTGTCGGTTTTTGATCTAGAGCTCTTGCACTTGATTTTCTAAAACACCAATGAGGCTTGCCGAGTCAAAAGGTACATTTATAAGTTGTAATTTCAAAAACTTTTAAAGACCCACTTTTGCAAACTTTATGTTTTATTCTTAAATTTATAAACTTTGTGACCTTTTGGCTTTGAGTGTTGCGATAGGTTGTCTTTCAGGTTAAATTAAAGACTTTGAGATATTTTCTACCACTTAGATTCCATGATCGTTGACCCATCATGGAAGGTATCATTTTTGTCACTGGCATATAGGTTAGGGAAGATCATTTTTTTCGTTGCATTATGCATTCTAGCCTCCATACTACGATTTGTTTCCATAGGGTCAGCCCCATTATGTTATGATTCTTAAAACATTTTCACTCGTCGACTTATAAAATCATGACATGATGGTAGAGCCATCCTTTACATGGCCTTCCTAGTTAGGTCCTCACTAGCATATGTTGCCCATGCTGCAAAGATTGAGTAGGCTCTGGAGTCCTCTTTAGTCTTGCCATGAATTTTTGCGATGAAGCTTCATTCTCCTTCTTCTTCACTATCTTTCTGGCTTTATACCTTAGAGGCTCCCACATGTTGAGTTGTATAGTTTCATTGCATGTTGACTATTTGTACCTTTTGGCCTTAATTCGGCTTCACTTGGGCTCATGTATAAGCCACTTTTTGACCATGTCTTTCTACAAAATCAACCTTGCAATCACTTAGCCTCTACAACTTGACACGTTATGCCCATGGAAAGTGCTTTCCTTTGAGTATCATTGACCAATTTTGTCACCTTGAATTGAGCATAGCAATGTTCCCCTCCTAGGAACTAGCGCATCTGTATTTGGACACTCATTATTTCCGCTGTACAATAGGCATTCTTTTATTCCTTTTTAGGGTTTCTAAATATGAAAAAGACAAAAACATTATATATCCCAAAAAGAGTGGGAACGTGACTTTACTTACATAATTGATGGTAGCAAGTGTCAATTGTGTCACCCTTGAACAAAGCACTCAAAGCAAGTCTTTCCTCCATTGAGATGAGCTTTAGTTTGACTTAGGAGAGCCATAGCCTTGTCATTGAGTCAATACTCCTTCAGTTGGTTATCTCTTCCAATCATATGGAGAGTTTGTTTATGCCTCTAGCATGAAAAACTTATACAAATCTATCATATGTTGTTATACAGTCACATTTGAGTGGTGCTTTTGTTCAAGGGAAGTAATCCTGAGTTGACCTTTCTTCGGTGTCTCTTGACTTATTTTTAGTCGGTCATACCCGGTCTCTTAGAGTTATGTTTAGTATCACATTAACTATTTGGTCCTTTCCTCATGCTAGTTAAGAATGTCTCCATTGACTTCTTGTTGGTGGGTCTGCTGTTATCGAATTAGACAAATTGCTCTGAGAGTAGGCCTAGAGTTGCACCTTGGCCTTATTTACATCATTGATAGGTGACCTTGTGCTCAGTATCGATCAATATCATGGGTATTTGACTTAGTCATTTCCCTTGTGTTTGACGTCAACTTACATGATCACACATTGGGATTCATGCAGTACCTTGGTTTCCATTTGACCCTATTGGTGGATTCCTCACCTCTGAGTCATCTTTCATTATTAGTTAGTTCAGAGGGTTTATGTCGTAAGCTAGCCACATCTTGTGCATGCCAAAAACATGCTTTGATATGGTTACTTCATCTTTCTTCATCTGATTCCTTCCAAATTATTGGCCTGTGGGTTACATTGGCATTGGATTGATGTGGGATGCCTTAATGCCTTCCTTCCAACAAATATTTTCCCATTGAATCCAACTCATTTCTCTAGGAATAAGGTCTAGAGTTCTTTTTTCAATACCTTAAGGTTTGTTGTCATCAGTGGAAGACTCCTTTGCTATTGACAGTGACAATACATCAATGTCTCCTGATTGTAGATTCTCTCAAGTGTTCGACTTCAACTCATTTATTTGCACTTATTATATTGTATTGGGGTACCTTGACTCTCATCATCATTATCGATGAGTTGTCTCACATTTGTTAACGGTATACATCAATGACCGGTAATCAAATGATTTCTCACATGGTTGACTTCAGCTCATTTATTCCCATAGTGTAGAAATGTACTATGGTGGTTGATGAAGACCTCAAGTTGCATCAACATTTTTGGTTCACTTATCAGTTCTTCCAGTTTGCTGCCAGTGACACCATCCACCTTATATGTTGTAGTTCATCACAATAGAATTTTATATGTTGGCACGTGAGTTGCATGCAGTACCTTTATTCCACTTTATGACTTGGTACTTTTTAGGATCAATTATGTGACATCAGTGATTAGATATCTCCTATAGAATCATTGATCAATTATTTTATATGTGTTATTGTGACATGGCCTTGATATGTACTTTTGCAGCTATGATCAGATGATCCACTATGTATTTCTCAATTTCCTTTATACTTGTATACATATTGGATCCGCTCTACACTTGATATGCAGACATGATTTATTATCTCTGAGCATGGGTATGCTCACCTCATAAATGAGCTTTCTTTCTAATCACTTCCACTAGTTTGGTAGGCTGGAATCTGGTGATCTTCTCCCAAGTCCTCACATGATTCTTTCTATACACTTCATACATTTAGGCCATCATGTACCCCTTATGGCCTCATATATTAGGGGGCATCTGTTACAGCATCATTTATCACCCTTATATACTTGATACTCTAAGTCATGGCCTTGGGCAACACTTTCCCTTAAGACTTGGTCCATTTATTAAAAGACATTATTTTAAATTCGATACACGACTCTGCCCTTCAAAAAGCATGTGCACACGCTGGTCCATCTATACCCAACCTGCGTATATGATTTAAAATATTAAAAGAATATAAAATCCCTATTTTATGGGAGGGGTTTATGGGTTACATTGGAAGCCTCCCTATATCCCAACTAAAAAAAAAAAAAACAACTATTTTGGGGTGATATAAATGCACCTCATGGGAAGGCCTAAAGGGAGGGGAAAGATAGGATATTGATATTAAGTACAATTAGTCCCTAATCAATTCAGATTTATCCCTATGCCTCCTGCACTCCCCCTATAGGAAACCCTTATTTCCTCATAGAGAGGTCCATCTCCTTTATATGGCATCTACGTGTATGCATTTGAAAGGGGATTATTCAGGCTTCGATTGGATAGATCTGGAGGAAAGTTTTTCTTTGAGTTGTGATTGAATTAGGTTGTATTCTTCCACATTCTTTGCAGTCATCAATAAAGAAGCTCTGTCTTATTCCTGATGTTACAATGTTTATGCTTTAACTCATGTTATGATATAATTATGTATGATTTCATGATTTATACCTATATGCTTATATGATCTAACATTTATATCTTGAACATGCTTTGAACTACTGCTAGTATATATGCTTTTCTTGAATGAGTTGTAGGTTTTGAAGCATTGGAGGAAGTAGAGGGTTTGGACCCTATGGGAACATCCTCAAACATAGGACCTTTGGGTACTATATCTTCATCCTAATTTAGTAGTTTAAGCATTAGGACTGCTTGTTTTCTTGCTTCTTGTTGGTGTATGCCCTTCTATCTGTTGGGGTTCTCAACCCAGAACCTAGGGTGTAATATTCCCGTAACACTATTGAAATAAATGCGAAGAAATTTGTTGCCACTATCCATCCAGATAACTCTAACTATCCAACAATCTCTCCCTTTGGCATTGATGACAACACCTCATCATACAAGCTGTAATTTTTCGCTCTTCTTTTCTTTCCCAACTCTGAGGAATATGACTCTCTTTTGTTTTCCATAAACAAAATTCTCATAGAATTTTAAATCAACATGCTTCAAACCTAGAAACAAATTTCTTGAGTGAAGAATTTTCATCCCCTTCTCACTCATGTTCCCGAGCCTATGATGCCATAATGTCATATCTTCTCTTGTAGAGGTTAAAGCATTAACAAAATTAGAAATACCATTTCATAAATACAATGTACCAACCTTTTCTCCTTTTTCTATTACCAGGGCTCCTTTAGAGACCTTACATGTTTTATCTGTAAAAGTAGTTACACAACCTTCACCTCCCAACTGCCCTGTCGAAATTATATTTTTCTTCAGATCTGGAACATGCCTTACCTCCTTCAACAACCATTGTTTTCCATTCTATTGTTTTATGAAAACTGTACCCATTCCAATGATTTTACAGGGCTTATCATCACCTAATCGAACCTGTCCAAAATCTCCTTGAACATAATCATGAAAATGTTTCTTATCAAGCGTGGCATGGAATGAGGCCCCTGAATCTACCACCCAGGCATCAATAATATTTTCTAATGAAAGAATCAAAGCATCTTGCAACACATCACCTATCACATTCACTTCATGATTGTTTTCTTGATGCGCGTCTCTTTCTTTTCCCTTCTGAGACTTGCAGTCTTTCTTCAGGTGTCCTTTCTTCACACATTTCCAACACACTATGCCTATTCTGGACTTGGATCTGTGTTTCCTTGACTTGGTGCGATATCTTGGGCTCTTTCCTCTTTCCATTTTTCTTCCCCTAGTCTCTGTAGTCAAGGCATTACCTGATGTCTCACAAGAGCTTTTCCATTGCATTTATGCGGTAAGGATTGCACTGACAACATCGTCAAACTTTAAAGTACTAGATCCAGAGACAGAGTTACTAATGGCCATAACTAAACCATTCCAACTTTCTGGCAATGAGCATAGAAATAACAGAACCCTAACTTCATCATCAAAATTTACCCATACATAACTTAACTGACTGGTAACTGTATTAAATTCATTTAAATGATCAGCAACAGATCCACCTTCTGACATCTTCACATTAAATAAATGCTTAATAAGAAATACCTTATTTGAGGCTGAGGGTTTTTCATATAGTTTGGACAATGCCGACATTAAACCCTCCATTGTCATTTCCTTTGAAATATTAACAGCAACCGATGCCAGTAGGCACAACCGTATTGTTCCAAGTGCCTTTCTGTAGAGAATGTCTGATTCTGTGTTTGTCATACATGTTTCCTTCTTTGTCTTTCCGCTCAATGGTGGGTACAGATCTTTCTAATACAGATAATCTTCCATATGCATCTTCCACATCTGGTAGTTTTGGCCTTTAAATTTTTTAACCCTAAACCTACCATCATTCGCCATTGCTCTCACTCGAACCAGGAACCCTTCTCTCCTATGAGTTTATCAGCCAAATAGACCTTCGTCTATGATACCAGTTGTTAGAAAATTTTATATTACAGAGCAATGGAAAACATAATATATTGCATAAATATAAACACAGAAAATGCATATAACAAGAGAGACACAAATATACGTGGTTCACCCAATTTTGGGCTATGTCTACTGAGAAACAACCAGTCCTTCCTATTATATTATCCAGAAAAATGAAGAGATACAACCTACAGCAGATCCGCTTCAATTCCCTCTTCGCTCTCACACAATCTCCTCTCTCTTTCTCGCTCAGAATACAGATCTACACAGACGCAATACAATTCCCTCATATATAGCGAGCGGTTGGCTTCTAGGGAAAAAAAACCCTAAATTAAACATAAATTCTACCATCAGATCTTTGCCTAATGAACGGCCTAGATTGACTACGAAATTACAACATTTTACAAGGCAATTTTACATCTATTTTTAGCTTCATGGGCACTGCCCCCAATTCCCTGCCGGGGGGGCTCTAAATAATCACCGTTGCCCCCCCTGGACGCCCTTGGCGGTGTACATTTTATGGGCAGAGTTTCCATCACATTACGAACTGGGGTCCAATGCGGCGATACCTCTAAATAAAGAAGATAATCAGGCTCCACACCCAACACTTTCTTTACCATATCCATTCACCTCTCCTGAGTTTCCCAAGTCTTTCTTGATTAGAATTAAGTTAAAAACTATTTTCACTAATCAATTATTCTAGAAAGTGTTTAAACTATGAACTATAGGGTACCAACTACAAATGAACACTATATATCACCAATAAACATATGGTGAAACTAAAGTGTTCAACAAGTTCCTAAAAAACCATCTAAGATGTTTTGCCTTTAAAAAACACATTAATGGATATAATGACTTGGCCTCTTAAAATGGTGTGAAAATGTGTTTAATTTTTTTATCCAAATTAAATTTTAAAATGATTTTAAAAATAACCTTTTAAATAATATAATATTCATATTTCATTAGAAATTTATTACAAAATTAAATTATTTTTTACACTTTTCCTATTTCAATTTCAGTTAGTTACATAAGTGCATAAAAATAAATGGAAAAATAACAAAATTACTTGTGATAAAAATGAAATTAAATAAGAGACTAGAGGAATGTTGGGCTTTCCCGTATTAGAAATGAATGGCACTATCAAGAATGTTGATCAAGAATGTTTGGAAAATGTCACAATCTGTAATATTCCCTTTTTTGATCTGGTCAAAATGGATGGAATCTGTCTATGGTATTTAGAGAGTCTAGGGAAAATAATAAAATAGGGTCTTTAGAGATTCCATCAACTATAATAGGGGATAGAAGCTAAGCATTTAGATGAATTGGGTTTATCTATCTTGTTTTGTTTTTCTTGAGAACTTGGGATGACCAGTTGTAGTTTGATCTCGGGGACAAAAACCCGTGGGTGTTATATTTACCGTGGTATTTTCCCATGGTATCAGCTCATGGTATTTACCTTAAGTTTTCGAGGGAGAATAATAAAATAGGGTCTTTAGAGATTCCATCAAGCCTATAATAGAGGATAGAAGCTAAGCATTTAGATGATTCAGTTTATCTATCTTGTTGTGTTTTTCTTTAGAGCTTGGGATGACTAGTTCTAGTTTGATCCTAGGGACGCAAACCGTGGGTGTTATTTTTTCTGGTAGATCCATCCAGGGTCTGTGATTGTACTTTAGTGCATTTGTCTTCTCTTTTGATAAGGAGTAGTAGATGCCATTGCAAGTTTTGATTGCAATTGTTTTTAACTAGAACACCTAGATGTACCAAATCGGTTGATTATTTCATTGTTCAGGACATTACACTATCATTAAACTCATCATGAGCTTTAGGAAAATCCAAACCCTCCTAAAAAATATACACTAAAACTAGAGACATTATAATATGAAAAACACATTGTTCTAGTAAAGTATTATTCCTTGAAACAAAGAATTATAGAAGAACTTTATTCATCTGCTGTGAAGCCATTCATGAATTCATAAAAAATATGAATGAAATAAATGCTCACTCTTTTGGGAGGGAATGGAAACTAACATCTAGGATTTGTGGCGAGACAGGACACCCAAGTAAATAAAGGGAAAATACACATGAGTGTCAACATCATTATCGATTTAATACTAGAATATCTAAGATCAAGTAAAAAATATGTAATTACGCTGATAATTGATCTCTTTCCAAAAATGCTTTTGTTTGGAATGAGGTCACTAAAATATCCTTCTCATCTTTAAAATATACCATGTGACCAATCCCAATATTAGTTGTACCAAATTTTACTATGAATTTTTTCTTCAAATGTGGTGCCTCTCGTAGTGGATATAGGGTAGTACTCATACAAGAATGGAACCCTTTGGAATTCACTTTTAAGTAATTTCATGACCCCAATTTGCGTAAATTCACACATGAAAAATAAATGATTGTCATCATGCAAATTGTAAACACTTGGCATGGATATCTTATTGGGTGATGCTTCCAGATTAAGACTAGCTATCATAGTCTAAAGTTCTTGAATTAAGGTTATCTTCACCAAAATAATATTAGTGGGCCACCAAGCTACTAGTGTATGAATATGATATTATTTATAATAAAGATAAAAAAAATGTTGTAGCAATTCCTTATATTTATCCTTTCAAAGTTGGTTTAAGGAAGCTGGTCAAGAATTCTTAGAAAATGACACTATCATTAAACTCATCCATGGGCTTTAGGAAGATCCCAACCCTCCTAAGGAGTATAGGTTGAAACTAGATACATTACAATATTAAAAAACATTGAAAGAAACATTGTTCTAGTAAAGTATTATTCCTTATAACAAAGAATCATAGAAGAATTTTATTGATGCGCTACATCAAGCCACTCTTGATTTCATAAAACATATGAATTAACTAAATGCTCACTCTTTTGGGAGGGAATGGGAACTAACATCTAGGATTTTGTCACCAACTGTGACACTTGTTAAAGAAATAAAGGGAAGATAGACATGTGGGTTAACATTATTATGGATTTAATAATGGAATATCTAAAGCAAAACAACATATATGTAGTCATGGTGATAGTTAATCTCTCTCTAAATATGTTATTTCTTTACCATATCCATTCACTCTTCCTAGTTTCCCAAGTCTTTATTGATTAGAATTAAGTTACAAGAAATGTTCACTAATAAATTATTCTAGAAAGTGTTTAAACTATAAACTAGAGGGTACCAACTACAAATGAACACTATATACCACCAATAAACATATGGTGAAATTGAAGTATTCAACAAGTTCCTAAAAAACCATCTAAGATGTTTTGCCTTTAAAAAACATAGTAATGGATATGATGACTTGGCCTCTTAAAATGGTGTGAAAATGCGTTTAAATGTTTTATCCAAATTCAATTTTAAATTGATTTTAAAAATAACCTTTTAAATAATATAATATTCATATTTCATTAGAAATTTATTACAAAATTAAATTATTTTTTTACACTTTTCCTATTTCAATTTCAGTTAATTACATAAGTGCATAAAAATAAATGGAAAAATAACAAAATTACTTGTGATAAAAATGAAATTAAATAGGAGACCGACGGAATGTTGAGCTTTCCAGTATTAGAAACGAATGGCATTATCAAGAATGTTGATCAAGAATGTTTGGAAAATGTCACTATCTGTAATATTTCTTTTTTTGATCTGGTCAAATTGGACAAAATCTATCCATGGTATTTAGAGAGTCCAGAGAAAATAATAAAATAGGGTCTTTAGAGAGTCCATCAAGCCTATAATAGGGGATAGAAGCTAAGCATTTAAATGATTCTGATTTATCTATCTTGTTGTATTTTTCTTGAGAACTTGGGATGACCAGTTCTAGTTTGATCCCAGGGATGAAAACCCGTGGGCGTTATTTTGTCTAGTGCTCTCCCGTATTAGAAACGAATGGCACTATCAAGAATCCTGGTCAAAATGGATAGAATCTATCTGTGGTATTTTCCCATGGTAACAGCCCATGGTATTTACCTTCAATTTCGATGGAAAATAATAAAATAGGGTCTTTGGAGAGTCCATCAAGCCTATAATAGGGGATAGAAGCTAAGCATTTAGATGATTCGATTTATCTATCTTGTTGTGTTTTTCTTTAGAACTTGGGATGACTAGTTCTAGTTTGATCCTAGGGACGAAAACTTGTGGGTGTTATTTTGTCTAGTAGATCCATCTGGGATCCACAATTGTACTTCAGTGCATTTGTCTTCTATTTTGATAAGGAGCAGTGCATGCCATTGCAAGTTTTGATTGCAATTGTTTTTAACTAGAACACTTAAATGTGCCAAATCAGTTGATTATTTCATTGTTCGGGATATTACACTATCATTAAACTCATCATGAGCTTTAGAAAGATCCCAACCTTCCTAAAGAGTATACACTAAAACTAGTCTATACATTATAATATGAAAAACACATTGTTCTAGTAAAGTATTATTCCTTGAAATAAAGAATTATAGAAGAATTTGATTCATCCAGTGTCAAGCCATTCTTGATTTCATGAAACATATGAATGAAATAAATGCTCACTCTTTTCAGAGGGAATGGAAACTAACATCTAGGATTTTGTGGCTAGATATGACAACTGCGAAGGAAATAAAGGGAAAATACACATGTGGGTCAACATCATTATTGATTTAATACTAGTATATCTAAGGTAAAGTAACAAATATGTAATTATGGTGATAATTGATCTCTCTCCAAATATGCCTTTTCTTTCCCTATCACATCCATTTACCCTTTTTTAATAAGTCTTTCATGATTAGAATTTTAAGTTACGTGGAATAACCACTTTAATTGGTTTTTTATGGGGACACTATTTTCACTACTAAATTATTGTAGGAGCTATTTAAATTATAAGGTACCCAATTACAAATGAGCACTATATATCACCACTAAACATATATTCAAAGTGTTTAACAAGTTCCTAGAAAACCATCTGAAATGCTTTGCTTTTAAAAAAATCACACAAATAGACATGACCGCTTAGCCTTCTAAAATAGTGAAAAAATGTATTTAAATATTTATATTAAATTACAATATTCTTTTTAACACTTTTCTCATTCAAATTTCAATTAATTAAAACCACCATATGTGCTTAAAAACAAATGGAAATTTAACAAAATTACTTCCCATAAAAACGAAATAGATGGGAGAAGGTGGGAATTTTGGGCTCTCCGTATTAGAAACGAAATGATATGCAAATGCAATGGGAATATTCACAACAGTCTCCATACGTTGAAATTAAATATCATTCTTATACTAAATCTGACAGTGGAAATGAACTCACGGAGAGAATAGTCACTGAGAGTTGACGTACATTCACCCTTTGTACCCTTCATAGGATCAGACGCCTAGGCTAATATTGTTTCTCATGAAAATTGTCATTTCTCCTTACACTGCCCTTGAAACCCTAATTCCTTTCATAAACATGAGTGATCTTCCAATGAGAATGAGCGATATTTAAGTGTTTCTTAGAGTGATTTGTAGTATTTGTGTGTGAAGTTGTAACAATGTTTGATGGAGACCATTAACCCAATAAGTTTTGGTATTTCTAGGTCGCGGTCTATCAGTTGTGAGGTACCATCATATGAATTGTTGGCCAGCTTAATCCATGACCTGTATCACATATATAGAAATTCAGAACCAACAAAAGCCCTACAATCGGCTTAACTCCCCCCCCTTAGCCATAATTATTTAATTAATTAACTAACTAACACAGAGAGAAATATACGAAAATTGCCTTCAACTCAACTCATAGTCTACGAAGAGAATGAAAGAAGGACAAAGCAATTTAAACTGTATGAGAATTGAAGGAGAATTTTCACTCCTTAAAAAGCCAAGAAGAAAAAGGAATGGAATATCTAATCATTCAAGAAAAGAAAGGAGCAGACCTAGCATAGCGTAGATGTAAGGGTAAATGGTTTTAGCTTTTTTTATTAAAATATTTTATAAGGATCATCATGTCATATTTTCAAATTTGGAAAAAGGAAAATGGTTTTAGAGGGCCTTATTTATAAAATTGTTGGGCATATAAATGATAGAAAATGACACATTTGGTGAATATCAATCACATTTACTAATGTGGTTGTGTTAGTAAATAATAGGAGGAAAATGTTTTTTGTTTTATATTAATTAATATAAAAAAATTTGCTTACATCACACGTTATTTCAGGGAACACTGAAAGAAGTTTTCAGTTTCCTGAATTTCAACTCACATGAGAAAGGGGAAATGACAAAATTTTTAAAATAGTGGAAAATGCATGGATTTCCTTGCTTTCTAGCAAATGGTGGAGGATATATATATATATATATATATATATATATATATATATATATATATAGATATAGATATACTCCTCTTCTCTCCATAGAGTGAACAAGTTCCTACTCTTCATTATGGAGTAGTACAACAACAATAGTGTTGAGAAATCTATGGTAGAGTATCACTTAGGTTTCTTTACTTGATTCCTCTTTAATCTTTGACACTTTCCTATGTTAATAGATTAGGGAATCATTATTATTAATTTGTTTTGTTCATCATCAAGACATATTCCAATAAGAATATCATAATGCAAAAAAAATAACACTAGAGACTGGCTCCAAACTAGGGAAAAAAACCCCACAAGGGGAAAAACCAAAAAAATATTCCTTATAGAATCAACTCACTGAAGACTTCCAGGACCTTGACCCAAGACCAACCAAAAGCAAGCGATCCAAAACCCTTCAATGAAATTTCTACAACACAAATATGAGGAAACCCTTGTTTCCTCCAACAACTCGCTTGTGTGAACTTGTAGAAGTGCCAAAACATATTTTTTCTTCCTTCTCTCTTCTTAACTTCCCTCCTGTCTATCTCACTCTTAATCAGATCAAAAAAATTTGTGTAATGTATATATCCAAATGAGGATGAGTTCCTCCTTTTATAGGCATCCTGAGGGCATATTAGGCATCTTCTAGGTCAACATGAATGAGTTGGCTAACTTACCTTTTGGTGCCTTCTAGACTCAACTTTAAAGATAAAATATATTTCATTCTTTTGATATTGGAGCCACGCAAGGTTTATTACATCATGAATTCAGCTTTTGACTTTGCACAAGACCCTTGAGGACACAATGGGTGCTTGACTAGAACAATAAACCAATGGGCAAGAAACCCATTTCAAAAATAAATGATTCTTTTTTTCCAAATAATTTTTTTTTCCTTTTTCTAAGTACACCAATAATTACATCAAGTCATGGCTCATATACAATTATGAATACTGACACTAGTTTCATATCAACACTCCCTCTTAACTAGGGAGGTATTCATAATTGACCCTAGGTACAAGGAGAGTACTTCTATTGAATTATTCTCATAAGAAGAGTCAACTTTGTAAGCCATATCATAAGCTATCTTTTTAGCTTATGTCAGTGCATCTCATCATACCAACTAGAATTTTCATATAGCATGGTCTTGACTAACAGCTCCATCTCTCCACTAGATTAGAGCACAATGTTGGGAATACAATGCTTTATAGGCACCTTCATCATTGTCTCTCAAGGGACATACCCCATTTGGATGTTCACAAGGTATGTCCTTTTAATACCATTCCTATCTTGGATTTACACATCCTCAAGGAATCTCCTCTTCGACTACTCTTTGCTATTGGATTCCCTACCTCATCCTCAAATAGTATCGGTATTGGTCTCGTATTGTTACACAATCCTCCATTATTTCATCATGATTTGAAGACAAGAATGATGTGTCTATATCTCCCTCTTAACTAGGGACGATCTACCCATTCCTTTAGATGAAAGGAATGTACTTAAGATCCCTCTCAACTACGGACTTGCTTCCAAAATCAATTTATTCTTCTATGGAGATCATGGTACTATCAGTTGCTTGTAGGCCTCTTTTTTCTGCATCTTCAACTTCTATGCACATCATGGAGTCATCTTATTCCACAAATTTTCGTAGGGACAAGCCAACACTTTCCATATCATCAATATTTACCTGCTTTGTATTCACAAACCCATCATAGAGCTTTAATCTCACTCCCTCTAATCATCGAGAAAGTGATGACCAATTATCTATCTATAACATGCTATCTTCCTTGTCAGTGTTCTTCTTCTTGTCAATGTGGTTTACAATGTCATCAAATTCTTTGGACCAAGTTCCAAAGTCAGCTACTCAGTTCATGGAATTGAGTCATCATCATCTTCTTGTAATGAATCTTCTTAGGCATTAGAAACATATCGAATATCAAAATAATCCTTTACCATGGTATCACTTCAAACATCTAAACAAGAGGAGTCATCTTCATATTAGGCTTATTGTGTCAGAGCTTCTGGAGCTCCTTCTCAAGTCATCAATTTTTCATACTTTACGAGATCATATCAGGAAATGATCAATATCCTTATGCCTTCATCTGGAAGAGCCAAAACAAGTTCATGGCACATCATGCTTATGAAACCAAACATATGCCCACAACTTGCTCTTCCTGCAAACTGAAAACATGAGTTAACTAAATTAAAGGAGAATCTCAAAACATGCATTATTTTAATCAGTCATCTAGTCTTCCTCAAAATGCTTCCCATCTTGACGAAGAGGCTTCATCATGTTGCAGTTGTACGAGAAAAATTCTAAGAAGCATGTTTATAGCTAAGAGAGTAGAAAATATTTGTAATATAATCATGGTCCTTCTTTCACTAGATGAGGAAATCTTCCTATGAAATTATTAAATAGAGGATCCTTGAGTGATCCTCACAAATCAGTTGTTACATGAGCTTCTTTACTATCATATGTTAGATGACTCTTATCAATGCAACAAGATTTTGTACAACATATTCTTCTAGACGATCTTCTTCTCTAGGCATCCATATTCTCATGGCCAATCTTCACATGAATCATTATATCAAAGTGCCCAAGGATATAACTTCATTACCAATTTTACCACTTACAAGGTCCTTACGGGTCCTTCCTCTCATCATGCTTTCCATAGGATGTTCCTTTTATTTATTCATGATGCATCTACAACACTTATTGACAATCACAACCACACAAAATATATGATAACAAAATCATTATGTCAATCTTGAAAATCTATGGTTTCCATGGAATCTTAGAGGATGGAATCCTAGGGTTTACAAATGCCAACTCTAGATCTAAGGACTTGATTTCATATACAACTCATCGTACTTATTTAATCATACTTTTCGTATGCCCTCAAGGTTACATACCTTTTCTATAGGGGCCTACTATTCCGGATGACATGGTATCTTTATCATTTTTCTCCAAGGTGTGCATCAGCTCAAGATATTATTCATTGTATCTATCTTCTTTCTAAACTTGCCTCTTATTGCTTCAGGATCAGTATGCTACTACTCTTCTACTTGAAAGTTAGTGATGTATGGGTCCAAATAATTGACTTTTATGGATGCAATGATATCCCTTTACCCAAGAATTTTTTTAATTTTTCTTCTATCAAAATTGTCAATCGATTTTGATTGCTTCAACAATGATTTGTCAAAGAAGAACATTTCTTGCACTCGTTCCAAGGAAATATCCTTGATGTCATTGTCATACTATTGTGACCATACCCACTACCTATATCTTATATGTCAGGGCTTCCTTTTCAATGTGAATAGTCTTTGTACATGTAACTTCCTCATATATGTTTATGCTATGGGACTAGGGATTACAAGGCGAACTCTTAAACATGTTACCTATTGATAGAGCTTATTGAAAATATAAATATTTGAAAGAATACCTTTCCAACGTCAAGAGAGGAGGTCAGCTTACTATTTATTAGATTCAAACAGAGTATGTATATGTATATATATATATATATATGGAAATTTTGTCACTGAGGATATGCATACTCAAAACCTTCACAACCTCACATGTTCTTTTCTCTTATGTCACTTCATAGGTCAGTAAATTGTCTTGAACAATGGTAATTGTAGCTTGATGATTGAATTTTCAGAATGGGCCTAAAATGCCTCCACCAATATGATTTAGGTCTCCTTTAGTCAATTTTTTGTGGATCTTATACCACAGTAGGTATCCACCACCTTATGATTTTGTTGCCATTGTATATGCATGCAAGATTATGAGTGATGGATATACCACAATATATCAACCTTGATTAGACTCCTTGCACAAATATTGTATACTCACAAGATACACTTTTAACTAAGTCTCAACTTTCTTCTTCAAGGTGATTGTAGTCTTCCAATTAGGCCTACAATTCAAATTTAATTGAGGACTATGTAACACCCTCCTCGCACATCTACCCAAGTAACTAGCCAACCAGGGTAAACATGTGACAAGAAGTTACTATGATGTGATTTGACTCCCTATGTGTCAGTTAAGGAAGTGGAACCGATGGAACACATCACATAGACCTTCCACATCAACAACATAACTCCCTGGAGCCATCCCAACCACTCAGGTAACTAGCCCCTGAGACCAACTGAAGTTTTAATGCATAAAACCCATGGGCACTCCCTTGATATAGACCAGCATTTGTCCAAGAGGCTCCAGATGATCCCACAATGAGGGCAAGCGAGTGTCTAAGGAGTTTTTTCCCCAGTTTTGTGCCCGCAACTCCCGGATTTGTGCCACTTTTTCTGGCCCAAAGCCTAGGTCACTGCCCAGAACTGAATGACACCTTCATAAATGAATTTTCATAACAAAACATTGATACATTTTTAAAAACATTGACAAGCACTAGACTGGACCCCTACTAGCCATGACATGCATTTCATAAAACATGTCACAAATATGAAAGCTACAGGTCTTAACAATAGAACTAAGCATAGGGATCTCATACTTATCTGAGAATCGCTAAGAAGAGTTGATGTCTCAACACATTAGTTTTTGGTTTCATCTAGTAGGCCATAGATACATTGTTCATTAATTTACAAGTAAAAACATGATGAAAGCCATACATAGCCACTGTCATAATACATGTTCATAACCAACATAATAACAATAGAGATACCAAGGAAATGACAACCATATCCATCCACATGCATTAACTAGGAGTAATAACCTCATATTAATGATGTGAAGGCCAACCAAGTTCAGGACTTCCACGAACCACCCGACCATAGACATGGTTGAGCCAAATATCTCTTCAACCAATCACCCCCACGCCATATTCCAAGCATGAATGTGGGATCTCATAAAACACATCAATCAAAATCATCCAAGGCATCCAGAGGCCAAACCACCTCAAACCATAAAATAGTGATTCCACCTTACAATCGGACATCACAAACCATCACCAGATTGGTCTCTACCTGTTGGCAGTGTTGGACCCACCAACATTCAGGGGATCTCCTTGATTTGAAGTCCCAACTAGACCTCAAACCATTTGGAGTAGGAGTCCCAGAAGTGGGTGGTAGTGTAATTCCTTGACCTCGATAACGCACAGAGGTAAGTATGATAACTTTGGGTGAGAGAAAGTGTGTGACCCTGTGGAGAGTCAAGTAAGATGCAGGAAGGTTCTAACACACAAAGGGGAAAATGAAGTCTGCCCCTTAGAAGCTTGTAATAGTACGTAGATTGAATGGAACAAATGAGCGGAATTACATACAAGCTAAAAATTAGAACAGTCCATAAATTAAAGTGATGCGTTAATCCAAAAACACGCATTCAACAGTGTTTGCACAATTTCATACAAAGTAGTTCATAAGAAAATGCATAAGTTAGACAACATGAATTGCTAAAGCAACCAAAATTGCCTAACTACATTAACAACATATGCATGAAAGCGTGTTGGCTTAATATTATTATTATAAGTGAAATTTCCATCCATCCATACATCATTGATGACCACTAGCCCCAATAGTGTAACATTACAGTTAAAAACACCTACTCCTACAAAGAAGTATACTCACTCTATGTTATGGAGAAGCCAAGGCTTTTCACAATACTCCCAAGACTTTTCTAAGCATAAGCCTAGCCAAACGCTTGGCTCCCAAAAGCCTATTCTATGAGTTATGAGGTTTTATTTATAAAAAAGGGTGGGGTGACCCTTGATATTCCCATTTGTGACTCTTTAACTACCCTCAGTACTCTTCAAATTCTTTACAAGTAGCTCATTATATAACATGATGACCTTTCACATTCCACTAATGGAACTTGTAATTTCACTTGCAAAATATTTACAAATAATATTACATTTCCACATGTACCCATGTAAGACAAAATAGGCTAGAGACAACCTAACAAGACAAAACACTATGATTCCTAAGTTCGGGGAAAGACCAACTTGGCAACCTCCACTTGGTGCTTCTCGGTCACATATTGATGCCAATATCAGTACTATATGATGGTGTCCCCAAACTGTTTGATGGTCTCTTTCTGATAACAGACTCTTTCCTCCATGGCATCTGCGTATATGGTCTGGAACCTTTATCCAACTCATTCTAAAGAATGTGCAGCATGGTGTTGACCATGACAGGACCACCAATGTACTTCTGCATGTTATGTGCACTCATCTCCAAGTCTTCCCTGATGGCCTCTCACCTTAGCTGCTCCATGTACTCATCGATCTCTAGTCGGACTTGGTTCTTGGGTTTAGCATCAGTGAGGGAACAAATTGATGGGATCTTGTGCATTCTCACCATTACATTGAAACTGTTGTGCAACCATGCATGTGAGGCATGTATGCTACTGATGAAAGGGGTGAGTTTCTCATAGTTATGGATCACCACGTAGACCTTTTCTTTCTCTAGCTCTTCTTATGGCTTCATATTCTTTGTTAAGTCAAGAAGGGCCCCTTTGTACCTCATTGTCCACTCTTGTAAATGAGAAATGGCAGCATGTATGTTCTTGAGAGTTGAATAAACTCTTTTCTCTGTTTTTGTAGGCCATGTACACAAACTACTTCTTTATGCACGGTGACAAATATGTCATAGAGATTTCACATGGTATTTTCAAGTGTTGATACTTTAGAAATTATTGATTTCTTAATCTCCCCCATTGCAAAAAATTCATTTTTTGATGATGCTCAGAGTTTTCCTATCTCTTGCATGGAATCCTACACTTCCACGCAAGTTCTTTTCAAGTTGTTCATTCTTTTTCGTTAGGTACTTAACATTTGAGCTTGTTTCTCTTGCATAGGCCAAGCTATCTTCGGCAAGGGTCGTTGGATGTTTCCTAGTGTCTAGCGCTATCACCGTTTCCTTGATGAATGCAGGTGATGCGTGATCATATGGAAAGAACTTTCTCCACACTTGTACAATCCTCTTCTACAACTCCTCAAATGATAGATTGTAAACATCCATGACCGGATCATCAACAAGGAGAACAACTTCTCCTTGCTCGCTTGGGGTTTGTTCTAACACTGGTGAGAGAAGACCTCCGATGCTCTCGACATAAGGTTAGTAGCATCATTTTGTGGCTCCTACTCTAATGACATGTCTATCACTTTGATCAGTTGCTCAATATGTTGAGTAAGCTCCCAATCCTACATCTGTTCACAGTCTTCCTTAGTTGTCGGCTATTCTAACTCATCAACTTATAGGGCTGGTTTTTGCTCTATCATCACACCTTGCCTTTATTCTTATTCATGTTTCTTCCTCTCTTCTCTTTCTGTCCTCCTCAACTCATGTTTTTCCTTCAACTTCTTCTTTGTCTCCTGCAACTTCAGTTTTGCTTTATGCAACCTATGATTTTCTCTCTTCCTTCAGTCTTCTCTCTTTATCCACTGCTCCCTCTTTGCTTCTACCTCCAAAGATGCTTTCTCCATGATAGGATCTTCCCTCATATTGCATCTTTGATTTGCCTCTTGATTCTTGGCAATCTTCTTCTTTCCCTTGTCCTACACTGGATTGGTGCCTATTGTTGTTCTTGATGTTTCTTACTGTGTTTCTACTATCTTTAGAGTAGCCTTCCAAGTTGTTTCTATACTAACTGGCTAATGGAGTTTGGATGCATTGTAACAGGACCTCCAAGGGTCATCCTCTGGCCAATGACATGCGTCGTGGATCCATGGAAAACACACCCTTGCATAGTGGTCCTTGCAAATACCATGGGGATCATACGGATTAAAGTCTTTGGTGTCAAACTTGAATTTCACTATCTCCTTAGCCTCAACATCTACATCCTTCAATCTCTTAATGTTGTATAATCCAATCCACAAAGGAAGAGCGGTCCATGGCACTTTCTTCTTCCTAGGTAGCTGTAACAACCCTGGTTAAAAATTCATGTAAAAATACATAAGTCCATGGTCATGGGACACATATTCCAAGCTAAATAGTTGGAAAAACATCCTAGTGGGTGTTCATTCAGTTTATTATGGCTAAGGAAATTGGCAAAAGGTAGTGGAAAAGGCTTCAGAAAGGCATGAGGCATTAATTGGCAATTTATTTATGAAAATAATGGAAAATAAGAGAAAAGGGAGGTGAAAGGTCACAGGTTGCATGTGAGGAGGAAAATGAAGGAAAATAATGGAAAATAAATAAAATAGAGGCCTCATTGATAAAAAGGCTTCTAAGGATAAGTGGGCAAACTTGATTAATGTAAGTTTGGTAAGTTTAGTTTTGGAGCTCTCTGTCTATTATCTCTCTCTCATACTCTTGGACACTTAGAGTTTTCTTGGAGAACTCTTGGATAGTGTGGCATGCTTGGAGTTTTGGAGAAAGTAGGCCAAGGAAGAGAAGGAAAGTGCAAGAGGACATCATGATCAGTAGCTACAGTGGGTTTTTATTGCAGGTACCGAGTTGCATGTATATTTTCCTCACTAGTTTCGGCATGCATGGCATATGCATGTGGTTTCTTGGCTATAATATGTCACTGACATGGATGATTTCCTAGATTGAAAATGGAGTTGTCTAGCCTTGCCATTTCCTGGATAACCATGGTGTTGTGGGTTCATTCCTTTGTGTTTCTAGTTGGTTATCATGTTTCCTTTAGCTTGTGTTGAGTTATTACTTCCTAGAGCCTTGGTTGGAAAAACATTGTGGAAGCCCTGTAATGAATTGGGTTGAGTTATTAGTCCTGGAGCCTTGGTTGGAAAATCTCTCTTGAATCCTTCTAACAACTTGGGTTGAGTTACTAGTCCTGGAGTCTTGGTTGGACAAATGCTCTTGAGCCCTTGGTGGGTTGAGTTACTAGTCCTGAAGCCTTAGTTGGACAAACGCTTTGGAGCTTGGGAGAAGTTGTGGATTGAGTTACTAGTCCTAGAGCCTTGATTGGACAAAAACTTTGGAGCTTGGCATCAGTGATGGGTTTAGTTACTAGTCCTAGAATCTGGGTTGGAAAAAACACTTTGGAGCCCTGAAAGGCTTGGGTAGAGACCAATCTAATGATGGTTTTTTGATGTCCAACCATGAGGTGGAATTAATGTTTGATGGGTTGAGGTAGTTCGGCCTCTGGAAGCCCTAGATGGTTTTAATTGATGTGTTTTATGACATCCCACATTAATGCTTGGAATATGGCATGGGAGTTACTTGTTGAAGAGAGATTTGGCTCAGTTATGTCTACAATTGGGTGGAACGTGGTAGTCCCATACTAGGTTGGCTTTTGTATCAATAATATGAGGTTATTTATCCTTGTTATATCATGAGTATTATATTGGTTTATATGTGGATTATATGGCTGATGTTTCCTTGGTATTTCTGTTGTTATTATGTTGGTTATGAATATGTATTATGACAGTGGCTATGTATGGATCCCATCATGTTTTTACTTGTATATGAATGAACAATGTATCTATGGCCTAATGGATGAAACTACAGCTAAAGTGATAAGGAAACAATGCCTCATAGTGAATCTCAAATAAGTATAAGACCCCTATGCTTAGATCTGTCATTTACACCTATAGATTGCATTGATGCCAAGTGTTTGACAGAATGTCAGTCCCAGTTGTGGATGGTCAAGCTTAGTTCTGGAGTTAGTCTTTGGTTTATTAGTCTTGTCATCATGTGTTTAATGGATTCCATAAGTTACAGCAAGTTTTGGGCAGTGGCCAGAATTCTAGGCTTGAAAAGTGCCTTAAGTTCCCTGGACTTTGGCACAGGTCTGTTGGAAATAGTCTTTGGACACAGGCATGAAAGCTTGTGGGATCATCTAGAGCTATCTGGATGTTGGAATTCCCATAGCATGGGAGCATCCCTAGAGTTTTAATAGCTTAAAAACTTAGTGGGACTCGGGAACTAGTTAGAAAAAAGGTTGGGATGGTTCCTAGGCATCCTATTGCTGATGTTGAAAGTCTGTATGGTGTGTTTTCATGGGTTCCACTTCCTTAACATGACTTAGGATGTATAATAATAGCATAGTAACTTCTTGTCACATGTTTACCCCGGTTGATCGGTTACTTGGGTAGATGTGGGAGGAGGGTCATTACAGAGTGAAATCAGAGTATTGTTCACCCCTCGTATTGGATGCGCAGTGTGTTGGTCATGCATTAATGTCAGTTGCATATATGTTGCTTATGCTTGTAGTCCATGTATGTATTTCATTTACATGGTGTTGATCATGGTTGTAGTGATGTCGCCATGTGAAGGTTGATGGTGTTGTTGTGGGATGTGTGGTCATAAGTGTATAGTTGTATATGTGTTGGTTATGCATGTCGGTGTCTATATGTTGTTATGCATGCATTGTCATGGTTATAATTATGCATGTATAGTAGGCCAAACATGCAATTTGAATTCATTGTATGCAATTAGGTCATCATGATGTCGTTCATTATTTTGATTCTGATGTGTTGGCTAATATAGAGCAGGAAATGCAGATCATCAGAATGAGGTTGCGGCATTGGACCTCGAGGTAAAAGCATGTCATCATACATATTTGTATGTTGGGCGTGCAAGTATGTAGGATAAGGATTGTTATGTGCATTATGGTTATGTGTGTTTCTTTCATTCTATTGATGTTATGATTACATTCATGATAGATGCTAGTTGATTAGTGTAGTTATATGCACATGTGTCGGATAGTCATGAATGATAGTAACCTATGGCTGCATGCATTGCTATGGTGGTTTTATGTCAGATAACTTGATGATTATGTTATATGTTGTTGATGAGTTTGTTATAGGTCAACTTGTTGTTGTTATATGATAGTTAGCTTGATGATTAGGTTATATGTTGTTGATGAGCATGATATATAACATGTTGTTGTTATATGCTAGTAACTTGATGGTTAGGGTTATTACATTAAGCTCTCAATGTTATATGTATCATGCTAAATTGGGTTGGCCTATGCAAATGGTTAGGGTTATGACATTCAGGTATGAGTTGATATGATGTGATATTATGTCGCACTAATCTATGCTGACTGTGCAGATGTGATTATTATGTGTGAATGATAATTGTCTATGAGCTTATGATGTGAACAAGTTAGTTAATTATTGTTATGGATATCATGACCTTATTTATGGTTGAATTGATATGTCGTGAAGTTATATCACACTAATCTCGATTGATTGTGAGGACAAGATAGCCTCCCCTAAGATACATTAAGGTATGATTTTGATTTTGTTGTATATTTGGTGCTTGACTATTTGATTATGTCGTCTATTTGTATTTAACATGGTATGTTTTCAAGTTGGTTGAATGTTTGATGAATTGCTTAACATTAGTATGTGTTCAAATGATCTTGTTTTAAGATTATTGTACTAAAACATATGTTGATACAGTTGATATGTACTTGAATGTAGTAGCTGATAGTTGTAGCATTATGTCTAATGACTATGAGTTGACTATGGATTATGATGTGATTGTTAGTCTTGGTAAAGGTTGATTTCCAATTGATAGATATGATTATCTTGATATTTGGAACATGTCATTGGCATGTGCAAACAGTCGCAGGAAAACATGCTCGGTATTATCGTGACAATGTAACAATTGAGATATTTGTATAACTAACAGTTGGGTGATGTGATAGTACATAGTAACCCTCGATTGCAATAAGGTAAAAGGGTAAAATAAAGAAACTGGGAAAGAATTCCTTTAGCTATGTTTGGAAACCCTAACTTAAAATGAATGAGTACTTTGCATACAAGAAGTCTTCTTAACCTTGATTTTGTCTGACATTATGTGGATATGTGCTAGATTCATGAACATGTATTTGATAGGTATATTAGTTAGTCTCTTGTTACGAGTGGATCTATAAAAAAAAATAAGTCCCTTGAGAGATGACACGGATGTGTTCAGTTGCAAGAAACATGCTTGGCATGGCAAGGTAAAGTAGCCAGTATATTGTTATGTTTATTTATGCACTGACAGTTATGTGTCAATGACAGTATGATGCAAGTGATTGGATGGAAAAGAGACTACCATGAAATCTCGAAGAAGGCTCAGGTTGAGCTTTCCCTTGGAAGCATTAGGAACCATGGGAATTGAGTCATGGTGTCTGTTGTTGGTGTCATTATTTTGGTCTTTTATGAATTTTTGCACTTGATTGTAGTTTTGTTTGCATCTTGTGCATGGGCATGCCACTTTGTTTGTGTTGTCATAGTGTTATTGCTTTCCATAGTTTTCTCTCACTTGCTTCTTGGTATTGCCTTTTATGTTTTGAGTTTCTTGGGAATTGGTTGGGAAAGAGGAAATTTAATGGAGCTTGAGAAGAGCTGAATGAAACCCAACAGGTGATGTAAGGCCTAGATGAAGCTTAGTGCATGTATAAGGGCAACAAAGGCAAGTGTATGAAAACTAGTTGGATTGATTGGGTCCATTGAGGTAAATGGATGGTGATATGACAGTCATGAGAAAGGTAACAAGAAAGGTGAAGTAAATGAATCTAAGGTGTCAGATGCCTTGGCTATGTTGGGAATGATTGTTCTCAATGTTGTGCATGGTGTGCATAGATAAAGGGAGTTTTCTTAGCCTTGACCTTATGCTATCTAGTAATTATGATATGATCATGATTATGATGATGTTTGTATATGTATACATGAGGAGAGAGAGAGCTCTTCAGTTTAACGTAGAGGACAGAGAGTCAGAGGGATTTTATGGTGCTCTTCAACCTATGCAAGAAGAAGATATTATATATATATATATGGATCTTTACAGAAGGTGTGAGGCACAACAATGAACCTTTAATGTTCGACAGTGTGGATTTTAATGTGCAGAAGGTGTAAATTTGCAGGATTTTAATTTTCTTTTTCATATTGCAGATGGCAACCACAACAATAGAAAGCATCATAGGGTACTACTACTCCTCTCCTCTCTTTTTCATATTCATCTGAAAATGATAATGGAAAATGAGAGGAGAGGAGAAGTATTATCTGTAGATGCCCTCTCTTGTTTCTTTGAAATGACAATCCACTATTAGGATTGCAGATGATGACGACAACAACAACATAAGGGAACAACTATTTGAATTATATGTTAGAATTTCTTTTGTATTTGGATGTGTGTTTGTCAAGAATATAGAGGAGTCTTTGTTGTATTTGAAATTTAATTATGTTTGTTTTGATTATTGTAAGGCTAAGTGCTTTTGTAATTTTAATTTATAAGGTAAAATCCATCTTAACTTATAAAAAATTGAATTTTATTAGTTTATTACATTTAATTTTTTGTAGAAGCTACAACATCTTTCCATGTTTCCCTCTATATTACTTTTAATATTTTATTACTAAATTTTTACAAATCTTTTACATGTTATAAATTGAACAATATTTAAAAATGTTTACTTTCTTACATTACATCTATATATATCTCCTATACATAGTTGTAGAGCACCTCTAGGCACAATAATAAAATAAATTATTATTATTATCATTCTTATTATTACTATTATTATTATTATTATAATACATACAAACTAGAATATTTTTATTTATTTATTTATGAAATTCATGGTTGAGACATAAATGGATTACTTGAAAACAAAAATAACTATAATTTTTTAATTGATACATTAAAGTTTGATGGTTAAGCCCACCAAGGGAGACAAAATTACAAAGTGATGTAAAATAGGAGACAAAGGCATTGCAATCACAAGAATTTGAGAAGGGCACCTATGACATTTAGGTTTTGCAAAAAAAGGTAGAGCATGGAAAATTTACTTAGCATTTTGACGAGTAGACTTGTTTAGAGTTGGAAGAGGATCATCCTTAAATAGTTGATGGGACAGTAGGAGAACTGAGAGAAGGGGTCTGTTGGGTTGTCTCATGCTATAAAAGAGGGGGGATCAAGTCAATAGAAGAGGGGATCAAGTCAATCAGATGCATTGGCAGAGAAAGGAGGAGATGTTTGTTCAACAGCTTGAGCAGGACACCCTCGAGCAGGTCAACTCGTGTATTTAAGTGCAAATGTGTTATCATCCATAGCTCTTCCAAATCAACCATTAGCTATGTAGGAGCATACAATTCAAAGCAAAACTCATGTATGGAGTCGGCAGGAACTGCATGAGTCTGGCATAGTTTGTTGTAATCCATCGTGCAAGGGAACAACTTCGATGAAACATGGGACTTCAAGGGATCTAGAGATAAAGAGAGAAGAACCAATTGAAGGGAAGTGTTTATTGTTGGCCTGCCAACCTGCATGGCAATGGAACATGGACAGACAGTGAAAGTGGAATATATATGACCTACATAGCATAAAAGGGAAAGAAGAAAAAGCATTTTCATGAGGGGAGACTGCAATGCCATGAGAGTCGAGTTAGTGGAGAGGGATGGTTGGATGTTCCTTTTGTATGGATTTATGACTTTACATCACTTTTTGAGAGAGAGAGATGTGGAGAGACTTTTGTGATTGGCATGGTTATAGAATTAGAATGAGGCCACATTGACTCATTATAACTGTAATCCTTTTTTGCCCCAAGTTATATTGTTTTGTTGGCTTGGGAATTTTCCACATAGTTGTTGGCTAATATAGTTATAAGTCCCTTTTACCCCAAGTTGTATTACCTCATTGGCTTGGGAATTTGACATTGAGTTGTTGACTATTAAAATTATAAATTCCTTTTTCTTCAAGTTGTATTGCCTCAGTGACTTGGGACATAATTATTAGTTCTTTAGATGTGGAACCAATCTTTTTTACACTCCATTATGGATGATAACGTTAGTATTCTAGATAAGATAGCTTCTAGAAGAAGATTTTGGGTATAGGTTTTTTTTATGTGTTAAATGAAGATTAAAGAATCTCCGAGAACAATAAGGTGGTGAGAAACCTTGTTATAGAACAAAAGTTTCTACCAAATTATTAGTCATATCCCTTAACTTTCAGAAAAACTTCATCTAAAATTACTATAAATGAAAGAGTCCTCCTTAATAATTTGTTTTAATATATTAAATATATAAATAAAAATACTTCAATTTTTTTCTTTAATATAATTTAAATAATTAAATTTATTTTATATTTTACTTTTTATTTAAATATAATAATAATTTTTTTATGATTAAAATACTTTATAACTAAAATATCATTTACATATATATTAAATAAATTTATAGATTTAATATTATTACTCATTAAAATCCTTTAAAAATTTATCAAAATTTTAATAATTTATTTAGAAAGCTCAAATGATATATGAGTTAATAGTAAAACCCGCACATGAGTTAATAGTAAAACCCGCACGTTTACACCATTAAAATTGTTAATACAATATATATTAAAATTGTTATTAAAAAGTATGTGAAGATGAATTTTAGAGGACGGATTTTTTTTAATCATAATCAATTACTTCATCAATTTTCTGGCTAAACTTTTATGCAAATACAAAACTGTAATTGAATTTTTTCTTTCAAACTTTAATAATTTTTTTCCCTTTTAATATTATTTATTGATTATTAAAAAATAAAGCTTTTTTATGAATAGAGGTATTCAGTTTAACTCACGTATGTTTGCGAAGAGAGTTCTTCGGTTGAAGTCGCTTGTGTTTCCGAAAACGGGAAGAGGATTGCTGAAATAATTATAATATTACTATTATTTTAACAAAAAAAATATATATATATATATAATTATTTTAACACTATTAATAGTATATATATATAATTTATCAATATAAATTTTAACCAAAATTTAAATTGATATATATATATATATATTTTTTTTTTTTTTTCAAAAGGTGGAAAAACCTATCAAACTCAGTTTGTCAAACCAACAGTGAGGACAGCCATCTCTGGCTTCTATCCGCAAATGTCAGTTGACACATCACTGTTATCAAGGAAAACCACGCCACCTGAAATAACCCGCTGGTGGTCCGTAAGGGAGCAGGCTTTCACTCCTGCCAGATGCCTCTGGGTCTTGGGCCGTTAACCTGTTTCTTACGTCCGAGGAAGACGAGCTCTTACCCAAGCAGAAGCAGTTTTAGGGCATACTCCAGGACTTATTTAAATTGATATTATGTTAAATAAATTTATATATTTAATATTATTATTTATTAAAATCTCTTAAAAAATTATCAAAATTTGATAATAAAATTTAATCAACTCAAATAATATATTAATCATATGTAAAGACCTGCAAGTATAAACCATTAACATTGTTAATATGACATATATTAAAAACTGTATCACAATCAAATCAATTAAATGTACCTTATGATTATATTAAAATTGTTGTGCCTAACACCCTCATAATCATAATCATAATTAAAGGTATCACAATCATAATCAGTTGCAATGTTTAATTCTTCTCAAGGACCTAATCACTGTAATTAAACCTTTTTCTTCAAATTATTTCAGACATATTTTTTAACTTCTATTTTTTATTAAAAAATAAAGATATTTTTTAAATTGACAGAGGTGTGTTCAGTTTAACTCAAGTGTGTTTGCGAAAACGCGGAGAGGGCGGAGAGAGTTCTTCAGTTAAAGTCACTTGTTTTCCCCAAAACGGGGAGAGAACAGAGAGAGCTCTTCAGTTTAACTGAGAGAGTATCAGAGGGATTTGATGATGCTCTTCGACCAATGCAGGAAGAAGATATTATATATATGGATCTTTGCAGAAGGTGTGAGGCACAATAATGAACCTTCGACTGTGTGGATTTTAATTTGCAGGTGGTGTAAATTTGGGTTTGCACAGCAGGATTTTAATTTGCTTTTTCAACATTGCAGATGACAACCACAACAATAGAAAGCATCATGGGGTACTACTACTCCTCTCCTCTCCTTTTCATTTTCATCTGAAAATGATAATGGAAGATGAGAGGAGAGGAGAAGTATTATCTGTAGATGCCCTCTCTTGTTTCTTTGAAACGACAATCCACTGCTAGGATTGCAGATGATGACAACAACAATACAAGGGAACGACAATTTGAATTATATTTTAGAATTGTTTTTGCATTTGGTGTGTGTTTGTCAAGAATATAGAGGAGTCTTTGTTGTATTTGAAATTTAATTCTGTCTGTTTTGATTATTGTAAGGGTAACGGTATGTAAGTGCTTTTGTAATTGAAATTTGGGAATGGATGTCTAAGAAGAAACACGAGCACCAACATCGGAAGAAGCAGAACAACGCCTCAGAATCTGGATGGTGAGAGCACTGAGGACGAGGCCGTTTCCAGTGTGCTCTCTTCTTTACCGCTTTCCAAGAAGGGCATGAATGAATAGGAGCACCCCTGTTATTGGGTAAACTCATCCAGAGTTAGGGCCGCCTCCTCAAACTCGCCCTCATACGCCATTATTCGGATAACCAGTAAGGAAGATGAGATGGAAACGAAGAAGGCTAAACAAAAATATGATTTTATTTCATTAGCTCTGGAGTTTTCTCCCAAGGTAGGTAATCTTAAAATTCGCATGAAAATTTACTGCCTTTTGTAGATAACATTCCCGAAGTCGTCTTCGTTTTCGCAGGTTCTGGAAACGTTGAAAGTTATTATCGGAAATTTCGTTCAAGGTTTATGCCAAGGCGATGGGCCCAGTAACCACCCAATCTCTTATTACTGCTTTATATATATATATAGGCCGTAGTCTTTAACGCGACTTTTTGAAAGCCTTTCCGGCGATTTTTTCCGGTGAAAATCCGGCAGTGATTTATGGAAATCCAAGTTTGATAACTAATTTCTGCACAATGAAACTGTCCCAGGGGTTTTTCAGGGTGCTGAATCCGAATATGCAGTTAAAAAACCATTTTAACTGCAACAAATCATGATTTCAGCTCAATTTCTTCCGCCGGATTCCGTCACCGGAATCTCAAAAAGTCGCATTATAGACAACTCCTATATATAGATATATATATTTTTAAAAATTTAATAATTATTTCTTTTCATTTTCAAATTCATTGTCATGGAATTATTTAAATCTATTTATACAATTAAAATTTACGATTTTCGCGGTTTCAAATTAAGTCACGTTATTTTGCCCAAACGGGGAGAGCACAACCAATTTTTGCCAAGATAGTGGGCCAGTGTTTCTGGAAAACGAATTAATATATAACACATATAATAACAATAACAAAATATATTTTTGATAAATAATAATAAAATATTCTTACTAAATATTATTAGGAAAGTTTTTTTTCCCATTTTTATATTTTGCTTTATATTAATGGGTGTAAAATCTGTTGCTTGCGTCACGCGTCATTTATGCGAACACTGAAAGAGGTTTTCAATTTCCTTCACGTCGACTCACGTGTTTCTGTCAAAACGGGAGACGACAGTTCAGTTTCCTTGAGTTTGACTCATGCGGTTATCCGGGTGAATAATATCCATATATAACTTATATTACAATATTTCATATATATTATGTGATACTTTTTCTGTGCATTGAAAAAGGAATTTTCGATAAACATGTAAGATTCCTTTAATCTTAGTACTTTATTTTCGTTATTTATCATAGGAGGGTTTTGTAAGGAAAATTTTGCTAGACACAATCCAAAGAAAAGGTAATGTTTATATTGAAAATTTAAATAATTTGAAGAATTTGATTTAATTTATAATTTATTTTTATTTTAATTTTACTTGTGTTTGTTTTGATTGGCATTGCATTTTAAATGGTATGGTTATGACCCCTCGACAATCGAATTTGATAATTACAGGCATAAAATATATGTTTGTGGAGCGTCTAATATAATTTCATAACTTGAAACGTATTCCTGAGTATCGTTAGTCGGATTATTTTCACCGGAAAGTTTGTATTGTTTCATGCAATGTGACTTTGGCAGCGCTGTTTAATACTATGCGATGGGCACACGACTCGGTGTGCTTTCCAACCCTTTATTCATTATATCAATATGATATGTTGGCTATTGACTTGGAATTCTTTCACCTGTTTGATTGGTTAGATCATTGTTCTGGGTCTGATTCAACCCATCTCTATTGTTAATCTGTTGTATAGTGTCTATCCTTATCATCATTTCCCACTCGAACACACATGGTTGGGACGTATAGATGTGGTATGGGAAACATAACTCAGTTAATGAAGCATGCCTCCATTTTTTTCTTGCATTTACTCCGCCACCTCGAGTTGAGCACTTCGATTCTTGTCGATTTACAAAACCCTCCAATGTGGTCATTCTCATTATTTTATAATTCTTGTTTCTCTGCAAGTGAATCCTAGTGGTGAGTAAGTGCTTACTTTTTTTGGAGTTTGGAGTTTGATTACATGGATTAGAGGTGGTTTTTGTAGATTCAATTTCTCGTTGTACCTTCACTGCTCACCAGGTATGTACAAAATGGTTGTCATTTGCTTTCTCTGTGAACTACGCTGAGTTTTTCCCTTTTTAACCTCCTCCTTGTTGGTGGCCGCAGGCAAATGTATACGTATCCCTCAGTTGGCGATGAAATTCATTTTTCAATCTTGTGTGTCAAATATAGGTTCGGTCATGAGTTTTTGCCTAACTTTTTATGATGTTTTCCCTGTGCATTATGACTAAAAACCCTTGAGGCCTCACGGCCTTGGGCTTATACTATGCATTAATTAAAAGGCCTAATCATGATGGCCATGAGTCGATCCCAAGAAACTCATAGCTATGAAATATTGGCCACATCCCAGATCCCTAAATAAGTTCCATGAATTCTTATGAATGGTAGGGTACTACATGAAGTTTTTGAAAATAATGGAATAGTTGTTTATCCCTTAACCACGGTATCCAGTAAAAATACTTTTCTTTGGAATGAGGTCGCTGAAATATCCTTCTCACCTTTAAAATATACCATGTGACCAATCCCAATATTAGTTGTACCAAATTTTACTATGGTTTTTTTCTTCAAATGTGGTGCCTCTCCTAGTGCATATAGGGTAGTAGTCATACAAGAAAAGAACCCTTTGGAATTCACTTCTAAGTAATTTCTTGACCCCAATTTGGGTAAATTCACACATGAAAAATAAATGATTGTCATCATGCAAATTGTAAACACTTGGCATGAATACCTTATTGGGTGATGCTTCTAGATTAACACTAACTATCATAGTCTAAAGTTCTTGAATTAAGGTTATCTTCACCAAAATAACATAAGTGGGCCACCAAGCTACTAGGGTATGAATATGAGATTATCTATAATAAAGATAAACAAAATTTTGTAGTAGTTCCTTATATTTATCCTTTCAAAGTTTGTTTAAGGAAGCTGGTCAAAAGTTCTTGGAAAATGACACTATCATTAAACTCATCCATGGGCTTTAGGAAGATCCCAACCCTCCTAAGGAGTATAGGTTGAAACTAGATACACTATAATATGAAAAAATCATTGTTCTAATAAACTATTATTCCTTAGAACAAAGAATCATAGAAGAATTTTATTGATCTGCTGCATCAAGCCACTCTTGATCTCATAAAACATATGAATGAACTAAATTCTCACTCTTTTGGGAGGGAATGGAAACTGACATCTAGGATTTTGTGGGCAAATGTGACACTTGTTAAGGAAATAAAGGGAAAATAGACATATGGGTCAACATTATTATGAATTTAATAATGGAAAATATAAAACAAAACAACATATATGTAGTCAGGGTGATAGTTAGTCTCTCTCCAAATATGCTCTTTCTGTTAGAAAATTATATATTACAGAGCAATGGAACACATAAAATATAATGCAGAAATATAAACACATAAAACAAGAAAGACACAGATATACATGGTTCACCCAATTTTGGGCTACGTCCATGGAGAAACAATCAGTGTATCATGTTATATTATCCAGCAAAATGAAGAGATACAACCTATAACAGATCCGTTGTAATTCCCTCTTCGCTCTCACACAATCTCCTCTCTTTCTCGCTCAAAATATAGATCTACATAGACGCAATACAATTCTCTCATATATAGCAAGGGGTTTCCTTCTAGGGCAAAAAATCCCTAAATTAAACATAACTTCTACTGTTAGATTTTCGCCTAATGAACAACCCAGATTGACTACGAAATTACAACATTTTACAAGGCAATTTTACATCTATTTTTAGCTTTGGGGGCGCTGCCCCTGATCCCCCACTAGGAGGGACTCCAAATAATCATCGTCGCTCCCCTGGACCCCCCTGGCGGCATACATTTTACAGGTGGAGTTGCCGCCACATTACGAATTGGGGTCCAATGCGGCAATACTTCTTAATAAAGAAGATAATCAGACTCCACAACCAACAATCTCCCACTTGGAGACTGATTATAGAAACTCCACTGCTGCTTCATTTGTTGGATAATGACTCCAATTTGGACCTGATTGTTTCTCATCTTCTTCATCATACTTGAAAACCAATTGAAATTGAGCAAAATCTCAATTTCTCCTTGGTTACAAATTTTGTTAACATATCTGCAGCATTCTGGCTAGTGTGTATCTTTTCCAACTTCAACTATCCTGTGTATCTTTTCCAGCTTCAACTATCCATCATCCAATGTTGATCGTATGAAATGGTACTGAAGCTGTATATGTTTAGCCTTGGAATGAAATGCAGAGTTCTTTGCAAGATGTATGGCACTCTGCCTGTCATTGTATAACCTGCCCAACTCTTGCTTTTTACCCAATTCATCCAGAAACCTTTGTAACCAAATCATTTCTTTACTAGCCTCTGTAGCAACAACATACTCTGCTTCCGTTGTTGAGAGTGCAACAACGCTTTTCAGTTTTGCAACCCAACTGACAGTTGTTCCACCTACAGTAAACAAATACCCTATGGTGCTCCTCCTGTTATCTCTATCACCCACCACATCTGCATCAACATATCCCTGTAGAGCATTGTTCGTACCACCAAAGCATAATGCTTGATTTGTGGTACCTCTCAAATACCTGAGAATCCACTTCACTATCATCCAATGTTATTTTCCTGGATTGTTCATGTACCTGCTTACAACTCCCAATGCATGTGCAATATCAGGCCTTGTGCAGGCCATTGCATACATTAAGCTTCCAACTACTGATGCATATGAAAATTTAGACATATAATCCATTTATTCCTGAGGCTTGGGACACATTTCCTTACTTAGTTTGAAATGGCTAGCCAAAGATATACTAACTGGTTTTGCATTCTGCATATTAAATCTTTTCAACACCTTTTCTATGTACTCACTTTGAGACAATGTTAATTTCTGATTCTTCATGTCTCTAGTTATTCTCATACCAAGGATTTGTTTTGTAGCACCCAAATCCTTCATTGCAAATGACTTCGCCAATTTTCTTTTGAGCACATTTATTTCTTGCATGTTAGAACCTGCAACAAGCATGTCATCTACATATAATAATAATATAATATAGCTGCCATCATTTTTTCTTTTGAGATAAACACAATGATTAGAGTGACATCTAGCATAACCTTGTTCAGACATAAACTTGTCAAATTTTAGATACCACTGCCTTGGAGCCTATTTTAAGTCATACAAGCTCTTCTTCAACCTGCCTCATATCCTTGTGGTTGCTGCATATATATCTCTTACTCCAAATCCCCATGGAGAAAGGCAGTCTTTACATCTAACTGCTCAAGATGCAAATCTTCAACTGCTACTAGACTTAAAATGGTTCTAATTGAAGTCATTTTAACAACAACAGAAGATATATCATCAAAGCCTATACCATTTTTCTGTGCAAACCTCTTTACCACAAGTATAGCTTTATACCTTTTTCTACCTCCATCTTCTTCTTTCAACCTGTAAACCCATTTATTCTGCAATGTTGTTTTACCTGCAGGCAACCTAACTAAGTCCCAAGTTTGGATATGTGCTAAGGAGTCCATCTCTTCTTTCATTGCTTACTCCCACTTCTTCATAGTTTCTACCTGCACTGCTTCTCCATAACATTCTGGTTCACCAGAATCAATCAACGATACATAATATAATGAAGGAGAGTATCGTTCAGGGGGTCTACTTATCTTGGTAGATCTTCTAACACCACTTTCAGGTGTTTGAGGTGCTTGTTGTTGTTGTTTTTTTGGTCATTGATCATTATGATTTTTAGGCACCTTCACTTTTTTTGTGATCTCATCAAGCACTATATATTCTCTGTTTTCTTTTTCTTGTTTGTTTTCCTGCATCTGAGCCTTATACAATACCTTTTCATTGAATATGACATCTCTGCTCCTAATGATTTTGTGTTTTTCATAATCATAAAAGCAATAACGAAAATCATTAATACCATATCCAGTGAAGGTACACTTCTTTAATTTTTCCTCAAGATTTGTTCTATTTTCTTTATTAATGTGGACAAATGCTTCAAACCAAAATTCTTTTGAATTGAGTAATTTACCTTCTTACATGTACATGTCTCCTTTGGAATTCCACCATCGAAGGAACTTGAAGGCCCTTTTTTATAAGATAAATAACAATATCAATAGCATTTTCCCGACATTGTAAAGGTAACCTAGGATGCAATCTCATACACCTTAGATGCTCCATGATTGTTTTGTTCATCCTTTCTAACACACCATTTTCTTGTGGTATTCCTTAAACTGTCTTCTCTCTACAAATTCCATTCTCTGAACAGTACCTATCAAACTCTTTATTGCAATATTCATCTCCATTGTCTGATCTGAGACACTTCAACCTTTTTCCTGTCTCATTTTCAACCAAAGATTTCCATTTCTTGAAAGTATCAAATACATCAAATTTATTTCGAATGCAATAAATCCAGGTTTTTCTAATTGCATCATCAATAAAAGTAACATAATAACGAGAGACACCAAGAGATGATACCTGAGTAGCTCCCCATACATCTGTATGCACAAACTCTAATTTTTCGCTCTTCTTTTCTTTCCCAACTCTGAGGAATTTGACTCTCTTTTGTTTTCCATAAACACAATTCTCACATAATTTTAGATCAACATGCTTCAAACCTAGAAACAAATTTCTTGAGTGAAGAATTTTCATCCCCTTCTCACTCATGTTCCCGAGCCTATGATGCCTTAATGTCGTATCTTCTCCTGTAGAGGTTAAAGCATTAAAAAAATTAGAAATACCATTTCATAAATACAATGTACCAACCTTTTCTCCTTTTTCTATTACCCAGGGCTCCTTTAGTGACCTTACATGTTTTATCTGTAAAAGTAGTTACACAACCTTCACCTCCCAACTGCCCTATTGAAATTTGATTTTTCTTTAGATCTGGAACATGCCTTACCTCCAACAACCATTGATTTCCATTTTGGTTTTTTATGAAAACTGTACCCATTCCAATGATTTTATAGGGCTTATCATCACTCAATCGAACTTGTCCAAATTCTCCATGAACATAATCATGAAAATGTTTCCTATTAGGTGTGGCATGGAATGAGGCCCCTGAATCTACCACCCAAGCATCAATAATATTTTTTAATGAGAGAATCAAAGCATCTTGCAACACATCACCTGTCAGATTCGCTTCATGATTGTTTTTTTTATGCGCGTCTCCTTCTTTTCCCTTCTGAGACTTGCAGTCTTTCTTTAGGTGTCCTTTCTTCCCACATTTCCAACACACTATCCCTAATCTAGACTTGGATTTGTGTTTCCTTGACTTAGTGCAATATCCTAGGTTCTTTCCTCTTTCCATTTTTCTTCCCCTAGTCTCTGCAGTCAAAGAATTCCCTGATGTCTCACAAGAGCTTTTCCATCGCATTTCCTCACTAAGGATTGCACCGACAACATCGTCAAACTTTAAAGTACTAGATCCAGAGACAGAGTTACTAATGGCCATAACTAAACCATTCCAACTTTCTGGCAATGAGCATAGAAATAACAGAGCCCTAACTTCATCATCAAAATTTACCCCTACATAACTTAACTGACTGGTAACTGTATTAAATTCATTTAAATGATCAGCAACAGATCCACCTTTTGACATCTTCATATTAAATAAATGCTTCATAAGAAATACCTTATTTGAGGCCGGGGGTTTTTCATATAGTTTGGACAATGCCGACATTAAACCCTTCGTTGTCAATTCCTTTGAAATATTAACGGCAACCGATGCTACAAGGCACAACTGTATTGTTCCAAGTGCCTTTCTGTAGAGAATGTCCCATTCTATGTTTGTCATACATGTTGCCTTCTTTGTCTTTCTGCTCAATGGTAGGTACAGATCTTTCTAATATAGATAATCTTCCATATGCATCTTCCATAGCTAGTAGCTTTGGCCGTTAAATTTTTTGACCCTAAACCTACCATGTTCTGCCATTTCTCTCACTCGAACCAGGAACCCTTCTCTTCTACGAGTTTATCAGCCAAATAGACCTTCGACTATGATACCAGTTGTTAGAAAATTTTATATTACAAAGTAATGGAACACATAAAATATATTGCATAAATATAAACACAAAAACGCATATAACAAGAGAAACACAAATATACGTGGTTCACCCAATTTTGGGCTACGTCTGCTGAGAAACACCTAGTCCTTCCTATTATATTATCCAGCAAAATGAAGAGATACAACCTACAGCATATCCACTTCAATTCCCTCTTTGCTCTCACACAATCTCCTCTCTCTTTCTCGCTCAGAATAAAAATCTACATAAACGCAATACAATTCCCTCATATATAGTGAGGGGTTACCTTCTAGGGCAAAAAAACCCTAAATTAAACATAACTTCTACCGTCAGATCTTCGCCTAATGAACGGCCTAGAATGACTACGAAATTACAACATTTTACAAGGCAATTTTACATCTATTTTTAGCTTCGGGGGCGCTACCCCTGATTCCATGCAAGGGGGGGCTCTAAATAATCATCGTCGCCCCCCCTTGACGCCCTTGGCGGTGTACATTTTATGGGCAAAGTTTCCGTCACATTACAAACTGGGGTCCAATGCGGCGATACCTCTGAATAAAGAAGATAATCAGGCTCCACACCCAACACTTTCTTTACCATATCCATTCACCTCTCCTGAGTTTCCCAAGTCTTTCTTGATTAGAATTAAGTTACAAAAAAATTTCACTAATAAATTATTCTAGAAAGTGTTTAAACTATGAACTTTAGGGTACCAACTACAAATGAACACTATATATCACCAATAAACATATGGTGAAACTAAAGTGTTCAACAAGTTCCTAAAAAACCATCTAAGATGTTTTCCCTTTAAAAAACATAGTAATGGATATGATGACTTAGCCTCTCAAAATGGTCTGAAAATGTGTTTAAATTTTTTATTCAAATTAAATTTTAAATTGATTTTTAAAATAACCTTTTAAATAATATAATATTCATATTTCATTAGAAATTTATTACAAAATTAAATTATTTTTACACTTTTCCTATTTCAATTTCTGTTAGTTACATAATTGCATAAAAATAAATGGAAAAATAACAAAATTACTTGTGACAAAAACGAAATTAAATAAGAGACTAGAGGAATGTTGGGCTTTCTTGTATTAGAAATGAATGGCACTATCAAGAATGTTGATCAAGAATGTTTGGAAAATGTCACTATTTGTAATATTCCCTTTTTTGATCTGGTCAAAATGGACGGAATTTGTCTATGGTATTTAGAGAGTCCAGGGAAAATAATAAAATAGGGTCTTTAGAGATTCCATCAACTATAATAGGGGATAGAAGCTAAGCATTTAGATGATTTGGGTTTATCTATCTTGTTGTGTTTTTCTTGAGAACTTGGGATGACCAGTTCTAGTTTGATCTCAGGGACGAAAACCCATGGGTGTTATATTTACCGTGGTATTTTCCCATGGTATCAGCGCATGGTATTTACCTTAAGTTTTCGAGGGAAAATAATAAAATAGGGTCTTTAGAGATTCCATCAAGCCTATAATAGAGGATAGAATCTAAGCATTTAGATGATTCGATTTATCTATCTTGTTGTGTGTTTCTTTAGAACTTGGGATGACTAGTTCTAGTTTGATCCCAGGGATGAAAACTATGGGTGTTATTTTTCTGGTAGATCCATCCAGGGTCAATGATTGTACTTCAATGCTTTTGTCTTATCTTTTGATAAGGAGTAGTAGATGCCATTGCAAGTTTTGATTGCAATTGTTTTTAACTAGAACACCTACGTGTACCAAATCAATTGATTATTTCATTGTTCGGGACATTACACTATCATTAAATTCATCATGAGCTTTAGGAAAATCCCAACCCTCCTAAAAATATATACACTAAAACTAGATACATTATAATATGAAAAACACATTGTTCTAGTAAAGTATTATTCCTTGAAACAAAGAATTATAGAAGAATTTTATTCATCTTCTATGAAGCCATTCATGAATTCATAAAAAATATGAATGAAATAAATGCTCACACTTTTGGGAGGGAATGGAAACTAACATCTAGGTTTTGTGGCCAGACAGGACACCCAAGGAAATAAAGGGAAAATACACATGTGTGTCAACATCATTATCGATTTAATACTATAATATCTAAGATCAAGTAACAAATATGTAATTATGCTGATAATTGATCTCTTTCCAAAAATGCTTTTTTTGGAATGAGGTCACTGAAATATCCTTCTCATCTTTAAAATATACCATGTGACCAATCCCAATATTAGTTGTACCAAATTTTACTATGAATGTTTTCTTCAAATATGGTGCCTCTCGTGTTGGATAGAGGGTAGTACTCATACAAGAACAGAACCCTTTGGAATTCACTTCTAAGTAATTTCATGACCCCAATTTGCATAAATTCACACATGAAAAATAGATGATTGTCATCATGCAAATTGTAAACACTTGGCATGGATACCTTATTGGGTGATGCTTCCAAATTAAGACTAGCTATCATAGTCTAAAGTTCTTGAATTAAGGTTATCTTCACCAAAATAATATTAGTGGGCCACCAAGCTACTAGTGTATGAATATGAGATTATTTATAATAATGATAAACAAAATGTTGTAGCAATTCCTTATATTTATCCTTTCAAATTTGGTTTAAGGAAGCTAGTCAAGAATTCTTAGAAAATGACACTATCATTAAACTCATCCAGGGGCTTTAGGAAGATACGAGCCCTCCTAAGGAGTATAGGTTGAAATTAGATACATTAAAATATGAAAAAACATTGAAAGAAACATTGTTCTAGTAAAGTATTATTCCTTAGAACAAAGAACCATAGAAGAATTTTATTGATCTGCTACATCAAGCCACTCTTGATTTCATAAAACATATGAATGAACTAAATTCTCACTCTTTTTGGAGGGAATGGAAACTGACATCTAGGATTTTGTCGCCAAATGTGACACTTTTTAAAGAAATAAAGGGAAGATAGACATGTGGGTTAGCATTATTATGGATTTAATAATGGAATATCTAAAGAAAAACAACATATATGTAGTCATGGTGATAGTTAGTCTCTCTCTAAATATGTTATTTCTTTACCATATCCATTCACTCTTCCTAGTTTCCCAAGTCTTTATTGATTAGAATTAAGTTACAAGAAATTTTCACTAATAAATTATTCTAGAAAGTGTTTAAACTATAAAATAGAGGGTACCAACTACAAATGAACACCATATACCACCAATAAACATATGGTGAAACTGAAGTGTTCAACAAGTTCCTAAAAAACCATCTAAGATGTTTTGCCTTTAAAAAACATAGTAATGGATATGATGACTTGGCCTCTTAAAATGGTGTGAAAATGCATTTAAATGTTTTATCCAAATTCAATTTTAAATTGATTTTAAAAATAACCTTTTAAATAATATAATATTCATATTTCATTAGAAAGTTATTACAAAACTAAATTATTTTTTACACTTTTCCTATTTCAATTTCAGTTAATTACATAAGTGCATAAAAATAAATGCAAAAATAACAAAATTACTTGTCATAAAAATGAAATTAAATGGGAGACCGAAAGAATGTTGAGCTTTCCAGGATTAGAAACGAATGGCACTATCAAGAATGTTGATCAAGAATTATTGGAAAATGTCACTATCTGTAATATTTCTTTTTTTGATCTAGTCAAACTGGATGGAATCTGTCCATGGTATTTAGAGAGTCCAGAGAAAATAATAAAATAGGGTCTTTAGAGAGTCGATCAAGCCTATAATAGGGGATAGAACCTAAGCATTTAGATGATTCCGGTTTATCTATCTTGTTGTATTTTTATTGAGAACTTGGGATGACCAGTTCTAGTTTGATCCCAGGGACAAAAACTCGTGGGTGTTATTTTGTCTGGTGCTCTCCCATATTAGAAACGAATGGCACTATCAAGAATCCAGGTCAAAATGGACAGAATCTATCCGTGGTATTTTCCCATGGTAACATCCCATGGTATTTACCTTCATTTTTGATGGAAAATAATAAAATAGGGTCTTTAGAGAGTCCATCAAGCATATAATAGGGTATAGAAGCTAAGCATTTAGATTATTTGATTTATCTATCTTGTTCTGTTTTTCTTTAGAACTTGGGATGACTAGTTCTAGTTTGATCCTAGGGACAAAAACCTATGGGTGTTATTTTGTCTAGTAGATCAATCTGGGATCCATGATTGTACTTCAGTGCATTTGTCTTCTCTTTTGATAAGGAGCAGTGCATGCCATTGTAGGTTTTGATTGCAATTGTTTTTAACTAGAACACCTAAATGTGCCAAATCGGTTGATTATTTCATTGTTTGGGATATTACACTATCATTAAACTCATCATGAGCTTTAGACAGATCCCAACCTTCCTAAAGAGTATACACTAAAACTAGTCTATACATTATAATATGAAAAACACATTGTTCTAGTAAAGTATTATTCCTTGAAATAAAGAATTATAGAAGAATTTGATTCATCCGATGTTAAGCCATTCTTGATTTCATGAAACATATGAATGAAATAAATGCTTACTCTTTTGAGAGGGAATGGAAACTAACATCTAGGATTTTGTGGCTAGATATGACAACTGCCAAGGAAATAAAGGGAAAATACACATGTGGGTCAACATCATTGTCGATTTAATACTGGAATATCTAAGGTAAAGTAACAAATATGTAATATTTATGGTAAAGTAACAAATATGTAATTATGGTGATAATTGATCTCTTTCCAAATATGTCTTTTCTTTCCCTATCACATCCATTTACCCTTTTTTAATAAGTCTTTCTTGATTAGAATTTTAAGTTACGTGGAATAACCACTTTAATTGTTTTTTTATGGGGACACTATTTTCACTACTAAATTATTGTAGGAGCTATTTAAATTATAAGGTACCCAATTACAAATGAGCACTCTATATCACCACTAAACATATATTCAAAGTGTTTAACAATGTATTCAAAGTGTTTCACAAGTTCTTAGAAAACCATCTGAAATGCTTTGTTTTTAAAAATCACACAAATAGATATGACCGCGTAGCCTCCTAAAATAGTGAAAAGATGTATTTAAATATTTATATTAAATTGCCATTTTTTTTAACACTTTTCTCATTCAAAGTTCAATTAATTAAAACCACCATATGTGCTTAAAAAAATGGAAATTTAACAAAATTACTTCCCATAAAAACGAAATAAATGGGAGAAGGTGGGAATTTTGGGCTCTCCGTATTAGAAACGAAATGATAGGCAAATGCAATGGGAATATTCACAACAGTCTCCATACGTTGAAATTAAATATCATTCTTATACTAAATCTGACAGTGGAAATGAACTCACGGAGAGAATAGTCACTGAGAGTTGACGTACATGCACCCTTTATACCCTTCGTAGGATCAGACGCCTAGGCTAATATCGTTTCTCATGAAAATTGTCATTTCTCCTTACACTGCCCTTGAAACCCTAATTCCTTTCATAAACATGGGTGATCTTCCAATGAGAATGGGCGATATTTAAGTGTTTCTTAGAGTGATTTGTAGTATTTGTGTGTGAAGTTGTAACAATGTTTGATGGAGACCATTAACCCAATAAGTTTCGGGATTTCTAGGTTGCGGTCTATTAATTAACTAACAAACTCATAGTCTACGAAAATTGCCTTCAACTCAACTCATAGTCTACGAAGAGAATGAAAGAAGGACAAAGCAATTTAAACTGTAATGAGAATTGAAGGAGAATTTTCACTCCTTAAAAAGCCAAGAAAAAAAGGAATGGGATATCTAATCATTAAATAAAAGAAAGTAACAAACCTAGCATAGCGTAAATGTAAGGGTAAATGGTTTTACCTTTTTTTTTATTAAAATATTTTATAAAGATCATCATGTCATATTTTCAAATTTGGAAAAAGGAAAATGGTTTTGGAGGGCCTTATTTATAAAATTGTTGGACATTTAAAAGATAGAAAATGACACATTTGGTGAATATCAATCACATTTACTAATGTGATTGTGTTAGTAAATAATAGGAGGAAAATGTTTTTTGTTTTATACTAATTAATACAAAATTTGTTGCTTATATCACACGTTATTTCAGGGAACACTGAAAGACGTTTTCAGTTCCTTGAATTTCAACTAACATGAAAATGGGGAGATGACAAACTTTTTAAAATAGAGGAAAATGCATGGATTTTCTTGCTTTCTAGCAAATGGTGGAGGAAATATATATATATACTCCTCTTCTCTCCATAGAGTGAACAAGTTCCTACTCCTCATTATGGAGTAGTACAGCAACAATAGTGTTGAGAAATCTAGGGTGGAGTATCACTTAGGTTTCTTTACTTGATTTCTCTTTAATATTTGACACTTTCCTATGTTATTAGATTAGGGAATCATTATTATGAATTTGTTTTGTTCATCATCAAGACATATTCCAATAAGAATATCATAATGCAAACAAAATAACACTAGACACGGGCTCCAAACTAGGGAAAAAACCCCACAAGGGGAAAAACCCGAAAAATATTCCTTATAGAATCAATTCAATGAAGACTTCCAAGACCTTGACCCAAGACCAACCAAAAGATAAGCGATCAAAAACCCTTCAACAAAATTTCTACAACACAAATCTGAGGAAACCCTTGTTTCCTCCAACAACTCACTTGTGTGAACTTGTAGAAGTGCCAAAACATATTTTTTCTTCCTTCTCTCCTCTTAACTTCCCTCTTGTCTATCTCACTCTTAATCAGATAAAAAAAATTTGTGTAATGTATATATCCAAATGAGGATGAGCTCCTCCTTTTATAGGCATCTTGAGGGCATATTAGGCCTCTTCTAGGTCAACATGAATCAGTTGGCTAACGTACCTTTTGGTGCCTTCTAGACTCAACTTTAAACATAAAATATATTTCATTCTTTTGATATTGGAGCCATGCAAGGTTTATTACATCATGAATTGAGCTTTTGACTTTGCACAAGACCCTTGAGGACACAATGGGTGCTTGACTAGAACAATAAACCAATGGGCAAGAAACCCATTTCAAAAATAATAATTTTTTTTTTCCAAATAAATTTTATTTTCCTTTTTCTAAGTACATCAATAATTACGTCAAGTCACGACTCATATACAATTATGAACACCGACACTAGTTTCATATCAACACTCCCTCTTAACTAGGAAGGTATTCATAATTGACCCTAGGTACAAGGAGAGTACTTCTATTGAATTATTCTCATAAGAAGAGTCAACCTTGTAAGCCATATCATAAGCTATCTTTTTAGCTTATGTCAGTGCATCTCATCATACCAACCAACATTTTCATATAGCATGGTCTTGACTAACAGCTCCATCTCTCCACTAGATTAGAGCACAATTTTGGGGATACAATGCTTTATAGGCACCTTCATCATTGTCTCTCAAGGGACATACCCCATCTGGATGTTCACAAGGTATGTCCTTTTAAGACCATTCCTGTCTTGGATTTACATATCCTCAAGGAATCTCCTCTTCGACTACTCTTTCCTATTGGATGCCCTACCTCATCCTCAAATAGTATCAGTATTGGTCTCAGATTGTTACCCAATCCTCCATTCTTTCTTCATGATTTGAAGACAAGAATGATGTGTCTATATCTCCCTCTTAACTAGGGAGGATCTACCCATAACTTTAAATGAAAGGAATGTACTTAAGATCCCTCTCAACTAGGGACTTGCTTCCAATATCAGTTGTATATTCTTCTATGGAGATCATGGTAATATCAGCTGCTTGTAGGCCTCTTTCTTCTGCATCTTCAACTTCTATGCACATCATGGAGTCATCTTATTTCACAAATTTTCGTAGGGACAAGCCAACACTTTCTATATCAACAATATTTACCTTCTTCGTATTCACGAACCCATCATAGAGCTTTATTCTCACTCTGTCTAATCATCGGGAAAGTGATGACCAATCATCTATCTATAACCTACTACCTTCCTTGTCGGCATTCTTCTTCTTGTCAATGTGGTTTACAATGTCATCAAATTCTTTGGACCAAGTTCCATAGTCAGCTACTCAGTTCATGGAATTGAGTCATCATCATCTTCTTGTAATGAACCTTCTTAGGCATTAGAAACATATCAAATATCAAAATAATCCTTTACCACGGTATTCCTTCAAACATCTAAATAAGAGGAGTCATCTTCATATCAAGCTTATTGTGTCAAAGCTTCTAGAGCTCCTTCTCAAGTCATCAGTTTTTCATACTTTATGGTATCATATCAGGAAATGACCATTATCCTTATGCCTTCATCTGCAAGAGCCCAAACAAGTTCATGGCACATCATGCTTATGAAACCAAACATATGCCCACAACCTTCTCTTCCTACAAACTGAAAACATGAGTTAACTAAATTAACGGAGAATCTCAAAACATGCATTATTTTAATCAGTCATCTAGTCTTCCTCAAAATGCTCCCCATCTTGACGAAGAGGCTTCATCATCTTGTAGTTGTACTAGAAAAATTATAAGAAGCATGTTTACATCTAAGAGAGTAGAAAATATTTGTAATATCATCATGGTCCTTCTTTCACTTGATGGGGAAATCTTCCTATGAAATTATTAAATAGAGAATCCTTGAGTGATCGTCACAAATCAGCTGTTATATGAGCTTCTTTACTATCATATGTTAGATGACTCTTATCAATGCAATATGCTTTTGTACAATAGATTCTTCTAGACGATATTCTTCTCTAGGCATCCATATTCTCATGGCCAATCTTCACATGAATCATTATATCAGAGTGACCAAGGATCCAACTTCATTACCAATTTTACCACTTACAAGGTCCTTGCAGGTCCTTCCTCTCATCATGATTTCCATAGGATGTTCCTTTTATTTATTCATGATGCATCTACAACACTTATTGACAATCATAGCCACACAAAATATATGATAACAAAAGAATTATGTCAATCTTGAAAATCTATGGTTTCCATGGAATCTTAGAGGATGGAATCCTAGGGTTTACAAATTCCAACTCTAGATCTAAGGACTTGATTTCATATACAGCTCATCATACTTTTTGTATGCCCTCAAGGTTACATACCTTTGATATAGGGGCCTGCTATTGCGGATGACATGGTCTCTTTATCTTTTTTCTCCAAGGTGTGCATTAGCTCAAGATATTATTCATTGTATCTATCTTCTTTCTAAACTTGCCTCTTATTGCTTCAGGATCAATATGCTACTGCTCTTCTTGTTATAGGTATAACCCAGAAATATATGATAATAATATAAATAAACCTAAGAAATAACAAGATCTGAATATAGATAGAAATGATTCACTTTATTGATCAAAACCCTTAAGGTAGGGCAACACCATACATTCACTCCTTAAGGAAGGAGAACACTTCACAAGCCATATGCCTATTCATACAATAATCCTTGACATCTCTCAATGTGGAGTCTCTAGCCTCTATATAGGCCTCATACATACAATACCATGGATCATTACCATGGTTCCCTCAATACCATCTATCTAATACCATGGGCCCATAACATTATTACTAACTATTTGTGGTCCCTTACATGATACGGGTTAACCACCTTATTTATTACTATGGCCCATCCCATTATTACATTATTCCCTTGGGTACCTCCCTTTGTACCTTATATTATTCCCCCTAGGTATATTATCCCCCCTAGGTATATAACACTTCAACTTGCAAGTTAGTGATGTACGGGTCCAAATAATTGACTTTTATGGATGCAATGATATCCCTTTACCCAAGAATTTTTTTAAGTTTTCTTCTATCAAAATTTTCAATTGATTTTGAATGCCTCAATAATGATTTGTCAAAGAATAACTTTTCTTGCACTCGTTCCAAGGAAATATCCTTGATGTCATTGTCATACTATTGTGACCTTACCCACTACCTATATCTTATATGTCAGGGCTTCCTTTTCAATTTGAATAGTCTTTGTACATGTAACTTCCTTATATATGTTTATGCTATGGGACTAGGGATTTCAAGGCAAACTCTTAAACATGTTACCTATTGATAGAGCTTCTTGAAAATATAAATATTTGAAAGAATACCTTTCCAACATCAAGAGAGGAGGTCAGCTCACTGTTTATTAGATTCAAACTGAGTATATATATATATATATATATATATATATATATATATATATATATATATATATATATATATATGGAAATTTCATCATTAAGGATATGCATACTCAAAATCTTCACAACCTCACATGTTCTTTTCTCTTATGTCATTTCATAGGTCGGTAAATTGTGTCTTGAACAATGGTAATTGTAGCTTAATGATTGAATTTTCAGAATGGGCCTAAAATGCCTCCACCAATATGATTTAGGTCTCCTTTAGTCAATTTTTTGTGAATCTTATACCACAGTAGGTATCCACCACCTTATGATTTTGTTACCGTTGTATATGCATGTGAGATTATGAGTGATGTATATACCACAATATATCAACCTTGATTAGATTCCATGCACAAATATTGTATGCTCATAAGATACACTTTTAACTAAGTCTCAACTTTCTGCTTCAAAGTGACTGTAGTCTTCCAATTAGGCCTACGATTTGACTTTAATTGAGGACTATGTAACACCCTCCTCACACATATACCCAAGTAATTGGCCAACCAAGGTAAACATGTGACAAGAAGTTACTATGATGTGATTTGACTCCCTATGTGTCAGTTAAGGAAGTGGAACTGATGGAACACATCATGCAGACCTTCCACATCAGCAACATAACTCCCTAGAGCCATCCCAACCACTCAGGTAACCAGCCCCTGAGACCAACTAAAGTTTTAAATCATAAAACCCATGGGTGATCCCTTGATATAGACCAGCATGTATCCAAGAGGCTCCAGATGATCCCACAATGAGGGCAAGCGAGTGTCTAAGGACTCTTTTCCCAGTTTTGTGCCTGCTCTCGGATTTCTATCAACTTTTCAGGCCCAGAGCCCAGGTCACTTCCTAGAACTAAATGACACCTTCATAAATGAATTTTCACAACAAAACAATGATACATTTATCAAAACATTGACAAGGTCTAGACTGGACCCCTACTACACATGACATGCATTTCATAAAACATGTCACAAATATGAAAGCTACAGGTCTTAACAACAGAACTGATCATAGGGATCTCATACTTACCTAAGAATTGCTAAGAAGAGTTTATGTCTCAACACATTAGTTTTTGGTTTCATCTAGTAGGCCATAGATACATTGTTCATTAATTTACAAGTAAAAACATGATGAGAGCCATACTTAGCCACTATCATAATACATGTTCATAACCAACATTATAACAACAGAGATACCAAGGAAATGACAACCATATCCATCCACATGAATTAACTAGGAGTAACAACCTCATATTAATGATGCAAAGACCAACCAAGTTCAGGACTTCCACGAACCACCCAACCATAGACATGGTTGAGCCAAATCTCTCTTCAACGAGTCACCCCCATGCCATATTCCAAGCATGAATGTGGGATCTCATAAAACACATCAATCAAAACCATCCAAGGCATCCAGAGGCAAAACCACCTCAACCCATTAAACAGTGATTCCACCTCACAATCGGACATCACAAACCATCACCAGATTGGTCTCTACCTATTGGCAGTGTTGGACCTGTCAACATTTAGGGGATCTCCTTGATTTGAAGTCCCAACTAGACATCAAACCATTTGGAGTAGGAGTCCCAGAAGTGGGTGGTAGTGTAATGCCTTGACCGCGATAGCGTGCAGAGGTAAGTATGATAACTTTGGGTGAGAGAAAGTGTGTGACCCTGTGGAGAGTCAAGTGCGATGCATGAAGGTTCTAACACATGGAGGGGAAAATGAAGTGTGCCCCTTAGAAGCTTGTAATAGTATGTAGCTTGAAAGGAACAAATGAGCAGAATTACATACAAGCTAAAATGTAGAACAATCCACAAATTAAAGTGATGAGTTAATCCAAAAACATGCATTCAACAGGGTTCGTACAATTGCATACAAATTAGTTCATAAGAAAATGCATAAGTTAGACAACATGCATTGATAAAGCAACCAAAATAGCCTAACTACATTAACAACATATGCATGAAGCCATGTTGGCTTAATATTATTATTATAAGTGAAAGTTCCATCCATACATACATCATTGATGACCACTAGCCCCAATAGTGGAACATTACAGTTAAGAACACCTACACCTCCAAAGAAGTATACTCGCTCTATGCTATGGAGAAGCCTAGGCTTTTCACAATACTCCCAAGCCTTTTCTAAGCATAATCCTAGCCAAATGCTTGCCTCCCAAAAGCCTATTCTATGAGTTATGAGGTTTTATTTATAAAAAAGGGTGGGATGACCCTTGATATTTCCATTTGTGACTCTTTAAATACCCTCATGACTCTTCAACTTCTTTACAAGTAACTCATTATATAACATGACGACCTTTCACATTCCACTAATGACACTTGTAATTTCACTTGCAACATATTTACAAATAATATTACATTTCCACATGTACCGATGTAAGACAAAATAGGCTAGAGACAGCCTAACAAGACAAAACACTATGATTCCTAAATTAGGGGAAAGACCAACTCGGAAACCTCCACTTGGTGCTTCTCAGTCACATATTGATGCCAAGATCAGTACGATATGATGGTGTCCCCAAACTGTTTGATGGTTTCTTTCTGATAACAGACTCTTTCCTCCATGGCATCTGGGTATATGGTCTGGAACCTATATCCAACTCACTCTGAAGCATGTGTAGCATGGTTTTGACCATGACAGGACCACCAATGTACTTCTGCATGTTATGTGTGCTCATCTCCAAGTCTTCCCTTGTGGCCTGTCCCCTTAGCTGCTACATGTACTCATCAATCTCTAGTCAAACATGGTTCTTGGGTTTAGCATCGGTGAGGGAACAAATTGATGGGATCCTTTGCATTCTCACCATTACATCCAAACTGTTGTGCAACCATGCATATGAGGCATGTATGCTACTGATAAAAGGGGTGAGTTTCTCATAGTTCTAGATCACCACTTAGACCTTTTCTTTCTCTAGCTCTTCTTATGGCTTCATCTTCTTTGTTAAGTCAAGCCAGGCCCCTTTGTACCGCATTGTCCACTCTTGTACATGAGAAATGGTAGCATGTATGTTCTTGAGAGTTGAATAAACTCTTTGCTTGCTATTGTAGGCCATGTGCATAAACAACTTCTTTATGCACAGTGACAAATATGTCATAGAGATTTCACATGGTATTCTCAAGTGTTGATACTTCAGCAATTATCGATTTCTTAATCTCCCCCATTGCAAAAACCGCATTTTGCGATGATGCTCAGAGTTTTTCTATCTCTTGCATGGAATCCTGCACTTCCACACAAGTTCTTTTCAAGTTGTTCATTCTTTGTCATCAGGTACTTAACATTTGAGCTTGTTTCTCCTACATAGGCCAAGCTAGCTTTAGCAAGGGTCATTGGATGTTTCCTAGTGTCTAGCACTATCACCCTTTCCTTGATGAATGCAGGTGATGCATGATCATATGGAAAGTGCTTTCTCCCAACCTGCAAAATCCTCTTATACAACTCCTCAAATGATAGATTGTAAACATCCATGACCGGATCATCATCAAGGAGAACAACTTCTCCTTGCTCACTCAGGGTTTGTTCTAACACTAGAGGTGGCAGATACTGAGAGATGACCTTTGATGCTCTCGATATAAGGTCAGTATCTTCATTTTGTGGCTCCTACTCTAATGACATGTCTATCACTTTGATCAATTGCTCAATATGTTGAGGAAGCTCCCAATCCTGCATCTATTCATGGTCTTCCTTAGTTGTCGGCTATTCCGACTCATCGACCTGTATGGCTGGTTTTTGTTCTATCATCACACCTTTCCTTTGTTCTTATTCATGTTTCTTCATCTCTTCTCTTTCTCTCCTCCTCAACTCATGTTATTCCTTCAACTTCTTCTTTATCTCCTGCAGCTTCAATTTTGCTTCATGCAACCTATGATTTTCTCTCTTCCTTTAGTCTTCTCCCTTTATCCACTGCTCCCTCTTTGCTTTTGCTCCCAAAGATCATTTCTCCATGATAGGATCTTCCCTCATATTGCATCTTTTATCTACCTCTAGATTCTCGACAATCTTCCTCTTTCCCTTGTCTTGCACTAGATTGGTGCCTATTGTTGTTGTTGATGTTTCTTGATGTGTTTCTACTATCTTTAGAGTAGCCTTCCAAGTTGTTTCTATACTAACCGGCTAATGGAGTTTGGAGGCATTGTAATAGTACCTCCAAGGGTCATCCTCTAGACAATGACATGCATTGTGGATCCATGGAAAATACACCCTTGCACAATGGTTGTTACAAATAGCCTGGGGATCATACGAATTTATGTTATGATTACATTCATGATAGATGCTAGTTGATTAGTGTAGCGATATGTACATGTGTTGGATAGTCATGAATGATAGTAACCTATGGTTGTATGCATTGCTATGGTTGTTTTATGTTAGACAACTTGATGATTATGTTATATGTTGTTGATGAGTATGTTATAGGTGAACTTGTTGTTGTTGTATGATAGTTAGCTTGATGATTAGGTTATATGTTGTTGATGAGCATGATATATAACATGTTGTTGTTATATGCTAGTAACTTGATGGTTAGGGTTATTACATTAAGCTCTCAACGTTATATGTATCATGCTAAATTGGATTGGCCTATGCAAATGATTAGGGTTATGAAATTCGGGTATGAGTTGATATGATGTGATATTATGTCGTACTAATCTATACTGACTGTGCAAATGTGATTATTATGTGTGAATGATAATTGTCTATGAGCTTATGATGTGAAAAAGTTAGTTAATTATTGTTATGGATATCATGACCTTATTTATGGTTGAATTGATATGTCATGAAATTATATCACACTAATCTGGATTGATTGTGAGGAAAAGATAGCTTCCCCTAAGATACATTAAGGTGTGATTTTTCTTTTGTCGTATATTTGGTGCTTGACTGTTTGATTATGTCATCTAGTTGATTTATTTAACATGATATGTTTGCAAGTTGGTTGAATGTTTGATGAATTGCTTAACATGAATATGTGTTCAAATGATCTTGTTTTAAGATAATTGTACTAACACATGTGTTGATATAGTTGATATGTACTTGAGTGTAGTAGTTGACAGTTGTAGCATTATGTCTAATGACTATGAGTTGACTATGGATTATGATGTGATTATTAGTCTTGGTAAAGGTTGATTTCCAATTGATAGATATGATTATCTTAATATTTGGAACATGTGGTTGACATGTGTAAACAGTTGCAGGAAAACATGCTCGATATTATCGTGACAATTTAATAATTAACATCTTTATATAACTAACATTTGGGTGATGTGATGGTACATAGTAACCCTCGATTGCAATAATGTAAAAGGGTAAAATAAAGGAATTGGGAAAGAATTCTGTTGGCTATGTTTGGAAACCCTAACTCAAAATGAATGAGTGCTTTGCATACAAGAAGTCTTATTAACCTTGATTTCATCTGACATTATGTGGATATGTGCTAGATTCATGAACATGTATTTGACAGGTATATTAGTTAGTATCTAGTTATGAGTGGATCTATCCAGGGAATTTAAGTCCCTTGAGAGATGACATGGATGTGTTCAGTTGCAAGAAACATGCTTGGAACAACAAGGTAAGGTAGCCAATATATTGTTATGTTTATTTATGCACTGATAGTTATGTGTCAATGACAGTATGATGCAAGTGATTGGATGGAAAAGAGGCTGCCATGAACTCTCGAAGAAGGCTCAGGTTGAGCTTTCCCTTGGAAGCATTAGGAACCATGGGGATTGAGTCATTGTGTTTGTTTTTGGTGTCATTATTTTGCTCTTTTATGAATTTTTGCACTTGATTGTAGTTTTGTTTGCATCTTATGCATGGCCATGCCACTTTGTTTGTGGTGTTGTAGTATTATTGGTTTCCATAGTTTTCTCTCGCTTCTTGTTATTTCCTTTTATGTTTTGAGATTCTTGGGAATTGGTTGTTAAAGAGGAAATTTAATGGAGCTTGAGAAGAGTTGAATGAAACCCAACAGGTGATGTAAAGCCTAGATGAAGCTCAATGCATGTATAAGGGCAACTAAGGCAAGTGTATGACAACTAGTTGGATTGTTGGGTCCATTGAGGTAAATGGATGGTGATACGACAATCATGAGAAAGGTAACAAGAAAGGTGAAGTAAATGAATCTAAGGTGTCAGATGCCTTGGCTATGTTGGGAATGATTGTTCTCAATGTTTTGTATGGTGTGAATAGATAAAGGGAGTTGTTTTAACCTTGACCTTATGCTATCTAGTAATTATGATACGATCATGATTATGATGATGTTTGTATATGTATACATGTATGTATGTATGTATGTATATATGTATGTCGTGTTTGACAGGGTCATCATGGATCATGGTTGTTTAATGTTAATGTTTATATGTATGTATGTGTGTATGTATGTCGTTGTCTAACCAGATCATGATTTTTTTATGCTAATGTCTATATATATTTATCAATGTGTGTGTGTGTGTGTGTGTGTGTGTGTGTGTATAGATATATGTCACCATCTGACTGGGTTGTCAAGGATCATTCTCGTGGATGAATGATTGCTTATGTATGTGAGTGGAAGGACGAGTTTCTTTGTCTTAGGGGGAATTAAGTGGGAACACTAGTTTGATAGGTCTCTTAGGTCAGAATCATGTGGATATGAATTAATATTATGTGATTATACTATGTCTTGTTTTATGTTATAGGCAGGCTAATGCTGAGAGATACATCAATGGGATGAAAAAAACGTGATCCACGACATGCTAGGATAAGCATGGGTGGAAGATAAGACATTGGAAGCAAAGTTGCTTGGTAGAGACAATGTGGTTTTGGATGTGCAATTCTATTGTTGTGCATATGTTGTCTATGTTGTACATGTTGCATATGTGATGTTGTGCACATGTGGTGTCGTGTATATATGTATATGTTGCTTATGCAATGATTATGCACAAGATGGTACAAATAGTGTTCTGTGAATGTTTCATATGTGGTATGGACATGTTGGATATGTGGTGTTGTGTACATGTCGTGCATGTGGTATTGTGTACATGTGGTATTGCGTATGCATTGTACGATGGTGCAATGTACATGTGGTGTTGTGTACACATTATGCAGGTGGTGTCATGCACATGTGATGTTGTGCACACATTGTGTAGGTGGTGCAGTGTACAAGTGGTACTGTGTACATGTTGTATATATGGTACTGGTGTACATGTGGTATTATGTGCATGTTGTACATTTTGTGTTGTGTAAATGCGATACTATGTATGTGAATTGTATAGTTGGGGTATCATGACATGTGTACTCATTCTATTGTACTATGTGTAGTACATGTATTGTGTGGCATTGTACATCAAGTGTAGGTGTACGTATGTGTTGTGTTGTAGCCTGGGTGTAGGTATATGTATGTGTTGTGTTGTACCCTGGGTGTAGGTGTATGTGTTGTATGTCAAGTGTAGGTACATGTATTGCATGGTGTTATATTTCATGTGTGGTTAACAACGTAAACTTTAAAACAGGAAATATGAATTCAAAATAGGAACTCCAGCCAAAAAAAGCCCTAAAAAAACATGAAAAACAGTTCCAAAAAAAAGTGTGTATTCTCAAATGATGTTTTATTTTTTTAACGGTTAATTTCAACATATTAAAAAAATTGTAGTAAAAACATTTTTTTTGTACAAAATAAATGAAAAAAACACACTAATGTTTTTGGTAGAATAACATTTTCTTTCCCATGTATAATTTCAACATTTTTTAGTAATGACAATAAAGATCAAATAATGGGATCCAAAACATATTAAAATTCGATCAGTTTTCATCCATGTCGTTAAACATATAATAACATGACACTAACGATTGCTAAAATTCTAATTGTTTTCAACCATAACATTAAAGAAAAAAAGAAAAGAAAAAAAATTGGAAAATTTCGAACCATAGAATTAAAAAACTCTAAGTTTTCAACACATTTAAACCATGGCATTATGAACAAATTACATGACTAAATTATTCAAAGTATCAATACTTGTAGATTGAATGAAACATAAATTATATCTCTAAGTTATTATTGCATTGTGGATATTCTAAAAAATAAAACTCATCATATTTAAAAAATATAATCCAACAAACATAAAAATGACTCATAATTTCATTTAACATCCTATAGAAATCAATTTTTTTATTTCAAGATATGATGCAAACATCAGTTATATAAATTGTCTTAAACAATTATTCAAAATCACTCATATCTTCTTGCACACCATCAGAATTCACATCTTCAAATGAATGATTCGATGCATATGAAGATGCTCCACATTCTTCTCTTTCATCAACTAGTGCCCCATCTGAGTCCACATGCATGCCCACCATTTTAGGTTTCAAAATTCTTCTATATCTACGATTGGGTTCAGCGGACTCCCATCTCAACAGTGTTTCTTCTGGTTACAACCTCTTCAGAATCTCTATCATCTTGAAGCAAAGATTTCCTCTCTTTGTTAAATTTAATTCATAAACAAGTATGTTAACATCCTCCAATTTTAAGAGGTTTGTGCGGTGACGATTTATATTTGAACCCTTCCTTTTTCTCTGTCCTCCATTTTTTTATCAACTACCATCTCTGGATTGTACACACCATTGAATGGGTGTGTATTTGTGGCATACCAATGTACTTCAACACCTGCAACATCTTCATTTTTTGTAATGACCTTTATAACCTTAGCAACCCATAAAGGATGGGCATTGGAATCTACATCTACTAGCACTGTGATCATGCAACCCTCAATAATATCTTGTACTAAACTCTCGTAAAGGTCTTCCATGGCTTCACGTTGTGCATGAGATATTCTAGAACTAATATACATTTCTCCTTCCTCTACCTGTGAATAATTAATAATACCTTAAGATTGTTGTTGTTCAACAATTTTTCTTTCCTCATGTTTATTTGACACAATTTGTGGCCAAATAAATGGAGTTTTCAAAGGTATATCTTCATTTGTTTTTCTTGAAATGATATCACTTTGATTACTAAAAAAGACTCCCACCAAAATGAATTAGCAATATCAAATTACTCATATGTATATCTAATACATTTTTTTAATTTCTTCTAGGCAATCAAAATAATTTATATCTCTCTTCTACCTGCGTGCATTAATAACTTCAGAAACTAATTGTAATAACAATATATTTGATGCAAATATTAGATGATCTGGAATGAACTTAAAAAATGCCAAACCTGGTGACGACGCCCATTCTATAGTAGTTGAATGCTTCTTGCCCCATATTAGTGTTTTCCCATCAATTTTTTTGATACGAAATTGATGTTGGAAGCTAATGTCATTAAGTTGTTCAATGCATTTATCCTCAGCATGTAATCCCAAAATAAACCTTCGCATGTCAACATCTTCAGAGGATAATCTTTGTTGTAAAAAGTATTTAAGGCTATCCTGATCCATTTTTACCTTGAAGTGTCTACCGATTAGGTAGGGTCGCCATTTCTTAAGTGCATGGAGTATTGCCAACATTTCCTTCTCATAAATAGCTTTGCTTAAAAACTTTCCCTTGATTGGACGACTTTCAAAAGCAATGGGTCTTTCATCTTGCATTAGAACAGCACCAATTCCATTTCCTGAAGCATCACATTCCACAATAAAGGTTTTTGTGAAGTCCGGTGTAGCTAAGGCCGGTGCTTGGCACATTGCCTCTTTAAGATGTTCAAAGGCCTTTGTTGCTTCTGGAGTCTATGAAAATGCATCTTTCTTCAATAATGTTGTTAGAGGTGCTGCTATTCTCCCATAATTCTTAACAAACTTGCGATAATACCCTGTCAACCCGAGAAATCCTCGCAGATGCTTTATGGATGTGGGGATTTTCCATTCCTTAATGGCTTTAATTTTGCTAGGGTCTACCTTAACTCCTTCTTGAGATACAATATGACCCAAATATTCCACCTCCTGGACTCCAAAGAAACATTTGGATCTTTTTGCATATAATTGTTTCTCCTTTAATAGTTGTAGCACCTTGTCAACATGTTCAACATGATCCTTCCAAGACTTGTTGTAGATTAGTATATCATCAAAAAATACTAACACAAATTTTCTAAGGAATGGTTTGAAAATTGAATTCATCAAACCTTGAAATGTTGAAGGTGCATTGGTAAGGCCAAAAGGCATGACCAAAAATTCATAATGACCCTCATGAGTTCTAAATGTTGTTTTCGGAATTTCTTCAGTCTTCATTCTGATTTGATGATATCCTGAACGAAGATCCAACTTGGTGAAGTAAATTGATCCTTGCAATTCATCCAGTAATTCATCAATGACAGGAATGGGGAACTTATCTTTAATAGTGAGCTTGTTGAGCTCCCTATAATCCGGACACATGCGCCATGATCCATCCTTCTTGTGCACCAATACTACTGGAGCAGAGAAAGAGCTTTGACTCGGTTGAATTATACCAGCCTCTAGCATTTCTGCAACCATATGTTCAATTTCACTCTTTTGGACATAGGGATATCTGTACGGCCTGATGTTTGGGGAACACTTCCTGGAATCAAATGAAAAGCATGATCATGATCACGCATAGGTGGGAGACCTTTGGGAGTCTCAAATACCTTGGAATGATTGTCGAAGACTTTTTGGAGATCTGGAGAAATAGATGATTCCTATGTGGAAACATCTAGCGAGAATAATTGTGCAATTACAGCTCTTTGCTCCTTTTTTAGAAGCTTTGTCATACTATTAGAGCTTATTATCTTTCATGGTTTCCCTACAATACCCCTTAATTCAACTTCCTTTCCTTCCGTAGAAAGGATTGTAGCCATTGGACTCCTAGTAAAACATCAGCACCTCCCATTGGAATGGAAAGCATTGGGCTAGTCAATACATATTCTCCCATGGATACCTTGATATTATGGCACTTTCCAGAGCAATTTATTGTTCCTCCATTTGCAATCATCGCTTGACACTTTGGTGCTGGATATAGGAAGCAATTCAATTCTTTTGCTACCTTACAATGAATAAAATTGTCGGTGCTTCCTGAATCAATCAACACTATTACCTTTTTCTTCTTGATTTGTCCTTCTATCTTGATGGTTTGAGGAGTGGTAATTCCCGCCAATGCATTAAAAGATATGGTCAGATTTATTTGTTCTTCATCTAGGCTTTGTTCCTGGAGTATATCCTCTTCTTTTGAACTTTCTTGATCCTTTTCTTCTTCCTCTTCACAATCTATGTAGAATAATTTCTTCTCAGCACACTTATGACCATTAGTGTATTTGCTATCACAACTGTAACAAAGCCCTTTTGCTCTTTTTTCTTCCAATTGTTGTGGTGTCAACCTTATAGGTTGTGGAAGACTAGGGGCAACAACACTTCCGTCTTTATCGTTGTGAGTGGTATGCTTCCTGGTTGCCATAATTTTGCTTTCCATTTTTCTTGCTAACCTGAATGCCTTCTCTAATGAATCAGGTTCCCAAAGGCGAACATCATGTTGGATATTATCCTTTAAAGACCCTATGAACACATCAATCCTATGCTCCTCTGGAATATCTTTTACCCTTATGTTCAATTTTTGGAACTCCTCAATGTGCTCCATTATTGAACCCTTTTGTTTGAGACTTATCAATTGGCTAAAAAAAGTGTTGCTTTTTGTATCCTCATAATGTGATATCAATTCTTCCGTAAAAATTGCCCAAGTGATAAATGGTTTACGAGAGCAAAGCCATTGATACCATACAAACTGATTTGGTTCCAAATATAAAGTTGCCATACGTACCTTTTGTGTGTTTTGCACATTATTGGGATCGAAGAATTGCTCCATCTGTAATATCCATGTGGCAGGATCCTTGCCATCAAACTTCCTCATATCGATTTTTGGAATATGGTGAGTCTTCGATCCAACATTGGCGTCTATGGAATCATGACTAACATTTCTTTTGTTCTCATCATGAGTTTCCTTTAGTACCCTTTCACCCTTAGGGACCATTTCTTGTAGCAACTTATTCATATTTATCTTCAATTCGTCCATGTCTGTCTTCAAATCTATCCTCAAATCATCCATCTTAGCTTCCACGTCAATCATCTTAGCTTCTACGCCTTTCTTTAAACAGTCCATCTTAGCTTCTACACCTTTCTTTAAACCATCCATCTTAGCTTCTACATCTTTCTTTAAACCATCCATCTTAGATTCTGTTCCTTTTTGTGCAAGGGACAATTGTTGCACTTGGTCTTGTAATTTTGATATATCATGTTGCATTTCTTCCTCTTCTTCATGATTCATGCTAGAACTTTCAGGTTCCTTACTAGGTGTTTGCATTTTCTTTCCTTAGAGCATCAGTTACCGATAATAATGCTCTACTATGCCCTTTGAATTCCTTCAAAATAAATTTTCAAACCAAGCTTAAGCAAAAATTTAAGAAAATCTACACACCTTTTTTCACTTTGTAGGAGCTCGATATTGCCTCTGATGTATCTCTGTACTTTCCAATCATCTAGTTCTGAATTTTTGAGCTATAGTAGCCCTTTGTGTCCTCTTTTCAATTCCACAAGTCTGACCCAAATTGGATTCTCCAAGAAAGAGTTATGTGAAATCTTCCACAGTGACTTGCTTATAGACTAGTTCAGTACAGCAAACTTGTACGAAGTGCCACGAGTCACTGTTTCAACCTTTGGATCTAAAACATGCATACAAGAAACTACAGTCCGTCCTCTTTATGTACCTTCTTACGAAATTTCAATCTGATCCCCATAGAGAAAGTTATGACAATTTTCCCCAAGTCACTTGTTTTGAATGTAATTCAGGAGTCTGCAAAAAGACCAACTTCCGCAGATCATATCTCCGCAAATATCACGCAAAAAGCTCTAAAATTCGGACCCAAGGTTCAGCACGATTTCTTCTCAAATGGGTTTTTTTTGCGACTTCTGAAACGTCACAGAAAAAAGTATAGCGAAAATTCCACGATGACTTGTTTGGAGCAGCGAAACCCTAGAATCCAAAGCTCTGATACCAAATGTTATGAAACCAGCTCAAGAAAAGATAGAAAAGATAGATCAACGCCTTAGAATTCAGCCTCTTCGAGGGGGAAACCTCCTTTACATTACATAAATGAAAAATTCTTAGATGATCAAATAAGAAAACCTCCTTTCTATATATAGGGGTCTAAGGAGTCACAATATAATCCAACCGACCTAACAATAATAATATAAAGCCACAAAAATAACAATAGAGGGATTTTATGGGGCACAGTAATAACAATATGGGGGCAATAGGGGAACAAAAACATTAATAAGGGGTATAACTACAATAGTAATGGGGTAATCACTAGTATTATAGGGACCCAACAGAATCTTAGAGGATGGAATCCTAGGGTTTACAAATGCTAACTCTAGATCTAAGGACTTGATTTCATATACAACTCATCGTACTTATTTAATCATACTTTTCATATGCCTTAAAGGTTACATACCTTTGCTATAGGGGCCTACTATTCTGGATGACATGGTCTCCTTATCATTTTTCTCCAAGGTGTGCATCAGCTCAAGATATTATTCATTGTATCTATCTTCTTTCTAAACTTGCCTCTTATTGCTTTAGGATCAGTATGCTACTGCTCTTCTACTTGCAACTTAGTGATGTACGGCTACAAATAATTGAATTTTATGGATGCAATCATATCCCTTTACCCAAGGTTTTTTTTAAGTTTTCTTCTATCAAAATTGTCAATCGATTTTGAATGCTTCAACAATGATTTGTCAAAGAAGAACATTTCTTGCACTCGTTCCAAGCAAATATCCTTGATGTCATTGTCATACTATTGTGACCTTACCCATTGCCTATATCTTATATGTCAGGGCTTCCTTTTCAATGTGAATAGTCTTTGTACATGTAACTTCCTTATATATGTTTATGCTATGGGACTAGGGATTTCAAGGCGAACTCTTAAACATGTTACCTATTGATAGAGCTTCATGAAAATATAAATATCTGAAAGAATACCTTTCCAATGTCAAGAGAGGAGGTCAGCTCACTATTTATTAGATTCAAATTGAGTATATATATATATATATATATATATATGTGTGGAAATTTCGTCACTGAGGATATGCATACTCAAAACCTTCGCAACCTCACATGTTCTTTTCTCTTATGTCAATTCATAGGTCAGTAAATTGTCTTGAACAATGGTAATTGTAGCTTGATGATTGAATTTTCAAAATGGGCCTAAAATTCCTTCACCAATATGATTTAGGTCTCCTTTAGTCAATTTTTTGTGGATCTTATACCAAAGTAGGTATCCACCACCTTATGATTTTGTTACCATTGTATATGCGTGCAAGATTATGAGTGATGGATATACCACAATATATCAACCTTGATTAGATTCCATGCACAAATATTATATACTCACAAGATACACTTTTAACTAAGTCTCAACTTTCCTCTTCAAGGTGACTGTAGTCTTCCAATTAGGCCTACAATTTGAATTTAATTGAGGACTATGTAACACCCTCCTCGCACATCTACCCAAGTAATTGGCCAACCAAGGTAAACATGTGACAAGAAGTTACTATGATGTGATTTGACTCCCTATGTGTCAGTTAAGGAAGTGGAACCGACGGAACACATCATATAGACCTTCCACATCAGCAACATAACTCCCTGGAGCCATCCCAACCACTCAGGTAACTAGCCCCTGAGATCAACTGAAGTTTTAATGCATAAAACCCATGGGCACTCCCTTGATATAGACCAGCATTTGTTCAAGAGGCTCCAAGTGATCCCACAACGAGGGAAAGTGAGTGTCTAAGGACTTTTTTTCCCAGTTTTGTGCCTACAACTCCCGGATTTGTGCCACTTTTTCAAGCCTAGAGCCCAGGTCATCTCCCAGAACTAAATGACACCTTCATAAATGAATTTTCACAAAAAAACAATGATACATTTGTAAAAACATTGACAAGAACTAGACTGGACCCCTACTAGCCATGACATGCATTTCATAAAACATGTCACAAATATGAAAGCTACAGGTCTTAACAACATAACTAAGCATAGGGATCTCATACTTATCTGAGAATCGCTAAGAAGAGTTGATGTCTCAACACATTAGTTTTTGTTTCATCTAGTAGGCCATAGATACATTGTTTATTAATTTACAAGTAAAAACATGATGAGAGCCATACATAGCCACTGTCATAATAAATGTTCATAACCAACATTATAACAACAGAGATACCAAGGAAATGACAACCATATCCATCCACATGAATTAACTAGGAGTAATAACCTCATATTAATGATGCGAAGGCCAACCAAGTTTAGGACTTCCATGAACCACTAGACCATAGACATGGTTGAACCAAATCTCTCTTCAACGAGTCACCCCCACGCCATATTCCAAGCATGAATGTGGGATCTCATAAAACATGTCAATCAAAACCATCCAAGGCATCTAGAGGCCAAATCACCTCAAACCATCAAATAGTGATTCCACCTCACAATCAGACATCACAAACCATCACCAGATTGGTCTCTACCTGTTGGCGGTGTTGGACCCACCAACATTCAGGGGATCTCCTTGATTTGAAGTCTCAACTAGACCTCAAACCATTTGGAGTAGGAGTCCCAGATGTGTGTGGTAGTGTAATGCCTTGACCTCGATAGTGCGTAGAGGTAAGTATTATAACTTTGGGTGAGAGAAAGTGTGTGACCCTATGGAGAGTCAAGTGAGATGCATGAAGGTTCTAAAACACAGAGGGGAAAATGAAGTGTGCCCCTTAGAAGCTTGTAATAGTACATATATTGAAAGGAACAAATGAGTGGAATTACATACAAGCTAAAATGTAGAACAATCCACAAATTAAAGTGATGAGTTAATCCAAAAACACGCATTCAACAAGGTTCGCACAATTGCATACAAAGTAGTTCATAAGAAAATGCATAAGTTAGACAACATGAATTGCTAAAGCAACCAAAATGGCCTAACTACATTAATGTTAAACAAACATGGGCAGCAAGAATAATCTGAAGGATAAATCATGAGAGTACAATTTTTATTAACAAGAGGTCTGACCCCACATAAAAGGGAGAACTTCAACCTGAAAAGGGAAGTCTCAACCTGTGATGGTTTAAGGATGACCAACAACTCTGGAATGCTTAATGCAATTCTTGGAACTCTTCCAAAACTGACAAGAAGCTGAAATTTTCTGCTAGAGGAAGTGCTCCTATTGTTTTTGGAATTCTTCCGAAACTGGCAAGAAGCTGAAGTCTTCTGCTAGAGGAAGTGTCCCAGATTTCCAACTGAAGGCATGTTCATGAGCATCTTTGTTTCTGGCTACAACTCTAAAACTGGTGTGGCAGGTTGTGGCTCAGGCTCGCTTGATGTGGCTTTGAAGCTTGTAGATGACCATCATTTCCCCCCTGTCAGATACAAGGTGAGATGATGAAGAAAACTCAACTGCAAGACTATTCAATACTCTGGAACAAGTTCTCACATGTGATTGGAATATCTTCTTGGCTATTGATGCCCATTGCCAAGAAGCGATCCATCCAAGATGAATCTTTGTTCTTGCAGGACGTTTTTTTTCAAAGCATTTGTGTGAAGAATGGGTGGTTTTATGACAGTGCTTACATGGATGAAGATCAAAACAATGATCTTTCAAATGGCCAACTCGATCACAGTGTTGGCATTTCACAATTTTTTGTTGTTGTTGTTGTTGTTGTGGAAGAGGGGCAGAATCTAGAACAGCTGGAGGTGAACTGTCATGAGGAGCAGGTGAACTGTCATGAATGAATCCAACACTCTGAAACTGAATGGGCTTTGAGTAGTCAGGAATATGAAAGGACAAGTCCTTGTCATATCCAAGACCAGTTCTGTGCTTGTTGTGGACAAGCTGTTCCCAAGGTCTGATGATGGGCTTGGGAAGTGCAGACTGAGTTTCTGCATTTGCATGTACAACCGTTGCTTTATTGGGTACTAAATATGAACCAACTGTAACATTATTGTCTCGCTATTTATGGGAGTCTATTTCACTCTTCTGAACAGAAACAGGTTTAGAATGATGACTCCACTGCTATAATTCTTCCTGCTGTAGCTTTGTCTCAAGCTGCAAAAAGTCAATATTCTCTTGTACATTAAGCACATAGGTTCTAATGTCAACAAGAGAAGCTTTGCTTATTCTTACTGTACCATGATCAGAGGAATGTATCATAGTTTTTAAGAACTCCAATACTTCACCAATTCTGGATATTTTATTCATTGTCAAAATTACACTGATCAGAACTATGAACTTGTAGAGAAAAATCAACACTTACTCACAATATGTCAATACAATTGGATTTTACAACAGATTGCAATTGTCTTCAAAAATAGTAATGGCTCTTGATTTTAGTTGTGTTTGGTTATATAAGCTTCATATAAGCTTCATATTCCAACACATTTGAAATAACATAAAGTAATAAATGCCACATCAGGAGCATGAATCGACAAGAAAAATGACCAACGCATATGCCAGATTGAAGAGCAACCACGGGATTTTAAGAGGCAAATTTCTTAATATATAAAACCTAACAAGAATAGAGAAGGAACAATGCTTTGAACTCTGGATTCAAAACCTCTCACGCTTCCATTTCTTCATCAGGAAGGGATGCATTTAAAACCATTTTTCGTGGCCCACATGGAATGAAAATTTGTTGTCACATTATTTGCAATCATGGAATATAGTTAAAGCCAAAGAAATGGATTGAATCATCACCATTTTCACACCATACATTGTCTTACCATAAGCAACCTCCTTGAACGCATCATACGCAGCGCATACACTTGGGAAAGACTGATAAACACGGCCTCCTCACCTCTACAGCCATGGTTGAAGATGCACGCCCAGCTACCCAACCTTTCTGAAATTAGCAGAGGAATTCACACCCAGACTTGCGCAATCCTAATGATCTCTGGAAATACTAAGTCAGCCTCCAACTATAATCGAATTTTGCCTCTAGATTAAGCAAATTGACTTGTCTAGAAAACAATAAATTCATTCAAGAAGATTATTGCTTCAGGAATTAAATGCATAGTTGCATCACTCATTACAGGACGATAGCAACAATTCTTATACCAGTGAAGTATTTGATCTCCAACAATCACACTACAGGCGTCTAGTCTTTGAAAGCGACAATGTACACAGAATTTGTTCAGAATTTTAGCAAGCATTCATATGTGGCAGCAGAATTTGTCCATCAAGCCATGCACAGAGAACAACCATAGTTCATAGGAAATTTATCAACAAATATGATATATATACCCATTTGCAGGAGCGCACACGCCAACCTACACAGTCTTTAATGTCATGCAACATTCACCATCGCACAACAGAACACTCGCAGCTCATGTTAAACACACGACAATGAACAAGGTTTAACGCACCTCCAGGGTTCACAATACTTCTTGAAATTTCATTATTTCACAAGCGTCCATTGGAAATGCATATCTTTCAGTACTTGGAGCTGATCAAATACCCGACTATAACTCGCCAAAAAGCTCGTAGATGACAGATAGCCGCTTTAAGGCCTTATATAAAACTCATTTAAAGTACATTTCTTGAACTTGAAACTCGCTTCATACTCTTCAACATTCGTCTATTTTAGCAGCCTCCCTTGACAATGCAAATCTTCCAGATGACCAAATATCACCTGCAGCCAGCTCTGTAGCTGACAAATATAGACTGTAACTTGAAGCAAACCTCTCTACCTTAAAATTTTGAACCTTTAAAGAAAACTTATTTAAAGTACATGTCCTGAACTTCAAAACGACTTTATTTTCTTCAAAATTTCTCCATTCCACAGATGCAGATCTCTTAAAAGATCAAATATCAAATAATGAAAAAGCCTTACCACATGGTAATCTGAAATCATTTCATAGCAGCCTCACCATTAAATCCGTAATGAAGATGATCTTTATAGCTTTGGTACTCACTGTTTCATCTTGGCTCTCCTCGTACACGACAGGTTTACATTCATAGACGTTCTCTGGGCATTCTCTATTTACTTGGAAGCAGTTGCTATTCTTCTACAGCTAGTTTTATTATAGAGGAGCAGGAACATAGACAACTTGACGAGGCAATATATTTTCTTTCTTGCGGCTTACAGGGGGTTCTACATCCTAAATTGGATTTATCACTATTTCACTAAAAAACATTACTTCCGATGGATACCCTGCGTATCTGGGCTCGTGCAGACAACTCTTTTATGCGGATTTCTTTATACCTTGTGTATCTGGGCTCGTGCAGACAGCTCTTTTATGCAGATTTCTTTTACTATAATCTCAAAAGCTGGAAAAACAATGGAAGGTTGCCTGTTCGTTTCACATCAGGTTCACGAAGCTTCCGTTGCACATACCATCTCCAGCTCCCGCAATCAAACAATGATTCAACGTATTCAGAATTGGAGGAATGTAACATATTCAACGTTGGAATGTAACGTCTGATGGTTTCAGGATGGTGGGTGAGCCAGAAAGGTATAGAGAAATTTGATTGGTACGCAGAATTTTAAGAGAAACACAGTGATCAGACTATGATTGAATGTAACGCCAAAAGTCTGTAGCGATAAGCGAGAGGACAATAGACATCAAAAGAAGTAACGTTCAATGCAGAATACAATAGTGCCCTCAGACAGGTTAATGATAAAAATGAACGTTGTCTTCTACAAGCGTTTCACTGTGGACTGTCAAGTGCATTTGGTAGCCAACAAGAGTGGGCAGAGACATCATTTAGAGGCCTGACACACAGTAGGAAAAAATAAGCGTTATTTATAAGTGTAAGAGGATTGAGCGTAGACAATGACCCCTGCAGAGAGTTGTTATTGGGTGAGTGTTTGCAGGTTGCAAGGTTAGAAGACTAAGCATTCTTCAAGGAAGAATTAGGTATTGGCTTTCAAACAGAGAAACGATGGAGGGCAGTAGTTCTAACAAGAAGATAGGGTACAGTAGCATGTTTGATGAGTAGAGGGTAGAACTGACGCTGAGAGAGAGGCCACAAGAAAACAGCGACTCAAATATGAGCGGGGCCAGAATTCACTTGCTTTGATACCATGTTAAACACACATGGGCAGCAAGAATAATCTGAAGGATAAATCATGAGAGTACACTTTTTATTAACAAGAGATATACATTTATAGTACAATATGTGACTGTTGCGTTCCACATCCCAAGGTCTCTTGGACTTCCTTTTGTCTATTTGGCTTCCACACTAACCCATTGAGGATTAGGTGTCCAACAATTAACAACATATGCATGAAAGCGTGTTGGCTTAATATTATTATTATAAGTGAAAGTTCCATCCATACATACATCATTGATGACCACTAGCCCCAATAGTGGAACATTACAGTTAAAAACACCTACTCCTACAAAGAAGTATACTCGCTCTATGCTATGGAGAAGCCAAGGCTTTTCACAATACTCCCAAGCCTTTTCTAAGCATAAGCCTAGCCAAACGCTTGACTCCCAAAAGCCTATTCTATGAGTTATGAGGTTTTATTTATAAAAAAGGGTGGGGTGACCCTTGATATTCCCATTTGTGACTCTTTAACTACCCTCAGTACTCTTCAACTTCTTTACAAGTAGCTCATTGTATAACATGATGGCCTTTCACATTCCACTAATGGAACTTGTAATTTCACTTGCAACGTATTTACAAATAATATTACATTTCCACATGTACCCATGTAAGACAAAATAGGCTAGAGACAACCTAACAAGAAAAAACACTATGATTCCTAAGTTTGGGGAAAGACCAACTTGGCAACCTCCACTCGATGCTTCTCAATCACATATTGATGCCAAGATCGATACTATATGATGGTGTCCCCAAACTGTTTGATGGTATCTTTCTGATAACAGACTCTTTCCTCCATGGCATCTGGGTATATGGTCTGGAACCTATATCCAACTCATTCTAAAGCATGTGCAGCATGGTGTTGACCATGACAGGACCACCAATGTACTTCTGCATGTTATGTGTGCTCATCTCCAAGTCTTCCCTTATGGCCTCTCGCCTTAGCTGCTCCATGTCCTCATCGATCTCTAGTCGGACTTGGTTCTTAGGTTTAGCATCGGTGAAGGAACAAATTAATGGGATCCTGTGCATTCTCACCATTACATCCAAACTGTTGTGCAACCATGCATATGAGGCATGTATGCTACTGATGAAAGGGGTGAGTTTCTCGTAGTTATGGATCACTATTAGACCTTTTCTTTCTCTAGCTCTTCTTATGGCTTCATCTTCTTTGTTAAGTCAAGCAAGGCCCCTTTGTATTTCATTGTCCACTCTTGTACATGAGAAATAGCAGCATGTATGTTCTTGAGAGTTGAATAAACTCTTTACTCTTTTATTGTAGGCCATGTACACAAACAACTTCTTTATGCATGGTGACAAATATGTCATAGAGATTTCGCATGGTATTCTCAAGTGTTGATACTTCAGAAATTATCGATTTCTTAATCTCCCCCATTGCAAAAGCCGCATTCTGCGATGATGCTCATAGTTTTTCTATCTCTTGCATGGAATCCTACATTTCCACGCAAGTTCTTTTCAAGTTGTTCATTCTTTGTCGTTAGGTACTTAACATTTGAGCTTGTTTCTCTTGCATAGGCCAAGCTAGCTTCGGCAAGGGTCGTCGGCTGTTTCCTAGTGTCTAGCGCTATCACCCTTTCCTTGATGAATGCAAGTGATGTGTGATCATATGGAAAGTTATTTCTCCACACTTGTACAATCCTCTTATACAACTCCTCAAATGTTAGATTGTAAACATCCATGACTGGATCATCATCAAGGAGAACAACTTCTCCTTGCTCGCTCAGGGATTGTTCTAACACTAGAGGTGGCGGATACTAAGAGATGACCTCTGATGCTCTCGGCATAAGGTCAATAGCTTCATTTTGTGGCTCCTACTCTAACAACATGTCTATCACTTTGATCAGTTGCTCAATATGTTGAGGAAGCTCCCCTATCCTACATCTGTTCACTGTCTTCCTTAGTTGTCGGATATTCCAACTCATCAACCTATATGGTCGGTTTTTCTTCTATCATCACACCTTGCCTTTATTCTTATTCATGTTTCTTCCTCTCTTCTCTTTCTCTCCTCCTCAACTCATGATTTTCCTTCAACTTCTTCTTTGTCTCCTGCAGCTTCAGTTTCGTTTTGTGCAACCTATGATTTTCTCTCTTCCCTCTATCTTCTCTCTTTATCCACTTCTCCCTCTTTGCTTTTGCTCACAAAGATGCTTTCTCCATGATAGCATCTTCCCTCATATTGCATCTTTGATCTGTGTCTGGGTTCTCGGCAATCTTCCTCTTTCCCTTTTCCTGCACTGGATTGGTGCCTATTGTTTCTGTTGATGTTTCTTACTGTGTTTCTACTATCTTTAGAGTAGCCTTCCAAGTTGTTTCTATACTAACCGGCTAATGGAGTTTGGAGGCATTGTAATAGTACCTCCAAGGGTCAGCCTCTAGCCAATGAAATGTGTCGTGGATCCATGGAAAATACACCCTTGCACAGTGGTCCTTGCAAATACCATGGGGATCATACGAATTAAAGTCTTTGGTGTCGAACTCGAATTTCACTATCTCCTTAGCCTTGGCATCTGCATCCTTCAATCTCTTAATGTTGTATAATCTGATCCACAAAGGAAGAGCGGTCCATGGCGTTTTCTTCTTCCTAGGTGGTTGTAACAACCTTGGTTAAAAATTCATGTAAAAATACATAAGTCCACAGTCATGGGACACATATTCCAAGCTGAATGGTGGGAAAAACATCCTAGTGGGTATTCATTCAGTTTATTATGGCTAAGGAAATTGGCAAAAGGCTTTGGAAAGGCATGAGACATTAATTGGCAGTTTATTTATGAAAATAATGGAAAATAAGAGAAAAGGGAGGTGAAAGGTCACAGGTTGCATGTGAGGAGGAAAATGAAGGAAAATAAAGAAAATAGAGGCCTCATTGATAAAAAGGCTTCTAAGAATAAGTGGGCAGACTTGATCAATGTAAGTTTGGTAAGTTTATTTTTGGAGCTCTCTGTCTATTATCTCTCTCTCATACTCTTAGACACTTAGAGTTTTCTTGGAGAACTCTTGGAGAGTGTGGCATGCTTGGATTTTGGAGAAAGAAGGCAAAAGAAGAGAAGGAAAGTGCAAGAGGACATCGTGATTAGTAGCTACAACGGGTTTTTATTGCAGGTACTGAGTTGCATGTATTTTTTCCTCATTAGTTTCGGCATGCATGGCATATGCATGTGGTTTCTTGGCTATGATATGTCATTGACATGGATGATTTCCTGGATTGACAATGGAGTTGTCTAGCCTTGCCATTTCCTGGATAACCATGGTGTTGTGGGTTCATTCCTTTGTGTTTTTGGTTGGTTATCATGTTTCCTTTAGTTTGTGTTGAGTTATTAGTTCTTGGAGCCTTGGTTGGAAAAACATTGTGGAAGCCCTGTAATGAATTGGTTCGAGTTATTAGTCCTGGAGCCTTGGTTGGAAAAACACTCTTGAATCCTTGTAACAACTTGGGTTGAGTTACTATTACTGGAGTCCTGGTTGGACAAATGCTCTTGAGCCCTTGGTGGGTTGAGTTACTAGTCCTAGAGCCTTAGTTGGACAAATGTTTTGGAGCCCGGGAGAAGTTGTGGGTTGAATTACTAGTCCTAGAGCCTTGATTGGAAAAACACTTTGGAGATTGGCATCAGTGATGGGTTGAGTTACTAGTCCTAGAATTTGGGTTGGAACAAACACTTTGGAGCCCTGGAAGGCTTGGGTAGAGACCAATCTAATGATGGTTTTGTGATGTCCAACCATGAGGTGGAATCAATGTTTGATCGATTGAGGTATTTTGGCTTCTGGAAGCCCTAGATGGTTTTAATTGATGTGTTTTATGAGATCCCACATTAATGCTTGGAATATGGCATGGGAGTGACTTGTTGAAGAGAGATTTGGCTCAGCCATGTCTACGGTCGGGTGGAACGTGGTAGTCCCATACCAGGTTGGCTTTTGTATCAATAATATGAGGTTATTTATCCTTGTTATATCATGAGTATTATATTTGTTTATATGTGGATTATATGGCTGATGTTTCCTTGGTATTTCTGTTGTTATTATGTTGGTTATGAATATGTATTATGACAGTGGCTATGTATGGATCCCATCATGTTTTTACTTGTATATGAATGAACAATATATCCATGGCTTACTGGATGAAACAACAGCTAAGGCGATAAGGAAACAACGCCTCATAGTGAATCTCAAATGAGTATAAGACCCCTATGCTTAGATCGGTCATTTACACCTGTAGATTGCATTGTTGCCAAGTGTTTGATATAATGTCAGTCCCAGTTGTGGATGGTCAGGATTAGTCCTGGAGTTAGTCTTTGGTTTATTAGTCTTGTCATCATGTGTTTAATGGATTCCATAAGTTACATCAAGTTTCGAGCAGTTGCCAGAATTCTAGGCTTGAAAAGTGCCTTAAGTTCCCTAGACTCTAGCACAAATTTGCTGGAAATAGTCTCTGGACACAGGCATGAAATCTTATGGGATCATCTAGAGCTATCTGGATGCTCACATTCCCATAGCATGGGAGCATCCACAGAGGTTTAATAGCTTAAAAACTCAGTGGGACTCGGGAACTAGTTAGCAAAAAGGTTGGGATGGTTCTTAGGCGTCCTATTGCTGATGTTGAAAGTTTGTATGGTGTGTTTTCATTGGTTCCACTTCCTTAACATGACTTAGGAGGTATAATAATAGCATAGTAACTTCTTGTCACATGTTTACCCCGATTGGTTGGTTACTTGGGTAGATGTGGGAGGAGGGTCATTATAGAGTGGTATCAGAGCATTTTTCACCCCTCATATTGGATGCGCGGTGTGTTGGTCATGCATTCATGTCAGTTGCATATATGTTGCTTATGCTTGTAGTCCATGAGTGTATTTCATTTACATGGTGTTGATCATGGTTGTAGTGATGTCGCCATGTGAAGGTTGATGGTGTTGTTGTGGAATGTGTTATACTCCTATACCAATAGGTGTCATAGTTCATGATTGACTTGTTGAGCTCTGTAATATGTTCATTCATTTCCTTGTTGCAAAGGTTTTCCATATCATCAAAAAAAAAAATGTAAAAAAGGTAAAGAGGGTATACCCCAAAAGAAAAATCAAAGGGTAAAAAGAATAAAATGGTCAAAAAAGTGAAAGAAATGAACCCCAAACAAAGAAAGACCAAAAAAGTGTGCAAGTCCAAAATGCCACTACTTTTTCATTTTCTGTAATAAGCATTGTGTGCAGCTTGTTAATTTGTGCCACAATTGATGAATGGCCAAACAACTTAATCTTGGCTAGTTCATACTTGAATTTCCTGTTTTAGAGATAGAGAATAAAATTTGACCAAACTGTTCAATCTTGGCAGATAAGTAGATAGGTAGAATAAATAAAAAAGATCTCAACAGTTTAATCTGAGCCCTTGGAGGTAATAAATGCAGACTTAGGTAGGCTTACTATGCAAAGAAAAGAAAAGTTAGAAAGGGTTTTCCAGTTTAAGTGCACCTAAATAAAGAAGAAAAAAAGCTAGGCCAAAGTAGGCATGGTAGGTAGATGGTGTCACAGAATGATACTTGTGATTGATTATGTCTCTAAATGCGTTAATCTTTATCTATGTCACAAGTGCCAGGCCAACATTATACTTGGTGAAGCTCAAGCGAGGCAAGGTTACATAACTAACTCCCCTTCACACTTTTTCTTAATCATTTACTAACTCCCCCAAAAATATTAAGATCTGTTCTTAATATCACTCATTAAACCACTTATTCCATTTCATAAAGATCGCTTAAGTAAATCCCTATTTTATTTAGGAAATGCATTATATCGCTTGAAAAATCCATTTTCCCACTTTAACCTAAGTTTTTTAACATTATAACTTAGCGCTTTCCATTTCAAAATTCATATTAACTTTTAAACAATTATTATGTAAATCCCATATAAATGTCAACCCTTCCAGTATTATTTAATTACATATAAAACCCCAAGTATTACATATCCCGCCTCAGTTGAGTACATCTATAAACTCTGTTTAAATGAGAATTAATAAATTTGTTTGAAATTTATTAAAAACCTCCCCGCTGTGCAATAATGGGTTAATTAACCATTTGGCTTAATTAATAACCTTTCCCCCGACCAATCAAAACGCATCCGATATAATTAAAACACGTTATATCGTATCGAGCCCACAGCAGTTAACTCCCCACCATCTCTGACATCCGTCAACCGTCTGATCTCCGCCTTCACCTCCGACGGTCGACGGCGATATCGCGACCACCTTTTGACCACGCGTTAACTCGCGATCGTCAGGCGGTTTTCCGTCGTACCTCTGCCACGCGCTGCTCATTCCACCTGCTCACTCGCCCTCCACCCAAAACCACCCAGCCCCAAAAGCGGTGCGATCAAACCACTTACCACCTTCTGATAATGTCATCTGCCACGTCACCCACCACATCACTCCACCCCGCTGACATCACTCTAGTACCGCTTACATCATCCACCTATCAAATCAAAAAAATCCCGCCAACCTTCGTTTGGTTAAATTAAACGAGGAAAAACATGTTTTTCAGTGTTATACGCTGCATACAGCGCTTCGGCCATAATAACAATGTCGAGTTCATAGTGCCAATTTCTCAATGCCACCCGACCAAAAAAGCTACAACAACAAGCTCGCAGCCTCAACAAACCTGCTATTTTACAGTTTATTCCTCTTTAACGCAGTTTAAACCAACACCGAGGGAATTCCAAGCTTGTAGAAGAGAGAAATAAAAAGAGACACTGGGAGATTGCTACCCTAACCAGTGGACCTTTAGAGGCACAAATTGACAGAGGAAATATGACCAGACAGAGCTTTTTACCTGAGCAGGATGAACAGGGGTCAAAACAGGTCAAAGAGTATCAGATCACAGTCAAAGAGTATCAGTTAAGACAGGCAACCAATGCAGAGTAACTGAAGAAAACAACGGCAAACCGAAATCTTAGGGCCTGCCTCTAGCACATTCAACAAAAACAAGAGCAGCACAACATTAGTTCATCTTTTCCCTATTTTCAAGGCTAGCTGTTTCTATTTTCTTGTGAACTAGTTTTAGTCATCTTAGATATTATCTCATTCTGTTATGAGATATTTTCTTTACAAATTTTGAGCATAAATACCCCCTCCATTGGAGTATTGAGGGTGGATTCCTAGACTTTTCTGTAATATTGATTTTTTGGAATAAAGCGTTGTTGGAATCAATTGTTGCATGGCCTACTGGATGAAGAATTGAAGCAGAGGACTTGTCACAGACTTCTTGAATCAACCACTAGATCAATAAGTCCTCTATATCTTGTGTTTTAATGTTTTCTTAGTTTATTATATCATCTATGTTTCACAATCTGAATGATAAAGAAATGATTAATTTCAGAATATGCTTGATTGCACCCTGTTTTCAGTCATTATTGTTCTTTGTGTTTTCTTCAGAATTAGGATAAGTAGTGAAATCTTAATTGCTCCTGTTTCCCTAATTCTTTCATGTTGATTATTAGTTAAAGAATACTTCACTGCTCCTTATCAGTAATCATCCAATTTCCCTCTTTAAATAGGTTTAAGGATCCTTAACTGCGCTTCACCCAATTTGAGCCCATTCTATCTGTTTCAAGTCTTTATTTGTTCCATGTTTGACTATCTTGCTCTGTAAAACCATCCTCTGTTAAGAAACCAAATCCAAAAAGCCATCTTATTTGACTCCACTAGCCTAATGGACTGAAGTACTCTGTTTTACCTCTCTGCTTTATTGAATCTCACCACCCAAACTCAAACAAAACTTCAGAACCTCATAATTAGCCTAATACCTTTAAAAACAAAGCTAAATCATAAAGAGAGAACCCTCTCCTGATACAGATTGGCTAGATTTTGTACCTAAAAGATTGGTCTGTGGTTACCTCGGTCTCCTTTCTCTTTCTTACAACTTTTGGAAAAAACTTGAGTGATAACAGGATGTGTCGTCATAAGTGTATGGTTGTATATGCATTGGTTATGCATGTCGGTGTCTATATGTTGTTATGCATGCATTGTCATCGTTATAGTTATACATGTATAGTAGGTCAAACATGCAATTTGAGGTCATTGTATGCAATTAAGTCATCATGATGTCGTTCGTTATTTTGATGCTGATGTGTTTGCTAATATAGAGTAGGAAATGTAGATCATCAAAATGAGGTTGCGGCATTGGACCTCGAGGTAAAAGCATGTCATCATACATATTTGTATGTTGGGTGTGCAAGTATGTAGGTTAAGGATTGTTATATGCATTATGTTTATGTGTATTCCTTTCATTCTATTGATGTTATATTTACATTCATGATAGATGCTAGTTGATTAGTGTAGTCATATGCACATGTGTCGAATAGTCATGAATGATAGTAACCTATGGTTGCATGCATTGCTATGGTTGTTTTATGTTAGATAACTTGATGATTATGTTATATGTTGTTGATGAGTATGTTATAGGTGAACTCGTTGTTGTTATATGATAGTTAGCTTAATGATTAGGTTATATGTTGTTGATGAGCATGATATATAACATGTTGTTTTTATATGCCAGTAACTTGATGGTTAGGGTTATTACATTAAGCTCTCAATGTTATATGTACCATGCTAAACTGGATAGGCCTATGCAAATGGTTAGGGTTATGACATTCAGGTATGAGTTGATATGATGTGATATTATGTCGTACTAATCTATACTGACTGTGCAGATGTGATTATTATGTGTGAATGATAATTGTCTGAGTTTATGATGTGAACAAGTTTGTTAATTATTGTTATGGATATCATGACCTTATTTATGGTTGAATTGATATGTCGTGAAGTTATATCACACTAATCTGGATTGATTGTGAGGACAAGATAGCCTCCCTAAGATACATTAAAGTATGATTTTTCTTTTGTTGTATATTTGGTGCTTGACTGTTTAATTATGCCGTCTAGTTGTATTTAACATGGTATGTTTTCAAGTTGGTTGAATGTTTGATGAATTTCTTAACATAAGTATGTGTTCAAACGATCTTGTTTTAAGATGATTGTACTAACACATGTGTTGATATAGTTGATATGTACTTGAATGTAGTAGCTGACAGTTGTAGCATTATGTCTAATGACTCTGAGTTGACTATGGATAATGATGTGATTGTTAGTCTTGCTAAAGGTTGATTTCCAATTGATAGATATGATTATCTTGATATTTGGAATATGTGGTTGGCATGTGTAAAGAGTTGCAGGAAAACATGCTCGGTATTATCGTGACAATGTAACAATTGACATCTTTATATAACTAACAGCTGGGTGATGTGATAGTACATAGTAACCCTCAGTTGCAATAAGGTAAAAGGGTAAAATGAAGAAATTGGGAAAGAATTCCTTTGGCTATGTTTGGAAACCCTAACTCAAAGTGAATGAGTACTTTGCATACAAGAAGTCTTCTTAACCTTGATTTTGTCTGACATTATGTGGATATGTGCTAGATTCATGAACATGTATTTGATAGGTATATTAGTTAGTCTCTAGTTACGAGTGGATCTGTCAAGGGAATTTAAGTCCCTTAAGAGATGACATGGATGTGTTCAATTGCAAGAAACATGCCTGGCATGGCAAGGTAAAGTAGCTAGTGTATTGTTATGTTTATTTATGCACTGACAATTATGTGTCAATGACAGTGTGATGCAAGCGATTGGATGGAAAAGAGGTTGCCATGAAATCTCGAAGAAGGCTCAGGTTGAGCTTTCCCTTGGAAGCATTAGGAACCATGGGGATTGAGTCATGGTGTCTGTTGTTGGTGTCATTATTTTGGTCTTTTATGAATTTTTGCACTTGATTGTAGTTTTGTTTGCATCTTGTGCATGGCCATGCCACTTTTTTTGTGGTGTCATAGTGTTATTGGTTTCCATAGTTTTCTCTTGCTTGCTTCTTGGTGTTTCCTTTTATGTTTTGAGATTCTCGGGAATTGTTTGGGAAAGAGGAAATTTAATGGAGCTTGAGAAGAGCTAAATGAAACCCAACAGGTGATGTAAGGCCTAGATGAAGCTCAGTGCATGTGTAAGGGCAACTAAGGCAAGTGTATGACAACTAGTTGGATTGGTTGGGTCCATTGAGCTAAATGGATGGTGATATGACAGTCATGAGAAAGGTAATAGGAAAGGTGAAGTAAATGAATCTAAGGTGTCAGATGCCTTAGCTATGTTGGGAATGATTGTTCTCAATGTTGTGCATGGTGTGCAAAGATAAAGGGAGTTCTCTTAACCTTGACCTTATGCTATCTAGTAATTATGATATGATCATGATTATGATGATGTTTGTATATGCATACATGAGGAAAGAGACAACTCTTCAGTTTAACACAGAGGACAAAGAGTCAGAGGGATTTTATGGTGCTCTTCAACCTACGCAGGAAGAAGATATTATATATATATGGATCTTTGCAGAAGGTTTGAGGCACAACAATGAACCTTTAATGTTCGACTGTGTGGATTTTAATTTGCTTTTTCAGATTGCAGATGGCAACCACAACAATAGAAAGCATCATGGGGTACTACTACTCCTCTCCTCTCTTTTTCATATTCATCTGAAAATGATAATGGAAGATGAGAGGAGGGGAGAAGTATTATCTGTAGATGCCCTCTCTTGTTTCTTTGAAACGACAATCCACTACTAGAATTGCAGATGATGACGACAACAACAATATAAGGGAACAACAATTTGAATTATATTTTAGAATTGCTTTTGTATTTGGATGTGTGTTTGTCAAGAATATAGAGGAGTCTTTGTTGTATTTGAAATTTAACTTTGTTTGTTTTGATTATTGTAAGGGTAACGGTATGTATGTGCTTTTGTAATTGAAATTTGGGAATGGATGTCTAAGAAGAAACACGAGCACATGCATCAAGAAGCAGAACAACGCCTCAGAGTCTGAATGGTGAGAGTATTGAGTACGATGCAGTTTCTAGTGTGCTCTCTTCTTTATCGCTTTCCAAGAAGGGCATGAGTGAATACGAGCACCCCTGTTATTGGGTAAACTCATCCAGAGTTAGGTCCGCCTCCTTAACCTCGCCCTCATACACCATGATTCAGAGAACCAGGAAGGAAGATGAGATGGAAAGGAAGAAGGCTAAACAAAAATATGATTTTATTTCATTAGACTCTAGAGTTTTCTCCCAAGGTAGGTAATCTTAAAATTCGCATGAAATTTTACTGCCTTTTGTAAATAACATTCCCGAAGTGGTCTTCGTTTTCGCAGAGTCTAGAAACGTTGAAAGTTCTTATTAGAAATTTCGATCAAGGGTTATGCCAAGGCCTGAATGATGTATCATCTACGATGGGCCCAGTAACTACCCAATCTCTTATTACTACTTTACTTTTATATATATATATATATATATATATATATATATATATTTAAATATTTAATAATTATTTCTTTTCATTTTCTTCATTGTGATGGAATTATTTAAATCTATTTATACAATTAAAATTTACGATTTTCGCGATTTCAAATTAAGTCACGTTATTTTGCCCAAATGGGGAGAGCACAACCAGTTTTTGCCAAGATAGTGGGCCAGTGTTTCTGGAAAATGAATTAATATATAACACATATAATAACAATAACAAAATATATTTTTGATAAATAATAAAAAAATATTCTTACTAAATAATATTAGGAAAGTTTTTATTTTTATTTTTTGTTTTATATTAATGAGTATAAAATCTGTTGCTTGCGTCACGCGTTATTTATGCGAACACTGAAAGACGTTTTCAATTTCCTTCATGTCGACTCACGTGTTTCCGTCAAAACGAAAACGGCAGACGACAGTTCAGTTTGCTTGAGTTTGACTCATGTGGTTATCCGGGACCGGGTGAATAATATCCATATATAACTTCTTCTTTTTTTTTTTTCAAAAGGTGGAAAAACCTATCAAACTCAGTTTGTCAAACCAACAGTGAGGACAGCCATCTCTGGCTGCTATCCGCGAATGTCAGTTGACACATCACTGTTATCAAGGAAAACCACGCCACCTGAAATAACCCGCTGGTGGTCCGTAAGGGAGCAGGCTTTCACTCCTGCCAGATGCCTCTGGGTCTTGGGCCGTTAACCTGTTTCCTTACGTCCGAGGAAGACGAGCTCTTAGCCAAGCAGAAGCAGTTTTAGGGCATACTCCAGGCCCCATATCCATATATAACTTATATTACAATATTTCCATAATATTATGTGATACTTTTTCTGTCGATTGAAAAAGAAATTTTCGATAAACATGTAAGATTCCTTTAATCTTAGTACTCTATTTTCGTTATTTATCATATGAGGGTTTCATAAGGAATATTTCGCTAGACACAATCCAAACAAAAGGTAATGTTTATATTGAAAATTTAAATAATTTGAAGAATTTGATTTAATTTCTAATTTATTTTTATTTTAATTTAAAAGATATATGTTCATTTAATTTTTAAAATAAATAACTATAAAATTAATTTTACTTCAATTAACAATTATAAATTAAATAAATATTTCGTAAAAATAATAAAAATAAAATACAAATAAATATTTTATTTCAATTAACAATTTTAAATTAAATAAACATTGATAAAAATAATAAAAGTAAAATACAAATAAATATGTGAATCTAGAGAGCTAATAATTTTCATAACAAAACATTTTCCTAGAGTCAATAATTTTCATAACAAAACATTTTCCTAAAAATATAGTGATACAATGTTTCTAATATTTATATTATTGGGAAAAATTAAAACCTAAATAAATGTAAGGCTACCATATGTGTTATCTTTAACAATCAGAAAACCCTACTGTGTATAGCTACCCTATGTGTTATCTTTAACAGAAAGAAAATCCTACATGTGTATGAGTCAAAGCTTGTCTAAGGAAGAGTTTAGGTATTCTTTCATTGAGAAACATACATTTTCTTTGGTAAATGCCATGGACAAATTCAGAAATTACATTAGGTATTCTTTCATTGAGAAACATACATTTTTTTTGGTAAAAGCCATCGACAAATTCAAAAATTACATTCTTGGCAAACACACATGTTAAACTCTCTTTACCTCAAGTTAAATTCCTCCCATCACAAACTTTGCTTTCCCACTTGCACATTGGCTCGCCAAGATATTAGAACATGATTTTACAATTTCAAATTCCAAAACCATAAAGGTATGCGACTTGGCATTACATTTAACACAATATCTTGAGCCAAGTGTTTCAAGCAATGATCATAAGTCACTTCCTGCTTTGTTTGTTTTCAGTCATTGAGCAATTGATTGATGTAGCAAACCACTCCTGGTATAGTGACCTTATTTTTTATCTTCAAAACCAAAGATGTCCAGATAATTTTGAATAAATTCCAATGTAGATGTTTACACGTAGATTCTTCTAAGTATTATATTATGAACATGATGTTATATCATAAATCATATGATGGATTATTGTTGAAGACTTGAAGTGTGTAGATGATAAGGTTGATGTTAAGTTGTTATCAACCTGTCATGGTTCAACACAAGAAGATTTCCATATAGGAGGTCATTTGTTATCAACCTTTCATGGTTCAACGCAAGACGGTTTCACTGCTCATAAAATGTTCAGATTAGGTTTTTATTGCCCTACTATCTTCATTGATTGCTATAAATATGTGTAAAGATTTCCAGCAAGCAGCTAGAAGAGAGATTCCATGCTTTGCCCCATCACCGTGTAATTCTTGAATTCCCTTTCACTAAATGGGGATTGGATTTCATTGGACCTATAAATCCCCCCTCTTCTGTAGGTCACCTCTTCATTTTAACTGCCATTGATTACTTCAACTGTTCAAAAGCCATTCTTCTGAAAAATGCTCGTAATGAACAAGTAATCAATTTTTTTGGAAACTTGTATTTTCTCATGCTTTGGACAACCTCTTGAATTGAGTTCGGATTCAAGATTTCGAATAGAGGGACTACTTAAATATCTGCCCATATCACCCAGTTCTACAATCAATATCATGTCAAATATTCTACTTCGTCAACATATTACTAATCCAGGGACCTTTTGCTTATAGATGTATGAAAAGAATCACATGTAGAAGTTGTAGCTTAACTCAGAAATTTAATGTGCACACATAAAAGAAAAAGGAACACATAAAGGCACAACAAAAAGACAACAAGACTTGATAATGGAGTTCGTCCAACTCGAACTACGTCTCATAGCCCTGCTCGATCAATGGGGAGGACTTCATATATTAAATGGCATGAAAAGAAGAGAGTTACAATCATTAGTTGCATAAAAAGAGGTTATACCTCTATTCTGGACATGGCTATGAAATGGAGACCTCAGGTGGAGAAATAGATAGCACCAATGCGTCTATGGCATTGAGAGGGGCTAAAAACATATAAAACTTGTCCAAATCAGGCAAAGTGCACTATCGGCCACCTGAAAACTCTCCTACCAAATGAACTGCGTGCTGAAAATCCCTCCTCCCCTCCTTTTTCCAATCATCAGGCTTTTATATGTCTCTTTTATGACAAAGCTGCTTGAAAATCGGAGGTCAGTTTTGTTACAATGGAAACCATTCAAGTAGAAGGGTCAGCTGGTGCAACTAACCCTCTAAAATAGCCTTTTTATAGTTTAAAAGTGATAATACAAAAAAACCTGAAAAAAAAAACTGAAAATCTGACCAAAACCTTTAAAATCGGATTTCAAATATATCAAATCAGCCCTATAAATCCATCGGTTCTGATCCCGATCGCAAATCGCTATTGCTGAGGTTCATGGCCCTGTATATCAAGGAATTGTCGATCGCCGATTTACTGATTCACCGATTGCCGATTAGATCCTGGCCGTCGATCTGCTTTTCCGATCTAATGGCTGAGATTGCACGCCGTTGATCGGCGATCACAATCGCAATGGCCTAAAGGTCCGGGTCTTGTGTCTTGTGTTTCATCAACCCGATCCCCCGATGCCGACCGCTTTATGTCCCCGATATCACTGATTTCCTGCCCCCCGATTGCAATTAGTCGGAGATCGCTAATCGGGGGTTTCGCTGCCCTTGCTTCTCCACCTTTTGACTTCTCCAACCATATATCAACAATCGCAAATCTGGGGTCTTAAAGTATGCCCTTTGCACGATTTCTGATGCGATTCCCTTTTAAAGCTAACAACCCATTTTTTAAGGGAAAAATCCTCATTTTCCAAAGGAAAAAGGTGACCTTCTTTCTGCCATAACTTCATCATCTAGACTCGGATTGGAGTGTCATTTAGACCATTGGAATCAGGGTGACGAGCACTTCGATCTAATGTCAGGATACTTTCTTTTTTGCCACTTTTAATTTTGAGCTTTTCCATGCCATTGTATTTGAAGATCCACCTAGATGAATCCTCCCCATTGAGGAGATTTTGGACCGCCAAAATCTTTCCTTAGTTGATTGGAAAATGAGGGAATTGTTCCCTCACCTTTTCCTTCTCCAACCATTTGGCCTTGCTGGGGTGCATTCCCTTAAAACCCACTCGAAGGTATTCCACATCTCCTCGCTATGAAGTCCTGGTCCTTCTGTCAAGGATGATGTCTTCTGGTAACTCATCGAGATATTCTGGTGCAAAATCATCAACTGTAGGAACTGTGCCCACCTCATCTGTGTCCATGATCAATGGTGGCTCATATAGATTTAAGTTCTCCACATTCACTACTGAGTACATCTGCATATAAATTGGCAAATCAAGACGAAAGGCATTATTTCCAATCTTCTCCAATATGGTTAATGGACCATACCAAATTGGTCTCAACTTCTTCCCTTCTCCCTTCATCATGTCCTTGCTGATGTGGAATCACACTTTCTTGCCCACTTGGAATTGGTGGTCGACTCGGTGTTTGTCATGTAAATCCTTTTAACGAGCTTGAATTTTCTCCAACTACTCTTGTACTGCTTGGTGAATCAGCTGGATTCGCAGAATGAACTGCTGAGCTTTGTCCCTATAATTACATCTACTGGAGCCATCTTCCCTTCCAAAGACCATATCAAAAGGTTCCTTTGGTAGGTAACCAAAACATGTCTCATAAGGTGAACGCTGCGTAGATGAATGCACTACTCGGTTGTAGGAATGTTGTACATATGGGAGATGCTCATCCCACAACTTGGGATGTTTCTCACAATAGGCTCGTAGCAAGTGTACCACGGTACGGTTGACAACCTCTGTCTGTCCATCAGTCTGCAAATGAAATGCCGTGCTTCTTTTCAGCTTGGTCTCCATCATCTTCCACAAGCTGGTCCAAAACTCTCCAAGGAAACGGGAGTCTTGATCTGACACAATTAATGTGGGTAGTCCAAAATGGACCCTAACATGCTGAAAGAAAAGATAAGCAGTCTGCTCTGCAGGGATCTGCTTTTTACAAGGCATAAGAATACACAGCTTGCTAAAATGGTCAATGACGACAAACAAATAGTCGTGACTCTTCCTAAACAAAGGAAAACCTCCTAAAAAGTCCATTGACACATTTTCCCATGGACGACTCAGAATAGGGAGTGGTGTGTAGAGCCCGAGTTTTCTATTAGAGGGCTTTGAAACAGAACACATCACACAACCCTTTACATAGCAAACCATGATGTTTTTCATATGAGGCCAAAAACAAAATCTTTGTACATGACGTAAAGTCTTTTCGACACCAAAGTGTCCAGACACAAGAGAGGCGTGGGACTCTCAAATTACATGTACTCTTTCTCCTGTGGGGATACACAATTTACCAAAGTGATACAACAGTTTCCCCTGCAAACGATAGTTCTCCACCTGTGAACCATGAGTTAGTTTTGCATAAATCTCCTTAAAGTCATCATCGTTAGCATATTGTTCAACATAACTCTCAAAAGACAACGAAGAATTATGCAAAATAACAAAAGTAGACATAGGAGGGCGAGATAGCATGTCAACCACTTTATTGCTAGTGCCCTTCTTATACTTTATTACTAGATGAAATTGTTGAAGAAAACCCATCCACCTGAATAACAAGATTGCTGCAACTTGGTTTGTAACTGAAGGTACTACAAGTGCTTATGATCCGTATGGATGATGGTCTCCTTGCCGATTAGGTAGTGTTTCCAGTTTTTCACACTCTGCACCAAGGCATAAAGCCCTTGTCATAAGTGGGATAGTTTATCACAACTTGAGAAAACTTCTCATAATGGTAACAAATCGGCTTCTTTTCCTGCATCAGTACAACTCCCATGGCATAACCGCTGGCATTGGTTTCGATCTCGAATGGCTGTTGGAGATCGGGTAAGGCTAAGACTGGCACGGTGCTGATATTTTCCTTCAATGTTTCAAAGGAATTCTACTGTCTTCCTCCCTATTGGAAGACCTATTTCACACTTGTCAATGTGTGCAAAGGTTCTACAATAACAGATAAATTAGCAATAAATCTCCTCCAATACTGGACTGCACCTAAAAAGCTACGGACCTCAATTACACTAGTAGGCTTAGGCCAATTTACAATTGCTTCAACTTTAGAGGGATCAATTTGTAACTGCCCATGACCAACAATATGACCTAGTAACCCAAAGAGGTTTTCCCAAACTCACACTTTGACAATTTTACAAAGAGTTTTTATTTTTTCAGTACATCAAGCACTTTATTTACATGACACACATGTTCAACCCAACTCTTATTAAGGACAAGTATATCATCTAAATATACAAGAACAAATTCATCAATGAAAGGCCTAAAGAGATCATTCATGACTCTTATAAAGTGGTTGGAGCGTTGCAAAGTCCGAATGGCATAACCATCCATTCGAACAGCCCCTGTTTGGTCTTGAAGGCAGTTTTCCACACGTCTTACTCTCCAATTCAGACCTGCTGATAACCACTGCGCAAATCCAATTTTGTGAAATAAATAGCATTCTTTAATTGATATAATAAGTCATTAATGCATGGAACAGGGTAGCAATTTTTCACCGTAATTTTGTTTAGCGTGCGGTAATCCACGCACATCCTCTAGGTGTCATCTTTCTTTGGCACTAAGACAATCGGTGAACCACACGAAGAATTGTTGGGCTTGATGACCCCTTGGTCCAGCAATTCCTGCACATGTTTCTTGATTTCCTCCATCTCAATAGTCGACATCCTATACATGCCAATATTTGGCAAAGGAGCATCATGCTGCAAATGGATTTCATGTTGGATTTCCCTCTTCGGAGGTAATCCCTTCGGTTCCTAAAATAGATCATCATAATTAGAAATTAATTCAGATAATTCATGTTTATGTTCCTGATTGCAACCCTAGAAAGCATCAGCTAATTCTGCCTCTTTTTCCCTTACAACCATAAGCATGCAACCCTTACTGGAATTCACCAGTCTTTTCATTTGTCCAACGCTTACAAGGCTGGCATTGATTTTATTTTGATGAGCCCTTACTATATATTCTACCCCATCTTTTGTGATTTGGTATTTGTTTTCATGACGGAAAAAGACTGCCTTTCTATCATACATATATGGACTCCCTAACACCATGCCATAGATATCCAATGGTATTACATCCAGTTCTACTTCATCCACTAGCTTAGAAGCAATCACAAATTTGACTTTACATTGCTTGGTGACATTCAAGTTTGCTTTATCATGTATCCATCCAAGCAGGTAAGGTTTCGGATGTGGTTTTGTTTCTAAGCCGATTTTCTTTACCAGGGATTCTGCAATTAAGTTTTCTTGAGACCCAGTATCAAACAAAGTTTCAACTTTAATATGATTTACCACAACTCTGATATGAAATAGTTCAATTCTCTTTTGATCATTAGGAAGGGACTTATTTACAGAACTATTGCCTTCATGTGATTCAGAATTAACATGAGGTGTAAGAGTACCTTTTGTTCCCATCGCTGTGATTAATGCTTCATCTCTGGAATCCGATCCAAGGTCTTGCTGTGTTGTTGCCACTGTCTTCTACTTCCCTTTTCCTCCATACTTCTTTGGACGCTTTTCTGGGTGTTTCTTCCAACAGTGATCATCATCGTGGCCTTCCTTTTTGTAGTGATTGCAATACGACCTTTCTCCTTCTTTGGCTGTTACCGTCTTCTTCTCCTTTCCTTTCCATTTCGCTTTGGATTTGCCATTGGGAGGTTTGAAAGGTGGTTTTCTGGAATGATCATCTCTTTCATTTTTTCCCCTGTTCTCAATATGAATTTCCTTTACGCTGGTTATGTCAATAGTGGTTGGTTCAAACAACAACAATGAATGTATAATGTAGCTATGCAATGAACCAATATACTTAGTTACAACTTCAGGTGTATCAAGTGGAATACTCGAATTCAGTGCTTACTTTCTAAACTCCTCTGTAAAACTTTGAACATCCTGACCTTTGCCTTGTCTTAAATATTTCCAATTCATCAAAGCTTTTTGCTTGTATCCTAAGGGATAAAACTGTTCCTTTATCGTAGAAATAAAATCAGGCCATGAGGAAAAGAGGTTACCCACATTCTTACTACACTATAATTTGCTCTCACACCAAATGAGAGCGATGCTTCTCAGCCATAGAGAGGCCAACTGAATCTTTGCCACATCCTCCACGATCTGCTAAATCCTGCAGTAGACCTCAAGCTACCTAATCCAATTATTAAGCTTTTTTGCATTGTTTTCACCATTAAACATGGGAAGATCAAATTTAACATCTAATTTAAAGAAAGGTTTCTTAGACGCATCCTTTGAATTTCTATGATTACGGTGGTGAGAGGAAGGAGAACCTTCACTCCTGGAAGGAGAAGGAGGGGGTTCTTCTCCACCATTCCCATGTGCTGAACCTTGTTCTTCTGGGTTTCTCTCCTCTGCGTTTTCCAGCCTTAAAACCAACTGACTGATATTCTATACTATTGAATAGAAGGTCTTTCTAAAATTGTGCTCCTCTTCAAGATGAGCTTCATCTTCTACCATGTTTCTCCTTCGATGTGCACACCTCGCTTTAGGATCTAAAGGCTCTAATTCCCCTTTGCCTCTTCGGAGTTTGTATCTTGTTAGCATAAAAATATGCAATTCACATCTAAAAAGACCTGCTCTGATACCACTTGATCCAGGGATCTTTTGCTTATAGATGTATGACAAGAATCACATGTAGAAATTGCAGCTTAACTCAGAAATTTAATGTGCACACATAAAAGAAGAAGGAACACACAAAGGCACAACAAGAAGACAACAAGACTTGATAACTGGGTTCATCCAATTCGGACTATGTCTCCAGGTCTTGCTCGATCAATGGAGAGGCCTTCATATATTAAATGGCATGAAAAGAAGAGAATTAAAATCATCAATTGCATAAAAAGAGGCTATACCTCCATTCTGGGCATGGCTGTGAAATGGAGACCTCAGATGGAGAAATGGACAGCACCAATGTGTCCATGGCTTTGAGAGGGGCTGAAAACATATAAAACTTGTCCAAATCAGACAAAGTGCACTATCGGCCACCTGAAAGCTCTCGTGCCAAACGAATTGCATGCTGAAAATCCCTCCTCCCCTCCTTTTTCCAATCATCGGGCTTTTATATGTCTCTTTTATGACAAAGTTGCTTGAAAATCGGAGGTCAGTTTTGTTACAATGGAAACCATTCTGGTAGAAGGGTCAGCTGGCACAACTAACCCTCTAAAATAGCCTTTTTATCGTTTAAAAGCGATAATACAAAAAAACTTGAAAAACACCGAAAATCCAACCAAAACCTTTAAAATCGGATTTCAAATATATCAAATCATCCCTATAAATCCATCGGGTCCTATCCCAATCGCAAATCGCTATCACTGAGGTTCATGGTCCTATATATCGAGGAATCACGGATTTGCCGATTCGTAGATTGCCGATTAAATCCTGGCAGTCGATCTTCTTTTCCAATCCGACGGCTGAGATTGCACCTCGTTGATCGGCAATCGCAATCACAATGGCCCAAAGGTCTGGGTCTTGTGCCTTAGGCTTTGACGACCCAATCCGCCGATGCCGACCGCTTTATGTCCCTGATATTGCTGATTGCCTACCCTCCGATTGTGATTAGTTGAAGATCGCTAATCAGGGGTTCCACTGCCCTTGCTTCTCTGCCTTTTGAATTCTCCGACCCGATATATCAGCAATCACGGATTGGGGGTCTTAAACTCTACCCTTTGCACGATTTCCGATGTGATTCCCTTTTAAAGCTAACAACCCATTTTTTTAGGGAAAATTCCTCATTTTCCAAAGGAACAAGGTGACCTTATTTCTGCCATAACTTCATCATCCAGACTCGAATTGGAGTGTTGTTCACACCATTGGAATTAGGGTGATGAGCACTTCGATCTGATGTTAGGATACTTACTTTTCTACCACTTTGAATTTTGATCTTTTCCATGCCATTGTATCTGAAGATCCACCTAGATCAATTACCCACAGGGTAATGGTTTAGTTGAATCTACCATCAAAAATCTTATTATAATCTTGAAGTGGTTAATTAATGACAAACCACATACTTGGCACACCATGTTGAAATTTGTGCTATGGGAAGATCACATCACCATTAAATTCAGCACAGGTGCTTCTCCCTCCTGTGGGAGGGAACATCATGGTTTATGTCTCTTAGTCCCTCTTCTTGTTGCCCATGCTTCCCTCCCTTTGGACAACATGTAACATACTCTTTTACAATCACTTACCTTATGCATAACCAAAGATTCTGAATTCTAACTAGCTTTGCAAGTCTCTCTGTGAAAACACCAATGTTGACCATGATAAACACTAATTAAACCCACAAATCATTGGACATTTCAAATATTAACCTCTCCTATAATTATTTCTTGAAACACCTAGTAGGTTGGATCCCTCTTAAGAATTCATGGCCATAGATTATTAAACTATTGTGAAGAGGATTCACTTCACAATCATTGTGTAAAGATGGTTGTCCTAAGGTCACTTGTCATGGGTTTCAAAAACAAACATTAATGTTTAATTATAGTGTAATGTGGAAAATGGGTAAGGTTTATGGTGGGATTGATGTAATGTTATAACCTAATCATTGTTTCATATGTTTGTGATTAGATGTGATCTTTATACGCTGCAATATACATAAATATGTATTATAGTCATGGATAAACATTTTATGGCGTAGACGATGGGTTATATATGATTATTACTTAGGGCTTTACGACATGTCTCGGCACTCGGTATATAATATAATTACATGCGGTAGTTGGATCGATTTGATTCCCGAGTAACCTGGAGGATTATGGTATGTATTTGGCAAGGGTATCCAGTGTTTGTTTTGATTGGCATTGCATTTTAAATGGTATGGTTATGACCTGTCAACAATCAAATTTGATAATTGCCGGCATAAAATATATGTTTGCGGAGCATCTAATATAATTTCATAACTTGAAACATATTTCTGAGTATCGTTAGTCGGATTATTTTCACCAGAAAGTTTGTATTGTTTCATGCAATGTGACTTTGGCAGCGGTGTTTAAAACTATGCGATGTGCACATGACTCGGTGTGCTTTCCAACCCTTTATTCATTAATAATGTTGTTTTGAATTATATCAATATGATATGTTGGCTATTGACATGGAATTCTTTCACCAATTTGATTGGTTAAATCTTTGTTCTGGCTCTGATTCAACCCATCTCTATAGTTAATCTGTTGTATAGTGTCTATCCTCATCATCATTTCCCACTCGAACACACATGGTTGGCATGTATAGACGTGGTATGGGAAACATAACTCAATTAATGAAGCATGCTTGCATTTCTTTCTTTCATTTACTCCACTACCTCGAGTTGAGAACTTCGATTCTTGTCGATTTACAAAACCCTCCAATGTGGTCATTCTCATTATTTTACAATTCTTGTTTCTCTGCAAGCGAATCCGAGTGGTCAGTAAGTGCTTACCTTTTTTGGATTTTGAAGTTTGATTACATGGATTAGAGGTGGTTTTTGTAGATTCAATTTCTCGTTGTACCCTCACTGCTCACCAGGTATGTACAAAATTGTTTTCATTTGCTTTCTTTGTGAACTACGCCGAGTTTTTCCCCTTTTTAGCCTGCTCCCTTTTGGTGTCTGCATGCAAATGTATATGTATAGTCCCTCTCTCACTTGGCGATGAAATTCATTTTTCAATCTGGTGTGTCAAATATAGGTTCAGTCATGAGTTTTTGCCTAACTTTTTATGATGTTTTCCCTGTGCATTATGACTAAAAACCATGGAGGCCTCAGGGCCTTGGGCTTATACTATCTGGCATTACTTAAAAGGCTCAATCATGATGGCCATGAGTCGATCCCAAGAAACTCATAGCTATGCAATATTGGCCCCATCCAAAAACCCTGAATAAGTTCCATTAATTCTTATGAATGGTAGGGTACTACATGAAGCTTTTGAAAATAATGGAATACTTGTTTATCCCTTAACCACGGTACCCAATAAAAATACTTTTGTTTGGAATGAGGTCATTGAAATATCCTTCTCACCTTTAAAATATACCATGTGACCAATCCCAATATTAGTTGTACCAAAGTTTACTATGATTTATTTCTTCAAATGTGGTGCCTCTTGTAATGGATATAGGGTAGTACTCATACAAGAATGGAACCCTTTGGGATTCACTTCTAAGTAATTTCATGACCCCAATTTGTGTAAATTCACACATGAAAAATAAATGATTGTCATCATGCAAATTGTAAACATGTGGCATGCATACCTTATTGGGTGATGCTTCCAAATTAAGACTAACTATCATAGTCTAAAGTTCTTGAATTAAGGTTGTCTTCACCAGAATAACATAAGTAGGCCACCAAGCTACTAGGGTATGAATATGAGATTATCTATAGTAAAGATAAACAAAATGTTGTAACAATTCCTTATATTTATCCTTTCAAAGATGGTTTAAGGAAGCTGGTCAAGAATTTTTGGAAAATGACACTATCATTAAACTCATCCATGGGCTTTAGGAAGATCCCAACCCTCCTAAGGAGTATAGGTTGAAACTAGATACACTATAATATGAAAAAGAACATTTTTCTAATAAAGTATTATTCAATAGAACAAAGAATCATAGAAGAATTTTATTGATCTGCTACATCAAGCCACTCTTGATCTCATAAAACATATGAATGAACTAAATTCTCACTCTTTTGGGAGGGAATGGAAACTGACATCTGGGATTTTGTAGCCAAATGTGACACTTGTTAAGGAAATAAAGGGAAAATAGACATGTGGGTCAACACTATTATGGATTTAATAATGGAATATATAAAGAAAAATAACATATATGTAGTCATGGTGATAGTTAGTCTCTCTCCAAATATGCTCTTTTTGTTAGAAAATTATATATTACAAAGCAATGGAACACATAAAATATATTGTATAAATATAAACACATAAAACACATAAAACAAGAGAGACACAGATATGTGGTTCACCCAATTTTGGGCTACGTCCACGGAGAAACAATCAGTTTATCATGTTATATTATCCAGCAAAATGAAGAGATACAACCTACAACAGATCCATTGTAATTACCTCTTCGCTCTCACACAATCTCCTCTCTCTTTCTTGCTCAGAATACATATCTACATAGACGCAAAACAATTCCCTCATATATAGTGAGGGGTTGCCTTCTAGGGAAAAAGGGCCCTAAATTAAACATAACTTTTACCGTCAAATCTTCGCCTAATGAACGACCCAGATTGACTACGAAATTACAACATTTTACAAGGCAATTTTACATCTATTTTTACCTTTGGAGGTGTTGTCCCCAATTCCTCCAATGGGGGGGCTCCAAATAATCATCGTTGCTCCCCCTAGACCCCCCTGGCGGTGTACATTTTACAGGCAGAGTTGTCGCCACATTAAAAACTGGGGTCCAATGCGGAGATACTTCTAAATAAAGAACATAATCAGGCTCCACACCCAACAATCTCCCAAATTATAAAAACTCCGCCATTTCTTAATTTCTTGGATAATGACTCCACTTTGGACCTAGTTAATTCTCATCTTCTTCATCATACTTGAAGCCCAATTGAAATTGAGCAGAATCGTAGTTTCTCCTTGGTTACAACTTTTGTTAACATATCTACAGCATTCTGGCTAGTGTGTATCTTTTCCAGTTTCAACTATCCATCATCCAATGCTGACCGTATGAAATGGTACTTAAGCTGTATATGTTTAGTATTGGAATGAAATGCACAGTTCTTTGCAAGATGTATGGCACTTTGCCTGTCACTGTATAGCCTGCCCAACTCTTGCTTCTTACCCAATTCATCCAGAAACCTTTGTAACCAAATCATTTATTTACTAGCCTCTGTAGCAGCAACATACTCTGCTTTCGTTGTTGAGAGTGCAACAATGCTTTGCAGTTTTGAAATGCAACCGATAGTTGTTCCACCTTCAGTAAACACATACCCTGTGGTGCTCCTCCTATTACCTCTATCAGCCACCATATATGCATCAACATATCCTTGTAGAGCAATGTTTGAACCCCCAAAGCATAATTCTTGATTTTTGGTACCTCTCAAATACCTGAGAATCCACTTCACTGCCATCCAATGTTCTTTTTCTAGATTGTTCATGTACCTGCTTACAACTCCCAATGCATGTGCAATATCAAGCCTTGTGCAAACCATTGCATACATTAAGCTTCCAACTGCTGATGCATATGGAACTTTAGACATATAATCCATTTCTTCCTGAGTCTTGGGACACATTTCCTTACTTAGTTTGAAATGGCTAGCCAAAGGTATACTAACTGGTTTTGTATTCTGCATATTAAATCTTTTCAACACCTTTTCTATGTACTCACTCTGAGACAATGTTAATTTTCGATTCTTCTTGTCTCTAGTTATTCTCATACCAAGGATTTGTTTTGCAGCACCCAAATCCTTCATTGCAAATGAGTTTGCCAATTTTATTTTGAACACATTTATTTCCTGCATGTTAGAACCTGCAACAAGCATGTCATCTACATACAATAATATTATAATATAGTTGCCATCATTTTTCCTTTTGAGATAAACACAATGATTAGAGTGACATCTAGTATAACCTTGTTCAGACATAAACCTATCAAATTTTAGATACCACTGCCTTGGAGCCTGTTTTAAGCCATACAAGATCTTCTTCAACCTGCACACTAGTTTCTCCTTTCCTTTTACCTCATATCCTTGTGGTTGCCGCATATATATCTCTTCCTCCAAATCCCCATGGAGAAAGGCGGCCTTTACATCTAACTGCTCAAGATGCAAATCTTCAGCTACTACTAGACTTAAAATGGTTCTGATTGAAGTCATTTTAACAACAGGAGAAGATATCTCATCAAAGTCTATACCATTTTTCTATGCAAACCCCTTTACCACAAGTCTAGATTTATACCTTTTTCTACTTCTGTCTTCTTCCTTCAACCTGTAAACCCATTTATTCTGCAATGTTGTTTTACCTACAGGCAACCTGACTAAGTCCCAAGTCTGGTTATGTGCTAAGGAGTCCATCTCTTCTTTCATTGCTTGCTCCCACTTCTTCCTAGTTTCTATCTGCATTGCATCTTCATAACATTCTTCTTCACCAGAATCAGTGAACGATACATATAATAATGAAGAAGAGTATCATTCAGGGGGTCTACTTATCTTGGTAGATCTTCTAGCACCACTTTTAGGCATTTGAGGTGCTTCTTGTTGTTGTTGTTCTGGCCATTGATCATTATGATTTTCAAGCACCTTCACTTTTTTGTGATCTCATCAAGCACTGTATATTCTCTGTTTTCTTTTTCCTATTTGTTTTCCTACATCTAATCCTTATACAAAACCTTTTCATTGATAATGACATCTTTTCTCCTAATGATTTTGTGTTTTTCATAATCATAAAAGCAATAACCAAAATCATTAACACCGTATCCAATAAAGGTACATTTCTTTGATTTTGCCTGAAGCTTTGTTCTATTTTATTTATTAATGTGGACAAAGGCTTCACAACCAAAAGTATTTAAAAATGAGTACTTTACCTTTTTACCTGTCCATGCCTCCTATGGAATACCACCATCCAAGGAACTTGAAGGCCCTCTATTTATTAGAAAAAAAGAAGTATATACAACATCTGCCCAAAATTGTAAAGGAAATCCTGCATGCAATCTCATGCACCTTGCATGCTCCATGCTTTTTCTATTCATCCTTTCTAACACATTTTCTTGTGCTGTTCCTGGAAATTTCTTCTCTCTGTGAATTCCATTCTCTGAACAATACCTATCAAACTCTTTGCTACAATATTCACCTCCATTCTCTGATCTGAGACACTTCAACCTTTTTCCTGTCTCATTTTCAACCAATGCTTTCCACTTCTTGAAAGTATCAAATACATCAAATTTATTTCGAATGCAATAAATCTAGGTTTTTCTAGTTGCATCATTAATAAAAGTAACATAATAACGAGAGCCACCGAGAGATGATACCTGAGAATGTCCCCATACATCTGTATGCACTAGCTCTAATTTTTTACTCTTCTTTTATTTCCCAACTCTTTGGAATCTGAGTCTCTTTTGTTTTCCATAAACACAATTCTCACAGAATTTTAAATCAACATGCTTCGAACCTAGAAACAAATTTCTTGAGCAAAGAATTTGCATCTCCTTCTCACTCATGTTCTCGAGCCTATGATGCCACAATGTCGTATCTTCTCCTATAGAGGTTAAAGCATTAACAAAATTAGAAATACCATTTCATAAATACAATGTACCAACCTTTTCTCCTTTTTCTATTACCAGGGCTCCTTTAGTGACCTTACATGTTTTATCTGTAAAAGTAGTTACACAACCTTCACCTCCAACTACCCTGTCAAAATTAGATTTTACTTCAGATTTGGAACATGTCTTACCTCCTTCAACAGCCATTGATTTCCATTCTATTGTTTTATGAAAACTATATCCATTCCAATGATTTTACAGGGCTTATCATCACCCGATCGAACCTGTCCAAAATCTCCTTGAACATAATCATGAAAATGTTTCCTATCAGGTGTGGCATGGAATGAGGCCCCTGAATCTACCACCCAGGTATAAATAATATTTTCTAATGAAAGAATCAAAGCATCTTGCAACACATCACTTGTCACATTCACTTCATAATTGTTTTCTTGATGCGCGTCTCCTTCTTTTCCCTTCCGAGACTTGCAATCTTTCTCTAGGTGTCCTTTCTTCCCACATTTCCAACACACTATCCCTAATCTAGACTTGGATCTATGTTTCCTTGAATTAGTGTGATATCCTGGGCTCTTTCCTCTCTCCATTTTTATTCCCCTAGTCTCTGCAGTCAAAGCATTACCTGATGTCTCACAAGAGCTTTTCCATTGCATTTCCTTGCTAAGGATTGCACCGAAAACATCGTCAAACTTTAAAGTACTAGATCCAGATACAAAGTTACTAATGGCCATAACTAAACCTTTCCAACTTTCTGGTAATAAGCATAGAAATAACAAAGCCCTAACTTCATCATCAAAATTTACCCCTACATAACTTAACTAACTGGTAACTGTATTAAATTCATTTAAATGATCAGCAATAGATCCATCTTCTGACATCTTCATATTAAATAAATGCTTCATAAGAAATACCTTAATTGAGGCCAAGGGTTTTTCATATAGTTTGGGCAATGCCAACATTAAACCCTTCATTGTCATTTCCTTTGAAATATTAACGGAAACCGATGCCGCTAAGCACAACTGTATTGTTCCAAGTGCCTTTCTGTAGAAAATGTCCCATTTTGTGTTTGTCATACATGTTGTCTTGTTTGTCTTTCCGCTCAATGGTAGGTACAAATCTTTCTGATACAAATAATCTTCCATCTGCATCTTCCACAGCTGGTAGTTTTGGCCATTAAATTTTTTGACCCTAAACCTACCATCTTCCACCATTGGTCTCACTCGAACTAGGAACCCTTCTCTCCTGCGAGTTTATCAGCCAAATAGACCTTCGACTCTGATACCAATTGTTAGAAAATTATATATTACAGAGCAATGGAACACAAAATATATTGCATAAATATAAATACAGAAAATTCATATAACAAGAGAGACATAGATATATGTGGTTCACCCAATTTTGGGCTACATCTACTAAGAAATGGCCAGTCCTTCCTGTTATATTATCCAGCAAAATGAAGAGATACAACCTACAGTAGATCCGCTTTAATTCCCTCTTTGCTCTCACACAATCTCCTCTCTCTTTCTCACTCAGAATACAGATCTACATAGAAGCAATACAATTCCCTCATATATAGTGAGGGGTTTCCTTCTAGGGCAAAAAACCCTAAATTAAACATAACTTCTACCGTCAGATCTTCGCCTAATGAACGACCTAGATTGACTATGAAATTACAACATTTTACAAGGCAATTTTACATCTATTTTTAGCTACGGGGGCACTTCCCCCAATCCCCTGCCAAGGGGGGCTCTAAATAATCATCGTCTCCCCCTGGACACCCTTGGCGGCATACATTTTATGGGTGGAGTTGTCGTCACATTACAAACTGGGGTTCAATACGACGATACCTCTGAATAAAGAACATAATCGGGCTCCACACCCAACACTTTCTTTACCATATCCATTCACCTCTCCTGAGTTTCCCAAGTCATTCTTGATTAGAATTAAGTTACAAAAAAAATTCACTAATAAATTATTCTAGAAAGTGTTTAAACTATGAACTATAGGGTATCAACTACAAATGAACACTATATATCACCAATAAACATATGGTGAAACTGAAGTGTTCAACAAGTTCCTAAAAAATCATCTAAGTTGTTTTGCCTTTAAAAAACATAGTAATGGATATGATGACTTGGCCTCATAAAATGGTGCGAAAATGTGCTTAAATTTTTTATCCAAATTAAATTTTAAATTGATTTTAAAAATAGCCTTTTAAATAATATAATATTCATATTTCATTAGAAATTTATTACAAAATTAAATTATTTTTTACACTTTTCCTATTTCAATTTTAGTTAGTTACATAAGTGCATAAAAATAAATGGAAATAAAACAAAAATACTTGTGATAAAAATGAAATTAAATAAGATACTAGAGGAATGTTGGGCTTTCCCGTATTAGAAACGAATGGCACTATCAAGAATGTTGATCAAGAATGTTTGGAAAATGTCACTATCTGTAATATTCCCTTTTTTGATCTGGTCAAAATGGAAGGAATCTATCTATGGTATTTCGAGAGTCCAAGGAAAATAATAAAATATGGTCTTTAGAGATTCCATCAACTATAATAGGGGATAAAGCTAAGCATTTAGATTATTCGGGTTTATCTATCTTGTTGTGTTTTTCTTTAGAACTTGGGATGACTAGTTCTAGTTTGATCTCAGGGATGAAAACCATGGGTGTTATTTTTTCTGGTAGATCCATCCAGGGTCCATGATTGTACTTCAGTGAACTTGTCTTCTCTTTTGATAAGGAGTAGTAGATGCCATTGCAAGTTTTGATTGCAATTGCTTTTAACTAGAACACCTAGATGTACCAAATTGGTTGATTATTTCGTTGTTTGGGATATTACACTATCATTAAACTCATCATGAGCTTTAGGAAAATCCCAACCCTCCTAAAAAATATACACTAAAACTAGATACATTATAATATGAAAAACACATTGTTCTAGTAAAGTATTATTCCTTGAAACAAAAAATTAAAGAAGAATTTTATTCATCTACTGTGAAGCCATTCATGAATTCATCAAACATATGAATGAAATAAATGTTCACTCTTTTGGGAGGGAATGGAAACTAATATCTAGGATTTGTGTCCAGATAGGACACCCAAGGAAATAAAGGGAAAATACACATGTGTGTCAACATCATTGTCGATTTAATACTAGAATATCTAAGATCAAGTAACAAATATGTAATTATGCTGATAATTGATCTCTTTCCAAAAATGCTTTTGTTTGGAATGAGGTCGCTGAAATATCCATCTCATCTTTAAAATATACCATGTGACCAACCCCAATATTAGTTGTACCAAAGTTTACTATGAATTTTTTCTTCAAATGTGGTGCCTCTCATAATGGATATAGGGTAGTACTCATACAAGAAAGGAACCCTTTGGAAGTCACTTCTAAGTAATTGCATGACCCCAATTTGCGTAAATTCACACATGAAAAATAAATGATTTTCATCATGCAAATTGTAAACACTTGGCATGGATACCTTATTGGGTGATGCTTCCAGGTTAAGACTAGCTATCATAGGCTAAAGTTCTTTAATTAAGGTTATCTTCACCAAAATAATATTAGTGGGCCACCAAGCTACTAGTGTATGAATATGAGATTATTTATAATAAAGATAAGCAAAATGTTGTAGCAATTCCTTATATTTATCCTTTCAAAGTTGGTTTAAGGAAGCTGGTCAAGAATTCTTAGAAAATGACACTATCATTAAACTCATCCATGGGCTTTAGGAAGATCCCAACCCTCCTAAGGAGTATAGGTTGAAACTAGATACATTACAATATGAAAAAACATTGAAAGAAACATTGTTCTAGTAAAGTATTATTCCTTAGAACAAAGAATCATAGAATAATTTTATTGATCCGCTACATCAAGCCACTCTTGATTTCATAAAACATATGAATGAACTAAAAGCTCACTCTTTTGGGAGGGAATGCGAACTGACATCTAGGATTTTGTCGCCAAATGTGACACTTGTTAAAGAACTAAAGGGAAGATAGACATGTGGGTTAGCATTATTATGGATTTAATAATGGAATATCTAAAGCAAAACAACATATATTTAGTCATGGTGATAGTTAGTCTCTCTCTAAATATGTTATTTCTTTAGAACTTGGGATGACTAGTTCTAGTTTGATCCTAGGGACGAAAACCCATGGGTGTTATTTTGTCTAGTAGATCCATCCGGGATCCACGATTGTATTTCAGTTAATTTTTCTTCTCTTTTGATAAGGAGCAGTGCATGCCATTGCAAGTTTTGATTGCAATTGTTTTTAACTAAAACACCTAAATGTGTCAAATCAATTGATTATTTCGTTGTTTGGGATATTACACTATCATTAAACTCATCATGAGCTTTAGAAAGATCCCAACCTTCCTAAAGAGTATGCGCTAAAACTACTCTATACATTATAATATGAAAAACACAATGTTCTAGTAAAGTATTATTCCTTGAAATAAAGAATTATAGAAGAATTTGATTCATCCGGTGTCAAGCCATAATTAATTTCATGAAACATATGAATGAAATAAATTCTCACTCTTTTGAGAGGGAATGGAAACTAGCATCTAGGATATTGTGGCCAGATATGACAACTGCCAAGGAAATAAAGGGAAAATACACATGTGGGTCAACATCATTATTGATTTAATATTGGAATATCTAAGGTAAAGTAACAAATATGTAATATTTATGGTGAAGTAACAAATATGTAATTATCTTGATAATTGATCTCTCTCCAAATATGCCTTTTATTTCCCTATCACGTCCATTTACCCTTTTTTAATAAGTCTTTCTTGATTAGAATTTTAAGTTACGCGGAATAACAACTTTAGTTGCTTTTTTATGGGGACACTATTTTCACTACTAAATTATTGTAGGAGCTATTTAAATTATAAGGTACCCAATTACAAATGAGCACTATATATCACCACTAAACATATATTCAAAGTGTTTAACAAGTTCCTAGAAAACCATCTAAAATGCTTTGCTTTTAAAAATCACACAAATAGATATGACCGCTTAGCCTCCTAAAATAGTGAAAAAATGTATTTAAATATTTATATTAAATCACAATTCTTTTTAACACTTTTCTCATTCGAATTTCAATTAATTAAAAACACCATATGTGCTTAAAAACAAATGGAAATTTAACAAAATTACTTCCCATAAAAACAAAATAAATGGGAGAAGGTGGGAATTTTGAGCTCTCTGTATTAGAAACGAAATGATATGCAAATGCAATGGGAATATTCACAACAATCTCCATACGTTGAAATTAAATATCATTCTTATACTAAATATGAGAGTGGAAACGAACTCACGGAGAGAATAGTCACTAAGAGTTGATGTACATGCACCCTTTGTACCCTTCGCAGGATCAGATGCCTAGGCCAATATCGTTTCTCATGAAATTGTCATTTCTCCTTACACTGCCCTTGAAACCCTAATTCCTTTCATAAACATGGGTGATCTTCCAATGAGAATGGGTGATATTTAAGTGTTTCTTAGAGTGATATGTAGTATTTGTGTGTGAAGTTGTAACAATGTTTGATGGAGACTATTAACCCAATAAGTTTTGGGATTTCTAGGTGGCAGTCTATCAACTGTGAGGTACCATCAATCTGAATTGTTGGCCAGCTTAATCCATGAGCCATGTCATATATATAGAAATTCAGAACCAAAAAAAGCCCTACAATCGGCTTAACTCCTTCCCCTTAGCCATAATTATTTAATTAATTAAATAACAAACACACATAGAAATATACGAAAATTGCCTTCAACTCAACTCATAGTCTATGAAGAGAATGAAAGAAGGACAAAGTAATTTAAAATGTAATAAGAATCGAAGGAGAATCTTCACTCCTTAAAAAGCCAGGAAGAAAAAGGAATGGAATATCTAATCATTCAAGAAAAGAAAGGAGCAGACCTAGCATAGCGTAGATGTAAGGGTAAATGGTTTTACTTTTTTTTTTATTAAAATATTTTATAAGGATCATCATGTCATATTTTCAAATTTGGAAAAAGGAAAATGGTTTTGGAGGGCCTTATTTATAAAAATTGTTGGGAATATAAATGATAGATAATGACACATTTGGTGAATATCAATCACATTTACTAATGTGGTTGTGTTAGTAAATAATAGGAGGAAAATGTTTTTTGTTCTATATTAATTAATATAAAATTTGTTGCTTACATCACACGTTATCTCACGGAACACTGAAAGAATTTTTTAGTTTCTTGAATTTCAACTCACATGAAAACGGGGAGATGACAAACCTTTTAAAATAGTGGAAAATGCATGGATTTCCTTACTTTCTAGCAAATGGTGGAGGAATTATATATATATATATATATATATATATATATATATATATATATATATATATACATATACATATACATATACATATCTACATATACATACACACACACACACACACACACACACACACACACACACATATATATACATATATACACATATATATGTATATATATGTGTATATATATATATATATATATATATATATATATATATATATACTCCTCTTCTCTCCATAGAGTGAACAAGTTATTACTCCTCATTATGGAGTAGTACAACAACAATAATGTTGAGAAATCTAGGGTAGAGTAGCACTTAGGTTTCTTTACTTGATTTCTCTTTAATATTTGACACTTTCCTATGTTATTAGATTAGGGAATCATTATTATTAATTTTTTTTCAATCATCAAGACATATTCCAATAAGAATATCATAATGTAAACAAAAGAACACTAGAGATGGGTGCCAAACTAGGGAAAAAAAACCCCACAAGGGGAAAAACCCGAAAAATATTCCTTATGGAATCAATTCAATGAAGACTTCTAGGACCTTGACCCAAGACCAACCAAAAGACAAGCGATCCAAAACCATTCAATGAAATTTCTACAATACAAATCTGAGGAAACCCTTGTTTCCTCCAACAACTCGCTTGTGTGAACTTGTAGAAGTGCCAAAACATATTTTTTCTTCCTTCTCTCTTCTTAACTTCCCTCTTGTCTATCTCACTCTTAATCAGATCAAATTTGTTTTGGTAATATATATATCCAAATGAGGATGAGTTCCTCCTTTTATAGGCATCTTGAGGGCAGGTTAGGCCTCTTCTATGTCAACATGAATGAGTTGGCTAACTTACCTTTTGGTTCCTTCTAGACTCAACTTTAAAGATAAAATATATTTCATTCTTTTGATATTGGAGCCATGCAAGGTTTATTACATCATGAATTGACCTTTTGACTTTGCACAAGACCCTTGAGGACACAATGGGTGCTTGACTAGAACAATAAACCAATGGGCAAGAAACCCATTTAAAAAATAAATAATTTTTTTTTTCCAAATAAATTTTCTTTTCCTTTTTCTAAGTAAATCAATAATTACATCAAGTCATGACTCATATACAATTATGAATACCGACACTAGTTTCATATCAACACTCCCTCTTAACTAGGGAGGTATTCATAATTGACCTTAGGTACACGGAGAGTACTTCTATTGAATTATTCTCATAAGAAGAGTCAACTTTGTAAGCCATATCATAAGCTATCTTTTTAGCTTATGTCAGTGCATCTCATCATACCAACCAACATTTTCATATAGCAAGGTCTTGACTAACAACTCCATCTCTCCACTAGATTAGAGCACAATTTTGGGGATACAATGCTTTATAGGCACCTTCATCATTGTATCTCAAGGGACATACCCCATCTGGATGTTCACAAGGTATGTCCTTTTAAGACCATTCCTGTCTTGGATTTACACATCCTCAAGGAATCTCCTCTTCGACTACTCTTTCCTATTGGATGCCCTACCTCATCCTCAAATAGTATCAATATTGGTCTCAGATTGTTACCCAATCCTCCATTCTTTCTTCATGATTTGAAGACAAGAATGATGTGTCTATATCTCCCTCTTAACTAGGGAGGATCTACCCATAACTTTAGATGAAATGAATGTACTTAAGATCCCTCTCAACTAGGGACTTGCTTCCAATATCAGTTGTATATTCTTCTATGGAGATCATGGTACTATCAGCTGCTTGTAGGCCTCTTTTTTCTGCATCTTCAACTTCTATGCACATCATGGAGTCATCCTATTTCACAAATTTTCGTAGGGACAAGCCAACACTTTCTATATCATCAATATTTACCTTCTTTGTATTCACGAACCCATCATAGAGCTTTATTCTCACTCCCTCTAATCATCAGGAAAGTGATGACCAATCATCTATCTATAACCTACTACCTTTCTTGTCGATGTTCTTCTTCTTGTCAATGTGGTTTACATTGTCATCAAATTCTTTGGACCAAGTTCCAAAGTCAACTACTCAGTTCATGGAATCGAGTCATCATCATCTTCTTGTAATGAATCTTCTTAGGCATTAGAAACATATCGAATATCAAAATAATCCTTTACCATGGTATTCCTTCAAACATCTAAATAAGAGGAGTCATCTTCATATCAAGCTTATTGTGTCAGAGCTTCTAGAGCTCCTTCTCAAGTCATCAGTTTTTCATACTTTACGATATCATATCAAGAAATGACCACTATCCTTATGCCTTCATCTGCAAGAGCCCAAACAAGTTCATGGCACATCATGCTTATGAAACCAAACATATTCCCACAACCCACTCTTCCTACAAACTGAAAACATGAGTTAAATAAATTAAAGGAGAATCTCAAAACATGAATTATTTTAATCAGTCATCTAGTCTTCCTCAAAATGCTCCCCATCTTGACGAAGAGGCTTCATCATCTTGTAGTTGTACTAGAAAAATTATAAGAAGTATGTCTACATCTAAGAGAGTAGAAAATATTTGTAATATCATCATGGTCCTTCTTTCACTTCATGAGGAAATCTTCCTATGAAATTATTAAATAGAGGATCCTTGAGTGATCCTCAAAATCAGCTATTATACAAGCTTCTTTACTATCATATGTTAGATGACTCTTATCAATGCAACAGGGTTTTGTACAACAGATTCTTCTAGACGATCTTCTTCTCTAGGCATCCATATTCTCATGGCAAATCTTCACATGAATCATTATATCAAAGTGCCTAAGGATCCAACTTCATTACCAATTTTACCACTTACAAGGTCCTTCCTCTCATCATGCTTGCCATAGGATGTTCCTTTTATTTATTCATTATGCATCTACAACACTTATTGACAATCATAGCCACACAAAATATATGATAACAAAAGAATTATGTCAATCTTGAAAATCTATGGTTTCCATGGAATCTTAGAGGATGGAATCCTAGGGTTTACAAATTCCAACTCTAGATCTAAGGACTTGATTTCATATACATCTCATCATAATTATTTAATCATACTTTTCGTATGCCCTCAAGGTTACATACCTTTGCTATAGGGGCCTGCTATTGCGGATGACATGGTCTCTTTATCATTTTTCTCCAAGGTGTGCATCAGCTCAAGATATTATTCATTGTATCTATCTTCTTTCTAAACTTGCCTCTTATTGCTTCAAGATCAATATGCTACTGCTCTTCTTGTTATAGATCTAACCCAGAAATATATGATAATATAAATAAACCCAAGAAATAACAAGATCTGAATATAGATAGAAATGATTCACTTTATTGATCAAAACCCTTAAGGTAGGGCAACACCATACACTCACTCCTTAAGGAAGGAGAATACTCCACAAGCCATATGCCTATTCATACAATAATCCTTGACATCTCTCAATGTGGAGTCTCTAGCCTCTATATAGGCCTCATACATACAATACCATGGGTCATTACCATGGTTCCCTCAATACCATCTATCTAATACCATGGGCCCATAACATTATTACTAACTACTTGTGGTCCCTTACATGATACGGGTTAACCACCTTATTTATTACTATGGCCCATCCCATTATTACATTATTCCCTTGGGTACCTCCCTTTGTACCCAATATTATCCCCCATAGGTATATAACAATTCTACTTGCAAGTTAGTGATGTATGGGTCCAAATAATTTACTTTTATGGATGCAATGATATCCCTTTACCCAAGAATTTTTTTAAGTTTTCTTCTATCAAAATTTTCAATCGATTTTGAATGCTTCAACAATGATTTGTCAAAGAATAACTTTTCTTGCACTCGTTCCAAGGAAATATCCTTGATGTCATTGTCATACTATTGTGACCTTACCCACTGCCTATATCTTATATGTCAGGGCTTCCTTTTCAATGTGAATAGTCTTTGTACATGTAACTTCCTTATATATGTTTATGCTATGGGACTAGGGATTTCAAGGCGAACTCTTAAACATGTTACCTATTCATAGAGCTTCTTAAAAATATAAATATTTGAAAGAATACCTTTCCAACGTCAAGAGAGGAGGTCAGCTCATTGTTTATTAGATTCAAACTGAGTATATATATATATATATCTATATATATATATATATATATATATATATATATATATATATATATGTGTGTGTGGAAATTTTGTCAGTGATGATATGCATACTCAAAACCTTCACAACCTCACATGTTCTTTTCTCTTATGTCACTTCATAGGTCGATAAATTGTGTCTTGAACAATGGTAATTGTAGCTTAATGATTGAATTTTTAGAATGGGCCTAAAATGCCTCCACCAATATGGTTTAGGTCTCCTTTAGTCAATTTTTTGTGGATATTATACCACAGTAGGTATCCACCACCTTATGATTTTGTTACCGTTGTATATGCATGCGAGATTATGAGTGATGTATATACCACAATATATCAACCTTGATTAGATTCCATGCACAAATATTGTATACTCATAAGATACACTTTCAACTAAGTCTCAACTTTCTTCTTCAAGGTGACTGTAGTCTTCCAATTAGGCCTACGATTCAAATTTAATTGAGGACTATGTAACACACTCCTCACACATCTACCCAAGTAATTGACCAACCAAGGTAAACATGTGACAAGAAGTTACTATGATATGATTTGACTCCTTATGTGTCAGTTAAGGAAGTGGAACCGACGAAACACATTACATAGACCTTCCACATCAACAACAAAACTCCCCAGAGCCATCCCAACCACTCAGGTAACCAGCCCCTGAGACCAACTGAAGTTTTAATGCATAAAACTCATGGGTGCTCCCTTGATATAGACCAACATGTATCCAAGAGGCTCCAAATGATCCCACAATGAGGGCAAGCGAGTGTCTAAGGACGTTTTTCCCAGTTTTGTGCCTGTAACTCCCAGATTTCTGCCAACTTTTCAGGCCCAGAGCCCAGGTCACTACCTAGAACTGAATGACACCTTCATAAATGAATTTTCACAACAAAACAATGATACATTTGTAAAAACATTGACAAGGACTAGACTGGACCCCTACTAGCCATGAGATGCATTTCGTAAAACATGTCACAAATATGAAAGCTACAGGTCTTAACAACAGAACTGAGCATAGGGATCTCATACTTATCTGAGAAATGCTAAGAAGAGTTGATGTCTCAACACATTAGTTTTTGGTTTAATCTAGTAGGCCATAGATACATTGTTCATTAATTTACAAGTAAAAAACATGATGAGAGCCATACATAACCACTGTCATAATACATGTTCATAAACAACATAATAACAATAGAGATACCAAGGAAATGACATCCGTATCCATCCACATGAATTAACTAGGAGTAACAACCTCATATTAATGATGCAAAGGCCAACCAAGTTCAGGACTTCCACAAACCACCCGACCATAGACATGGTTGAGCCAAATCTCTCTTCAACGAGTCACCGCCATGCCATATTCCAAGCATGAATGTGGGATCTCATAAAACACATCAATCCAAACCATCCAAGGCATCCAGAGGAAAAACCACCTCAACCCATTAAATAGTGATTCCACCTCACAATCGGACATCACAAACCATCACTAGATTGGTCTCTACCTGTTGGCAGTGTTGGACCCGTCAACATTTAGGGGATCTCCTTGATTTGAAGTCCCAACTAGACCTCAAACCATTTGGAGTAGGAGTCCCAGCAGTGGGTGGTAGTGTAATGCCTTGACCACGATAGCACGCAGAGGTAATTATGATAACTTTGGGTGAGAGAAAGTGTGTGACCCTGTGGAGAGTCAAGTGTGATGCATGAAGGTTCTAACACATGGAGGGGAAAATGAAGTGTGCCCCTTAGAAGCTTGTAATAGTACGTAGCTTGAAAGGAACACATGAGTGGAATGACATCACAAGATAAAATGTAGAATAGTCCACAAATTAAAGTGATGAGCTAATCCAAAAACACGCATTCAACAGGGTTCGTACAATTGCATACAAAGTAGTTCATAAGAAAATGCATAATTTAGACAACATGCATTGCTAAAGCAACCAAAATAGCCTAACTACATTAGCAACATATGCATGAAGCCATGTTGGCTTAATATTATTATTATAAGTGAAAGTTCCATCCATACATACATCATTGATGACCACTAGCCCCAATAGTGGAACATTACAGTTAAGAACACTTACTCCTCCAAAGAAGTATACTCGCTCTATGCTATGGAGAAGCCTAGGCTTTTCACAATACTCCCAAGCATTTTCTAAGCATAAGCCTAGCCAAATGCTTGGCTCCCAAAAGCCTATTCTATGAGTTATGAGGTTTCATTTATAAAAAAGGGTGGGATGACCCTTGATATTCCCATTTGTGACTCTTTAACTACCCTCATGACTCTTCAACTTCTTTACAAGTAACTCATTATATAACATGATGACCTTTCACATTCCACTAATGACACTTGTAATTTCACTTGCCACATATTTACAAATAATATTACATTTCCACATGTACCGATGGAAGAGAAAATAGGCTAGAGACAGCCTAACAAGACAAAACACTATGATTCCTAAGTTAGGGGAAAGACTAACTCGGAAACCTCCACTTGGTGCTTCTTGGTCACATATTGATGCCAAGATCGGTACTATATGATGGTGTCCCCAAACTGTTTGATGGTTTCTTTCTGATAACAAACTCTTTCCTCCATGGCATCTAGGTATATGGTCTGGAACCTGTATCCAACTCATTCTGAAGCATGTGTAGCATGGTGTTGACCATGAAAGGACCACCAATGTACTTCTGCATGTTATGTGTGCTCATCTCCAAGTCTTCCCTAGTGGCCTGTCCCCTTAGCTACTCCATGTACTCATCGATCTCTAGTCGGACTTGGTTCTTGGGTTTAGCATCGGTGAGGGAACAAATTGATGGGATCCTTTGCATTCTCACCATTACATCCAAACTGTTGTGCAACCATGCATATGAGGCATGTATGCTACTAATAAAAGGGGTGAGTTTCTCATAGTTCCGGATCACCACTTAGACCTTTTATTTCTCTAGCTCTTCTTATGGCTTCATCTTCTTTGTTAAGTCAAGTAGGGCCCCTTTGTACCACATTTTCCACTCTTGTACAAGAGAAATGGTAGCATGTATGTTCTTGAGAGTTGAATAAACTCTTTGCTCTGTTGTTGTAGGCCATGTACACAAACAACTTCTTTATGCACAGTGACAAATATGTCATAGAGATTTCGCATGGTATTCTCAAGTTTTGATACTTCAACAATTATTGATTTCTTAATCTCCCCCATTGCAAAAACCGCATTCTACGATGATGCTCAGAGTTTTTCTATCTCTTGCATGGAATCTTGCACTTCCACACAAGTTCTTTTCAAGTTGTTCATTCTTTGTCATCAGGTACTTAACATTTGAGCTTGTTTTTCCTGCATAGGCCAATCTAGCTTTGGCAAGGGTCGTTGGATGTTTCCTAGTGTCTAGCACTATCACCCTTTCCTTGATGAATGCAGGTGATGCATGATCATATGGAAAGTGCTTTCTCTAAACCTGCACAATCCTCTTATACAACTCCTCAAATGATAGATTGTAAACATCCATGACCAGATCATCATCAAGGAGAACAACTTCTCCTTGCTCACTCGGGGTTTGTTCTAACACTGGAGGTGGTGGATACTGAGAGATGACCTTCGATGCTCTTGGTATAAGGTCAGTATCTTCATTTTGTGGCTCCTACTCTAACAACATGTCTATCACTTTGATCAGTTGCTCAGTATGTTGAGGAAGCTCCCGATCCTGCATCTGTTCATGGTCTTCCTTAGTTTTCGGCTATTCCAACTCATCAACCTATATGGCCGTTTTTGTTCTATCATCACACCTTGCCCTTTTTCTTATTCATGTTTCTTCCTCTCTTCTCTTTCTCTCCTCCTCAACTCATGTTATTCCTTCAACTTCTTCTTTATCTCCTGCAGCTTCAATTTTGCTTCGTGCAACCTATGATTTTCTCTCTTCCTTCAGTCTTTTCTCTTTATCCACTGCTCCCTCTTTGCTTCTGCTCCCAAAGATGCTTTCTCCATGATAGGATCTTCCCTCATATTGCATCTTTTATCTGCCTCTAGATTCTCGGCAATATTCCTCTTTCCCTTGTCCTGCACTAGATTGGTGCCTATTGTTGTTGTTGATGTTTCTTGTTGTGTTTCTACTATCTTCGGAGTAGCCTTCCAAGTTGTTTCTATACTAACCAGCTAATGGAGTTTGGAGGAATTGTAACAGTACCTCCAAGGGTCATCCTCTGGCCAATGACATGCATTGTGGATCCATGGAAAATACACCCTTGCACAATGGTTGTTACAAATAGCCTGGGGATCATACGGATTAAAGTCTTTGGTGTCGAACTCGAATTTCACTATCTCCTTAGCCTCAGCATCTCCATCCTTCAATCTCTTAATGTTGTATAATTCGATCCACAAAGGAAGAGAGGACCATGACGCTTTCTTCTTCCTAAGCGGTTGTAACAACCTTGGTTAAAAATTCATGTAAAATATATATAAGTCCACGGTCATGGGACAAATAATCCAAGCTGAATGGTGGGAAAAACATCCTAGTGGGTGTTCATTTAGTTTTTTATGGCTAAGGAAATTGGCAAAAGGCAGAGGAAAAGGCTTTGGAAAGGCATGAGGCATTAATTCACAGTTTCTTTATGAAAATAATGGAAAATAAGAGAAAAGGGAGGTGAAAGGTCTAAGTTTGCATGTGAGGAGGAAAATGAAGGAAAATAATGGAAAATAAAGAAAATAGATGCCTCATTGATAAAAAGGCTTCTAAGAATAAGTGGGGAGACTTGGTCAATGTAAGTTTGGTAAGTTCAGTTTTGGAGCTCTCTGTCTATTATCTCTCTCTCATACTCTTGGACACTTAGAGTTTTCTTGGAGAACTCTTGGAGAGTGGGGCATGCTTGGAGTTTTGGAGAAAGAAGGCAAAGGAAGAGAAGGAAAGTGCAAGAGGAAATTGTGGTCAGTAGCTACAACGGGTTTTTATTGTAGGTACCGAGTTGCATGTATGTTTTCCTCACTAGTTTCGGCATGCATGGCATATGCATGTGGTTTCTTGGCTATGATATGTCGCTGACATGGAGGATTTCCTAGATTGACAATGGAGTTGTCTAGCCTTTCCATTTCCTGGATAACCATGGTGTTGTGGGTTCATTCCTTTGTGTTTCTGGTTGGTTATCATGTTTCCTTTAGCTTGTGTTGAGTTATTAGTTCCTGGAGCCTTGGTTGGAAAAACATTGTGTAAGCCCTGTAACGAATTGGGTTGAGTTATTAGTCATGGAGCCTTGGTTGGAAAAATGCTCTTGAATCCTTGTAACAGCTTGGGTTGAGTTACTAGTCCTGGAGTCTTGGTTGGAAAAATGCTCTTGAGCCCTTGGTGGGTTGAGTTACTAGTCCTGGAGCCTTAGTTGGACAAACGCTCTGGAACCCAGGAGAATTTGTGGGTTGAGTTACTAGTCCTAGAGCCTTGATTGGACAAACACTTTGGAGCTTGGCATCAGTGATGGGTTGAGTTACTAGTCCTAGAATTTGGGTTGAAACAAAAAGTTTGGAGCCCTAGAAGGCTTGGGTAGAGACCAATCTAATGATGGTTTTGTGATCTCCGACCATGAGGTGGAATCAATGTTTGATGGGTTGAGGTGGTTTGGCGTCTGGAAGCCCTAGATGGTTTTAATTGATGTGTTTTATGAGATCCCACATTAATGCTTGGAATATGGCATGGGAGTCACTGGTTGAAGAGAGATTTGGCTCAGCCATGTCTACGGTTGGGTGGAATGTGGTAGTCCCATACCAGGTTGGCTTTTGTATCAATAATATGAGGTTATTTATCATTGTTATCTCATTAGTATTATATTGGTTTATATGTGGATTATATGGCTGATGTTTTCTTGGTATTTCTGTTGTTATTATGTTGGTTATGAATATGTATTATGACAGTGGCTATGTATGGATCCCATCATGTTTTTACTTGTATATGAATGAACAATGTATCTATGGCCTAATGGATGAAACTACAGCTAAAGTGATAAGGAAACAATGCCTCATATTGAATCTCAGATAAGTATAAGACCCCTATGCTTAGATCTGTCATTTACACCTGTAGATTACATTGATGCCAAGTGTTTGACAGAATGTTAGTCCCAGTTGGGGATGGTTAGGCCTAGTCCTGGAGTTAGTCTTTGGTTTATTAGTCTTGTCATCATGTGTTTAATGGATTCCAGAAGTTACAACAAGTTTTGGGCAGTGGCCAGAATTCTAGGCTTGAAAAGTGCCTTAAATTCCCTGGACTCTGGCACAGGTCTACTGGAAATAGTCCCTGGACACAGGCATGAAATATTGTGGGATCATCTAGAGCTGTCTAGATGATGGCATGCCCATAGCATGGGAGCATCCCCAGAGGTTTAATAGCTTAAAAAATTAGTGGGACTCAGGAACTAGTTAGCAAAAAGGCTGGGATGATTCCTAGGCATCCTATTGCTGATGTTGAAAGTTTGTATGGTGTGTTTTCATCAATTCCACTTCCTTAACAAGAATTAGGAGGTATAATAATAGCATAGTAACTTCTTATCACATGTTTACCCTGATTGGTCAGTTACTTGGGTAGATGTGGGAGGAGGGTCATTACAGAGTGGTATCAGAGCATTGTTCACCCCTCGTATTGGATGCGCGGTGTGTTGGTCATGCATTCATGTTAGTTGCATATATGTTGCTTATGCTTGTAGTCCATGTGTGTATTGCATTTACATGGTGTTGATCATGGTTGTAGTGATGTCACCATGTGAAGGTTGATGGTGTTGTTGTGGGATGTGTCGTCATGAGTGTATGGTTGTATATGCATTGGTTATGCATGCCGGTGTCTATATGTTGTTATGCATGCATTTTCATGGTTATAATTATGCATGTATAGTAGGTCAAACATGCAATTTGATGTCATTGTATGCAATTAGGTCATCATGACGTCGTTCATTATTTTGACGCTGATGTGTTGGCTAATATAGAGCAGGAAATGTAGATCATCAGAATGAGGGTGCGGCATTGGACCTCAAGGTAAGAGCATGCCATCATACATATTTGTATGTTGGGAGTGCAATTATGTAAGTTAAGGATTGTTATATGCATTATGGTTATGTGTATTCCTTTCTTTCTATTTATGTTATGATTACATTCATGATAGATGCTAGTTGATTAGTGTAGTGATATGTACATGTGTTGGATAGTCATGAATGATAGTAACCTATGGTTGCATGCATTGCTATGGTTGTTTTGTGTTATATAACTTGATGTTTATGTTATATGTTGTTGATGAGTATGTTATAGGTGAACTTGTTGTTGTTGTATGATAGTTAGCTTGATGATTAGGTTATATGTTGTTGATGAGCATGATATATAACATGTTGTTGTTATATGCTAGTAACTTGATGGTTAGGGTTATTACATTAAGCTCTCAATGTTGTATGTATCATGCTAACCTGGATTGGCCTATGCAAATGGTTAGGGTTATGAAATTCAGGTATGAGTTGATACGATGTGCTATTATGTCGTACTAATCTATACTGACTGTGCAGATGTGATTATTATGTGTGAATGATAATTGTTTATGAGCTTATGATGTGAACAAGTTAGTTAATTATTGTTATGGATATCATGACCTTATTTATGGTTGAATTGATATGTTGTGAAGTTATATCACACTAATTTGGATTGACTGTGAGAACAAGATAGCCTCCCCTAAGATACATTAAGGTATGATTTTTCTTTTGTCGTATATTTGGTGCTTGACTGTTTGATTATGTCGTCTAGTTGATTTATTTAACATGGTATGTTTGCAAGTTGGTTGAATGTTTGATGAATTGCTTAACATGAGTATGTGTTCAAATGATCTTGTTTTAAGATGATTGTACTAACACATGTGTTGATATAGTTGATATGTACTTGAGTGTAGTAGCTGACAGTTGTAGCATTATGTCTAATGACTATGAGTTGACTATGGATTATGATGTGATTGTTAGTCTTGGTAAAGGTTGATTTCCAATTGATAGATATGATTATCTTAATATTTGGAACATGTGGTTGACAATGTAATAATTGACATCTTTATATAACTAACAGTTGGGTGATGTGATGGTACATAGTAACCCTCGATTGCAATAATGTAAAAGGGTAAAATAAAGGAATTGGGAAAGAATTCCTTTCGCTATGTTTGGAAACCCTAACTCAAAATGAATGAGTACTTTGCATACAAGAAGTCTTATTAACCTTGATTTCATCTGACATTATGTGGATATGTGCTAGATTCATGAACATGTATTTGACAGGTATATTAGTTAGTCTCTAGTTACCAGTGGATCTATCTAGGGAATTTAAGTCCCTTGAGAGATGACATGGATGTGTTCAGTTGCAAGAAACATGCTTGGCACAGCAAGGTAAAGTAGCCAGTATATTGTTATGTTTATTTATGCACTGACAGTTATGTGTCAATGACAGAATGATGCAAGTGATTGGATGGAAAAGAGGCTGCCATGAAATCTCGAAGAAGGCTCAGGTTGAGATTTCCCTTAGAAGCATTAGGAACCATGGGAATTGAGTCATGGTGTTTGTTGTTGGTGTCGTTATTTTGGTCTTTTATGAATTTTTACACTTGATTGTAGTTTTTTTTGCATCTTGTGCATGGCCATGCCACTTTGTTTGTGGTGTTGTAGTGTTATTGGTTTCCATAGTTTTCTCTCAGTTGCTTCTTGGTATTTCCTTTTATGTTTTGAGATTATTGAGAATTGGTTGGGAAAGAGGAAATTTAATGGAGCTTGAGAAGAGTTGAATGAAACCCAACAAGTGATGTAAGACCTAGATGAAGCTCAGTGCATGTATAAGGGCAACTAAGGCAAGTGTATGACAACTAGTTGGATTGGTTGGGTCCATTGAGGTAAATGGATGGTGATACGACAGTCATGAGAAAGGTAACAGGAAAGGTGAAGTAAATGAATCTAAGGTGTCAGATGCCTTGGCTATGTTGGGAATGATAGTTCTCAATTTTGTGTATGGTGTGCACAGATAAAGGGAGCTCTTTTAACCTTGACCTTATGCTATCTAGTAATTATGATACAATCATGATTATGATGATGTTTGTATATGTATACATGTATGTATGTATGTATGTATGTATGTCGTGTTTGACAGGGTCATCATGGATCATGGTTATTTAATGTTAATGTTTATATGTATGTATGTGTGTATGTATGTCGTTGTCTAACCGGATCATGATTTTTTTATGCTAATGTTTATGTATATTTATCAATGTATATATATATATATATATATATATATATATATATATATATATATATATATATATATATATATATATATGTCACCATCTGACTGGGTTGTCAAGGATCATTCTCGTGGATGAATGATTGCTTATGTAGGTGAGTGGAAGGACGAGTTTCTTGGTCTTAGGGTGAATCAAGTGGGAACACTAGTCTGATAGGTCTCTTAGGTCAGAATCATGTGGATATGAATTGATATTATGTGATTATACCATGTCTTTTTTTATGTTATGGGCAGGCTAATGCTGAGAGATACATCAATGGGATGAAAACAACGTGATCCACGACATGCTAGGATAAGCATGGATGGAAGATAAGACACTGGAAGCAAGCTTGCTTGGTAGAGACAATGTGGTTTTGGATGTGCAATGCTATTGTTGTGCATATGTTGTCTATGTTGTACATGTTTCATATGTGATGTTGTGCACACGTGGTGTCGTGTATATATGTATATGTTGTTTATGCAATGATTATGCACAAGATGGTACAAATAGTGTTGTGTGAATGTTTCATATGTGATATGGACATGTTGGATATGTGGTGTTGTGTACATATTGTATTGTGTGCATGATGGATATGCGGTGTTGTTTGCATATGGTGTTGTGTGCATGTTGGGTATGCAATGTTGTGTACATAGGGTGATATGTACATATGGTGTCATTTCCGTGTTGTACATATGGTACTATGTACATATGGTGTTGTGTGTATGATTGCACAAGTGGTGTTGTGAGCATGTGGTGTCGTGTACATGGTGTACATGTGGTGTTGTGTGCATGTGGTGTTTTGTACATGTCATGCATTTGATTTTGTGTACATGTGGTGTTGTGTACATGTCGTGCATGTGGTACTGTGTACATGTGGTATTGTGTACGCAGTATAGGTGGTGCAATGTACATGTGGCATTGTGTACACATTATGAAGGTGGTGTCATGCACATGTGATGTTGTCCACACATTGTGCAGGTGGTGCAGTGTATAGGTGGTACTGTGTACATGTTGTATATATGGTACTGGTGTACATGTGGTATTATGTGCATGTTCTACATTTTGTGTTGTGTACATGCGATACTATGTATGTGAATTGTATAGTTGGGGTATCGTGACATGTGTACTCATTTTGTTGTACTATGTGTAGTACATGTATTGTGTGGCATTGTACATCAAGTGTAGGTGTACGTATGTGTTGTGTTGTACCCTGGGTGTAGGTGTATGTGTTGTATGTCAAGTGTAGGTACATGTATTGCATGGTGTTATATTTCATGTGTGGTTAACAACGTAAAATTTAAAATAGGAAATATAAATTCAAAACAGGAACTCTAGCCAAAAAAACCCCTAAAAAAACATGAAAAACAGTTCCAAAAAAAGGTGTGTATTGTGGAACGATGTTTTATTTTTTTAAGGGTTAATTTTCAACATATTAAAAAAATGGCAGTAAAACCAATTTTTTTTGTACAAAATAAATGAAAAAAACACACTAATGTTTTTGGTAGAATAACATTTTCTTTCCCAGGTATAATTTCAACATTTTTTAGTAATGACAATAAAGATAAAATAATGGGATCCAAAACACATTAAAATTCCATCAGTTTTCATCCATGTCGTTAAACATATAATAACATGACACTAACGATCGCTAAAATTCTAATTGTTTTCAACCATAACATTAAAGAGAAAAAAAAAGAAAAAAATTGGAAAATTTTGAACCATAGAATTAAAAAACTCTAAGTTTTAAACACATTTAAACCATGACATTATGAACAAATTACATGACTAAATTATTCAAAATACCAATACTTGTAGATTGAATGAAACATAAATTATATCTCTAAGTTATTATTGCATTGTGTATATTCTAAAAATTAAAACTCATCATATTTAAAACATATAATCCAACAAACATAAAAATGACTCATAACTTCATTTAACATCCTATAGAAATCAATTTTTTTATTTCAAGATACGATGCAAACATCAGTTATATAAATTGTCTTAAACAATTATTCAAAATCACTCATATCTTCTTGCACACCATCGGAATTCACATCTTCAAATGAATGATTTGATGCATATGAAGATGTTCCATATTCTTCTCTTTCATCAACTAGTGCCCCATCTGAGTCCACATGCATGCCCACCATTTTAGGTTTCAAAATTCTTCTATATCTACGATTGGGTTCAGCGGACTCCCATCTCAACACTGTTTCTTCTGGTTACAACCTCTTCAGAATCTCTATCATCCTGAAGCAAAGAGTTCCTCTCTTTGTTAAATTGAATTCATAAACAAGTATGTCAACATCCTCCAATTTTAAGAGGTTTGTGCAGTGACGATTTATATTTGAACCCTTCCTTTTTCTCTTTCCGCCATTTTTTTTATCAACTACCATCTCTGGATTGTACACACCATTGAATGGGTGTGTATTTGTGGCATACCAATGTACTTCAACACCTGCAATATCTTCCTTTTTTGTAATGACCTTTATAACCTTAGCAACCCATAAAGGATGGGGCATTGGAATCTACATCTACTAGCACTGTGATCATGCAACCCTGATTAATATCTTGTACTAAACCCCCGTAAAGGTCTTCCATGGCTTCACGTTGTGCACGAGATATTCTGGAACTAATATACATTTCTCCTTCCTCTACCTGTGAATAATTAATAATACCTTAAGATTGTTGTTGTTCAACAATTTTCTTTCCTCATGTTCATTTCACACATTTTGTGGCCAAATAAATGGAGTTTTCAAAGGTATATCTTCATTTGTTTTTCTTGAAATGATATCACTTTGATTACTAAAAAGGACTCCCACCAAACTGAATTAGCAATATTAAAGTACTCATATTTATATCTAATACATTTTTTAATTTCTTCTAGGCAATCAAAATAATTTATATCTCTCTTCTACCTGCGTGCATTAATAACTTTGGAAACTAATTGTAATAACAATATATTTGACGCAAATATTGGATGATATGGAATGAACTTAAAAAATGCCAAACCTGATGACGACGCCCATTCTGCAGTAGTTGAATACTTCTTGCCCCATATTAGTGTTTTCCCATCAATTTTTTTGATACGAAATTGATGTTGGAAGCTAATGTCATTAAGTTGTTCAATGCATTTCTCCTCAACATGTAATCCCAAAATAAACCTTCGCATGTCAACAGTTTCTTCCAACACATAAAAAATAAGCTCTAGCATGTATGATTTCTTAATACATTCAATTAATGATGGAAAGCTCCCACCATCCTTCCTCAATGTGACTAAAAAACGAATGAACATATGATCAATATGGTCATGAGTGTGCCAACAAGAAGTAAACCAACCTTTGCCTTCTGAAAATTTCTCAATTCAACAAGCATGTTTAGATATCCAAAAACAATCTGATTTTTGTTTTCACGACAAGTGTTGTCCAATTGTGGATACAAAATTTCAGGAAGATTACCAGACCAATGAGAAAGCACATCATGAATTATGGTTATTGTCATATTTGCATCATTATGAATATTTGAAGCTGTGAAGTATACCCTTGGAAAAATTTTCCCATTGAAGACCATACAAACGACCAAGTGATACTGAATAAAATTTTGCTCTTGTAAATTTTTGGGTGTGTGAATAAAATGTGGTAGAAGTGTTTTCTTCTGGTCTATACCATCAATTATCAAACCCAAATATTTATTTAGATTATCATAACACTTATTTCCATACTAGTACAAATTTTTCCTTTCACTTGTTTGTTGTTCGTGATGCTCTTGAAGCGCTTTGACAATGGAATCTACACAACATAAAAGAAAGTCATTAATAAATACATTTTCATAGTTGATGACTATACAATTTTAAAAATTAATGTTATGAATTCTTACCTCTTTCTGCCCCTTCACATTTATCCATTTTTTATTTAAGAGAAGCACATGTACTACAAACCCCCATCCTTGTCTTCTTAGGAATATGGACATTGTTGAATTCTTTCTTCCATATCTTCACAAAATATTGATATGTAATAAATCGACCATTTCCTTCAACACCTTCTGCATATTCTTTGTATAAGTTGTAGATTTCTCGTCTTGAGAAATTATCTGGAATATGTATTGTCTCTCTATTTGGAATACACTCTCCATGCTTTGAAAAGAATTCTTTCATCCATGACATTACAGTATTTGATAATGGCCCAAACTGTCGTTTATGACGTACTTCTGAATAAAATGTAGGATCCTTTTCCAAATTTTCTTGGATTCTTGATAGAAAAAAAATACCCATTGAATGAAACATTTTGAAAGTCTTTCTACAGATAAATAAAGACCCAATATGATAATCATAACCTGACAATGTAGATTGCATGCACCCCACTAAACATGAATTTTTCATGTTTTTATTCATTGACAATTATATCTTTCTTTTATCTAATGAAAACTTGAAATCCATATGTTTCAAGCAATCCTTTTGACAACATTCACTTGAAATGAGAGCACTAATGGAACTTCTTCTCGTGATATATTTGGCTCTACCCCTTCTATAACTATAACATATTGGATTGATACGAAAATGTATTCTCCTACTTCTCGAAACAATATTTTCCGGCAATGTCTCCATCATTAAATCATCATATGTATAAGCATTTTCATCATCATTAGGATGAATATTATCCTCACTATGATCATCTTTTCTTTTGAAATATTGACTTAGAGGATATTATTCATCTTTCCCTTCATCAGTTCTACCCTCATAGTCCTTAGAATTAGGACTAAATGGAAAATTTGACTCTCTTTTTATTGGATATTCTTCATCATGTTCATTTCCAGTGTTGCTCTCATTGTCCATAGGATTAGGACTATGAGGAAAAGGTGACTCTTTACTTACTGGAAATTCTTCATCCTACCCTTCGTCATTGTTTCTCTCATAGTCCTTAGGATTAGGACTAAGTGGAAAATGTGACTCTCTATTTACAGGAAATTCTTCATCCCACCCTTCGTCACTATTACTCTCATAGTCCTTAGGATTAGGACTAAGTGGAAAATGTGACTTTCTATTTACTGGAAATTCATCATCCCACCCTTCATCACTAGTGCTCTCATAGTCCTTAAGATTAGGACTAAGTGGAAAGTATGACTCTCAATTTATTGGAAATTATTCATCCTCGCCTTCATCATTTCTTCTCTCATAGTCCTTAGGATTAGGATTAAGTGGAAAATGTGACTCTTGATTTATTGGAAATTCTTCATCCTGACCTTGTTGCTCTCATAATCCATCATATTAGGACTAGGTGGAAACTGTGACTCTCGATTTATGGGAAATTCTTCATCTTGGCCTTCAGCACTGCTACTCTCATAGTCCATAGGATTAGGACTAAATGGAAACCATGACTCTCTATTTATTTGAAATTCTTCATCATGTTCTTCATCATTGTTGCTCTCATAGTCCATAGGATTAGCACTAAGTGGAAACCATGACTCTTTATTTATTTGAAATTCTTCATCCTGTCCTTCATCAGTGTTTCTCTCATAGTCCTTAGGATTAGGACTAAGTGGAATATTTGACTCTTTATTCATAGTGAAATATTTTTGGTTATATTCATCAATATGAATAGATTTGTTACACGATGAAGATGTTGATGCTTCACAAAGCGAAACTTCACTATCAGAAGAATCCATGGCTTTCAAACAGAAGAGGTTGAATGATACAAATTCACTCTCTCCTAATGATAATATATAGCTTAAAGAATGAAAATATCCCTCCAAAAAATTTGTTTCGTGTATTTCTCTCCAAAATTTTCTTCTACAATTCATTGAAAAATTTTAACTAAAAGTTTCTCATGAAATTAATCTTTTTAAACTAAATCTTTAAACTAAAATTTTAAACTAAATCTTTTACTTGAATTAATATTTTACTTAAACTTTATAGCATTTACTGGACAATTGAATATATATATATATATATATATATATATATATATATATATATATATATATATATATATATATATAGATATATATATATATATATATATATATCTTCTAACCCACATTTAAAATAAATTACTACATCACAATAACAAGATTTATATATTAAGTTTTTATAAATAAAAAAAAAATAATACCACATTCACCATGCGGTAAAACAATTCCGTAATTTCCTCTATATCATAAATTTCATTATCATTATTCCTCACATCACATCAAGACTTTTCGAGGTTTCGTTAAAAGACTTGGAGCAATTTTGTGGAGCAGCTACATTGTTATCGACAACACATTCAATGGGAGATTATCACATTTGAAAGGTTAGTTTCCCTTTTGATGAGTGCGGGTCTTAAATTTGCATAGGTTTACTAGTAGTTATGTGTCAGTTGGGTTGTTATTTTCACGTAGAATACCAGACAAAAAAAACATTCCAGTAAAAAAAAGTTAGCTTTTTATTAAAGAAATTTAGATTCCATTCACAAAGTAAAAATTGACATGAGCCAGACTTACCCGACTACCCCCTAGTAGGTATGGGGCCACTATGTCAGCACTGGGCATGGTGGGCCTGGCCATGGGCTTTCCGGTTGCAGGCCTGTCTCCCCAAGGCAGAGCGGCCCCGTAGTAGGCTAGGGGGTCGATTCTCAAAATTATCCCCCTAGCCTACCAAGGGGGCGCTCTACCCCAGGCGGGCATAACCACGACTGGGGATTCCCACCCACAGGCACAAATCGAACTTCACCCCCTGGACAGGCTGGGCCGCAGGGATGGGGGATGGAGAGGGTTGTGTGAAGGCACCTTCCACCCCCCACCCCTGTAGCCTAGCCCACCTAGGGGGTGAGGGCTGATTCTCATAATCAAACCTCACCGCAGCTCCCTCCACACCCCACCCCCACGGCCCAACCTACCCAGGGGTGAGGGTCGATTCTTGGAATCGGCCCTCACACCCTAGGTGGGCTGGGCCACGAGAGTGGGGGGTGGAGGGGGGCTTCACGTAGCCCCCTCCACCCACCACGCCTTTGGTCCAACCTGCCCACGTGGTGAGGGTTGATTCCGAGAATCAGCCCTCACCCCTTGGGTGGGCTAGGCCATGGGGGTGGGTGTCATGGACAGGCTGGGCCACGGGGGTGGGTGCCGCGAGCAGGCATGCCCACGTCCGGGCGTACCCGCCCACAGTTACAAGCTTGTGGGCGGATGTGCCCGGTCGTCGGCATGCCCACCCCAGGAAAAATGCGGGCTGGTTCCCAGAATCGCCCTTCACAAGCCAAGGGGTTGATTCCCATAATTGTCCCTTAGAAGGCTAGGAAGGAAATTCTGGGAACTGGCCCCCTTACAAGCCAGGGGCGCCTTTTACCCTGGGCATGCCCACCCATATGCACAAGCACGACACGACACTAAGGCACAATGGCCCCCTAGTAAGAAGGGAGAAAATTATTTGATTTGACCCCTTGACATCCAAGGAGTCGATTCTCAAAATCGGCCCCCTCGCAGGCAGGGGGGTGATTTTCAGAATCATCCCCTGGCCTTCCAAGGGACCAAGGGAAAATGAAAAATAAAATAAAACATAAAAAATTAAGGAATGGATTTTTTCGAGAGCAATCTGATCACCCCTAGAATCTATGGGCTCCCTAAAATTCATAAGGAAGGAGCTCCCCTTAGGCCCATTGTCAACACCATAGGAGGTCCGACCTATCTTCTTGCTAAGTTTCTTGCCTTGAGGCTTAAACCCTTAGTTGGTCGTACAGGGTCCTTCGTTAAAGACTCGGCTTCCTTTATTGAGGAGCTCAAGGATATCAAGCTGGACTCTGGAGACATTCTTGTCAGTTTTGATGTTGTCTCACTCTACACTTGCATCCCTATAAATGAGACCATGGAAGTGATCAACCGTCTAACTGATCCTGATACTGCTCGGCCAGTTGAGATCTACCTCACTTCGACCTTTTTCAGTTTTGAATGGGAGTTCTTTGAGCAAACCTGTGGAGTTCCCATGGGCTCCCCCCTATCTCCTATTGTTGCAAATCTTTTTATGGAGGATTTTGAATCTAAGGCTCTGAACTCAGCCCGTCTCCTACCCAAGCTCTGGAAGAGATATGTGGATGACACTAATGTCATCTGGTCTCACGGCCAAGATGAGTTAGATCTCTTCTTTGATCATCTCAATAATCAATCATCGGCCATCAAGTTCACTAAGGAACAAGAGGTCGATGGTTGCCTCCCATTCCTTGATATTCTTATCTCTAGGAATAAGGATGGTTCCCTCTCCCACCGAGTGTTTCGCAAGAAAACTCATACAAAGCAGTATCTTCATGCTAGTTCCCACCATTTCCCTGCCCAGAAGTTGGGGGTTCTCAACACTCTGGCGACTTGTGCCTTGCGGATCTCTGATGAAAGGAGCTTCGAGGAGGAGAAGTCCCATCTCCTTAATGTCTTTGTTGAAAACGGTTATAGCAAACATTTGGGACATAAGGCTTTCCTCAAAGTGACTAAGAATTCATTATCCATAAGAGAACCTAAGGATCGGATTCCTGGTGTCCATCTTCCATATATTCAAGGGACCACGGATAGGATTGCGAGGATTCTTAAGAAGCACAATGTCCCCGCAACCTTTAGACCTCTTAACACCATTTGTAAGTCCCTAAGATCTGTGAAGGATCCTATCGACCCCAAGGACATGAAAGGTGTTTATATTATTCCTTGTTCATGTGGGACCCCCTATATCGGTGAGACTGGTCGCTCCATTAACCAAAGGATTAGTGAGCATGCAGCGGACCTCAAGCATATGAGAACCAAGTCTTCCGCTTTAGCAGAGCATGTGGAGAAAACCAATCACCATGTCTGCATCGAAGAAGCTAGTGTGATTGCTAGAGTGTCGCAATTCCATCACCGGAAATTTAGGGAAGCCCTTGAGATTGAAAAAAGGCCAAACAATCTCAATAGAGAGGATGGCTGGAAGATTAGTAGTTGCTGGGTCCCAGCCATCTCCTCCTAGTCGTTTTCTCCCTTGAGTTTTTTTTTTTTTTGCAAGTTCTTTGATTCTTAAAATTAAAATTAATATATTTTATTTATTTTATTATTATTATTATTATTTCTTTATTTTTTATTTTTTATTTTTTATTTTTTATTTTTCTTATTTTTATTTTATTTTATTTATTTATTTATTTATTATTATCATTATCATTATTATTATTATTATTTTTTTTTTTCTGAAATTAAAAAAAAAAATATATATATATATATATATATATATTTCCAAGCTCTTGATTAAAATTTAACATTTTTATTTATCTATTTATTATTATTTAATTAATTAATTTATTTATTTTTATTATTATTATTATTTATTTTTTTCAACTTCTTTGATTATTATTATTATTATTATTATTATTTCATATATATATATATATATATATTTATTTATTTATTTATTTTATTTTTATTTTTATTTCTTTTTTTATTTTTTATTTTTATTTTTATTTTTATTTTTTGGCAAGCTCTTTGATTCTTAAATTAAAATTAAAATTTAATTTAATTTTATTTTATTTTTATTTTTTATTTTTTATTTTTTAAACTAATATACTAATTTTTACCCTTAATAACTATTAAGTAAATACTTTTATCAGGTTATTCTTTGACTATGAATATGAAACTTATTTATTTATTTATATATATTTTAGAATTAACTATTCTATATTTATATAACCTCGTTGATTTATTTATTTTAAGTTTTAAATCTCTCTTTATCTGATATTTTATTTGAAATATAATTAACTTATATTTATTTAAAATATAGTCAACTATTATCTATTTTTAATTACTCGATTATTTTATGTTTATAGTATATTAACTCACTTATTTTAATATATATTTATAAAATTGTCTATTTACGTTAATAGGAAAATTAATAACTGAATTAACTGAGTTGAATAAAAATAAATAAATAAATAAATATTTTGGTCTAACTAGTCGTTTCCTGGTCAAATCTAGCTGTTACCTAGATATTCTACTCGATCTATTTATAATGCATAGCAAGATCTACTCATTCAACTTGTCCTGGCGATGAACCACACTGGTTGGTTCGAAACGCGTCGACAAAAAATTATCTCTATGTGATTTTCGCCGAAGATTCTTCTCTAAACATCAAACTTGTCATGGGGATCGATGTGCATGCTTCTAGTCTTTTTTCATTTTTAGATTTTGTTTTGTTTTGTTTGTTTACTTAAGCTATTGATTTTTTTGTAATTTACTGATTTATATATGTGTATATTTGTTTTAAGGAAAATGGCATCAAGGAAGATGTTTATGAATCTTTCTGGACCAAACACTACTAAAACTGGAGGTGGATCCTCAAAAAATATTGTTGAACCAACCCAACCTGAGCTAATAACTACAAATCTAACAAGTGCCTCAAAGGATAAGAAGTTTATTTCCTACTAGAAGAAATCACAAGAAGTGAAGCATACAAAACTTATATGGTTTGTGAAAGATAGAGAAGGTGAACAACATCTGTAGATATATCTATATGCTGAGATCCCTAATGATAGTGGAAATTATGAGGTCTTGGGAAAAGTACTAGACATGTGTTTGATACTAGATACTGAAGTTGTTTATGTACTTACAAAACTAGAGAAAGAAGTTGTAGAAAATAGGTAAAAAGTCACACCCAACATCTCCCTCCAACTGAAGCAACTGCATGTCCCCATGGAGAATCTCAGCTTCTCCTGCTATACTGCTGATGCAAGTCTATAAATTTGTAAGCACCAGTAGTGTCTTCACTCAGAGCTCTATACCCTTGAATGGCCATAAACTGACGTAGCCAGGATTCTTCTTCATAATCACATAGGTGGTAATCCGGATGATACTTTTCTACTAGAAACCAAATCAAAGGAAATTTAAATATGAGCCCAATCCAAAACGCCCCTAATGTCTGCATGATCTGAGCATACTCAGGCACCCGTGTAACAGCAACCACAATTCAAGATCCCCTTCTTTCAATTCAACACTGCAGGCTTCAGTCCATTTAAGACATCCTACTAGTGCTCAGATTTTCATATGTGCATGCAAATTGAGGCAAATCCTCACAATCCTTTTCCTATAGACGACTGACTGTTCCCTAATCTCTGGAGTGGTCAGGAACAAGTTAAACTCATGCCTGAGCTCATAAACCATCCTTGGTTCTTCTTTGACCCATAATGTTGTCCTTTCTTCATTAATTTCTACTGATTTCATGGCCAGATTCCACTCAATCTGGTTCCTCATAAACGAAAGAAAGGACCACAACTGCAAATCTGCCATATAGGAGAAGACACTACCATTTTCATGCTGACATAATCACACATGATACTATGCAAAAATAGCACGGAAAGTAAGCTCTATTCATCAAAATTGCAAGAGCGAAAAATCTCAAGAAAAGTTCGGGTTGAAGAACCCAAATAAGACTTATGTTAAAAAATTTCTTTCAATTGAAACAAATAATATTGTTCCCAAAGGAACACTAGATACGATGGGGATGACTTCCTACATGCTAGTAGGTTTAGAGCAAGATCACAGAGCTTGGTCTTGTCATTCGTCAAGTCTGAGACCTATCGATATAACTGATACAGTTGTTCATCCTTCTTCTTCATGGCTTCCTTATGCCTCCGTGCTTCCCATTCTCTCTCCCATTCTTCCTTTAACCACTTCTCCCTAAGGGAATCCATCATCCTTTTGTGTGTCTTGAGCAAGGTAACCCCCTCTTGTAGAGAGATCACCTGCTACTTCCATGTATGTAGCTCTAGTAACAACAACATCTTTTCAAAACACCATCCTTCATCAGGACTCAGTGTTCTCCCACATGCACTATCTATTGAGGGTGTAACAACCTCCCGAGGGTGAAACTTCTCCACTTCAGTTGTTATTTTTTGTGTAACAGTAGCTTCGTCAATAGATTTTGTTATAGTTTTTTTATCTTCCTGATCAGATTCCATTCCCACTGCTGGTTCTTGTGTAACAACAGTGCCATCCACAAACTTTTGTATATCATTTTTCCTGAGGTAAGCTTCTGTCTCCACTGTTGGTTCTTGTGTAACAGTAGTGTCGACCATAGGCTCGTTGATGTCAGCTTCTCCTTCCTTTCCTTGGCTGACTTCCGTCTACATTACTGGTTCTTGTGTAACAGTAGTCTCAGTCAAGGGCTCCTGTGCATCCACTACTAGATTACTTTCTGTGGACTACGCCATCTCAGTTTTTGGTTCTTGTGTAACAACAGCATCCTCAACATGTTTTTGTGTGTGAGCCTCCCAGATTTTAGTTTGTACTTCCCTCGAGGTGGTTTCTGTTGCACAGACTTTGAACCCTGTTTTCACTAGCTTCTCAGCAGAAGACATGCACATAGTACCTGGGACATCTCCCTTCCTGGCCCTGTCCATGACCTCATCCAAAGTGTCTAACCTTGGGGCTCTTGCCTCTGCCTTCCGTTCTGCTAGTTGTTCCCTTAGCTCTCTATTTTCTTTTTCTAAATTTTCAATTTTTAACAGCAAGGATTGAGTTTTTCTCTTATGAGGTGAAGAAGGTTCCTCTGGCTGAGCCTTCTCCTCGTCCTTCTACTCTACTGCCTATTTTTTTTCCTCAACATGGATGGGGACTTTTGGTGCCCACTAACCCTTATCCTCTACTTTGGCTGCCTATCACCAGTTGGTTTTTATCGACTGGCCTCTTACCAACCCTTACTGTCGAAGGTTGGTGCTGCTCCTTTGTCACCGCTAGAGCTTCCTCAGATGTCCCAGTTTGCCTCCTGTGAGTGGTCCTATCCTTCTTCCTCGTGAATTCTTTCCAATTCCTACCCTAGTGTCCAACACAATGAGCTTGATGAGGCCATGGTTGGTGACACATGTTTTTGGATGCGTCGTTGTTTTCACAACCGCGGCCATATGCTTAATGTCTCCCAGCAAGAAGTAGGGAAGATTTATCAGCTATCGATGTTGAAGGTGATTTAGCAATGGAAAGTGGTAATTGAACACAATTGTTTCCCTTCCCTCGTAGGTAATGTACTTGATGAGGTAGAGGGAAACATTAGCCCATGGCTAGGGAAGTGACAACGCGTTAATCCCCCTCCCTTTCCTCACCAGCGACTCTTCCTCTTAGAGATCCCCCTTCAGGGAGGGGTCATTAACCTTCCTGTTAAACCACCTCTTTCCTTCCACTAGTAATCTCGTCACTCAAGAAATCACCTCTTCTATAACCTCCAACTTCAACCCCCTAACTTCCATCTAATTTCTCTCTAAATTATTTGCAAATTACATGCAACTCTACCGTCTGATCCCTCCAATCTTTGGAAGAACTCAAACCAGCCTACATCCTTGAAAATATGGCATGCTTCAGGGCAATTCTCGAAAGCTTCTATTGACCCTGGCTCATGCCAAATTTCTCCTCCACCCATTGCTACGCAAATTCAGTGATGTTTTCCTTCCTTTTCCTTTCCTTCAGAAGTTTTGAGGCAATCAACACACTACTTAGTTGTTTCAGCTTGCAACTATTCTTTTCCCATCTCTCTAAGCACTCTGAATGGGGATGTAATTCTCTAGTAGGGGTAAATGGTAGGGTGGCACAGGTGAGGTTTTCAAATTAGGATTTTGCAATCATGGTTCGTACTACATAGTAATATTGCCTTATTAATGTTGGGTTGTGGGAGGTCTCGTCGAAGGTACACTTCCCTTTTTTGGTATGATCGGGCACTAAGTAACAGTAATTACCAGATCACTATACCTTAATTGTGGGTTTTTTGAATAATCACAGGTCATGCAAGATCATGTTGCAATATGATTCACCCCCTCCCTGTCTTAAATGTGACATCCGACCTTGAACGTCAAAAAGGATGTTGTGTTAAGTTGCCATAATTACCAAATAAATCGAATAAAAATATTACCTTTGTACGACGTACCTGGGTGACGTGGGGAGAATTCATTGGTGGCGAGACGTGCTAACCTATCTCTGGTGGTGAGACGCACAAACTTAACTCCAATCACAAGAACCATGATGATGTTTGTTGTCTATTGCAATAAAATATCTTATTCCACTTATTTCTAGAAGTCATTGGCTATTACAGGTGTAATAGCCAAGATGACTATTATATATTATTAATTTTTACAAAAACATAGAAGAAAATATCATGTAACAACACTATCTTAAAGTATGATTTGAAATAACAAATTCTATTACAAAGTGTGTAACAGCCACGACAAGGTGGTTTTCAACTACTACATAAATTGTTTGTCTGTGCCCAGAAAAGGTTTTCATAGCCAGTTTGTTTTATTATGTTTTTTTTTTTAAGTTTGAAGGTGTAACAGCCACCAACCATGGTTGATTTTCAGTTGTTACACTTATTGGAAAAATTAGAATTTTTGCAGCACCGGGGGGCTTTCCCCTGTTCCTATAATTTGAAGATCCAAATTTGTGACAATGTTGATGAATGAATCCCTTGAAGTAGGTTTGTAATATAATTGAAGACGGAGCCCATTTGCAAGCAATGATGTCCTCACACTGTCAATGGTCACCAAATTTACAATCCCATTATCAAAGACTGCATCTACCTCATAGTGACCTAGCTATCTGGTGCAAAGCTTACCCTTGAAGTCTTTGAATCTTGAGTCATATAAGAGAGCCCAATCTCCTTTCTGGAACTTCTTCTTCTTGATGAATCTATCATGCCACTTAGCTCTCTACTGTTGGATAATCTCTATTTTTTGGATAGCAGCTAACCGTTTCTCCTCCAATTCATTGAGCTGGTTCAATCTCTGCTTTTGCACTGCAACCAGATCCATATTTACCTGCAATGTTGTTCTTAGTGTCTTGATTTTGAAATCAATGGGGAATAAAGGAATTTTTTCATACACAAGTTCATATGGTGAGAATCTCGTGGTATTCCTCCATGTGGTCGTGTATGCCCACAACACTTCTAGAAGTTTGTCGGCCCAAATCCTTTGGTGATTGGCCACAGTATTAGTAAGAATCCCCTCAATGACTTTGTTAGTGCTTTCCACTTGGACATTTTCTTGTGGATGATAAGGTGTTGTGATTCTATGATGGATTTTATATTTTTCAACCAACTTCTAGATCATATGGGATGTAAACTGAGGCCCTCCGTTTGTGACTATCTCCCTCGATATGCCAAATCGGACAAAGATGTCTTCAACAGAAAGTATGAAACAACTTGCTTCGTGGCTTTGGTTAGTGCCTTTTCCTCAACGAATTTTGTGACATAGTTAGTGCAGACCAAGATGTAATATTTCTATCTAGATCAAGGACTAATTGGTCCCACAAAATCTAGGGCCCATTTCTCTAAAGGCTCTAAGAAAATTTGGGGATGTAATGACATCTCATCTGATTGCAGTGGTTGGCCCATCCTTTGGAAACTATCACAGCCCTTCACAAGCTTCTTGGCATCCTGAAATATTGTTGGCCAATAATACCCCATCAAAAGCACTTTGTATCCTATACATTTGTCCGTGAAGTGCCCTCCACAAGGTTACTCGTGACAGGATTTAAGGATGTCAATGATCTCATCTTCTCTAACACAATGCCTAATCTGGAAATATGGTCCAGTGTGATAGGGATTCCCATCTATCCAGGTATAGGTAACACTTTGTTGTATAATATTTCTTTTCTCATTGGAGGACAAATATTGTGGAGACTTCCCTGCAGCAAGATAATTGGCTATATCTACGTACCAAGTTGAGTAAGTAGAAATAGAAAAGAGATATTCATCAGGCAAAGAATCCTCAGTAGGAATGCAATTGTCATCAATAGTTAACATAGAAAGAAAATTAGCTACTACATTAGCTTCTCCAGGTTTATTGACAATTGTGATATCAAATTCTTGTAACAACAATAAACAACGTGTGATTCTACCATTGGTAATTGGCTTATTCATTAAAAAATGAATGTCAAAGTGGTCAGTGTGTACAAATACATGATACCCAGTCATATAATGTTGGAATTTATTTATGGTGTGCATGATTGCTAACAACTCCTTCTCGATCACTATGTAGTTGAGCTTAGTTAGGGTTACATTCTTACTTATGTAGTAAATAGCATAAGGTTTCTTATTCTCCAGTTGGACCAAAACAACACCTACAACAATATCAAATGCATCTATAGCTATGTGAAACGACAGTTCCCAATTAGGTCCTCACAAGATCGAAGCTGCTGATACACAACATTTCGGCTTTAAAAAGGCCTGATCACACTTTCCTATCCACAAAAAGTCGACATCCTTCATGAGAAAGGAAAATAATGGTGATGCAATTTTTGAAATTTTTTCTATAAATCTCATGTAATACCCTGCATGCCCCAAGAAACTACGTACCTCTTTTTGCGTCTTTGGGGTTGGAATTTTCATAATTACCTCTATTTTTGCAGGGTTTACCTTGATTTCGTCAGCAGGAATGTAGAGTCCAAGCATGATCCCTTCAGTCATCATCATGTGACATTTTTCATTGCTCAAAACAACATTAGTCTGTACACATCATTCTAGCACTTTTTCCAGATTAGCTAATGTTGTTTTAAAAGCATCTCCATAAGGTGTTAAATCATCCATGAATATTTCAATGGAGTCATTCAAAAGGTCAGAAAAAATTCCCAGTATTTCCCTCTGAAATGTTGCTGGTGCATTGCAGCGTCCAAAAGGGAGTACTTTGTATGCGAAGGTTCACCAAGGGAAAGCAAAGGTTATTTTATCTCGATCCTCTAGGGAAATCTATATCTGATTGTAGCCACTAAACCCATCTAAAAATGAAAAGAATTTCTTCCCAGAAAGGGTATCAACGAGCTGATCTGTAAATGGTAAAGGAAAATGGTCCTTTTGAGTGGCCTTATTGAGTTCTCTGTAATCCACACAAACTCTCCACTTGCCATTCTTCTTAGGAACGATGACCAGCGGTGACACCCACTGACTGTTAGATATCAAATAAATAAAATTAGCACTCAGGAATTTTTGTAATTCTTTCTTTACCACCTCCTTCAGTGCAGAGTTCATGCGGCGCTGTGGTTGTTTGAGTGGTTTGCAACAATCCTTCAAATAAATACGATGAGTGCATAAGTTAGGGTGGATCTATTTCATATCTGTATATTCCCATGCAAATTCCTTTTTATATTTCTGTAACAACTATAACAGCAATTGGTTTTGCTCAGCAGTCAGGTTGGGGTTAATATTCAAAAGCTTTCTTGGTTCTATTTCAATTGGACTGCTGTCAATATTCGGAGTGGTTCTCATTTGTTCAAAATCTATATCTTCCACCTCTTCTTCCTCATTCGAATTTTTAACAGAAGCGACATAAAGCGAGTTACTAATAAAACCATTAATGACGTCATCTTCTGTCTCATCTTTGAAATACTGGGCTTTCCCCAAAGTGAGGAGTGGTAGGGAAAGATCTAATTCAAGCTCAAACTCATCCCACCAAGGGTTGTATAAATCCACATTTGGTTTTTGGGGGTAAAGATTAAGGTTCTTTGTCACCTGACCATCCGAGATCACCATAGATCCAGATCTGCAGCCTATAAATGCATCTGCAGTGGCCAGCCAAGGTCTCCCTAAGATCAAAGGATGTCCCCCCAAATTGGATTTGGTTTGTAAGATAAGAAAGTCAACCGGATACCTCCAGGAAGCTATTGTAATAACTATATCTTCTAATAACCCCTTGAGTTCAACATGGAACCTGTCTACTAATTCAAGTACAGTAGGAGTATATCTAAGTCCCTATAACCTGAGGGTGGTAAATAGGTCCTTTGTCATTACATTAATGGCAGCCCCAAGATCGATCAATGTGTTCTCTATGGGTTGATCATTAATGTAGACAGTAATCGTAGGATTTCCTAGATTATTATACTTAGTTAGAAGAGGCTGAGCATACATTAATTGAGATAATTTCCCCATCACAGGTATGGTAGCAGGGTCTTTAGGCTTCCTCCCAGGTTTCTTGATGCACAAATATCACACTATTTTAGCATAGATAGGTACTTCTTTAAGGGATTGCAGCAGAGGAATTCATACATGCAGGTTTTGCAACTCTCTATGAAAATGAGATTTTGGTTGTGAAGTCATTCCAGGTTCATCCAATCTCTGAGGATACAAAGGGTCCTGAGTTACAACAGTCGAGTCGACTATTACAGGTGTATCAGCCTTTCCCGAGTTGGTTGTTATAATAGTAACAATTCTCTGAAGGTTGGTTGTTACAGATGTAACAACTCCCCCTGTATCGACTTTTATAGGCATGAAAGCCGCCTCAGAGACTCTGGTATCTCTTCTGGATGGTTCACATCCTCCTTTGTAATGATAGGGGAGTGACTTGGTTTGATTACCTTGCCCGATCATAATTGAATTTCATTAAGCCCCATGGTGGTAATAAGGTAGTTCTGGAAGGTATTCAGAGCCTCTATGCCATGAGCTTCTTTATTGTTCAGGTTTGGGTTATGTTGCACAGGTAGTTGGGGTTGCACATGTAGTGTAGGAGAAGGAGTTTGGAAAGGAGGTAACTGAAGTTGTTGTTGCATGGGTAATCCAGGTAAAGTTGTATTCTGGGCATTTTCTCTCTAGTTCTGATTCCAAGGATATGGTTGAGATTGAGGATATTGGATAGAGGGAGATGGAGACCACTAGTTCCAAGGTGAAGGAAAATGTGTTGAAGAAGGAGCAGGATATTTCCATTGATATTGTTGAGTATTGTATGCATTGTTCCATGAATTGAAAGAGGAAAAATCTTGACACATACCTAGAGGTCATGGTTTCCATGGCCTCCTTGGTGCGATGAAATAAGAGGACTGCACCTCCTCGCTTGACTCTCTATGTACTACCTTCAATTTAGGAAGCTCAGGACATTGTCCTGTCAAATGTTCCAACACACAAATATTACACAAGTTGATGTTGTTCAATTCGTATTCCCTCAAAGGATGCTTCTTCCAACAATTCAGACAGAACATAGCCAAAGGTGTATCAACTTCTGCTTGTGTCTTCTTGATATGTGTTTTCGTTATCTGGGCAGAGAGAGTACTGAGGATATCGGTCTTGAAATTTTCGAATAGATTCCCGATCTCTGCTCTGGTTACTCCTCCTCCTATAGATTTTTGTATTCAGGTAGAGGAATCTCAAATTGTGCTCCTCCCCTTATATGATCCTCTAGAGCATCTTATATAAAGATTTATGTTGGGTGCGGGATCCCCAAAGGAAGTTTTGGGGCTTAGAGCCCAGATTTTGGTCAAAAACTGTAATTCCAATGTAAAGACTCTGCATTTTGTGGGCGTGAAGCGCGTAGTTTGTTAAAGAGTCATAGGGTTGTCCACCATAAATTTTATTATTGTAATGTCGGTTGTAGAGATCTACCCATGGTTCGCGGACCATTGGATTGTATAAATAAAGTGAGGCTCCAAGTAGTTTGATAGCATAATGAAAATGAAGAACATATGATGTGTGTGAGATAGATCTAAAGGTTAAAGTCTAGTTTTTGGTTGTAGAGTAGGAGAAGGCTCTGCAGCTAAGTGCGCAGAGGCCTAGTAGTCTGTAGCTGAGTGCACGGACCCCTATAGCTGAGTGCGCAGGGCGAGTCGAGTCTGTAATAGTTGGAAGTATTAATAAAGAGAAGTTTCCTATCATTTTTCTGTATTTATTAATGCATCTGTTATCTTGGGTACGAAATTCACTTCTAATACTTATATGATGCGCGAATGTGTATAATTGTATTGCTTAAGTGAATGCAAGATAGAATATCTGTTTATGTGAAGTTAACTAATATATGTTAAGAAGATAAGTAAGATATGCGGTGTAGTTTGGGGAAATAGTGCAGTTTGTGGCCATAGCAACGTGAAAGAATCTCAGCCCTTCATTAGGGTTGTGTGAAAGGCGATGGTAATGGATCGTGAAGGTACTGAAGTTTGGAACAGTGTGTGAAGTGACTTGCACGAAGTCAGGTCTAGTTGGACTAAATTGACATCACAAACATCTCAAGGGTGTGGAAACTTGGTTCCAGCATCCCCCCATACTACTTCGGGTGAGACTTTAGTCCTCGCTCTGCGGCGTGATGCCGAAAGGGCAAATAATGTAGGGATTTGTTTGGCTAAATAACTCTAAACCTTGGTCAGGCCCCCATAAGCCAACACTTCACAATTTCAGCGAATGGTTCTTGCGATATATCCCCCTTCCCTAATATGTTTAGGGTGTCAAGGTAGTCGTCCCTCATTCCTCTGATAAATATAGTCTTCAAGATTTCATGGTCTAAATCGTTGTGTTTAGACCTCTGCAGATTATAATGGAACCGATCTACATAGTCTTCCAGGCTCTCATCCTCCATCTGTTTCATTCTAAATAACTCCTCCCTTAGGTCCCTGGCTCTACAATAATCTTGGTACTTTGATAAGAACGTCTCCTTCATGTCGTTCCATTTTCAAATAGAAGTGGAGCCTAGTCCCATCAACCATCTCAAGGCTTCCCCTTTTAAAGTAGCAGGAAATAATTTCAATTTTTGAGCATCTAAGGTATAATCATAACTTTTGCATAAGACATCAAATTCAAATAAAAAGGTGTCTGGATCTTCCACAGTCATCCCCTGGAAGGATGGTATGGATGATAGAGGGATATTTTTCATAGGAGCTTCACCTCCGATATCCCCGATTGGGAACTCAAAGGTGGTGATGGTAGCATTTGTTTTAGCGTTGTTGTCATTTTTGTCCCCCATGACTAATCCTTCTAACCCTTGCTATAACATACGTCCTTCAAACTGTTCTTGTGATGGTCTTGCAGGTGTGATTGATGGCTCAGGTATCCTCGGGGCTGGCTGTTTCACCGCACTACCTGTATCTGGATATTGATAAACCAATAACTGCTCTCCCATCTCAGATGTTTTATGTTCCCTCGGTCCTCAAGTTCTGGCTACTAGCTTCCCCCTCCTGTTCTTGGATTGAATTCTTGATCTTCAGAGTGTGGGTGCTAGATTTAGAATGATATCACCCCGGGATAGAGGAATCAGAGGTTTCTGCCCTTGTTATGGGAGTAACAATTTTTTGTGGCCCTGTTTTCCTTGCATCCCTTTGAGAGCTTGACTGTTATTTTTTTTCCCTTAGAGATTAGTTCCTGGATAAATGTTTTCCTTCCCAAATCTACACTCTTCCTTTCTGTTTTACGACCCATTTTTCCTGTGACTAATTAGAGTGGGGATAGTTTTGGTATCTTTGTAGTTCCTACAGTTGCACACATGGACCCTATGTGTATTAATTCACACCCTGAGTGTCTCAGTCTTTGATAGTGGTGAGCCCGACCAAGTATGTTAGAGCGATGTCCAGGTTCTTACCTCTCTTCTTACCACCCAGCGATTGAAGAGATGAGGACACACTAAACAAAACACCAAAATTCCATTCCCTAAGTGCCCTAGTGGTCACAACAGTGAGCTCGACCAAGTATGTTAGAGTGATGTGTAGGTCCTTACCTCTCATCTTACCACCCAACTTTTGTGGACTACGAACACTCTATCATCAAACAAACAACTTGGTTGACTGTATCGTCAACTACCATCCCCGACAACGGTGCCAAAATGTAGTGTTGTTTTAATCAATCCTAATTGACCGAGGCTGCAACATTTAACTGTCAACCCAGGGTAGGTCTTTCTATTTCAATGGAGTTCGCACTGTTGGTGCGGATACACTACAACCAAGAATGAAAAAGTGGAAAGAACAGTAAAAGATGTCGCTAAATCAAATTTTTGAAATCAAATCATTCATGTAGAAATAAAAAAACTCCACATAATTGAAATCACACTTCGCAACTACCAAAGTAAGGGCACACCACACAATGACTAATATCTACTCCAGCTGGTTACTACCATTCTGTTTGATTAACTCAATGTAACAACATAATATAAATTGGAACAACAACGAATGTAATTCACAATTTGTAAATCAACAACAAAAGACCATATAACAAATAATGAAACTAGAGTGTACACTACCTCTACTACTGCAGTCCCTGCCAAAGAGGAGGTCCCTTCCTCCTTAGAAGGGGTGCAAGAATAACACGAAAGTAATTAACGAATGATCTGAAGAGAAGTAACAACATCACCATAGTGATTAATATTAAAAATAATTCAGAGTTACAGAAACAGAGTAACAATACTCTTCTATATGTTGTCCTTGTATATAGGAAATAAAGTTTCTTTTAAAGTTATTACATGCCCGAAATTAGAAACAAATCAGTGATGAGAATCTCACGATTCTCATGCTAATAAAAAATAAAAGTAGCTACAACCTATTTCTAAATACAAATATACATTAGCTAGGATTGCAACCGCTTGGGTCTGTTACTTCAAAAATAAGCAATTCCTAATGCCGACAATTGTTATATCCAATAGTACTCGCACTTTCCAGCTCCGATGCAACAACATCCTGCGAGTGAATAGCAGTTCGGGATGTTACAACAATTACTCGCAACAACACCCTTGGTGCAACAACGGACCTTTGTATCAACGTGTAGTGTATCAACATCCTGTAACATCATTCAATGTTTAACATCAACCTGTAACAGCATACAGGGTGTAACAGTGAACTGCTCTACCTTGCTCTGTAGTTGATCAGCACTGCCTATTTACTCCATAGCCTTGTTCCCATGAGCAACACCTGAAAAGGAGAAGAGCTTCCAAAATACTCCTCCAATGCTCACCCTACTTAGCCACAAAGCGGAATAAAGTATCGTATTATTCAGTAAAATATGGGAAAATAACATGACAGTGGAATAGGTTATAAAAGTGAGAAAAAGGGTGATTAATCATGTAAAGTTCATGGACCTGGAGGATAAGAGGATCAAAACTGGGGAAGAAGGTGCAGAAAATAGGTCAAAAGTCACACCCAACATGTTCGATGTTGTAATTTATATTCTAGATCAAGGTTGAATATTCACATGTTATCGATCTAAGAAACACCTAATGTTAGGAAAAACCTTACAAATGCATCATAAGATAGAATTCCCAAATTACTATAGCTACTTCAATCTTTTGTCCAAATCATTATTTTATTTGTTTTTTGATGTGAATAATTCATTTTCCAACATGAAATGATAAACATTTTAGTTCATATATGCTTTTATTTTGTGAAACTTATATTTGCATATCTTAAATAAATAATATTTGTGTGATGCATCATTTTAATAAATAGAAAATTTTGTGATAAATTCTTTCATAGTGAACTAAATATTAATCAATTCCCAAATAAACATCCATGGAATAATTTGAATGTCCATTTCATGAAATTTTTTGATCTACTAGTTGCATTATGAGTGTATTTGCCTCATTTATATAATGTGTATCCATTGCATTGTTCATTATAGTAGTAATACTAAGTAGTTATTACAATTTCAAAAGTTTTTTTCCAAATAAAGGAACATCATTATTTTTTTTGTGGGGAAAACTCCCACGAGGGATTTGAATCTTTAACAACCCTGGTGAAAATTCCATGTAATTAAAGTTAATAAAACAAAAATAATAACCACAGTTATGGGATAGTTATTCCAAGCTGAATGTTGGGAAAAAACATCCTAGTGTGGGTGTTCATTTAGTTTATTATGGCTAGGGAAAATGGAAAATGCAATGACAAAGTCTTTGGAAACGAAAAATGACACTTTTGGCAGTTTATTTATGAAAACAATGGAAATTAGGATGAAAGGAAGGTGAAAGGACATAGGTTGCATGTGAGGAGGAAAATGAAGGAGACTAATTAAAAATTGAAGAAAATAGAGGCCTCATTAATAAAAGCCTTTTGAGGATCAATTGGTACCTTTTGTCAGTTCAGTTTTGGAGCTCTCTCTCTATTCTCCCTCTTCACTCTTGAAAACTTAGAGTTTTCTTGGAGCACTTCAACTTTGGACCAAGAAGAGAAAAGAAGGCAAAGGAAAGAAAGGATCAAGCAAAGAAGAGTAGGATCAAGCATCTACAATGGGATTATTTGCAAGTATCAATTTTCATGTGTGATTTCCTTGCTAGTTTTGGCATGCATGGTTATGCATGTGTGCTCTTGGTTCTCTTGTTGTCATGGGAATGGGTTTTTCCAAGTGTGACAGTGTTCTTCATCCTTGCCATGCCATTTTTGGATATCCATGGTGTGAAGGGTTCTCATGTTTTGGTTGAGATAGATTATCAGATGGATTTCAAACTAAGTGAAGCAGATCTCTGAAAGAAAGAACACATGGCCTAACAACCCTTGAACTGGAATTTCTGTTGTGGTAAAGCTAATTTTTTTTTTGCCTCAGTGGGCCTAGTCATCCTTGACCGGTGAACGGCATGATATACACTAAAGCCTAGAGGTGAGGGCACTCCATCATCCCTAGGAATCCCGGGACAGAATATATGGTAAAGCCTAGAGAGTGGAGTCTGGGGTAGGGCCTAGTGATCTGGTATGGATTTGTGGTAAAGCCCAGAGAATGGTGTCTCGGTTGTGGAATAGTGATCCCTGAATCAGACTATGGATTGTGGTAAAGCCTTGAGACTAGGAGAAAGGAAAATTCCTCACGGTGTAGGTGGAGAAATCCAGTGGTATCCATGCTTGTTTGGCCCAGTGATTTGTTGAGGATTGTGGTAAAGCTTGGTTCTATTGATGAGGGTGAGGTGGTGTAACCTCGGGAAACCTTGGTTTATTTTCGGTTATGAGTCCCACATTCATGCTTGGAATATGGCATAAGGGTGATTGGTTGAAAGAAAGATTTGGTTCAACTAATATATGGTCAGGTGGTTCATGGAAGTACCATACTCAGAAGTTTTTGGATTCATTAATAAGAGTTACTTTCCTTAGTATTTTATGAGAAAATTTATTGGTTCATATGTGGAATTTATGGTTGATGTATCCTTATTATTTCTATTGTTTATTTGTTGGTTATGAGTATGTTTTAAGACAATGATGATGTATGGATCTCATCATGTTTTGATTGTAAATGAATGAACAATAAATATATGACCTAATAAATGATGATGCATCTAATGTCACAAGGCATCAATGCTTCTTAGTGATTCTCAGATAAATATGAGACCCCTATGCTCATATCTATTGTTATGACAAGTCGATTTCATATTCGTGGCATGTTTGATGAAATGTTTGTCATGGCTAGTATAAGTCCAGTTAATATTTGTTCAAATATTTTCATTTGTATCAATGTATAAATGCTACTTTTCATTCCTAAAGGTTTCATGGAGTTTTGGGCATTGGCCTTAGTCCTGGACCTAAAAAGGTGGCACAAAATCTCGGGTCGTAGGCTCGGAACTAGTTGGAAAAGACCCCAGTTGCTTGCATGCCCATTCTATGAGAGAGACTGGAGGGCCCCAGTTGCACACATGCCCATGTCATGGGAGAGATGAAGGATCTAGGGAAGTGAAGTGTCAAGTTGTCTCATGGATTGATTACCCGGAAGGGTTGGTTGGCTCTTGTAGGTTTTGTGATGTGTGCAAAAGGTTAGATTGGCTATGTTGTGTTGGTTCCACTTCATTAACTGTAAATGGGGAGTTGAATTATATTGTATTAGCTTATTGGAAAATGTTTACCCCAATGGATTAGTTAAATTGGGTAAATGTGGGAGGAGGGTGTTACAGAGTGGTATCAGAGCATGGTTCACCGCTTGGACTAGATGGGGGGTGTGTTAGTCATGCATTCATGTCAATTGCATATGTGTTCCTTATGCTTGAGGTCTATGAACTTGTTTTGTATGCATGGTGTTGGTCATGGTTTCATTTGTGTCACCATGTGGAATTTGATGGTGTGTTGTTGGATGTGCTTATTGTGAGTATAGGTCCGGTTATGTACTAGTTATGCATGTCAATGTTTGTATGTATAATGTGTGCATGTATGTTGTATGTATGTTGATTACACATACATTGACATGGTTGTAGTTGTCATGCATGAGGTCATGATGTGTGGTTGATAGGGTCATGCATTGATGACTAGACTATGGTTAGGATGATATCTATATGTTGTTATGATTATGTTTATACATGTATTTTCTAATCTGGTTGATCTTGCAGACAAGATATCCTCCCTAAACTATACTGAGGTATGTTTATTATGTTTATATTTTTGTTTAGCTAACATGGTATGTTTGGAAGGAAATACTATCAAGATGACTAGCAATATGGTAGACTACAGTTCACAAGAATCTCCCTATGGATTAAATGAGTAGGCACATTGAGAAGCTTTAAGGAAGAATTAAGAAGTTGCAAGATAGATAATGACAAAATCATGTAGGCACATGAGAAATAAGCATAATTTAATGCAGTAATTATTCAGAGTTTGTCAGAACTATAGAGACAGGGACCACTTTGGATCATCCATGGATAGGAGGACTTAATAATATTTTTTCCTTTCAATATTATTTATTGATTATTAAAAAATGAAGTTTTTTTAATTAATAGAGGTATTCAATTTAACTCATATATGTTTGCGAAGAGAGAGTTCTTCAATTGAAGTCGCTTGTGTTTCCAAAAACAGGGAAGGGATTACTGAAATAATTATAATATTACTATTATTTTAACACCATATATATATAATAAATTATTTTAACACCATTAATAATATCCATATATCTATATATAGATAATTGATCAATATAAATTTTAACCAAAATTTAAATTAATATTATATTAAATGAATTTATATATTTAATATTATTATTCATTAAAGTCTCTTAAAAAATTATCAAAATTTGATAATAAAATTTAATCAACTCAAATAATATATTAATCATCTATAAATACTTACACAATTAACATTGTTAAATATTAAAAATGTATCACAATCAAATCAATTAAATGTACCTTATGATTATATTGAAATTGTTGTGCCCAACCCCTTCATAATCATAATCTAATTATTGGTATCACAATCATAATCAGTAGCAATGTTTAATCCTTCTCAAGGGCCTAATCACTTCATTACTTTGCGAAACTTTTATGCAAATACAAACTGTAATTGAACCTTTTTCTTCAACTTATTCCAAACTTTATTTTAACTTTTATTTTTTATTAAAAATTAAAGATATTTTTTTTGACAGAGGTGCAAGCTTTAAAATTGACGCCCGTATGGACGTTTTTCCATTTTTTACCCGTGAAATATTGGTTATTTCAAAATAAACACGTAATCTTTGACTGGTTAATAATTTTAAAAAATGTCATAATGACGGGTATATTAAAAAATAGCAAGTTTCAATTTTTTACACACACACACATATATATATATATATATATATATATAAATGCCTTCATCTTTGTACTACACTGAATCTGCATACAAATTTTGTTACCCCTATTGATTATCATAAATACTCTTAATGTAAAATGAATCAATGGCAGATGGAACGTCGTCACAGAGAAAACGAGGACAAGCTTTTCATGATGACTTCACGATGTAACCTAGGATGAATAAACTAGGGTAATTAGAAGAAAATGCTTTTTCACGTGTTGCCTATAAAATTTATTTGTTGGTCCTTCTTCTATCCGGCCGGTTAGGGTAAGAGTTTTTCCATCCTGGTCACAGGTCAAGGTATGCACCAGTCTAATAAACAAGTGTGGGTAAGAGTTTTTCCATTCTGGTCACAGGTCAAGGTATGCACTAGTCTAATAAAGAGGGGCATACAGTTAGGTGCAGTGGTGGACGAGGTAATGCCCGACATTTTTGGAGAGAGAACATTATCCTGAGAAAGTTGAAGAAGAAGGGATCATTTGCCGAAATCTATCGTCTTCCTGCGCCATTCCCATTCACGGGACTTATCCTGTCTGTAATGGTTAAAGAGGCCAAGCAGTTATGAACCTCATTTCCTTGTTTTCTGCCCACATCCAATTTGCATCAGTACCACAAGTTTCTCAATCACGCCTTCTTGAATAGCCTTTAATGCTACACAAGGGCTGTCCGAGTAACGACAAAGCATCCATAGTATAGACACTGCAAATTCAATTGTCAACTCCCAAACTCCAAGAATTTTCTGAGAAACAACAGGCACGGTCAAAACTTGGTCATATGCAGCGGATCGACCCTGGGCACAGTTGCAAAGCTTATCCAACTGTTAAAATAATAATTTCAACTGCAGGTTTATTTACGATGAGATCCATCGCAGATCGCAGATCGTTGCCCCCTCCACTTCTTGTCCCATGCGCTGCGATGACGATGATGATGCGATGCGATCCGATCGCATATCGCAGTTCGCTCCATATGTTTGTGCTTCAATTTGTTGTGTTCAGCCAAATGCGATTTCGCGATGCGATTCGATCGCAAATCGCACCAACATAATGTTCCATTTTTTTTCCTCCCGATAGCCTTCTGCGATGCGATCTAAATGAAGTCAATGGTTGAAGTACAGGCCAGCAGCAAAATAAATTTGACGTGATGTAAAAGTTTCTTTACAGCCAGTAAATGTCAGTAAAACAGTAAATGCAATTTACTGTGGGTTGGTAAGTTTTGGTGAAGATTTTAATTTTATTTCAGCGGGAGTATGGGCTCAAGTAATAGTTGGTAAAAGCATTTAATTTTTATTATTTCTTTTACGGAAGCATGGGAAGTGAAAACGTGAAGTAAGTTCTTATTGTTGATATATATATGTAATGTTCTTTTTGTTGTGTTGATGAGAGTGAAGAAGGAATTGTAATGCACAGCAGTGCGAAGTAAGAAGAGTGAAGAGGGAAGAACGCAGCAGTGCGTATATATACACAGCAGTGTAAATTGTATTGTAATGCACAACAGTGCGAAGAAGTAAAAATATAGAACGCAGCAGCGCGTGAATGAAAAAGAAAGGCAGCAGCAGCAAAATAGAATATACAACAGACACAGCAGTCTGAGTCTTTTGTTTTTGTAAATCCCTCTGTGAGAGAGGAAGATCATATTTTTGTAACAACAGTTTCTTTCCTTTATTAATGAATAGAAATTTGTTGGTGTGTGAGAACTCTGTCAGCTGCAAATATTTTTTTTTTAAGTTTCCGCTGTGTTAAGATCCTGTGTGTGAAAAACAGAGCATTGTTCCCTGGTCTTTTGAGTTTGAAATCACCTGAAATTTCCAACAGTGGTATCAGAGCTAATCCAGGCTCTTTGAAGGGTTCAAAGAAGCTGAAGGAAGGATTCTTATTGCAGCAACTTCTCCAGCAGTGTGAAGACTCAGGCAAAAGAATCCAAGGTATTTCTCAAGTTTTTTTTTATGTGTTGCTGTTGAAGACAGTCTATTATTTTAAATACACAGTGAAGTATTTGAAGCATAGTTAAGAGTGCAAAAATGGCTAGCACCAGCACCAGCAATAGCATGGGTATGCAGCTCCCATTATTTGATGGTAAAAACTATGACTATTGGGCAATAACAATGAAAGCCTTGTTTGCTTCCCAAGACTTATGGGAAATAGTTGAGGATGGTTTTGAACAACCAGCAGATGAAAATGAGTTTAATGCATTAACTCAGGGAGAGAAGGATCTGTTGAAGAGCTACAAGAAGAAGGATTCAAAAGCCCTTTTCTTCTTGTATCAAGCAGTGCATGGAAGCGTGTTTCCAAGGTTAGCAGCAGCTAAGACATCCAAAGATGCATGGCAAACTCTCAAGACAGCCTATCAAGGCATGGAGAAAGTGAAGACAGCAAAACTACAGTTGCTGAGGAAAGATTTTGAGAACTTGTGCATGAAGGAGTCAGACAATATTGACTCATTCTTCACTCAAGTAATTGGCCTGGTCACACAAATAAGATCTCATGGAGAGATACTTGAAGAAAGGAGGATTGTGGAGAAACTATTGAGGTGCCTACCCTCAAGGTTCCATGTGATTGTCACCACCATAGAAGAGACAAAGGATCTCTCAAACTTTTCAGTTGATGAGCTTCATGCATCACTGATCACACATGAGCAGAGGTTGAGTAGAAATGAAAACTCATCTCTAGAGCAAGCCTTCAAGACCCAGATGTCCTTTGGAAGAGGAAGAGGTCAAGGCAGAGGAAACAAGAAAGGAAGAGGCAGCAATCCAAATCAGAACCAAGGTCAAGGCAGCAGCCAACAAGGAGGACAACATCATGCTCAAGGACAAAGGTATGAAAAACCCAATGTCCAATGTTATTATTGTAAAAAATATGGGCATTATGCCAGTGAATGTAGGAAGAAGCAGCATGATGTGAATAATAGATCTAATGCAAATATTACTAGAGAAAATGTCAGCCAAGATAATGTATTGTTAGCTTGTAACATGGCTGAAACAAATAGTGAAGATATATGGTTTCTAGACTCCGGTTGCAGCAACCATATGACAGGAAACATAGTTTTGTTTTCTGCTTTAGATCAAAGTGTGAATTCACAAGTCACACTTGGGACTGATAGAAAAATTTCTGTTATGAGTAAAGGAGAAGTTAAAATATTTACAAAGCAAGGAGAAAGGAAAACCATAACAGATGTCTATTATGTTCTTGGAATAAGATGTAACCTCTTGAGTATTGGACAGCTTGTTCAAAAGGGTTACAATGTCTTCTTTGAGAATGATGTATGCACCATCATGGATAGAGCACCCAGCAAGTGATGCATTGCTAAAGTGAAGATGACAAGGAACAGGATGTTCCCTCTCAGAATAAGAGCAGAATTGAAAAACAAAGAAGTAATTGCAGCAGTTTCCCAAGAGGCTCTCCAAAGTGTGCCAAAGGATGAAAATTGGTTGTGGCACTTGAGATTTGGACATCTCAAATTTGGAGGTCTTAACTTGTTGAGCAGAAAATGAATGGTAAGAGGATTACCATTGATAGAGAAATTGGACAGCCTTTGTGAAGGTTGCATATTGGGGAAACAACACAGAGAAAGTTTTCCATCAGGGAAAAGCATAAGGGCGAAAGCACCCTTAGAGATTGTCCACTCAGATTTATGTGGACCAATGCAAAATTCATCTTTAGCTGGCAGCCAATATTTTCTAACATTCATTGATGATTTTACAAGAAAGACATGGGTTTATTTCTTGAAGAACAAATCGGAAGTGTTTGAAAAATTCTGAAATTTCAAAGCACTTGTGGAAAATCAAAGTGGGCTGCGTATTAAAGTCTTGAGAACAGACAGAGGAGGTGAGTATATCTCCAAGGAATTCCTACGGTTTTGTAGAGAAAATGGAATTCATAAACAGTTTACAGCTAGGTACACCCCACAGCAAAATGGAGTTGCTGAAAGGAAGAACAGGACCATTATGGATATGGCAAGGAGCATGTTGAAGGCAAAGCATTTGCCAAATGATTATTGGGTTGAAGCCGTAAACTGTGTTGTATATATCTTGAATAGGTGTCCTACAAAAGCTGTAATGAACAAAGTGCCGGAAGAAGCATGGAGTGGGAGAAAGCAAGGAGTCACCCACATGAAAATTTTTGGATGTGTGGCCTATGCACACATTCCTGATCAGCTAAGGAGGAAGTTGGACAGCAAAGGGGAGAAATGTATCTTCATCGGATACAGTGAGGAATCCAAGGCTTACAGGTTGTATATCCCATCCACCAAGAAATTCTTTGTGAGCAGAGATGTTCAGTTTATTGAGGAGGAAGCTTGGGATGGAAGCATAGAGAAAACAGTTAATGTTAAAAACTGTTTGTCTCATGATGAAGATGATGAGGAAATGGTAGAAATACATCCCCAAACAGCAGCGCCAACACAAGGACAGCAAGGAACACCCTTGAGGAGAAATGAGAGTGCTTCTCCAAGCACACCACAAGGAGGAAATTCAAGTGCATCTTCAAGCACTTGCACACCAAGTGAAAGAGGTAAGAAATTCAGAAACTTAAGTGACATTTATAATGAAGGAATGAATTCCTTATTTGCCTTGTATTGTCATGTTGATGATCCTATTCATTTCGAAGATGCTATTAAAGATAAGAAATGGATAGAAGCTATGGATGAGGAGATGAATGCCATAGAAAGAAACAAGACATGGGATTTGGTTGAGCTACCAAAAGGTAAAGAAGTCATTGGAGTCAAATGGGTCTATAAGACCAAGTGCAATGCTGAAGGCAAAATTGAAAGACACAAGGCAAGGCTGGTTGTCAAGGGATACAAGCAGCAATATGGGAGAGATTATGAGGAAACTTTCGCACTGGTTGCAAGAATGGAAACCGTGAGAGCAGTGTTGTCCATAGCAGCACAAAACAAATGGAAAGTTTACCAAATGGATGTGAAGTCGGCATTCCTAAATGGAGTGTTAAAGGAGGAGGTTTACATTGAACAGCCACTAGGCTATGAGAAGAAAGGCCAAGAGCACAAAGTGTGCAGATTGAAGAAAGCTCTTTATGGGCTGAAGCAAGCGCCAAAAGTGTGGTACAGTAGAATATACTCCTATCTACTGGAAAATGAATTTGACAAATGTGAGGGAGAACCCACAGCCTACATCAAAGAAAAGGATGGCAAGATTTTAATTATTGTCTTGTATGTTGATGATGTTATTTTTACAGGTAATGATGACTATTTCATTGAAAACTTCAAATCAGTCATGAAAGAGGAATTTGAGATGACTGACATGGGTTTGCTGAGATACTTCTTAGGAATAGAAGTAGATCAAAATGAAAATGGGATTTTTATCTCTCAAGCAAGATATGTAAATGAAGTGTTGGAAAGATTCCACATGCAAGAGTGCAAGGCAGCAATCACTCCCACGGTAATGGGATTAAAACTCAGCAAAGAGGACAGCAGCAAGGATTTTGATCCTAGCTTGTATAAGAGCATAGTTGGCAGCCTTATGTATTTAACTGCAACTAGGCCTGACATAATGTTTGCTATTAGTTTGATTTCCAGATTCATGGAGAGGCCAAAAGAGGCACATTGGAAAGCAGCAAAAAGAATTCTGAGGTATGTCAAAGGTACAAAAAGATTTGGCATTTTCTATACCTTTTCAAAAAGCCCAGACTTAGTTGGCTACACCGATAGCGATTGGGCTGGAAGTGTGGATGATCAGAAAAGCACTTCCGGTTATGTCTTTCACATGGGTTCAGGAGCAATTTCATGGGCTTCCAAGAAACAACCAATTGTGGCGTTGTCTACAGCAGAAGCAGAGTACGTGGCAGCTACAGCAGCAGCATGTCAAGCAGTTTGGATGAGAAGAATGTTGAGGAGCTTAGGCCAAGAGCAGGCAAAAGCAACAGTTATTTTTTGTGACAATAGCTCAGCTATTGCGTTGTCCAAGAATTCTGTGTTTCACAAGCGAACGAAACACATTGATACAAGATTTCACTACATCAGAGAATTGGTGAACAATGGAGAAATTGTTTTACAACATTGCAGCACTCAGGAACAGGTTGCAGATATTCTGACCAAGCCATTGGACCAGAAAAGCTTTGAATTTTGGAGGAAATGTCTGGGTATGATTGATAACCCAGCAGTTGAAATTAAAGGGGAGTGTTAAAATAATAATTTCAACTGCAGGTTTATTTGCGATGCGATCCATCGCAGATCGCAGATCGCTGCCCCCTCCACTTCTTGTCCCATGCGCTGCGATGACGATGATGATGCGATGCGATCCGATCGCATATCGCAGTTCGCTCCATATGTTTGTGCTTCAATTTGTTGTGTTCAGCCAAATGCGATTTCGCGATACGATTCGATCGCAAATCGCACCAACATAATGTTCCATTTTTTTTTCCTCCCGATAGCCTTCTGCGATGCGATCTAAATGAAGTCAATGGTTGAAGTACAGGACAGCAGCAAAATAAATTTGACGTGATGTAAAAGTTTCTTTACAGCCAGTAAATGTCAGTAAAACAGTAAATGCAATTTACTGTGGGTTGGTAAGTTTTGGTGAAATTTTAATTTTATTTCAGCGGGAGTATGGGCTCAAGTAATAGTTCGTAAAAGCATTTAATTTTTATTATTTCTTTTACGGAAGCATGGGAAGTGAAAACGTAAAGTAAGTTCTTATTGTTGATATATATATGTAATGTTCTTTTTGTTGTGTTGATGAGAGTGAAGAAGGAATTGTAATGCACAGTAGTGCGAAGTAAGAAGAGTGAAGAGGGAAGAACGCAGCAGTGCGTATATATACACAGCAGTGTAAATTGTATTGTAATGCATAGCAGTGCGAAGAAGTAAAAATATAAAACGCAGCAGCGCATGAATGAAAAAGAAAGGCAGCAACAGCAAAATAGAATATACAACAGACACAACAGTCTGAGTCTTTTGTTTTTGTAAATCCCTCTGTGAGAGAGGAAGATCATATTTTTGTAACAGCAGTTTCTTTCCTTTATTAATGAATAGAAATTTGTTGGTGTGTGAGAACTCTGTCAGTTGCAAATAATTTTTTTTTAAGTTTCCGCTGTGTTAAGATCCTGTGTGTGAAAAACAGAGCAGTGTTCCCTCGTCTTTTAAGTTTGAAATCACCTGAAATTTCCAACATCAACGCACCCAAACTTGTTGCGCAAATGTTTGTGTCTGCTTGAGGAATTATTTCCAACAAAAAAGCATAGCCCCAACCGCCACCAGTTTCTCTCTAATAATTTCGTCCGAACATTTTGATAATAGGTTCCCATAGTTCGCAATAAGTTATGCCTTAACTTAGATATTTGCTTGTCTTGGCTGGGCCTTGGTAAGAATCAAACGCCTAAAAATAGATCCAGGAGAGCCATGGCTAGCCAGGAAAGCCACGGAGCCCTTGAAGGTATAATCCCGATTGAATAGCCAAGCTTTTAGCGAACTTGGCATCCATCCATATCAATCCTTCTAACTTTATACGTTCCGGCCAGCGAGGTCTATATCCGTTTACCTTGAATGGAGGAATCCTTGAATGGATGGCAATGGGAATCAACAAGGGAGGGAATGGGTTCATTAAACCTTAAAAGAAGAAAATGTTGAGGAAAGTGATGAACAATATTTGGTATTTCTGGATTTGATGGTTGATTGCCTCCTCAGTTTTTAAGACAGAATAGTTTTAAACACAGAATTACTCAGAGACAAGTTGGGACTTTGCATTTACTATTAACCGGAATAGTTTGTTTTTGACACAGATATTTCCCAAATCTTTGTTTTGTGCGTGAGTATTGATCCCTTCCCCTCACTTCAGCGCCCAGACCATTTCAAGAAATGAACCTTGGTTCGTGCACATGGTACAGTTCAGAGCCAAGGACTGACTCTAGAATGAAGTGTTCAGGTTCTCTTTTGGTTTTTTTCACATAAGTTTTTCATCAATTTTCTACAGGATTTTAGTGTATTTATCAGAAAATATGTTGCCACACAAAATGCAAAATTTCATTGTAATTGTAGGAAAATTTCCAACATAAATTAATCATTGAAGGACAAGTCTAACAATTTTACAATTTGGATTTTTTTTTACCATAATTATTATAGAAATTCTACTATATAATTTTTTTTATGGAATTTTTTCTATTATATGATTTTTTGAATTAATCCAAGAAAGAAAATATAAATTTTATACAATGGAATGTTTATATAATTTCATTTTGTTATGTTTGGATATTTATATGATTTCATTCTGTCATGTTTGGATGTTTAATCTTTATAGGAAAAGCTTAATTATTTGCTTGAGGAAAATGTTTTTTTTAGAAAATTATGTTATAGATGCCATAATATTTGGTGTTTTTTATAGTATTTTCTCACAATACAGACCATATCTATAATAGCATATTTGCATGTGCGAAGAACAAAAATAAATAAACAAATAGCTTCTACCAAATATGAAAAAATAAGAAAATTAGATCTTAATATTCTAAATGTGTTATGTCATGAACTCATTCTTTATAAAAGTTATTACAATTGGTAGTTTATAATGATAAATTTTCATTTTTTGACTCAATGCAGGGAACGAACACTGCAGGCATATTTGATGAGATTGTTGAATATGTGAAAATCTTTTCAGGTATGTAGTTTGTCTTTGTTTTTCAATTTTTATATATATCTTTATTTTGACAATTACCATTTTTTGGGTGAAACTATCTAAAAATTTAGTTCTTTTACATGAAGATATTGAATGTAATTTTTGAACATTTACATAGTTCATGCATATTATGTTTTTTTGTTGAAATTTATTTCACAAATATTGTTTTTTAATTGGATTGGTATTGAAGTTATTTAAATGGAAAATAATATGTGTATTTCAATTACTATACCTTAAATTTTATTGTCTAATTTAATTGCAACAATATCTACCTTCATTATTTTCATCTAAGATAAATTATAAATATAATTTAGAGAGATTAGAAAAAATACGTATCAAAATAAATATTAAAAATCATATAAAAGGTACTTTAAAAATAAAACCATCATAAAAAAAATTCTGCCCCAGGTACGGGTACCCGTCAAATTTAGCCCCTACGGAGGTGTATTCAGTTTAACTCAAGTGTGTTTGCGAAAACGGGGAGAGAGCAGAGAGAGTTTTTCGGTTAAAATCACTTGTTTTCCCCAAAACGGGGAGAGAGCAGAGAGAGTTTTTCGGTTAAAATCACTTGTTTTCCCCAAAACGGGGAGAGAGCAGAGAGAGTTTTTCGGTTAAAATCACTTGTTTTCCCCAAAACGGGGAGAGAGCAGAGAGAACTCTCCCGTTTAACTGAGAGAGTATCAGAGGGATTTGATGATGCTCTTCGACCAATGCAGGAAGAAGATATTATATATATGGATCTTTGCAGAAGGTGTGAGGCACAATAATGAACCTTCGACTGTGTGGATTTTAATTTGCAGGTGGTGTAAATTTGGGTTTGCACAGCAGGATTTTAATTTGCTTTTTCAACATTGCAGATGACAACCACAACAATAGAAAGCATCATGCGGTACTACTACTCTCATCTCCTTTTCATATTCATCTGAAAATGATAATGGAAGATGAGAAGAGAGGAGAAGTATTATCTGTAGATGCCCTCTCTTGTTTATTTGGAACGACAATCCACTGCTAGGATTGCAGATGATGACAACAACAATACAAGGGAACAACGATTTGAATTATATTTTAGAATTGTTTTTGTATTTGGATGTGCGTTTGTCAAGAATATAGAGGAGACTTTGTTGTATTTGAAATTTAATTTTGTCTGTTTTGATTATTGTAAGGGTAACGGTATGTAAGTGCTTTTGTAATTGAAATTTGGGAATGGATGTCTAAGAAGAAACACGAGCACATGCATCAGAAGAAGCAGAACAACGCCTCAGAACCTGGATGGACGAGGCAGTTTCCAGTGTGCTCTCTTCTTTATCGCTTTCCAAGAAGGGCATGAGTGAATACGAGCACCCCTGTTATTGGGTAAACTCATCTAGAGTTAGGGCCGCCTCCTTAAAACTCGCTCTCATACGCCATGATTCGGAAAACCAGGAAGGAAGATGAGATGGAAACGAAGAAGGCTAAACAAAAATATGATTTTATTTCATTAGACTCTGGAGTTTTCTCTCAAGGTAGGTAATCTTAAAATTCGCATGAAATTTTACTGCCTTTTGTAGATAACATTCCCCAAGTCGTCTTCGTTTTCGCAGGTTCTGGAAACGTTGAAAGTTATTATGGGAAATTTCGTTCAAAGGGTTATGCCAAGGCGATGGGCCCAGTAACCACCCAATCTCTTATTACTGCTCTACATTAAACGAGAAGAGGATTGAAGTAGAAATTATGGTGACTTCAAAGTATTTGAAATTTTAATTTGAAATTAGAGCGCACCTAAACCATTATTCCTGGTTTAAACCAGAGACCAGGTAAGTGTATTACGTAATTTTAAACAGAGCCTTTGGTGTGATGTGTATTTTTTCTGCTCAGATTTTTTGTAAACGAGGTACCGACCTGTGTGTTCAAGAACTGCCAGGACGTGGGCGTGGGTACCCATTTAACCAGCCGATGAATGTCCATTGGATCCTGTAGAACGCGGATAGCTGGGTCACTCGAGGAGCCTGGAAAAAGCCAACTGGACCAAGCGTCGTTCATTACATCTTTCAGGGAATCCCATGTGGATGCCTAAGAGGTTTCTTCTCTGCAATCAGTGTGTGCTACGCAGGCATGCCGTGGGTGGAATCAAGAAGAGTTCAGATAACTGGACTGGCAGCATCGATATTGATATTTGATATTTGTATGGTTAATATAATGTAGATGGATGCATGTGCTCTACTTCGTTTTGTTCGAGATCCACTCCTCTTTTATACCATATTCACGAAATTCTGAATTCAATACTTCAGCATTAACATATTTTTCTTTCATTCATAATGATCAGGGCACTTTCACCTTTCACGCTGATAGCCTAAACGGAAACTCTGTCGCCTTTAACCAGGATCACTGTCATGGCTACCTTCATGAGATTGCTCTGCTTGCCCGCCTTCATTGACCTTGTGGCAGAGAGACTGAACATTTCGAGTTATTTCGATTAAACCAAAGAAAGTTTACGATCAAAGAATAAAAAAAATGATATTGATAACAAATAAAAATTCAAAAGAAGTTAAGTGCAAATAAATCAAAAAAAGTTTACGATCAAAGAATAAAAAAAATGATATTGATAACAAATAAAAATTCAAAAGAAGTTAAGTGCAAATAAATAAAAAAAGTTGTTAGATAAAAAATTTCAAAATAATGGTTACAATTTTGATTAGAATAATGTTGAGTGTAGCATATGCAAACAAATCAAAAGTGGTAGTCAGAAAGATAAAATCCCTCATGTGAATATGTTCATGGCAATTTCTTAGAATAAACTGATTAAATAAAAATAAAAAGAAAAAAAAAATAAACCAAAAGAAAATTTCTGATAAAAAATAAGAAAAAAGAAATCCATATCAAAAGATGTGAATATATGCAAACAAATCAAATAAGATGTGAATATATGCAAACACATCAAATAAATTCATGGTAAAATAATTTTAAAAAATGATTTTATTAGAATAAAACAAAAGATTGAAATAAAATTGAGTGTAAAAATATGTAAGCAATTAAAAAAATGGTATTGAGAACAAATGTAAAGATTAAAATAAATTATTTGAATGTGAATATGTAAAATTTATTAGAATTAATCAAAAACAAAAAAAATTGGTGATTAAAGAATGTTAAAAAATGGTATTCAAATTTAATCAAAAGATTGAAATAAAGTTCATTGTGAATATATACAAATAAATCAAATATAGTATTCAAAACAAGTTAAAAAATTAATGTAAATATGTATAATTTATTCTAACAAACCAAAGAAATCTCATAATCAAGGAATTCTAAGAAGTGGTATTCATAGCTTATCAAATGATTGAAATATTGGTATGTATTGTTATAAATAGAATTTCAAGATATACTCTAACTATGTTGGAAATAGCAAAAAATAGAAATGCTAAAAATAGCATTGCTATAAATAGCATTCCAAGGTAGATTCCAATTTTAATTAGTTCCTAAATTAAAATTTAGAATCTTAATTAGTAAGGAAACTAGAATGACAAACAAATATTGGGAAATGATAGGTATTCCATATAAATAGAAATATTACATTAATGAGATAAGGTAGATTTCCCTATATTGCATCTTATCTAACTCGGGAACAACATTTAAAATCATCTATTAATCGAAAGAATGGTAAATATTGATGGATGAAATAATCAGGTATACATTGCAATCAACAGACATTAAACTGTTCTCGAATTCTACACCATAAATCTATGCATGCATAAGAACTTCCTAAATACAAAAAATATACAAATTATTTCCGAATAGTCATAGCAAAAAAACAAGAAATTCAACAAGCTCATGAATTTAATCATGTAAGACAAACGTAGCCACTTCTGGAAGTTTTCATTAAAATACAAAAGATTATAGTCTTAGATGAGCATGGCATATTGTGGCATTACGAGCTCCAAAAAAGACACTTAAACATTCTTTCTCATAAGTAAAAAATACTAAGATTTTACCAAACATAGGGCTAAATCTGAGCAAAAATCTTTACACATTTCCTAGCCGCATTATTTCAAACAAAGTGTAGAATAAACCCTCGAAAGAATCGAAGAAGGATAGCCCTCATCTTAAAAAAAAGAGAACTCTGTGTTTAAATAAATACTCAGCAAAATAATCGAAAACCTAGCCGCTAAATATGAAACCTCTTCTCAATTATAAACTCCAGTGATATATTTAAATGTACCAATATAATATCAGGGATGACGACCAGAGAGCCCTTTGCAAAAAAAAGAAACCTCCACACTCAGCATAGTCGTAGGCCTCCTTGCCCTACAAAAGGCCTCACACAAACTTCTGGAAACAAACACAAGACAAACTTCTGGAAACAAACACAAGACAAGCTATCAGAGGAGCCATGACTCCAACAGTCTCGGAAGAGCCATCTAGAGGTTTTTTTACAATCGTATTAGTTGGGTGGCCTGTGCATAAAAACAAAACCCTATTCTAGACAGAATTAAAGAGATTCATATTACCTGGAGTTGGTTGTGGATAATGAAATTAGAAGGAAGGTTTGCCTCAGCACCAGGATGAATCTTCCGTTCTGGGAGCCACACCTTCCACCATAACAGAGAAATGGTGTTAGAAACATGCAACAGAAATAGGAATCAGTAATAAACATTCTAAACCCTGAAATACATAAATAGTTATGAGGAAAAAAGATTTGAAAGCCTACCTTCGGAGAAATGATCCTAGGCCCGGCCTCCGTAGAACAAATTCCAAAACATTGAAGTGGTTTTGGGTTCTTCAAGGCATTCTGAGTTGCCAGAATGCAGTGGAAATGGACCAGTTAACCCGGATAGTAGACGAAGACAACCATCGAAGGGCAGAGTAGAGCCACAACCTCTTGGAAAGTCCAAAGTGAAACAATGACATGTTGAAAACCTCACTGCCGAGAAATGAAGGGACGAAAACCTAAGGACCATTCAATCTAGTGGGCCAAGGTGAGTCTTTGATGGAGGAATTGATCCCAAGGGTTAAGTGGGATAAGGACAGATGGATCACCTCGAGGAAGCCACCCAGATCCAGATAGCCAAAGCACTAAATTCACATGCGTTTCGTGAGCAAGTTTCAAGGCTATGGCCTATGAATATTAATGCAAGGCCAACATCGTACCCATAAATTTAATTATATAGAAATGTAACCATTGTAAAGTCAAATGTTGTGTGCATCTACAATCTAGCCGCATTCATTATTCAATAATTCATAGCAGGTAAAGTCCAACCATATTGCATACGTTCAAATTTGATAATGACAATTGTAAAGTCAAATGTTGTGTGCATCTACAATCTAGCCGCATTCATTATTTAATAATTCATAGCAGGTAAAGTCCAACCATTGCATACGTTCAAATTTGATAATGACAATTATTATGGTGGCCAAAAGTCGCACATAATGGTTAGTCCATGTTTATATTTTGTTAAACTTATATATGTATTATGGAGTGACTTAATATGTAAAAAAAAATTATATATATTGGAATTTGATAGATAGATGTGTTTTTTATATATATTGGAATTTGATAGATAGATGTGTTGTTTTTTGTTTTTTTTTTTTTTTTTTTTCGAAGGTGGCAAAACCTATCAAACTCAGGTGTCAAACCAACAGTGAGGACAGCCATCTCTGGCTGCTATCCGCGAATGTGTTTGACTCATCACTGTTATCAAGGAAAACCACGCCACCTGTAATAACCCGCTGGTGGTCCGTAAGGGAGCAGGCTTTCACTCCTGCCAGATGCCTCTGGGTCTTGGGCTGTTAACCTGTTTCCTTACGTCCGAGGAAGACGAGCTCTTAGCCAAGCAGAAGCAGTTTTACGGCATACTCCAGGCCGTTGATAGATAGATGTGTTACAGAAAGTTTTGTGTTAATTTTATTTATTTTATTTCTAATTTAAAAAAATAATAATAATAAAGAAAGAAAAGAGAGTGGATTTTCCAATTTATTTTGGTTAAATTTAATATTTAAATTAATTTTTTTTAAATAATTAATTTTCTAAAATATTTAGAGATTATTTCTTTTCATATTAAAGCTCATTTTATGTGGAATTAGTTAAATTTATCTGTAAAAATAAAATTTACAATTTTGATTAAAAAGACTAATTTCATCAAAGCCATATGTTTAGGTGAAAACAACATTAATTGTTTTAACTAATATTGATTTAAAAAAAAAAAAAATATTTTAAATCATTATAAATTTATTACACAATTAAATTCTTCCATTTACAGGGAGCATAATCAAATTTCAACTAATCAAAAAAACATAACTGCCCAAAACAAATCAGGCATTGGATTGGCGCGATTTCTGCGAACACTAAAGATATGTGTTGAGTTGAAGTCATTTTTTTAGGAGAGTGAGTATTTTAATTTCAAAGGGTGTAGGAAGAAGAGATGCTTTGTTTATAAATAAAGTGAGTGTATTGTATCTTTGCAGAAGTGAGTGTATTGTATCTTTGCAGAAGGTGTGAAGAGGATTGAGAATTGACTTTTTTCATGAGGATTGTTTTGCTATAACTCCAACTATGAGTATTGCTCCATCTATTGCGTACCAACTCATTACCACTGTCTACTCCAACCCTTGGCATAGAACAAGGTCAACTTCACCATGCTGATGTTGTGTTGAAACACTGATGAGTGGCCAACCTACATCCTATTGCGAGCTTAAAAATGCAATATGCCTCACCTCTAAAGGCTCTTGGAGTGCAATGCTCAAAGATACTCCATCAATAGGGTACTAGATCATGATCTCTCGTGAATCCAATGCATAGACACCAGTGTAAGAAATAAGTCTACTAGGTTGATATGGGTCCCTGCTCAACTCAAGATGCTCTATCTAGTCAATCCACATGGTCTATCTAAGGAAAACTACCCCTCTCTATAATAGACAAAAATGGGCAAGATGTACTACAAGCCCTGTCTATGTACTCCATGAGAGGGTTGCAACTTGAAAATACTATAGCTTTACCAACTATCGTTGCACTTATCTGCATCGCATCAATGGGTATGCCAACATATGGATGCACCACCATCTCTAATAGCTCCTCTCTCCTCTTATCGGAAAATCCACGCTCCTCCCATCCACTAGCCTCACACAAAACTACTATGTCAAGCTCCAACACCTCTTGATGCCAAGTGTATGCACATACTAACATCATGTTGGTTGCTTGTACACATGTACACTCCTCATCAATGGCTAGCCCCAAGGATGTATGCTCGTCCTCCTCCATCAGGGACTCAAAATGAGCCACTAGCTCACTCTCAAAAAATGGCCCATCACACATCCTGTGCTCCACTGTGGGTTGCACATGCTGAATGAGTACAAGTTGTTACTCATCAATCTCCTCCACCAAACATGGTCACATCGTTGAGCCATTATTGACAACCTCCCTTGACTACTCATGCTCCTCACAGGTGTCCAAGGACTCAACTATAGAAGAAGAATCCTCATCCTGAAAGTCAGAAGGAATCTCCTCCTTATTTGACTCATGCTCCACCATATGCTACTCATGTAGAATCACAACTAGTGACTCATCATCCTGAATGTCTCCCATAGGGTCCACTGACTACTCATCATATGAATATGGCCTATTGTCAATGACTCTACATGAACCATGCTCATCGGAGGCGTTTTTGTATGAACCCATGGACTCATCTAAAAAAGAATACTCGCCCTGATGGTCAGAAGAAATATCCACCTGCTTTACCTCTGTCATCTCCTTAGTGTCACTCAAGCATGAGTGGTCAAGTCTCTAAGGTTCCTTGGAAATGAAGCAAATACCTTTCCTTCTCAATTCATTTTTACTACATGTTGCCCCAAACCTGAGTAGCTCCTCCCTGGTCAACTATCTCCTGAACAAACCAATGTTATGCTCAACCAACCTTTCGTCTAACTCATAAGCAGTAGGTGAGACTAATTTCTCTCTCCTCTAAATAGACAACAATCAAGACTGCAAATCCCGAAAAATAGCATCACGGTCTCTCATACATTATGACAAGATGGACTACATGTGTGTTATGACTGTGTCAGAATGATGTTTCCTAATGTTGAAGAAGCATTGAAACATATTTAGGATCAAACCATCACACTCTAGATCAAACATGATTTGATGAGTCGTAGTCATAGCGATAGCTTCTAAAATCTCAAGCTTCTTCCCAAAGGTAGAACCTGCACTGATGTCCAAGTCTTGAAAGGTATCTACTATCATCTTGAAAACTCTCCTCATAACATCATCATTGTAAGTAACTATAAGAGCGGTGAGTCTCATGATGTTCCTGAGACAAGGTGCAACTGGAAGTCTAACCCTTTCACAAGGTTCCTCCAAGAATTTTGGTTGTATGAGAGAAAGCATAGCTGGTCTTAGAGCCCAAATGAGTTTCTTCCCTTCTAACTAGTTCACTTCGGAAGTGAGTGCATCTAGTTCATCCAATCTGAAAAGGACCTTCCATGTGACCCTCATGTGCTTCAAATCTGACCTCAGTGCAAATATTATGTTCCCTATTTCATGCCCCTTCTGCACATCCTTTGGTTGTTCTTTTTGAAGAATGGCATATGTTCATAAAGGTATGTTGTCTTGCTTGGGTTTCTGGTCCAATGATGCATGGTGGTTCCAAGGGTCATTGTTTAATTTTTCCAATTTATTTAGGAGTTTTGTGAGTTTCTCCATGGCTTCAACTCAATGAGGACAAGTACATGATAATACAACAATAACACTACAACAATTCCCTCACAAGTCACACTCAACAATTACATAGAGGTCCAAATATAATATGAACACCTCATGTAGACCCACCATACTCTCTCACTAACTCAACAAATAAAAAACTTTCTTTGAGAAATTTTAACAAATAGTTAGCAAGCAATACTTTTGTCAAACACTTTGCAAATAAAGTGGAAACACTTGCAACATAAATAAGTGTGAGAGGAAAATGTATAATGCTAAAATGAATTTGATACCACACTGCATGCATGAAAAACCCAGAAGTAGACCCAAGTGTTGGAAATGGCCCAAACTAGTAGCATGCATCACCTAGAAAATATTGTTGCTGCTACTCATGAAGAACCGAAGTTTATACCCTTAAAATTGCTCTGAAAATTCTGAAAATTTAACTTGGATCTCCTCATAAGAAAACCATAAAACCCAGAATGGTTTAGTTTAAATCCAACCAGAGATCAAACCCACAAAGTGGTGTGAATTACCCAATTTATCAATAAAACGAACTGTTGAAGGAATATTGATTTATAGCCGGAATACTACCTAGAAAATTCTGAAATTTTAACAATGAACTCCTCTCATAAAACCCACCTGGAAAATTCTGAAATTTTAACAATGAAATCCTCTCATAAAACCCACAAAAACCCAAAAAAAATTTGCGAAAATTCTAGTTGAGTTAGAAAATCTCAATTTAGTGTGAGTTTCACGATTTGCCCAAACCTGCACCCTGTTGCACACTCTCCAAATAAGATAACTTTGTACCACAATGCTCCAACTCTTTAATCTTGCAATTTTACTACAAAATCACCGACTCAAATGAGAGAAATCTCTTGCAAAACCTCCGGTAAATAAAGTGGGATATGGAAGATAAATTGGGTGTAACAAATAAACTTAGCCCCAATAGATAAATTTGGCTCTGGAAAATAAACTAGGCTCGGGCAAATAAATTGGGCTCCAACAAATAAACTCAGTCCAACAAATAATTTTGGCCCACCAAGAGAAATTCCCCACAGTAGAATAATTTTGGCCCTGCAAGATAAATTTGGCCCAGCAAAATAATCTCGGTATAGAAAGATAAATTCAACCCAACAAAATAATCTTGGTCCAGAAATATAAATTTGATCTAGCAAAATAATTTTGGCCCAGCAAAATGAATTCCACGTAGCAGAATAACTTCAACTTTGCAATAAATCCGAACCAACAATTTCTTTTTTGACATACCTGCAACAATTATTATCTGGCAAATAGATTAACAATTTTAATCCACAAACAATAATAAAAAAACATATTTTACTGCAACAAAATCGTAACTTCCACTAATAGAAGAATTTGTTGCAATAAATCCTGACCAGCAATTTCTTTTTTGACATACTTGCAACAATTATTATCCGGAAAATAGAAGAATTTACTGTAATAAATCTTTACCAACAATTTCCTTTTTGACATACCTACGACAATTATTATGCGGCAAATATATTAAAATTATATTTTACAGCAACAAAATCGCAACTTCAACTAATAGAAGAATTTAATCTTTTTTCATTTGGAAATAATTTCCTTTCGGCACCTCCAATATAAACCTTCGAATAATCTACAATTAAAACCCTTATTATACGGAAAATAGATTAAAATCATATTTTACTCCAACAAAATTGCAACTTCAACTAATAGAATCATATTTTACTCCAACAAAATTGCAACTTCAACTAATAGAAGAATTTAATCTTTTTTCATTTGGAAATAATTTCCTTTCGGCACCTCCAATATAAACCTTCGAATAATCTACAATTAAAACCTTCAGGCTGGTAGGAAAACTCTGATATCATTGTAATGTCCCAAATGGTACAATTTGGGTTTTCTTGAAATTCCAACTCATAAATACTTCAAAAATTTAAGTCATCAATACCATAAACAATTTTCACAAATTAAACCACACAATTTATGGCAAAAACAAAAAATAAAATCTGCAACTGAATAATAGACAATATAAACATGCATAAAATCTGAGCCCATAATAGACAATATAAACATGCATAAAATCTGAGCCTTATTTTATTAATATGGAAAATAAATATAAGAGTAGGAATATGGCTAAGATGATGGTCCCAAATAAATTTATCATAATGTTACAATTGGCCTCCAAAAAAACTGAAAATCAATAAAGTGCAACCTGTAAACCCTGAATGGATCCACCAAGGGAAGAGATAGTGCTCGCCCACTCTTCAAGGGAAGAGATAGTGCTCGCCCACTCTTAGTGAATCACCCGAGGTTTCCGTCTTGGGGCTGCTGTTGAAGTAGAGAACTGGGTTCTTAAAACCTCACTACAAAGACAATACACAAATCCAAGATGTCTTCTAATGACCTCCTCTTCCTCTTTTATAGATCTAATAGATAGATCTCAAAGCTTCTAGAAACATCTTATTTTATTTTTACTCTAGAAGCTCCTCCATTGACTTTAGCTTAAGTGACTTTTCAATTTAATTTTATTTCACTTAAATCACTTTTGCGCTTTTCTTCCAATTAATTATTTTTCCTTAATTAAATAACTATCTATAGTCATTTTTAATCATGGAAAATGGTAAATTTCCCACCATCCTCTCTCCAACCACTAGGAATAACTTCTCAGCATCCCATCTCGTAGATCTTTTCATTCCGGTTCCAACCAATGATTACAAGGTGTTCTATCAAATATTCCTTTGGGAATGGCAACTTGAATGTAATTAATTAAGTTATGCCCAACAATAACCCTGTTTTACGAGAATTATCATAAATTCACGAAACCAAAAACAAGATGTGCGGAACTGCTCATGATGATGAATATGTCAAGCGAATGCCATCATATCCCATAAAAATTCCTCAAAACCCCTCCAAGTGCCCTTGGGCATGTTGATGACACCAACATGTACATGTGACCTGTGTACCCCCAACTCTGAAAGTCCATCCTATCCATGTCATAAAGAACACGAGAAAAAGGAACATTACATCATGTTTTTAAGTTAGTTATTTTCTTAAATCATCACCATTTTTGAGAGACAATTAATCTAATGAAATTAATGTGTTATATATATATATATATATATATATATATATATATATATATGTCCACTAAGACCAAAATTTGGTCTATCGGACCTAAAGAAACTGATTATTTAGTTTGATTTAAGATTTTATTCCTATGCTCAAAAAGCTTGGAGAGAAGCCTCCTGAGCTCAATGTAATTTTGACATTGTAAAAGGCTAGGAAGGTCGGTATTGCAACAAGGATTTTGAAACTGAGATCTAATGTGGTTGTACACAGGGCACTCTAAGAGGAAGTGATTTTCATCCTCGATGTTCATATTCTCACAGAGATGGCAGAACCTTTCCACCCATGGTGTTTTAGGAACTGCCCCACTACCTGTTTCACTATGGAGCTCATTAGAGTTAGTTCTAATCTTGGCTATATTAATTTTCTTCTTTGAGCTAGTTAAAATAGAGAGATACTTTTGATCTTCAAGGGTGGGGTTGTTGACATCCTTATAATATCTTAATTTTCTTTTAGCTGCTAAATCTTTCTCACACCACATTTTTTCTTTGAACTTAGAAGTAACAATATTTTTAATGTTATTAATGTTTTGCAATGCAACATTCTCTCTCCCAATGGTTTAACCAGGTCCTGGTGTCTTTATACCAACCTGGTTTGCGCCTTACGTGGTTTTGGCTGGAATTTAAGTTAGCTTAGGAAGTCTATGGTCTCCTATGTTATTGAGTTTGTGCTTATACAACAAAAGCCTAGTCATAGCTAGGCTCTCGATAGGGGAAAGACCCACTTCTATAAGGAGAATAGGATAGGGTGTGTTGCTTTTAATTTTGAGGTTATACGTTATAAAACGCTTTTGGATTTGCTCAATATTTCTCCAAGGATTCTCTAGAGATGCTACAACCCGAAACCTCACATCCATATAAGAGAAACGGAGTGACTAAAGTTTCAAAGAGGAACTTCTTTTTATCCCACATTACGAGGCTTGTCATTTTACAATTATTTTCAAGACCAAAATAAGCTTTCCATCCCCCATTAATCCTTTTCTCGATGCTATAGTTCAAGTTGAGCTTGTGATGAATATCAATTCCTAAGTACTTGTAGGAAGACACTTCTTCCAAATTACTATTGTCATACATAAAATTAGTGTAAGTGTCCTTGGATTTGATAATCATAACTTTTGTTTTGTCAGTGTTAACAATCATACTCATGGTAGAGCAGAAATCCTTAAGAAGTATAAGTTTCTTATCAAGATCATATGGGCACCCTCTGAGAAGAACAATATCGTTAGAGAAGAAGGATGATGACTACCCCAGCTAAGATCGTGCTAGCACATCCTGCTTCCTCTAAACAACCTTCTAGTTTATCGATGTTTATATCTCTTTCTCTTTCTCTCTCTTTATATAGATATATAGATATAAACAATGAATTTACTAATATGATTAATAATTTAGAAAAATATAAATTAAATTAAAAATATATATTTTTAATGAATAAATTATAATGGTTAGGTAGTCTACTTTGTGTTTAATTAGTTACAAATGCACCCACTATTTAAAAAATAATAATTAACGTGTTCATTGCTTATGAAATTTTATTAATGTCCATCTACATTAACCTAAAAATCATTGTATATTAAAAATAATATTTACATATAAATTTTAATATATGAGTTATTCTCCATTAAAATTTAAAGAAGTCTTTGCCGAAATAAAAGATTTAAGGAAATCTTTGGCAAAATAAAAGAGGATAAAATTAACTATAAATAAATATATTTGAGAGTTATTTCCGACAATTATTATGTAGTATGCCGTAAAACTGTTTCTGCTTGGCTAAGAGCTCGTCTTCCTCGGACATAAGGAAACAAGTTAACGGCCCAAGACCCAGAGGCATCTGGCAGGAGTGAAAGCCTGCTCCCTTACGGACCACCAGCGGGTTATTACAGGTGGCGTGGTTTTCCTTGATAACGGTGATGAGTCAAACCGACATTCGCGGATAGCAGCCAGAGATGGTTGTCCTCACTCTTGGTTTGACACCTGAGTTTGATAGGTTTTGCCATCTTCGAGAAAAATAAAATAAAATAAAATAAAATAAAATAAATAAATAAATTATATATATATAATTTTCAATTTATTAATTCTTTCAAAAAAAACCTATACCATTAAATTTTTTTTTAAATAAATTACTTATTTTACACCTAATATATTTTAATATAACAAAAAAATTTAACCTCTTCTATATTCCTTTTCCCTCTTTTAAAAATATACATAATACTATTATGGTGCGGTTAGTTTTTTTTATGGAATTTTTTATTCCACCAACATTCCTTTTCCCTCTTTTGAAAATATACATAATACTATTATGGTGCGGTTAGTTTTTTTTATGGAATTTTTTATTCCACCAACATTGTATATAATGTTAACATATTTGGATTTAAAGTCGAAATTGTGATAACCTAAATCCCCAATCAAAATGAATCCCTCGAGTTTACCGCTACCAAATTACCCGTAGTTGCTTGTCAAATATAACTATTTTTTCGTCTACCCATAAACATTATATATTAAAATACTCAAAACTCGCAATAAAATTGCAAAAACCGTTGGATGCTTCAGATTTAAAATTCGTATACTGGCCGCCATAGATTAAAATAGTGATTTAGCATGTTAGCCGTCGTAGTTTAACGAGTGATTGATTCTATTAATTAAGTAAATTTTAAGTAAATTTTCAGGATTGTATTTAATTTTGAGTTGTTTTTAGTTAGATATTTTGGAAGTTTTTCTGATTTAATTTTTGTAAAATCCAATAAAAATAAAGTAAAAAAAAAAACATTTTAAATAACATAAATCAAGATTTCACCTCAATTAACATTTTAAATAATACAAATCAAAATTCTATATAGTAAAGAAAACATTTTAAATAACATAAATCGAGATTTCACCTCAATTAACATTTTAAATAACACAAATCAAGATTTCACCTCAATTTTTTGTCAAAGCACAGAAAATCCAAAAAATCACACTAAAAACAACTCCTTTAAATTTTATATACCACAACCAGAAGTGTTTTTTATCTTTATATATCTTGTCAACCAACTACGTATTAGATGAAGTTGTACATTTGAAACAACAATTTATTTGAATTTTATAATATATAATTACAATTAACTTTTAATTTATAAACTTTTAGGTTTGTTTATTTTTTAAAGTATTTTTTAATAATTTTATTTCAATTTTAATAAACAAATAATAAATATGTAAATTTGAATTATTAAATATGTAAATTTTTAATATTATGAGAAACCATTTTTTTGAAAATTTAAAATATGATTTTACAAATTAAATAAGAAAATTATAACTATTCTTATTATTATATAATTAAATTTTAATTATTTAATCAAAAGTTCACTTAATTATCAAGTATCTTAGATTCATTTTGACTCGGGATTTATCAACTTAAAATGATCAAATCTAGAGGATCAAATTTCTACACGTGAAAACAGCGCTTTTGAGTGCAAAGTTTGAGGAAAAGTTTCTGAGTGTAAAGTTTGCACTTCAAGAAATTTGATCCCTTGGGAGCTTAGATCCAGATTAAAATGGATCTAAGCTAGTTTAATTATTAATTATTATAATTATTAATTTTATTTTTTATTTAATTTCTTATTTTTATGTAATTTCATTGAGTCAAAATGTTTTAATTAATATATATTTTAATTATTTTTAATGTAATTTGCCCAACTCAAAATGTATAGATAACACAACATAACATGGCATTACAACATCTCTTCCATAGTGGCCTCTAGAGTGTTCAACGCAAAAGTGTTATAAAATTAAATTAAAAAAAAAAAAAAACTATAAAATATTTGATTATGAAATGAAAGATGGTTTAGCCATGGTATTGTAACAAAGCTCATTCACAACTTAATAATATCTATGATAAAAAGGGGGTAAATATCCATGGTTAAAAATATTGTTACATTGTGAGTATTAAGTTTCTATATGTTTATCAATGAAAATTAAATATAGTTACAAAATTATTATTTAACTTATATGGTAAATTATTATTTTAACTTAAAATGGATCTTAATTATTAGCTAATATATATAGTATATATTTTAATGTGATAGGGGTTTAAATATTAATTATAATTTTTTTCTTTTAGATTTGATTAAAAAATGTTATAAAATTAAATTCAAATAAAGTATTTATAAAATATTTTGATTGTAAAATGAGAGATGGTTTTTGGGCATGTTGTATTGATGAGCCACTGTATTAGCCCATGGTATTGTAATAAAGTTTATTTACAAGTTAATTGATTAAAACAAACTAATTTCATCAAAGCCATATGTATGGGGTAGTCTACGGAGGCTGTAGAATGGCCCCTTTTCCGGCACCGGCCGGAAAATCGTCCGGCTCCGGCTGCCGGAAATCTCTCCCTCTTCCGCCACCATCTCTCAGCCCGTTCTCCGCCACCCTCCCGGTCCGCCCTGACATTCCTGACCGATCGCCTGACATCCCTGACCGATCGGGGAGTAATTCCTGCAGAAGGTAATGAGCTGGAATTCATGCGCGAAGTAATTCCCTCCATTCGAATTCAACACCCGCGCCCATTCAAGCGCTCTGGTTTTGTGGTTTCGCTGTGCTCCCCTACCCTTACTCTGGTTTCGCTCTGGTTTTTGTGGTTTCGCTGTGCTCTGATACTCGCTACCCTTACCCCTCTGCGAACTCCTTCCGCACTGCAGCTCAGAGGCCAGGTACTCTTCGCAGGTACCTTCCTATCCCCGGCCCCACCGCGAATGCCATAAGTGTTCCTTCTCTTTTAAACCGAGCGTCGAATTCCATTTTCTTCACACCAGCCTTCCAGTGCAAAGCAGATCAGAGTACTGTTATGTATCTGTCGCCCACTGCCGATTATCAAAATGGCACTTGGAACCATGGAGAGGCTGCCCAACAGAAATATGATGAGAGATTTGAAGTTATCGAAGGATCCAAATCCTGGGCAATTTGTGTATGGGGTCTTCCACGGCGATGCCGTAAGTTCGGGGGACAATCTGGCCAAGGTCCTGCACATGACTTCAGGTAACGGGGACAATAGCTATGCCGTCAATTCCACCCGACAAGGATCCGTTTTCAAGGCCGTTCAACCTGCTTTTTCCCATTTAATTGAGTCGCTTCCCATTCAAAACCTTGACCTGATACGAATCGCAGATTTGGGTGTAGCCACTGGAATGAACACGGTCTCGGAAGTGGATTTAGTGGTGAAAACACTGAAAAGCATGTGTGCCGAGCAGTGTTTGGCACTTCCTGAGCTCCAGGTGCTTTTCAATGATTTGCCTTCGAATGATTTCAATGGATTGTTCATGCTGTTAAGTAAACAAAAATTGGACTACTATGTGGTGGGAGTGCCTCGATCATTCTACAACGTGCTGTTTCCTCGTGGCAGCATTCATATCTGCTTTTCTATTAGGGCAATGCATTGGCTTTCTCAGGTAAATTAACAACCCAGCTCTAGGCCGCCATGTTGGCTATCTCACAATAATCAGCATTTTTTCTGAATTAATTCCCTGTAACTGCAGGTTCCCGCATTGGTGGAGCAAGAAGGCTCGCCTGCATACAACAGGGGAAAGGTGTGGATTAATGGGAACAGAGCAGAGATAGCGAAAGCGTATGCAGAGCAATCACAGAAGGACCTACGCCAATTCTTTGGTGCTCGAGCTCACGAAATGGCAAGTGGCGGCGCCATGTTCTTATGCGCAATGGGTCGCCCCAACTCAGCGCCCGCGCATCACCAAGTGAGCGCAGAGGGCGAATACTGTGGTGCCGACTTCGAAGCAGCCTGGGACGACCTTATCTCGGAGGTAACGAATTTAAACAAATTGCCCTGAAATGTCCAAACCCAAATTAAAGATTTCATTGGACTAATACACAAATAATTTTTGGGTGAAGGGAATAGTGGAGGCAGAGAGCCGAGACAGTTTTAATCTGCCATGGTACTTTCCGAACGCAGAAGAAGTGAGAGAAGCGATTGAAGCATCGTCGGCCTTCGAGATCAGGGGACTGGAGGTCCTCAGCGATGTGTGCTGCATGAGCGAAGAAGATTTCAAGGACTGGGTGTACGACGCCCGGAGTTTTGGGAAGAAGAAATCAAATCTAGTGAGAAGCTTTGTAGGAAGCCTCGTCGAACAGAAGATCGGATCAGAGAAAGCTGACGCGCTGTTTCAGAGATTGGAGAGCAGATCGGGGGAGTTCTTGGAAAAGAGGATTATTCATCCCTCCCGTTATGCCACTTGCATTATCGCTGCTGTCGTGAAGAAATAAGTTAGACCAATTGTAAATTCATCAATTCGTCTATGCGGTTTAATCAAATGGAATCCAATCCAACAATGGCGATGATGTGTTTATGTTGGGGCCATTTCTTACTGTTTGTTATAATTAATTAATGCGTCGATTTCACATATAATTCTGTCGGGCATGACTGTGAGCGATTTCATTTGTTATTTCGTTCTTGTTTTTCAACAGAAATCTATCGAGCGAGGCTATGGGTCAGCTTTAGCTATTAAGTATTTAACAATGATGCTTGGAAATGATTAAAACTCATTAAACTTCCTATGCAGTAACAAGATGGGTTGCTAAAACAAGCCCCTGCCCAGTAGGAAGTCCAGTCTCTGTATTTTTCTGATGGGCTTTTCCAGAGTTGAAAATAAATTTTAAATATTGCAATTTTTGGTAATACAACAATAGTTTAAAGAATGTTTTTTCAGGTCATAAAACCACTAAGGATCATAAAATGCTTGGCCCAAATGGCTTTGGTTTTCTAAATTCAAACTTCTAGACATGTGAATGCGTTCTTGATCATTGGTATTCTAAATTCAAAATTCTAGACCTCTGAATGCGTTCTTGATCATTGGTATTCTAAATTCAAATTTCTAAACATGTGAATGCGTTCATGATTATCACAGGAAAGTTCTAAGAAATTCCTAGACACCAGATGTGCTCTTGAAAGTAAAGATACAGAACGCACAAAAGGTTTAAAAAGGTCAGAGGAAGACGAGTATAGGCAGTATTAGAAAGTGGAAACGGAGTTGCGAAACTAGTACAACGAAGCTTCCTCCAATCTAGATAAGAAAGAAATTGGAAATAAAAATTGCCCACAACTTCGACTAATCACTTTAGAAAGAGTCATAATTTTGAAAGCAATTTGGCTCAGAAACTTTATTATAATATTGTGTAGGTTGAAAAGATATAATAGTGCATCGGTTGGAGGCTGTCATAAACCCAGCTCTGCAATAGAAATTGGTGCCTGACCTAGAAATTCTGCATGCAAGCTTGGAAGATAAGGTCACCAATATTTTCAATTACTGTAAAGTAACTGGTCTCTGTCTTATTTTCATGGTTCACACATAGAGCTGGGTTTACCTCTCCAGCTCCTAGGAAGTGGAAGGTATCATCAACCAATATTCCACCTGTCACCTTTAATGATGCAACCAACCCCTCCAGAAGCATTGCAACTGTCCCCTGAAATACCAAAGATGAACCCTGATTCTTTATTGAAAAACTAGATAGTCACATCCCTAATCCCAACACAGTCAAGATTTTAAATAAACATGAACATATTTAGATCTCAGTATTTGTATACTATTTCACTGATTGACAAAGGTCTCTGGGGTCCCTGGGCTGACTAAGGTCTCGACTCACAAGTGTGCACTTTTCCCTCAGGTTTATATTTTAAATAATATTATTTGATTCAGTGATTATTGGCCTCTTTACATCACTTGAAACTGTAAACATAATTGAAAAAACCAAGCATCCATTATATATATACGCATATACATATGGAGTTTTAAATGTCAAATGATGACCATTGCAGTGAATATGTAAAAGTACCATTGGATAGCAATCTCTACTATAAAACATGTAGGCTACCATGGGTATATAAACAAATATGTCAAAAATATCAATTTCCTAGCTACAGCACTTCACAAGGCATAGATTTCTTGTGATAAATTTCTGCATACATAGCTTTGTTAATCTGTAATACAGTTCCATCCTCTACTGGTAATGTAATCATCTCTGGGAGTTCATCCAATGATTTGATACTGGGTTGTCCCTCGACAGCAGGTAGGGCCAATATTCCTTGCAATGGCTGCAATACATTTCCATCCTCTACTGGTAATGTAATCATCTTTGGGAGTTGATCCAATGATTGGATTGTGGGTTGTTCCTCGACAGCAGGTAGGGCCAATATTCCCTGCAATGGCTGAGACAGAACTAGTATGAAGTGACCATCATATATAACATGTTCTTCAATACAATATGCATGCTAAAAATCAAGTGTTTGGATAAACTCATGAGCAGTTTGGGTTACAAGGTTAATAGGAAAAGAAACAAATTGGCATGGTAAATCCTGGGCACTGCTTCTCAGTCATCTCCAACCACCTTGCCAATCACTTGCAGAATTCACACAAATTTTACAGTCGGACATGCCTCATTTGAGATCAAATATGCCAGACTACATATTGATGTATAAATCTGTTACACCAACCTTTCTGGAACAGCTTGTAAGAGACAGATTTGTGCATGGATAAATGTTTGTTATTGCTGGAGTTTTACCTTGAAATTATATACGTTGTGCAATTTAGGGTACATCATTTAGGAGTCTTACTTCATTTAGGGTACATCACCCTTAAGCAAGTATGCCAACTTGTATAATCATCAAATCTCTTAGGCATCTCTTGAGCCATTCAATCCACTCATCTAGCTTTTAGAAATTAGCTGTTATCTCTGTGCCACCGCCATCAACATTTTATTAATTTATCTTTAGTTAGAAAAAATATTGTTATTTTATTTCATCAGAGATTGGCTCTTCTCTTATTTAAAGAAACCCTTCCCAATTGAAATGGTTGTTGGAGGAATGAACACTTGAGCTCTTGGGTATCATTTTGCATTGTAATTTTCTTTCAAGCTAGATGCTTTGGCAAGGTGTTGTAGAGGAGGATGCTATCTATTTTGTAAGCTCCTTCATGCTGAAAATCTCTTCTTCAACGATTATGAGGCAATGAAATTCGGGTGATATTGTACTTGTTTATAAGAATTTGTCATTTGATCATAATCCATGATCTTTTCTACTCTAGTAAGATTTGTTGTAAGAAATTTCTGGGTATTTCAAAGGATTAAGAGGGGTAATTTCAACTTGCAACCTACAGCCAAAAGAACCCTTGCCTTTTTATTAGAGTGGCGTCCCTCAGGGATTTGTTTAGACCCCATGGGGCTCAAGTGAGGAATAAGGCATTGGTAGCGCCTTACAGCCACATAAAAATCTCTTTGAACTCACCTTTGCTTGCCTGACAGATCTGAAATTTTACTGAAGGAGATGTTTATTCAGATATTCTCAAGGCCTGCTTGTATGTCTCATTTAACATCAAATAAAACAGACTATGTATTGATGTATAAATATGTTAGATAAACCATTCCGGAATAGCATGTTAGAGACAGATTTGTGCATGAATAAATGATATATTATTGCTGAAGTTATATGAGAAGAACTTCGTGCGGAATATCTTCGTTAAAGAACTTTTTATTAGAGCTTCTTTCACGGATTTGTTTAGATCCCAGGGGCCCAAGTGAAGGATGAGGCATTGGTAGCACCTTATGGCCTCATAAAAAGTCTCTTTAAACTCACCTTTACTTGTCCTAAATATCTAGAATTTTACTTGATTATATTTTTATTCAAATCTGTCCTCAAGGTTTGGTTGCATGCCTCATTTGAGATCAAATATGCCAGACTACATATTGATGTATAAATCTGTTACACCAACCTTTCTGGAACAGCTTGTAAGAGACAGATTTGTGCATGGATAAATGTTTGTTATTGCTGGAGTTTTACCTTGAAATTATATATGTTGTGCAATTTAGGGTACATCATTTAGGAGTCTTACTTCATTTAGGGTACATCACCCTTAAGCAAGTATGCCAACTTGTATAATCATCAAATCTCTGTAGATATACTGGATTAATGCTTATGTAAGTGCTAAATAAGCTTACTGAGTGGACTGTAATTTGACCACTCTCAGAATATTGAAGGACTTTGATATCGCTGTAATGCTATCATCAATTTCAATGCTGAACAGGGGTTTGCCAAGACAATGCTCTGTACATGAATGGCTACAACCAGCCTCTGTAGGTGATGTCCACTAGCAACAAATCTACAACCTAGTCAATGCCCCTGGATTCCTTGCATGTGTTCAATCCCAGTGGTTGGTTGTGCAGTTGGTAACAGAGTTCATAATTGAAGCATTAGAATAACTAAGAATGCAAGTTTCATGTTGACTTGGTTCAAAAGCAACAGGTTCAGAAAACTGCACATCAAGATGCTATAAACCCAAGAGCTTCTTTCTTAAATATGAACACCATAAATAAAATCATATTTGTTTTGATCATATAACACATCTAACATTTGAGAATATTTTTGAAGAACAATTTAGATTGATGTCTAAAACACTAATTCATTACCAAATTGTGGTGTGTATACAGCATTGTTACAACTTAGTCTGCAGTATTAGACCAATTACGTGAGAAAATACAGAAACATTGCAATAAAAAGAACCGACAATTGAATTTGTTGAACAATTACAGAGCCATGTGAATTAACTTGACATTCCATGTCAAAGTTCAAAATTTCATGAAACTTCAGGAGAGTAGTGGCATATAATTGAACTTTTACTTTTGCGGCTGATGAGAGCTCAAACATTCCTCGGTGCTCATCAGGTACCCATATTTTTAATATTGCACTGATGAAGGCTCAAACTTTCCTCAAATTTTGCAGGCACCCATGTTCTCAATGTACCTAGAGCCTTCTGAAACAACACAACATTCCATGTCAAAACACAAAGTTTCATGAACTTTAAGAGAACAGATTATGAAAAAGGTATTTTTATAACAACATAACAATGGAAAAACATAAATATACTTATCATATGATAAAGGGCCACCTGACGACGCCATAATAACCTAGCTTATCTATTATTTGTGCATACCTCATTGATCCCCACTAGAGTTGAAGTCCTTCTGTAGATGATCAGTCATGGTTGAAGATGATGCTTCTCCACTTATTCTATAGTTACCTAGAAAAATGTCAAACGTTATCGCAAAGAAATTTTCTAGAGCATCAAGGTATATGTGCACACACAATGAAAGAGTGTCAAATGTACCTGGCATGGCAAGTAAGGTTGGATGGTCTTGCATCTCCCTTTGGTCTTGGGTTATCGCCATGGTTGGGGATTGTTGCATTGCTGTAAAAATAAACATACCACATGTTAAAGAATAGTGATGATTAAATACTTAAATCTAAAATCATGACTCTATTCAACACATGAAACTAACCTGGAACCATAGAGACGACATTATTTGATCGATGACGTCCTTGCTTATTGAGGTATCGAAACTCAAATGGTTCATATTCTGATGGATCAACATTTAAATCAATTTCCAAACCATTGTTTTTTCTGCTGCTTCTTCTTTTCTTTGTGGGGCTAAGGAAACTCTTCTTCCTCTTCAAAGATGGATTAAGAGATTCCAATCCAGGTGTGAAGTCAAAATCAGTAACGTGCAAATTATTGGCTTCATCCAACATTTTTTAAGCATATCAGTCAATTGGATTGTCTTTGCCAAAGTAGTAGGAGGGTTATCTAAAATGAGATGGGTATAGCTAAACAACTCCTCCCTTGCCAAATGAAGTGCCTCGGCATCTGCGTCAACAACATTTGTGGCCATAAGAGTAGCATCGACATCTTCATCATGGTTTTGAGGCTCTATATTGATCTCAGGTGGGTCATTGCATATGTTATCCTCTGCATGTTGATGAAGCAATGGATTTGAATTATCCGATTGGAAATACAACCAATTAACCTTTATGGCATGCTTGCAAATGTTTCCACGGATAGACCATGGACATTCACACGTTATAAAATCCTTCCGATACCAGGTGACAAGGTATTTTTTATCTCGATCTGTCTGACTTCTCACCCAATAAGCACGTGTTATGTTCTCATGAGGACAACAATCAGTATCCATAATTTTTCTTGCTCGTTCCACTGATGATTCTAGCTGCTTTTCTCTCTTGTAGTTGTTTAGGAATCCTTCTTCTTTTAATATTTCCTTGAACCGATAACAAGGTTCAACTGTTGTTAGTAGCATATGCAATAACCAATCCATCCTCCGGGCACATTTTTTCCTTCTATCAGATAGAAATGTTGTTTTTAGGTAACAATGGTATGACTCAACAGCATTATTGGTCTCCTGATTTGCATGAGGAAACTCCCGACAACCTTTCACCCACATACCTAATTGCAAATAGAACGATGTCAGTCTCACTCTATCACCTTTATAAAAGAAAAAAATACATATAATATGAAAAAAATGTTTACTTACGAATCTTATCTCCAGTGACCCAATTCTTGTTGAAATAGTCTAAGAACTTCTCTTCATCTGCAAACTTGATAAAAAATTGATTGATTGCATCTTCCACTTCATAATTGAGAGTGTGTTTCATGATGAAACCTAACTCACTGAACATCTCTTTGGCTTTTATGGAACTAGTGGCCAATCGATTGACATTTTTCAACCAAGCCCTCCGTACATGCCAAACGCATAAGATCACATCACAACCTGTGATCCTCCTGCCATATTCAATGCATTTTAGTGTGATATTTTTAGAAAAAATGCAAGTTTGGTTATATCATAACAATGTTAAAGTTACCTCAAGGCACTGATTTCAGCCAGTGCATCATCAACCATGAAAGCATTGACTTTCCAATCAGGACGGGTTTGGAAACACTTGCGCATGAGCTGCTCCAGCCATATTGCAATATCATCTGATGTGTTTCGTGATGCCACGACCCATGCAACAGGCACCCCGCTTTGTTTTTCATCAAATGCCACGAGTGTATACAACTGATACTGTCATTTTCAACATTACATAAATTCAAATACAAGTTATTAATAATTTTGAATGGATACAACTTAAATAAATATATTCAATAAATCATTGGCATCTGACTTACCCCATATTTGTTTGTGTTAAATGTTGAATCCATGGCTATTAAGCTATTGTGCGATAGCTTGACCATTGTCTCCAACATCCACTTTGTTTGAATCCCTATTATAAAAGGGACCTCCACACCATTGGGCTTTTGGTAAAAGAAAAAATCTTCCCGATGCTTTTGATACCAAAGGTTTACACTCATTTCATCCTTTTTGTGAAGTTGATAATTTCCCTTCGCCAACCTATTATAAATGTTTACAATATCTTTCCTGCACAAGAAGAAATCTCTATCTCGAGTTGCCACATCGATGTCAACATGTCTCTTAACGTGGGTTCTATACACTACATCAATAGGCACTCCCAAAAAGAAACAACTCTCTACATATGCAACAATGTCCCTCGAAAGCCTTGGCCTAAGCAAGGCCCTGGTCTCACCTGAAGTGTCACATTGACCATGACAAGCCCAACCTTCCCCATCTACATGTTCATACATATTGAAAGTTAATATTGCTCTATCAGGAATTTCATGCATAACTTTCACAATAAAGTGGCATTGGCAACCCCTCTTTTGCACAAATGAAGTCCTTCGCTTAGCTGAAAGATTTCCTCTTTTGTCCTCTGGGCCAAATGAACAATAATAGCTAAACCAAAAATTTAAATTGTTAGTACATACAAAGAAAGATAACCGTGGTTTCAAAAGATCTAAACAATATATATTTTAAATACTCACATATCATATTGCAATGCAGCAGTAGATCTTTCTTTTGGTTTACCCTTTGTTTTTCGTACGAATTTACATGGAGCAATAGGATTTTCTTCCTCTCCTTTTATAAAGTCAGCAACTCGTCGTAACGGGATTACAGCGACACGATCAATACCATTGTTTTTTGTATTTATTTCTGTCCAAACCAAGTCTTTATTAGAGAAAGTCATTTTTCCTTTGAGGTCTTGCACCTCAGGATCCATGATATATTGCCATTTCTTTCGCTTGCCCATTTTGAACTAATCTGGTCAAACAATATGCAAGGACATCAAAACCAAAATTTCGATCTTAGCAAGTTATTCAACATATATATAAATATAAAACCTCGTTTATGCTTTTTTTGAGGTCTAAAATATCAATCACTCAATGATGACAAAAATAAATAGCACAAAAGGATGCAAAAAATTTGGGATGCAAGCATTTCCTTTAAGATGTTGCTTTTTGCCTCATTCATTTTCAACAAGGCATTCCTTAAAGGAAATATTCCTTTGACAACATGAACAGATGCAAAGATTTAGTTACAAAACCGTGTTTTCTGCTTACCTAACTCTGAAGCATCCCGCAGAAATTATTAAGTATTATAAAGAGAAGACACATCATATACTTAGTAACAACTGGGGTATCCCAGTGTGTCAAAATAAAGGTACACATAAGATTCCATTGCTCAACTCAACCAGATTTTGATAATATATTTGGATTACTGCATGCCAGACACCTTGTTTAATAAGCTTCATTTTCCCATGAAGATGCCAAAATATTATGTCAATTTTTTTGACTGAAATGTTTACTGTGACTATGTGGTGTTGATGGTTTATCAATTTCTTCCTCCAACTAGTCTTGAAATAAAACCAGACAGGGGCATGCCCTTCAAACTTGATATTTGAACCTGGGCCATCATTACAGCAAGTGCTCCAACTTGTGACTAGACCACAGCCTGGTGGACATATTTTGTCAATTAATTATGAATATTTATGTGCTGGTCTGCTTTAAAAAATTAGTACTGGCAATATTGTGCATGTTGAGAGTGGCATAAAGTTGGAATTCAACAATATTCTTCATTTCACGGTCTAAGCAGATCCTTGTCTATTATAAATCCATTTGCTTTGCACCATGCATTTGTGAACGCCAAATTTTGTAATATGCATATAGAAATTCTACAGTCTCTTGAAACAATTGCTCTTTTTTAATGGCTTAGAAGTAGAGGCATTTGAATGGCTGTCAAATGTCAAACTTGTTTCATATATAGCATCTAAGTGTGTGTGTATTAGTGAGTGTGCATACTTTCACCATTCATGAAAGTGTATCCTGCAATTGTGTGCATATATGACTGTTTATGATACTTGTTTGTCAGAGATTATGAACAGAACTTCTACTCAGCTTCACAATAATTTGAGACATTCATATTCAGTTTTTTATTCATATAGTTATAATGTGCTTATGAATTTATTGTTGTTTAAAGGGGGGCTTGCTACATATCCTTCCCATTATAAAGGAACAACTAACACCACAAGAGATTCGCAATGCAAAGGAGCAGCCAAGACCACAAGTGGTAGGAAGAAGAAGAAGACTATGTATAGAGGTATAAGACAACGCACATGGGGCAAATGGGCTGCAGAAATCAGAGATCCCAAAAAAGGAATGAGGGTTTGGCTGGGTACCTTTGATACAGCAGAAGAAGCTGCTAGAGCTTATGATGCAGAAGCCAGGAAGATTAGAGGAAAGAAAGCAAAACTCAATTTTGCTGATGACTTGTTACCTCCCAAGAAGAGTAAGAAGGTGGTAAAGAAGCTTAAGGATATGATTACAGAAGACTCACATAAAAAGACATGCATGCACTTGCCAGAATGTTCAGCAAGCTCAGGTATTGTTCAGAGCCAGAAATCCAATGTGAAGGCTGCTGCAGGTCTGTTGAATGAGGCTCAACAGTTCTGTCAATTTGATTCACCCTTACAAAGTAGATCTGGTGAGTCATCAATTCTAACTGATGTGCATATCAGCTCAGTTCAAACACCACCTGTATCCTTTTATGATGAGGTGCAAGACATCAATACTACCCAGCCAGATGGTTGCTTTTAATTATTAAACATTATTAAATCTACCCTTAAAAAATATAACGCTCATTAATCTGCCATTAAATAAACATAACACTCATTTATCACTTTGTGCTATGATCGAATCTTGGTCGATAATTCACAGTTATTTTTAGTGAATTTTCAAATTAGTATGGTGTTCCATCCAAATAAAATGTGAAAGCCAATTAATGAATACGAGGATAGGTTTGATCTCTGGCGATGAGGTTACAAAGAGAGAGATAATGGATCTGCAACTTCGAGTAATTGGTTAATGCAACTATTATCATCAAGATGATGAGTGACATATTCCGATAACATACAATTAGCATTATATTTCATGATCTTCGCCTACAGTAACGAAAATGACATCTAATTGCACATAACAAAATGCGATTTAGTATACCTGGTTGTATATATCTAACAAGCAAACAGTCTATTTCTTTTAGGAGTTTATTTTGCAGTTGCAATTTAAGATTGAAGCAATTTTGATGATATGCCGATGTAGGGTAACTAAGTAATGTCACCTTGAAAACACTGTCAAAAGGTGAGTTTGACTAGTTTTTGTCAGATGTCGAAACCGTTACTGTACATTACAGAGGATTTTTAGTGATTGTGTCCCATTGCCCTGGACCGTTTTAGTTGGACATAAACCTTGATCTGCGAATTATAATTTTTGTTGCAAAATTATATGAGAGTTTCGTAATCTTCCTAAGTGTTAAAGCTTGTTTACGAGGCCGAGGTCCGAGGAATCGTGATGCAATTTCGCAGCACTCTGGACAGATTTATTGCCTGGGACAGAATTTTTAAGAAATACTAACCCTGTACCTGTGTTATAATCTGCCTTGAATTGGATCTAAGAAAAGATTTTCCAAAAACATCTCACCTGGAAATGAAATATTTTTCCAGGTCCCAGCTCTAGGATGATGTGAGTAGAGCCTCAATAGGCAGTGCATCTCATAGTAGATTGCTCGAAATGAGCTCCGCTTCCGTAAGAGGAGCAAAAGTTGTCATCGCCACCATTAATTTTAGACCCAGAATGGTCGCGGAAAGTAAGTCGAGAAATAGGAAAAATTAAAAAAAGGAGGAAGATGCGGAATTTGGAGGATCTTAAAAGCTCAATCGGAAAGTGTTCCACCCAGGAGATAAACCCTCTTACTCCTGAGTCCATTGAGGCGTCCTCAAGCCCAATTGGAAAAAAGGAAAAATTGAAGAGTCTAAAAACTCGGAGGATTCTGCTCCAAATGTGCAGGAGTCGAAGAATAACCATACCCAGTGGAGTAGTCTACGGAGGCTGTGATATTCTTGGCCAATTGTCCACAAATTCGTGTTTCTTGACCAGAGAGAACGGGTCCAGAGAGCGTGTTATGGACTTTTCGTTATAAATTGTATTTCAAATTTGTCTAAGTATATGAGTTAGTTACAACACCTGAAGAGTTTGAATTCAATTATCGTTCACCAAATAACAGAAAGAACGACAACAAATTGGTTTTGGGGAGTATATGTGAGAACTGATAGCAAAGGGTACCTGCGAGGAGTACCTGGCCTCCGAGCTGCAGTGCGGAAGGAGTTCGCAGAGGGGTAAGGGTAGCGAGTATCAGAGCACAGCGAAACCACAAAAACCAGAGCGAAACCAGAGTAAGGGTAGGGGAGCACAGCGAAACCACAAAACCAGAGCGCTTGAATGGGCGCGGGTGTTGAATTCGAATGGAGGGAATTACTTCGCGCATGAATTCCATCTAATTACCTTCTGCAGGAATTACTCCCCGATCGGTCAGGGATGTCAGGCGATCGGTCAGGAATGTCAGGGCGGACTGGGAGGGTGGCGGAGAACGGGCTGAGAGATGGTGGCGGAAGAGGGAGAGATTTCCGGCAGTCGGAGCCGGACGATTTTCCGGCCGGTGCCGGAAAAGGGGCCATTCTACAGCCTCCGTAGACTACTCCCATATGTATAGGTGAAAACAACATTAATTGTTTTATATAATATTAATTAATATATATATATATATATATATATATATAAATTCCTCACACAATTAAATTCTTGTGTTTACAGGGAGCAGAATCAAATTTCAATTAATAAAAAAAAACATAACTGCCAAAAACAAATCGGGCATTGGATTGGCACGCTTTCTGCGAACACTGAAGATATGCGTTGAGTTGAAGTCACGTGTTTTTGAGGAGAGTGAGTGTTTTATTTTCAAAGGGCGTAGGAAGAAGAGGTGCTTTGTTTATAAATAAATTGAGTGTATTGTATCTTTGCAGAAGTGAGTGTATTGTATCTTTGTAGAAGGTGTGAAGACGACTGAGAATTGGCTTTTTTCATTGTTGTGCTATAACTCCAACTATGAGTGTTGCTCCATTTATTTTGTACCAACTCATCACCACTCTCTACTCCAGCCCTTGGTATAGAACAAGGTCAACTTCACCATGCTGATGTTGTGTTGCAATACTAATGAGTGGCCAACCTACATCCTACTGTGAGGTTAAGCATGCAATATCCCTCACCTCTAAAGGTTCCTGGAGTGCAATGCTCAAAGATACTCCATCAATAGGGTACCAGCTCATGATCTCTCGCCAATCCAATGCATAGACACCTGCTAAGAAATAAGTCTACTAGGTTGATATGGGTCCCTGTTCAATTCAAGATGCTCTATTTGGTCAATCCACATAGTCTATCTAAGGAAAACTGCCCCTCCCTATAATAGACAAAAATGGGCAAGATGTACTACAAACCTTGTCTATATACTCCATGAGAGGGTTGTGACTTGAAAATACTATAGCTCTACCAACTATCGTTGCACTTATCTGCATCACATCAATGGGTATGCCAATAGATGGATGCACCACCATCTCTAATGGCTCCTCTCTCCTCTTATCGGAAAATCCACGCTCCTCCCATCCACTAGCCTCATGCAAAACTACTATGTCAAGCTCCAACACCTCTTGACTCCAAGTGTATGCACATACTAACATCATGTTGGTTGCTTGTACACATGTCCACTCCTCATCAATGGCTAGCCCCAAGGATGTATGCTCGTCCTCCTCCATCAAGGACTCAAAATGAGCCACTAGCTCACTCTCAAAAAATGGCCCATCACACATCCTGTGCTCCACTATGGGTTGCACATGCTGAATGAGTACAAGTTGTTGCTCATCAATCTCCTCCACCAAACATGGTCGCATCGTTCAGCCATTATTGACAACCTCCCTTGACTACTCATGCTCCTCACAGGTGTCCAAGGACTCAACTATAGAAGAAGAATCCTCATCCTGAAAGTCAGAAGGAATCTCCTCCTTATTTGACTCATGCTCCACCATATGCTACTCATGTAGAATCACCACGGGTGACTCATCATCCTGAATGTCTCCCATAGGGTCCACTGACTGCTCATCATATGAATATGGCCTGTTGTCAATGACTCTACATGACCCATGCTCATCGGAGGCATTCTCGTATGAACCCATGTACTCATCTAAAAAAGAATACTCTCCCTAATGGTCAGAAGGAATCTCCACCTGCTTTACCTCTGTCATCTCCTTAGTGTCACTCAAGCATGAGTGGTCAAGTCCCCAAGGTTCCTTGGAAATGAAGCAAATACCTTTCCTTCTCAATTCATTTTTACTACATGTTGCCCCAAACCTGAGTAGCTCCTCCCTGGTCAACTTTCTCCTGAACAAACCAATGTTATACTCAACCAACCTTTCGTCTAACTCATAAGCAATAGGTGAGACCAATTTCTCTCTCCTCTAAACAGACAACAATTGAGACTGCAACTCCCAACAAATAACATCACAATCTCTCATACATTATGACAAGATGGACTACATGTGTGTTATGACTGTGTCAGGATGATGTTTCCTAATGTTGAATAAGCATTAGACCATCTTTAAGATCAAACCATCACTCTCTAGATCAAACATGATTTCATGAGTCCTAGTCATAGCCATAACTTCTAAAATCTCAGGCTTCTTCCCAAAGGTAGAACCTGCACTGATGTCCAAGTTTTGAAAAGTATCTACTACCATCTTGAAAACTTTCCTCATAACATCATCATTGTAAGGAACTATAGAAGCAATGAGTCTCATGATGTTCCTGAGACAAGGTGCAACTGGAAGTCTAACCCCTTCACAAGGTTCCTCCAAGAATTTCAGTTGTATGAGAGAAAGCATAGCTGGTCTTAGAGCCCAAATGAGTTTCTTCCCTTCTAACTAGTTCACTTCGGAAGTGAGTGCATCCAGCTCATCCAGTTCGAAAAACGACCTTCCATGTGACCCTCATGTGCTTCAAACCTGACCTCAATGCAAATATTGTGTTCCCTATTTCATGCCCCTTCTGCACATCCTTTGGTTGTTTTTTTTGAAGAATGGCATATATTCATAAAGGTATGTTGTCTTGCTTGAGTTTCTGGTCCAATGATGCATGATGGTTCCAAGGGTCATTGTTTAACTTTTCCAATTTATTTAAGAGTTTTGTGACTTTCTCCATGGCTTCAACTCAATCAGGACAAGTACATGATAATAAAACAATAACAGTGCAACAATTCCCTCACAAGTCACACTCAACAATTACATAGAGGTCCAAATATAATATGAACACCTCATGTAGACCCACTATACTCTCTCACTAACTCAACAAATAAAAAAATTTCTTTGAGAAATTTTAACAAATAGTTAGCAAGCAATACTTTCGTGAAACACTTTGCAGATAAAGTGGAAACACTTGCAACATAAATAAGTGTGAGAGGAAAATGTATAATGCTAAAATGAATTCGATACCACATTGCATGCATGAAAAACCCATAAGTAGACCCAAGTGATGGAAACTGCCCAAACTAGTAGCATGCATCCCCTAGAAAATATTGTTGTTGCTACTCATGAAGAACTGAAGTTTATGCCCTTAAAATTTCTCAGAAAATTCTGAAAATTTAACTTGGAGCCTCACAATAAAACCATAAAACCCATAAATGGTTTGGTTTAAATCTAAGGAGAGATCAAACCCACAAAGTGGTGTGAATTACCCGATTTACCAATAAAACTAACTGTTGAATGAATACTACCTGGAAAATTATGAAATTTTAACAATGAACTCCTCTCATAAAACCCATAAAAACCCAAAAACATTTTGGGAAAATTCTAGTTGACCTAGTAAATCTCAATTTAGTGTGAGTTTCTCAATTTGCCCAAACCTACACACTGCTCCAAATAAGATAAATTTGTACCACAATGCTCCAACTCTTTAAGCTTGCAATTTTACTACAAAATCACTAACTCAAATGAGAGAAATATCTTGCAAAACCTTCGGTAAATAAAGTGGGATATCGAAGATTAATTGGGTGTAACAAATAAACTTAGCTCCAATAGATAAATTTGGCTCTGGCAAATAAAGTAGGCCCGGACAAATAAATTGGGCTCCGACAAATAAACTCAGTCTAACAAATTATTTAGGCCCAGACAAATAAATTGGGCTCCGACAAATAAACTCCATCTAACAAATTATTTTGGCCCACCAAGAGAAATTCCCTACAATAGAATAATTTTGGCCCTTCAAGATAAATTTGGGCCACCAAAATAATCTCGGTATAGAAAGATAAATTCGACCCAACAAAATAATCTTGGTCGATAAATATAAATTCGATCTAGTAAAGTAATTTTAGCCTAGCAAAATGAATTCTGCCTAGCAAAATGAATTCTGCCTAGCAGAATAATTTCGGCCCTGCAATAAATACCTGCAACAATTATTTTACTGTAACAAAATCGCAACTTCGACTAATAGAAGAATTTATTGCAATAAATCCTGACCAACAATTTCTTTTTTGACACACTTGCAACAATTATTATCCGGCAAAGATAAATTCGGCAAGGGCTAACCAGCCATATATTGTGTCATTAATGCGCTGGCCAGCTATGTATGTGGTGCAAACTTGGGATGGCATACATAAACACTCCGGCGGGCGACATTGTATTCTCCGGTGACATACCCGGGACCCACCAACGATTGCCCGCCCGCTCCGTCCCTCCGTTCCCGCTATCCACGTCAGCGCACGGGATCCATTTTCAAATGAAACTCTTCCCTCGCGCCCATTTCATTAAAATTGATTTTCGAACGTGGATGGCTCTGCAACCTGCTCTGCAACCTGCTCTGCGCATCCGTTGCTAACAACCGCTGCATCCTGCTTCGCATGTCCTCTGCAACGTGCTCTACGACTGCTCTGCGCATCCGCTGCAACCATCCGCGTTAAACCATTCTGACATGCTCAACACAGATAATTTTAGATACGAGAATGCATTAGAAACAACATTTAAGTTTTGCATCTAAACATTTTCTTGCCTCTGCAACCTCGTTTTCTCCCTCTGAGCGCGCTTAAAATTTCGAAGTTGAATATCTAAAGGTTCTCGGTGATCCGAAAATTCATTACTCTAGTTTAGCAGAAGTGATTAAACGGATACAAAGGCTAAGGTTGCATAATGGCTAGGCCTCAAAGATACAGAGGAGTCCGTCAGAGGCACTGGGGATCATGGGTCTCTGAAATCCGCCATCACTTATTGTAAAAACTTTGTTCTCTGTCTATTCTGAATTCACCAGGACTGTAAAATTGAAGTTTTTGAAGTTGTTCCCTAAAATCTGCAAACTGGCATTTTAAAATGGTCATCCTGAGGAGCCCTGCTTTTATGGGTCTGGAGATAATCGGTGTTTTGCTCAATAATCTGAATTCGTTTGTTGAGATCAATTCCAAAAATCCTAATTGCATCTTTTGAATATGTCATTCATCATCGTGAGCTTAGGCAACATGGATCTGTAGCAAAAATCATTGTAGTATAAGCCATTGACTTCCATTTTCCAAACTCTTCAAATCTGGAATTGCTCTACCATTTGCTCATATGTATATTCTTTCCTCAATGAAACTTCAACAACTTGCTACAACTTCTAAACACGTTTCCTTCACCTTTGTTTAATTCAACTTATCTTCTTCTCATTCTGAAGAAAATGACAAGTTACATATTGTTACAGATCTCATAAAATTGTTGAAGTGAATTGTCCACTCAATCTTCAAACTTATCTATAACCATTGTCCATTCATGAACAGATGTGACTTTTGTTGCAGTTTTCATTTGGGAATTTTAGTATATGTACTGGCTACTTGGATCCACTTTCTTCACCATCATAAAATGTAAACCATATATACTTGTCACTACATGAAAAAAGTTTCCAACAGTAGTCATTGTTATAATCCTCTATTTTTGTTCCAGACAGAGCATATAATAATTGTAGAATTGTTCAAGGGGTAATCACAACCAATAATTTATAGCACCAGCATTTACAAGCCATCATAAAATAAGAGGTAGGAAACATCCTTTGACCAGAAACCTATGACCTAAAATGGATAAGATATAGTAACATTATTGTGCTTAACTAGGACCGGTGAAACGTCAAATATTTTATCCGCCCCCTTATAAAACAACAACTTGTATTTTCCTTGACATGTTTTCAGAATTTCTTATATGGTTCCTGCAAATCCTTGACTACCTACAGAAAAATGATTCGAGTGCACCTAGATTTCTGTAGGTAGTCAAGGTGCACTCGAATATAGTAAAACTGGATTTCTGTAGGTAGTCAAGGTGCACTTGAACCAGGACTGTAAAATTTTGATTCTCTATTTATTGTGAATTCATGGTTGTAAAATCTCGGTTCAATATCTCTGGAAAAAATGTTGTTTTTGCACTGACTATATACATATCCATTTGGTTTCCATCTCAGAAACCCAAAGAGATTTTCAATTTACTTCGTTGTTTGGTTGCAATGTTTGTTAAGTATATGCATTGCTGCATCCAATTTTCCTAACCTGGTGGGGTTGTCGGTTCAACATTTGTATGTTGACAAGGCAACTTCTTTTTGGCGTTGTAATTTTTTGATGGTTTTGCTGTTACAATATCACAATTCGGTTCCCTACATTTTGAAATGGCAGTTTGAATTGTCTTGAATTACATTTGATCTAACAGGACACTTCTGTTAGAACAAATAAATGCACCTACAGGTCTTTTGGGTTGGTGTTTTAATGCAACATTGAGCACAATATATTCTGACTGTGACCATTGTAATCCATGTGTAATGTTGCTGCGAAACATGGCCGTTTGAATTAGCCATTGACCTATTCCAGCTAAACGGATACAAAGTTGCAGGGAAATGAACAAAAGAAGAAATTAAGTACCTCTGAAGGGCAACTGCAGTGGAAAGCCCTGCAATTCCACCACCCACAATTACTATGCCTTCACATTGCTCATTGCTAATGCTGCTGCTGCTCATCTTCCTACCTCCTCAAACTTCAAACCAGTAGGGTGTCTGAAAGGTGGGTATGAGTAGGGCTCTCCACTGCAGAAGTCTTGAATGGTGATATCTCTGTTAGAAGTTTTGAAGGGTGAGATCTTTGTTTTTCTCGGGCGGGAGATCTGTTGCTCTACTTCTCTGTTTCGTATGGGTTTTCTCAAAGTTTTACAACAACACAAACAAACCATTAACTAATTTTTAGTTAATCTACCGAAGGATAAACCAAACAAAATTAACCTGAAGAGCTGTCAAGCCAAATTGTGGTAGAGGACTCATCCTCTGACACTTGCTGATGCTGAGGATGTGCATCCTCTAAGTCTTATCATTGATATGGTATTTTCTGTTATTTTTCAAGGATGTGCATTCAGACTTGAGGTAGCATAAAAATAATCAATTTCAATCAGGATATTTTGTCATGTTAAAGTATTCTAACATGAACCTATTTTGTTGTTGTCAATATGCAGTGCTTCTAAGCCCACGGAATGGTGGAAAAGTGGACACTATGCATTGAAGTATCATGCCGCCCCAATCCGGGTCCAGCATCTTTAAAAATTGTCCTTCACAATGGGGCAAAAAATCATGTGATTTATAGAATATGGGAAGTGCAGGGAAAGACAACCAATAACGAAGCATACTACATTACACTCGTTGCAGGTTTAAAAGAGGCAAAACACAATGGGGTGAATAACATAACAGTGCTGACAAACTCAGAATTAATCTGTAATCACATGGAAGGCATCTACAATGTTCGCGCAGACAATTTGAGGCCCCTCTACAGAGAGGCAAAAATCTGGAGTGCTCGATTTAATTCTTTTTCGATAAAGCACGTTGCGAAGATCCATAAAATCTCTTCTGATCTAATGGTTGGAGCAATCTCAAGTGTAGATGCAGGTGCCAGAGATGATTCAGGATCATCGTTCATTCCATTGGCAAACATTGATCAGCATCAATATAGGTCTCGACTATGTGTATACACCATGGTTGTCATTTTTATTGGGATTCTCATACCGTGGTTCTTTCAGTAAAGTACTCGTTAATGTACTTTTTTTTGGTTTTGTAATATCATTCACCTTGGATGTCCAATCATGTTATAACTGAATTCATGTGTCCAATTATGTACATTATATTTGAGGTGAACTAATTATTCTTAACCTACTGGTGATTCTGAAGGCCATCCACAAGTTGGCAAATGTGTGGATCATTGCTTTCAGTGCATATGAATATGTGAATGTTTGATTGGTTTTAATTATGTCCATTTAATATTTTTCAAACTTGACTAGACTACTATTGGACATGGAATTATAACTCCTCAGCTTAATAATATGTATGCACAATCTTCTTCAAGCATCATTCATGATTGCCTATTAATACTTGGAGGGTACCAAAGGCTCATAGTTACCTTGTTATCTACACCTGTTAATTCCATCCACATACTTGCAGCTGCTCCATAAAACAACACAACTATCTGCACAAGCAATCTGATTTCCTTCATTTGAAGCATTTTTGTTGAGTAGGGTTTGCAACACACAAGCAATTCTAGGTAATGTATCCTTTCTTTTCCTTGCTTTCCATACTATATGCACTCACCACATATTTATTTCCTTCAACTTGTTGCTTGACACGAAGTTGGAATCCTTAACACCTACATATAAACTTAGAATGCTGATGACTTGGAACATGTAAGTATTAATTCTCTTTTTGTTTCTTTAAGGACAACTGTTTTATAGCCAGGTTCAAGCATGTTTGCAAACCTCTGGTCGTCTGATGATAACCATTCTTCGACATTTGGGTGAGACAACCGTCACAACTGAACTTTAGTAACATTCATGTTAGACCTCTTATTTCTTGTAGGTTAATCAACCTCCATGCATAATTGCGCTACACTCTCAGTGCATGGATGCTCACATTATCATGGAATAGCATTAATGATCCACAACTTCGTTAGAATAAATTTCTGCAAGAATACATTTCATACATAGAGCAGAGCAGACGACTTAAAGGAAAAAAAGGATGAAAATAGTCAACTGAGAGACCACATTCCTCTTGAATAATGTGCCAACGACCAGGAATCAACCAGAAAGTAGTTATGGAAAGACCATCTGCCATCTCAATCCTTTCCCTGTACTCATGTTGAAAAGAGATTGGTTGTGATGAACTCGACTTAAAATGGATCTTTAACAGTTTTGGAAAGACCATCTGTCATCTCAATCCTTTTCCTATTACACATGTTGAAAAAATATGGTAAAATTGTTTTGTGATGAACTAGACTTCCTCAAAATCGATCTTGACATTTGTCTTTCCATAGTGCATGCACTCTTCATCTAGTTTATTACCATTTATGAATCACATAAATTTGGATGTTGTTTACACATTTTTCCATCAGCAAGAAAGAGAGTCAACTTTAAGGTCACGAGCTTTGAAAATTTGTTAATTGAACTCTGAAATTTGTTAATGGTTAGTTCTTTCTCTAGACCGGCTTTAGACTGAAAAAATAAGCACCTCTTAAAGAAAATTATTCCACCAGCTCCACTGAATTGAGGTTGTTCCTGATAATTACATATATAGAGATAATGACATGGGATATATCTCGGGGGCCATAAATGGCAAGTTTATTGTATTGATTCCTAAGAAGAAGAATCTGTAGAATTTTGTTGATTTTAGGCCCATATCCCTTTGTAAATGGGTTTATAAAGTGATATATAAATTGATTTCCAGAAGAGTTAAATTGATTTTATCGAATTTTATTACTCAAGAACAATTTTAATTTATGGAAGGAAGGAAGATACAAGACACCATTGGAATAGCACAGGAGATGATCCATTCAATTAAATATAGAGATCATAAATCATGTCTACTTTGGATTTGGTTAAAGCCTATGACTTCATTGATTGATAATTTTTGTTATTAATGTTGATCAAAATGGGTATGAGTAGACATAACTCAAAATGGATCATGGGATGTATTAAATCTACACATTTTGTTGTGGTTATCAATGGTTTACCTTCTAAGTTCTTCTCGGCCTATAAGGGGTTGAGACAGGGATATGCATTGTCACCCTTACTATTCCTTCTGCTAATAGACACATTAAGCAGGAAATTGAAGGATTCATGGGACAAAGGCCACATCAAAGGGGTCAGAGTTTCCAATTACCTATAGGTAACACATCTTATGTTCGTAGATGATATTTTATTTGGGGGATAGATTTCTATTGCTGAATGGTCCATCTTTCATAAAAGAATTAAGATATTTGGGGATACCTCTGAACTGTTAATCAATGAAACAAAGTCAAAATTAATACATAATGGAAAAGATGAAGCAGTATTGGAGGAAATAAGGTAGCTTTTTGGGATATCTTCCAACCATATAGATGATGGTTTCAACTACTTGGGATTCATTTTAAAACTGTGTGGATTCAAAATTAAGAAATGGGAATGGTTAATTGGCAAGTTTAAATATAAATTAGATAGTTGGAAACATAAATGGATGTCATTGGGGGGGAGATTGATTATGCTTAAATTTGTTTTACAAAGTCTATTATTATATTGGACACATTTTTTTCTGTTGCCTAAAGAAATTATAAAAAAGATTAAATCAGTTATGGGACACTTCTTATTTTCTCAATCCTTTCCCTGTACTCATGTTGAAAAGAGATTGGTTGTGATGAACTCGACTTAAAATGGATCTTTAACAGTTTTGGAAAGACCATCTGTCATCTCAATCCTTTTCCTGTTACACATGTTGAAAAAATATGGTAAAATTGTTTTGTGATGAACTAGACTTCCTCAAAATCGATCTTAACATTTGTCTTTCCATAGTGCATGCACTCTTCATCTAGTTTATTACCATTTATGAATCACATAAATTTGGATGTTGTTTACACATTTTTCCATCAGCAAGAAAGAGAGTCAACTTTAAGGTCACGAGCTTTGAAAATTTGTTAATTGAACTCTGAAATTTGTTAATGGTTAGTTCTTTCTCTAGACCGGCTTTAGACTGAAAAAATAAGCACCTCTTAAAGAAAATTATTCCACCAGCTCCACTGAATTGAGGTTGTTCCTGAGCAGCATCATCAAAAAAAATTCCTATCACCCGAGCAGCTAATATATGTAATTATCTCTATATAAACGATCTTCTACACATATCACAATCGGTAATTTAGTTGAAGTATATGCATTCCTATCACCATGAATACAAAAGCAAATTGCTATAATAAGCATGAACAAATAAATAACAGAGACATTAATATTGCAGAGGGAGATATTTCTTGAACTCTCTGTATCCAGTACTCATAATAACATGATGATTAAGAATGCAAACTTGATTTGTACAAAGTTGTATATGCCAGATTAGAATGCAAACACTAAGCAAAATCAGAAACAGAGATACACCCATGAAATGAAAGTCTGAACTGGCTAACATGTAAAGTCATTTGCCCAGCAATAGGCTAATAGCTGTATTTTAATTGCAAAGTAGACTGATATCAAAAAAATAAATCTACATAAAACAAGATAAAGTAATCCATAATATGAAAATGAAGGGTTACATATAACAATTCTTAGCAGTAAAAAATCAAAAACCATGCCCTTGGTTATTTAATCTCAGGCTCAACAAAAGAACAATAATCAATGCCACTTTCCAAAGTAAATTTTGAAAACTAATCCGAGCATACACAGCAATGAGAAATGAGCACAAGCAAGCCAGTAACCATTTAATCAGAATGAGATGGTCTTAATTCAGTTTCTAGAAGATGATCAATGCTACTCTATTTACTAAATGCAAGTCTGTTAAGATAACACAACTTCCCAACTTAAGATTGCAGTCCTAACAACTGAGTAATCAAAAACCATGACCTCTGTTTTTAAATCTCAGGCTCAACAAAAGAACAATAATCAATGCCACTTTTCAAAGTAAATTTTGAAAACCAATAATATTAACAGAACTGTTTCAATGGTCGCAAAAATGCAGAGCTTTTGATATTACAAAGACCAAGTTGGTTTGCCTGCGAAGGAACCACAAGCATAGTTAAACATACAAATAGAAGGAAACCAGTTTCAATGCCCTAACTAGCCAACAAATTTCACCAACCACTAAGAAGTTCAAGTTATTCAAAACTGTCCCAAGAGATTCACACATAATTATGTTCCCTGTCAACCTTTTAAATGCTCAATAAATCAAAGCTGGAGGGCCAAATCAGGCTGTGAATCAACCAGCATTCCAGAAGACTACCTAACTGGAGACCTTGGAGACTGTTTTTCTACATTCAAATCTGGTGGAATCGAATTTGAAAATTCAGATGTCTGTTGAGAAGGCTGTTTTGAAGGTAAAGACTTCCATAGTTGTTTTTGAGATTGGGATGTATCAGCTCCCATTGGTATCTGCCTGCAATTAAAAGGACTCTGTGTGGTTGAATTTGGCAATTCTAACATCGAGTTTACACCTCCCTGAGAAGTGGCATGAGATGACAGATTCTGAGGATGCATCCAGCTCAGCTATGAACAAGGCATGTCCATGGGTGCCTGCTGTTGAATAAATTGAGGAACACTACTAGAAATGCCTGATAGTTTTGTATCACCATATGGTTCCCTGGCCACACAATTGGAATTACCATCCAACCTTCTATCAAAACCAGTGCTGCCAGAAGTTGTCGTCTGGACACTTGAAACAGGTTGCACATGTTCAGCTGGTTTGGCAGATGCCCATTGCATAAGTCGGTTACTTCTGGAGACAATCTCAAGCAATTTTGACTGGGATACATCTGAGGTAAATTTTGCACCTGCCAGATTGACCTCACTGGATTTAGCAATTGATGAAGCTGATTTCAACTCACTCTGTTTGACTCCTTGCAAAGGCGTTTGAAAATTTATATTGTTGGCTGACTGTGAACTCATAGATAGAGGAACAGGTAACCCAGTAGATTGAGACAGAGATACTAGTCCTGTAGATTGAGCAATTGTTGCAACTGTAGATTGAGCCAAGGTCTGTTGATCCTTGATCTCCTCACGCAATAACAAAGCACCAGGAGGAGCTTCAGCTGTAACAAAAAAGAAAAAAACACGTTGTTATGCAATCGCATACCCGCCATGGCCTTATATAACAAAACGAGCCAATTATATATATATACTCTTTGTCAGCTCAAAATTTATAACCAAAAATAAATAATCAAAATACAAGCATTATCCAAAAGGAAAAAGTGTACTGTAGATCTTATGAAATCAGAGTAAACAATCTCAGGGATCTGAGCAATTGTAAATAGTGTGATCTTATGAAATAACAGTAAACAATCTCAGGGATCAATGCTCAGAGCACTAGTTTGGTGACTTGCGGGCCTAAATGTTAAGTTCTAGTAGATTCGGACAAACAATCAAGGGTGAATGTTCACTCCTAACAGTCCAGGCCAAAAAAATCATATAGCAGTCGAGGCCAAAAATAATCATTTATACAAGTCCCTGGGGGAGTAGCTTCATGTGTCTACAAGCTGGTGTTGCACATCCACTTGCTAATATTGTGTATGTAATTGTGGTTATCCATATATCAGTTTAACTTGAAGTAACCATTTTTCCTTTTTCTGTTACTAGTCTCATAATTCAAGAATGCTTACACAGCCTTGTGAATGATCCGCATTAAGTAGCCAGAACTTATTATTATTAAAAAATGTTAATGGAAACCTCTAATTTATTGCAGTGTAATAGAAAAGAGCATACAGTTTGTATATAGAAATTTATAAGGATATTGATGCACTTTTACTGTTCAGCTTCATCTCTCCTTCAAACTTTCTTTCAAATCATTTCAAGGATAGTGATCCAAAAATTCAGATTCAGCCCTAAAACTTACAGGTAATAGATTTCAATAACCTCAAGTTTAAAGTGAAATTTCTGAATTTGCATTGAGCAGCAATTCTTGAAATTTCCACGGCTCCATCAGAACCACTGTCCTCACTTCCTCTGCCGCAAATAGGACTATGTGGGCACAGCAGCAGCAGTGACGAGGAGGCACAGTTACATAGGAGAAGCAGAGGCAAATGCATGCCTGCAGTGTTTTTTTCTAATTATCTGTTCTCCTTATTTAGCAGAGTGCTTTTCTTAGCTTCAGTTCATAATTAGAAGTTTGTTCTCCCCAGAAGTAAAACTGATGTTCTATTTTAGATTTGCTTTTCCAGACTTCGCAAAAGCACATGTCAGAGGAGATTTCCATAGACAGGTACAGCACAGTTTTTCCGAGGAGTGAAATGCTTGCTGCATGTGTTCATCCTCTTTTCATGAGTGCACTATTCTAAGAAATTTACTCATCCAGAAGGTGCTCTAATCTAAGCAATGTTAGGGTTTTCTAAATCTGGGTGCCCCACAGGGATGGGCTAATTTTGTAACATTCTAGCCTTTTCTTCATCTACAACAGAAAGGCAGGGTTGGAGGGGTTTATTAATTCAGTTTTTGAGTGTGTACTTTGTATAGTTTTCTTCTTTCAGTAAATAGAAGAAAACAGATGTCATTTAAGTGCTGCAGAATTCTTCTGGTCCTTAATGTTCATACTTTTCAGTTATGCCTGCGTTGGTAGTTAATCTAGCTTTCTATATCTGTAGTTTTATGAGTTCTTCGTTTAAAGCTATCTAGGTTTTAGTTTGCAGGTCTGCTTGCCATGTACTGAAATATAAGTTTATAACACATATGCCCCCACAGACATTTCCTTCCAAACAGGGACATCCCCTTGAGTGCCCAACTCTCTAGGGATGGAAAAAGTTAAAACACAAAGGATTCACCCCCAAAGGGTGGGGAATCCAAAAAGTGCTCATAACCAAAATTGCTATAAGTTAAATCAAAAGTGACTAGATAAAAGTCCAGTTCAGAGTTAATGGAAACCTATAAGTTAAATCAAAAGTGACTAGATGAAAGTCCAGTTCAGAGTTAATGGAAACCTCTAATTTATTGCAGTGAAATAGAAAAGAGCATACAGTTTGTATATAGAAATTTATAAGGATATTGATGCACTTTTACTGTTCAACTTCATCTCTCCTTCAAACTGTCTTTCAAATCATTTCAAAGATAGTGATCCAAAAAGTGCTCATAACCAAAATCACTATAAGTTAAATCAAAAGTGACTAGATGATAGTCCAGTTCAGAGTTTCCAAACTATTGTGAAAATTTGGATCGTGAAGGAATTGATAGTTTTAGGGGTAACTCAATTAATTATGGTTATAAAAATAAGTGTTATATATAAGGAGGTTTGAGATTTAAATCTTGTCTGCTGAAAAAGCATATGTACGTGCTAATATTGTGTATGTAATTGTGGTTATCCATATATCAGTTTAACTTGAAGTAACCATTTTTCCTTTTTCTGTTACTAGTCTCATAATTCAAGAATGCTTACACAGCCTTGTCCTATATAAATATTTGTAAAGCTTATTCTCTGTTGGAAAGTCCAGTATCCTCAACTAAACTAACCATTTTAAATCATCTATAGTTTAGATGATCTCTTTTTATCTGTCATGATTTGCTGTTTATGGTTAATTCAATAACCAATATCTTTTTTCATGTAATGACAAGTATATATGGTTTACATTTTATGATGGTGAAGAAAGTGGATCCAAGTAGCCAGTACATATACTAAAATTCCCAAATGAAAACTGCAACAAAAGTCACATCTGTTCATGAATGGACAATGGTTATAGATAAGTTTGAAGATTGAGTGGACAATTCACTTCAACAATTTTATGAGATTTGTAACAATATGTAACTTGTCATTTTCTTCAGAATGAGAAGAAGATAAGTTGAATTAAACAAAGGTGAAGGAAACGTGTTTAGAAGTTGTAGCAAGTTGTTGAAGTTTCATTGAGGAAAGAATATACATATGAGCAAATAGTAGAGCAATTCCAGATTTGAAGAGTTTGGAAAATGGAAGTCAATGGCTTATACTACCCTGATTTTTGCTACAGATCCATGTTGCCTAAGCTCACGATGATGAATGACATATTCAAAAGATGCAATTAGGATTTTTGGAATTGATCTCAACAAACGAATTCAGATTATTGAGCAAAACACCGATTATCTCCAGACCCATAAAAGCAGGGCTCCTCAGGATGACCATTTTAAAATGCCAGTTTGCAGATTTTAGGGAACAACTTCAAAAACTTCAATTTTAAATAGCATAAAGATCAACAATCAAGGGATCAAATCCAAATTTTAAGGAGGAAGGCAAATCAAAGGAAAATAAGCACTAGTGAACCAATTTCCAAAATTGAAGGCACAAGACTTTAAGTCAGTTCCAAATTTCCTGCAATTATTTAGAGATTATTTTTATATTTGGTGCATTGTTCAGATTTTTATTCCAGAAAGCTAGACACAATTAGCAATTCGTAAATTCCCATATATTGTATCATTTGTAATGTAAAAGAGTTGGCTTTTTTTCCAAAACCGTGAGATTTTTTGTAAAGCATATAACTTCAGAATTTAATAAAAGACTTATGGCTTTAGTTAATGGCAAAGATTGTTTACATGTGAGTGCCTCCTATTTTCCGCATACATTTGAGGTTGTATAAAACACTGGGTGAGGTTGGGTTGAGTGTCAACTCCCTCCTGAGATCCCACGGCAGAGTTATGTCCTTTACTGAGTAGATCAAGGTGACAATGTATCACTGCTGATCTTTCTGAAACCATAGATTGCTGCTTTTATAACAATTCTTAGATGTATTTGTTTAGCTGTTGAGAGTGTCTCTTCACGCTTTCTCATCTTATTATTTAGCCTAAGTATTCAGTATGAATGATTATGTTGCATAATATATTCTTTAGATCTTCCATCCACATCTCTTTCAAGCTATTGTACTTTATTACAGCTGAACGCCGACACTTTGATAAGATCTCCGCAGGTAGGGTTTTATTTGTTAACCGTGGTTTGAAAACCCAAAGCAACGGCCCTATACAACAACGTCTTAATTGTGAGCAATAATTGTGTATGGGTTTCTACACAGTCGATCAGCCAAACCGTTGGTTAATATGAAATGCAATTAAGCGAACACAGAGATGATTTTATAATTACAGAATGTTGAGAGAATCCGAGGGTTTTAGCAGTCTTTAAAACAGATTTAAAACTCAATGAATGTTTAAAACCACGATTTGTCATTTGCAGAGAAGGTGCAGGAATTTACCAGGAGGTAACAGAGCTCAGTCCGGCGGGCACTGGATGTGCAGAGTTTCGGTGGCCAGCGCAGCGCTTCAGTCCTGCGGGCACTGGGTTGCAGAGCAAACGGGTTCTGGTTGCAGAGTTATGGTGGCGCGCGAAAATAGTTATCAGAATTATGTTATTGAACGAGACGGGGTGGGTCCGACGCCAGAATTAGGTTTTTGAACGAGACGGGGTGGGTCCCGCGTGGGTCATCGGAAACGCGAAGTGGCCGCCGGAGTCCGATCCCTATGGATATGTATGCCATCCCAAGTTTGCACCACATACATAGCTGGCCAGCGCATTAATGACACAATATATGGCTGGTTAGCCCAACAAAATAATCTTTGTCGATAAATATAAATTCGATCTAGTAAAATAATTTTAGCCTAGCAAAATGAATTCTGCCTAGCAGAATAATTTCGGCCCTGCAATAAATACCTGCAACAATTATTTTACTGCAACAAAATCGCAACTTCGACTAATAGAAGAATTTATTGCAATAAATCCTGACCAACAATTTCTTTTTTGACACACTTGCAACAATTATTATCCGGCAAATAGAAGAATTTACTGCAATAAATCTTGACCAACAATTTCTTTTTTGACATACCTGCAACAATTATTATCTGGCAAATAGATTAAAATCATATTTTACTGCAACAAAATCGTAACTTCAACTAATAGAAGAATTTAATCTTTTTTTCATTTGGAAATAATTTTCTTTCGGCATCTCCAATATAAACCTTTGAATAATATGCAATTAAAACCCTCAGGCTGGTAGGAAAACCAACTCTGATACCACCGTAATGTCCCAAATGGTACAATTTGGGGTTTTCTTGAAATTCCAACTCATAAATACTTCAAAAAACCAACTCTGATACCACCGTAATGTCCCAAATGGTACAATTTGGGGTTTTCTTGAAATTCCAACTCATAAATACTTCAAAAATTTAAGCCGTCAATACCATAAACAATTTTCACAAATTAAACCACACAATTTATGGCAAAAACAAGAAATAAAATCTGCAACTAAATAATAGACAATATAAACATGCATAAAATCTTAGCCTTATTTTATTAATATGTAAATAAACTAGTATAAGAGTAGGAATATGGTTGAGATGATGGTCCCAAATACATCTACCATAATGTTGCAATTGGCCTAAAAAAAAAAGTGAAAATCAATAAACTGCAACCTGTAAACCGTGAATGGATCCACCAAGGGAACCGTGAATGGATCCACCAAGGGAAGAGATGGTGCTCGCCCACTCTCAGTGAATTACCTGAGGTTTCCGTCTTGGGTCTACAGTTGAAGTAGAGAAATGGGTTCTCAAAACCTCACCACAAAGACAATACACAAATCCAAGATGTCTTCAAAAGACTTCCTCTTCCTCTTTTATAGATCTAATAGATAGATCTCCAAGCCTCTAGAGACATCTTATTTTATTTTTATTCTAGAAGCTCCTCCATTGACTTTAGCTTAAATGACTTTTTTAATTTAATTTTTTTTCACTTAATTCACTTTTGCACTTTTCTTCCAATAAATTATTTTTCCTTAATTAAATAACTATTTAAAGTTATTTTTAATCAAATAAAATGGTAAATTGCCCACGATCCTCTCTCCGACCACAAGAAATCACTTCTCAGCATCCCATCTTGTAGATCTTTTCATTCCGGTTCCAACCAGCAATTACAAGGTGTTCTATCAAATATTCCTCTAGGAATGGCAACTTGAGTGTAATTAATTAAGTTATGCCCAACAATAACCCTGTTTTACTGGAATTATCATAAACTCATGGAACCAAAAACAAGATGTGTGGAACTGCCCATGATGATGAAGATGTCAAGCTAATTCCATCATACCCCATAAAAATTCCTCAAAAACCCTCCAAGTGCCCTTGGGCACTGATGACACCAACATGCACATGTGACCTATCTACCCCCAACTCTGAAAGTCCATCCTATCCATGTCATAAAGAACACGAGAAAAAGGAACATTACATCATGTTTTTAAGTTAGTTATTTTCTTAAATCATCACCATTTCTGAGAGACAATTAATCTAATGAAATTAATGTGTAATATATATCTATATATATATATATATATATATGATGATGATGATGGTTAACGTCCACCGAGACCAAACTTTGGTCTATCGGACCTAAAGAAACCAATTATTTAGTTTGATTTAAGATTTTATTCCTATGCTCAAAAAGCTTGGAGGGAAGCCTCCCAAGCTCACTATAATTTTGACATAGTAAAAGGCTAGGAAGTTCAGTATTGCAACAAAGATTCTGAAACTAAGATCTAATGTGGTTGTACGTAGGGCACTCTAAGAGGAAGTCATTTTCATCCTCGATGTTTGTATTCTCACAGAGATGGCAGAACCTATCCATCCATGGTGTTTTAGGAACTGCCCAACGACCCGTTTCACTATGGAGCTCATGAGAGTTCGTTCTAATCTTGGCTATATTAATTTTCTTCTTTGAGCTAGTTAAACAGAGAGATACTTTTGATCTTTTAAGGTGGGGTTGATGACCTCCAACCTATAATATCTTAATTTTCTTTTAGTTGCTAAATCTTTCTCACACCACATTTTTTCTTTGAACTTAGAAGTAACAATATTTTTAATGTTATTAATGTTTTGCAATGCAACATTCTCTTCGATCTCCCAATGGTTTAACCAGGCCCTGGTGTCTTTATACCAACCTCGTTTGAGCCTTAGGTGGTTTTGGTTGGAATTTAAAGCTAGCTTAGGAAGACTATGGTCTCCTATGTTATTGAGTTTGTGCTTGTACAACAGAAGCCTAGTCATAGCTAGGCTCTCATAGGGGAAAGACCCACTTCTATAAGGAGAATAGGATAGGGTATGTTGCTTTTAATTTTGAGGTTATATGTTATAAAATGCTTCTGGATTTGCTCAATCTTTCTCCAAGATTCTCTAGAGATGCTACAACCCGAAACCTCACATCCATATAAGAGAACCGGAGTGACTAAAGTTTCAAAGAGGAACTTCTTTCAATCCCACATTACGAGGTTTGTCGTTTTAGAATTCCAAAATAAGCTTTCCATCCCCCATTAATCCTTTTCTCAATGCTTGTGATTAATATCAATTCCTAGGTACTTGTAGGAAGACACTTCCTCCAAGTTATTATTGTCATACATAAAATTAGCGATGTCCTTCTTGGATTTGATAATCATAACTTTTGTTTTGTTAGTGTTAACAATCATACCCATGGCAAAGCAAAAATCCTTAAGAAGTATAAGTTGCTTATCAAGATCATATGGGCACCTTCTGAGAAGAACAATATCGTCAGCATAGAGAAGAAAGATGATGACTATCCCAACTAAGATCATGCCAGCACATCCTCCTTCCTCTAAACAACCTTCTAGCTTATCAATGTTTATATCTCTCTCTATATTTATAGATATAAAAAATGAATTTATTAATATAGTTAATAATATTTAGAAAAATATAAATTAAATTTAAAAAATATATTTTTAATGAATAAATTATAATGTTAAGGTAGTGTACTTTGTGTCTAATTAGTTAGAAATGCACCCGCTATTTTAAAAAAATAATAACGTGTTCATTGCTTATGAAATTTTATTAATATCCATCTACATTAACCTAAGAATCGTTGTATATTAAAAATGGTATTTATATATAAATTTGACATACAAATTTTAATATATGAGTTATTCTCCATTAAAATTTAAGGATTTGAGAGTAATTTCCGACAATTATTGTGTAAGAATAAAATTATATATATAAATTTTTCAATTTATTAATTCTTTTCAAAAAAAACCTATACAATTGAATTTTTTTTAAATAAATTACTTATTTTACACATAATATATTTTAATGTAACAAAAAAAATTTAACTTCTTCTATATTCCTTTTCCCTATTTTAAAAATATAACCTCTTCTATATTCCTTTTCCCTATTTTAAAAATATACTAATAATAGTATTATGTGCTGTTAGTTTTTTTTATGGAATTTTTTATTCCACCAACATTGTATATAATGTTAACCTATTTGGATTTAAACTCGAAATTGTGATAATCTAAAACCACAATCAAAATGAATCCCTCGAGTTAACCGCTAGCAAATTACCCGTAGTTGCTTGTTAAATATAACCATTTTTTCGTCTACCCATAAACATTATATGTTAAAATAATCAAAACTCGCAATAAAATTGCAAAAACCGTTAGATGCTTCAGATTTAAAATTCGTATACTGCCCGCCATAGATTAAACTAGTGATTTAGCAGGTTAGCCGTCGTAGCTTAACGAGTAATTAATTTTATTAATTAAGTAAATTTTCAGATTATATTTAATTTTGAGTTGTTTTTAATGAGATATTTTAGAAGTTTTTTTAGTTTAAATTTTCTAAAATCTAACAAGAATACAGTCAAAAACATTTTAAATAACATAAATCAAAATTTCACCGCAATTTTTTGTCAACAGGGAAAATCCAGAAAATCACACTAGAAACAACTCCTTTAAATTTTATATATCACAACCCAAGAGTGTTTCTTATCTTTACATATCTTGTCAACCACCTGTATTAGATAAAGTGGTACATTTGAAACAACAATTTATTTGAATTTTATAATATATAATTACAGTTAACTTTTAATTTATAAACTTTTAGGTTTGTTTATTTTTTTGAAGTATTTTTAAAAATTTTATTTCAATTTTAATAAACGAATAATAAAAATGTAAATTTGAATTATTAAATATGTAAATTTTTAATATTATGTGAAACTATTTTTTTGAAAATTCAAAATATGATTTTACAAATTAAATAAGAAAATTATAACTATTCTTATTATTATATAATTAAATTTTAATTATTTAATAAAAAGTTCACTTAATTATCAAGTATCTTAGATTCATTTTAACTCGGGATTTATCAACTTAAAATGATCAAATCTAGAGGGATCAAATTTCTAGAGGTGCAAACAACTCTTTTGAGTGCAAAGTTTGAGGAAAGGTTTGCACTTCGAGAGATTTGATCCCTTGGGAACTTAGATCCAGAATTAAAATGGATCTAAGCTAGTTTAATTATTAATTATTATAACTATTAATTTTATTTTTTTATTTAATTTCTTATTTTTATGTAATTTCATTGAGCCAAAATGTTTTAATTAATATATTTTTTAATTATTTTTTATGTAATTTGACCAAGTCAAAATGTATAGATAACACAACATAAGATGGCATTACACCATCTCTTTTATAGTGGCATCTAGAGTGTTCAATGCAAAAGTGTTATAAAATTAAATAAAAAAAAATTATAAAATATTTGATTATGAAATGAAAGATGTTTTAGCCATGGTATTGTAACAAAGCTCATTCACAACTTAATAATATTTATGATAAAAGGGGGTAAATATCCATGGTTAAAAATATTGTTATATTGTGAGTATTAAGTTTCTATATGTTTATTAATGAAAATTAAATATAGTTACAAAATTATTATTTAACTTATATGGTAAATTATTATTTTAACTTAAAATGGATCTTAATTATTAGCTACTATATATATAGTATATATTTTAATGTGATAGGGGTTTAAGTATTAATTATAATTTTTTTCTTTTAGATTTGATTAAAAAAATGTTATAAAATTAAATTCAAATAAAGTATTTATAAAATATTTTGATTGTAAAATGAGAGATGATTTTTGGGCATGTTGTATTGATGAGCCACTGTATTAGCCCATGGTATTGTAATAAAGTTTATTTACAAGTTAATAAGTGGGTGTGAATATCCATGGTTAAAAGTATTTTTATATTGTAAGCTTATTGTAAGTATTAAAGGTTTTACTTACATATTGATTAAATTTAAATATGGTTACAAAACCATTATTTTAATTTATAAGGTAAAATCGATCTTAACTTATAACAAATTGAATTTTATTAGTTTATTATATTTAATTTTTTTTGTAGAAACTACAACGTCTCTCCATATTTCCCTCTATATTGCTTTTAATCTTTTATTACTAAATTTTTACAAATCTTTTACATATTATAAATTGAATAATATTTAAAAATGTTTACTTTCTTACATTACATCTATATATATCTCCTATACATAGTTGTAGAACACCTCTAAGCATAATAATAAAATAAATTATTATTATTATTATTTTACATACAAACTAGAATATTTTTATTTATGAAAATTGTGGTTAAGACATAAAGGTATTACATTCTATAGGTTTGAAAACAAAAATAACTAGATTTTTTTAATTGATACATTAAAGTTTGATGGTTAAGCCCACCAAGGGAGACAAAATTACAAAGTGATGTCAAATAGGAGACAATGAAGGCATTGCAGTCAGGGGAATTTGAGAAGGGCACCTATGACATTTAGGTTTTGCAAAAAAGAGGTAGAGCATGGAAAATTTACTTAGCATTTTGATGAGCAGACTAGGTTAGAGTTGGAAGAGGATCATCCTTAAATAGTTGATGGTTGATGGGACAGTAGGAGAACTCGAGAGAAGGGCGTCTGCTGGGTTGTCTCGTGGTATAAAAGAGGGGGGATCAAGTCAATAGAAGAGGGGGATTAAGTCAATCATATGCACTGGCAGACAAAGGAGGAGATGTTCGTTCAACAACTTGAGCAGGACACCCTCGAGTAGGTCAACTCGTTTCTTTAAGTGCAAATGTGCTATCATCCATAGCTCTTCCAAATCAACCATTAGCTATGTAGGAGCATACAATTCAAAGCGAAACTCATGTATGGAGTCTGTACGAACTGCATGAGTCTGGCATAGTTTGTTGTAATCCATCGTGCAGGGGAACAACTTCGACGAAACATGGGACTTCAAGGGATCTAGAGATAAAGAGAGAAGAACCAATTGAAGGGAAGTGTTTATTGTTGGGCTGCCAACCTGCATGGCAATGGAACATGGAGGGGAGTACATAGCATAAAAGGGAAAGAAACAAAAGCATTTTCATGAGGGGAGACTGCAATGCAATGCCATGAGAGTCGAGTAAGTGGAGAGGGATGGTTGGATGTTCCTTTTGTATGGATTTATGACTTTACATCACTTTTTGAGAGAGATGTGGAGAGACTCTTGTGATTGGCATGGTTATAGAATTAGAATGAGGCCACATTGACTCATTATAACTATAAGTTTTTTTTGCCCCAAGTCATATTGTTTTGTTGGCTTGGGAATTTTCCACATAATTGTTGGCTAATATAGTTATAAGTCCTTTTTACCCCAAGTTGTATTACCTCATTGGCTTGGGAATTTGAAATAGAGTTCTTTACTATTAAAATTATAAATCCCTCTTTCTTCAAGTTGTATTACCTCAGTGGCTTGGGATATATTTATTAGTTCTTTAGATGTGGAACCAATTATGGATGATAAAGTTGGTATTCTGGATAAGATAGCTTCTAGAAGAAGATCTTGGGTATAGGTTTTTTTTTACGTGTTAAATGAACATTAAGGAATCTCCCAGAATAATAAGGTGGTGAGAAACCTTGTTATAAAACAAAAGTTTCTACCCAGTTATTAGTCATATCCCTTAGCTTTCAGAAGAACTTCATCTAAAATTCCTATAGATGAAAGAGTCTTCCCTAATAATTTGTTTTAATATATTAAATATATAGATAATAATACTTCAATTTTTTAATATAATTTAAATAATTAAATTTATTTTTTATTTAAATATAATAATATTTTTTTAGGATTAAAATACTTTTTAACTAAAATATCATTTACATATATATTAAATAAATTTATAGATTTAATATTATTATTCATTAGAATCCCTTTAAAATTTATCAAAATTTAATAATTTATTTAGAAAGCTCAAATCATATATTAGTTAATAGTAAAACCCGCACGTTTACACCATTAGAATTGTTAATATAATATATATTAAAATGGTTATTAAAAAGTATCTGAAGATGAATTTTAGAGGACGGATTTTTTTTAATCATAATCAATTATTTAATCATTTTTCTGGTAAACTTTTATGCAAATACAAAACTGTAATTGAATTTTTTCTTTCAAACTTTAATAATATTTTTTCCTTTTAATATTATTTATTGATTATTAAAAAATAAAGCTTTTTTTATTAATAGAGGTATTCAGTTTAACTCACGTATGTTTCTGAAGAGAGAGTTCTTCGATTGAAGTCGCTTGTGTTTCCGAAAACGGGGAGAGAATTACTGAAATAATTATAATATTATTGTTATTATTTTAATACAACATAGTATAATTTGGGTAGCATAAAGACACAATAATTTGGTTAAATTACTGAGAGATCAACGAAAATGATCCATTGCAAGACATAAATAACATTAAAAAATTTAATCACTTCATTACTTTTGAATACTAAACTTTTATACAAATACAAACCCTAATTGAATTTTTTTCTTCAAATTATTTCAAACTTTATTTTTTAACTTTTATATTTTATTAAAAAATAAAGAGATTTTTTTTTAATTGACAGAGGTATTCAGTTTAACTCAAGTGTGTTTGCGAAAACAGGGAGAGGGCGGAGAGACTTCGTCGGTTTAAGTGACTTGTGTTTGCGAAAACGGGGACAGGAGAGAGAGCTCTTCAGTTTAACGCAGAGGACAGAGAGTCAGAGGGATTTTATGGTGCGAATACGGGGAGAGGAGAGAAAGAGCTCTTCAGTTTAACGCAGAGGACAGAAAGTCAAGAGGGATTTTATGGTGGGAAAACGGGGAGAGGAGAGAGAGAGCTCTTCAGTTTAACGCAGAGGACAGAGAGTCAGAGGGATTTTATGGTGCTCTTCCAGCAATGCAGGAAGAAGATATGTTATATATATGGATCTTTGCAGAAGGTGTGAGGCACAACAATGAACCTTTAATGTTCGACTGCGTGGATTTTAATGTGGAGAAGGTGTAAATTTGCAGGATTTTAATTTGCTTTTTCAGATTGCAGATGGCGACCACAACAATAGAAAGCATCATGGGGTACTACTACTCCTCTCCTCTCCTTTTCATATTCATCTGAAAATGATAATGGAAAATGAGAGGAGAGAAGTATTATCTGTAGATACTCTCTCTTGTTTCTTTGAAACGACAATCAACTGCTAGGATTGCAGGATTTTAATTTGCGTTTTCAAAATTGTAGATGGCAACCACAACAATAGAAAGCATCATGGGGTACTACTACTCCTCTCCTCTCCTTTTCATATTCATCTGAAAATGATAATGGAAGATGAGAGGAGAGGAGAAGTATTATCTATAGATGCCCTTTCTTTTTTCTTTGAAACGAGAATCCACTGTTAGGATTGCAGGATTTTAGTTTGAGTTTTCAGGATTGCAGATAACAACCACAACAATAGAAAGCATCATGGGGTACTACTACTTCTCTTCTCTCCTTTTCATATTCATCTGAAAATGAAAATGATAATGGAAGATAACAATAGAAAGCATCATGGGGTACTACTACTTCTCTCTGTTGGGGATTTTTCTGGTAAAATCCCAAAAACAAACAATTCAAACACACAGAGGCAATGCTCTGTTTCCTTTACTCCAGGATCTTTTTGCACAGGGAAGCTTTTTAAATTCTTTTTACTGAGAACAGAGTATTACACCACCAGAAAAGGAATTTCTATTCATTAAAATGAAAAATGCATGATACATATTTCTTCCTCTTTTACTGAGAGGGATTCACCCAAAAACAATCAACAAAACTGTCTCCACCTGAGAATTTACTGTGCTGGGTTTACTGCTGTAAAACCCCTTTTTACATTCACTGCTGTGAAAAACATTTTACATATACTGCTGTAAAATAAATTTACATATGCAGTAAAATTTCATTACATTCCAATTTCAAAAAAATAACTGTGCGTTCTTTTCTTTTGCATTTCAATGCATATCCACTACATTAAAAAAATCTCCCTTGTTCTTTCGCTGCCACGAGCTTCACCACCAGTGAACAAAAGACATGCTGCTCCCTTGTTCTTTGCGGATAGCACTGCTGTGCATTATCCTCTCTCACACTACGCGCTTCTCATTACAATGAGCAACTGGTTTTTTATGCACTGTTGTGCATTTCAATAACGAGGGTCTTTGGTAATTACAATTCGCATGAACTGTACATTTCATACTCTTTTCATTACACATATATAGTCAAACCAAAAAGAAATTGCATGCCCTAACTCTACGCACTGATGTGCACACCATATATATATTTTTTACATCCAATACAATACACTTATATCAACAACACAGAACTACATGTCTTGTTTGACTTTTGAATGAAAACTAAACTTACTCCCGTTTTTATAAAACATTAAAATTAAAACTTGCGCCTAACATCTACGACCAGCATTAAATTTGATTTAACTCTTTTTAGACGGAACAGGCGGTCAACTAGATTTAATTTTTCACTCCACGCAAAGCATTTAATTGCTGGCTCAAATGCAACTTTGGTTGATGGATGGCGGAGGACGATGGAGCAGATCGGACGGCGGTGGAGGATTTCGGGAGCCATTACTTGATTGATCATTACGTCCCGAAATGTCAGAAATGATGACGTATAGGGAGGACCACGCGTCCAAGGTTGATTGCATCGGGCTCGATCATACGGAAACTGCCTTCTGCTGGAAGGCGGTCCGAAATGTTTAAGCGGTTTTGGAGAGGCGGTTTCGTGCGCTGTACGTGCTTGCTGAGTCGGCTGCCATCGCTGTCCATGTTGCGTCCACAACCTGCAGTTGGAATTAATATTCCAACACTCCCCTTTAATTTCAACTGCTGGGCGTTCAAACATACCCAAACACTTCCTCACATAGAGGGATTCACCAACTGCTGTTACAATAACATCTTCCTCACATAGAGGGATTCACCAATATTGCTTTTCATGCAGTTCCACAACCAATCAAAATAGTCTTCCTCTTAACAGAGGGATTCACCTGAGACTGTGCTGAAGAGCACCTTCCTCTTGACAGAGGGATTCACCTGTGTATGCTAAAAAGCATCTTCCTCTTGACAGAGGGATTTACCACACTATGCTGAAAAGCATCTTCCTCTTGACAGAGGGATTCACCATGACACTGTGCTGAAAAGCACCTTCCTCTTTAACAGAGGGATTCAACAAGAACTTCACTTCCTCTCACAGAGGGATTACAACCAGACACTGCTTTAGATGCAGTTCCAAAACAACCGAAAATATTACTCTGTTTTCTTCCTGAGATTTTACACTGCTGTGTGTAGAAATCTCATTTACATTTACTACTGTAAAAACAGAGTATTACATATACTTCTGTAATAAAAAAAATTACTTACATTTACTGCTGTAAATGTAATTCCTTACACACAAAAAAATCTCCTTCACTGTCGCGCTGTTGCACCTCTCTTGCTCTTCATGATTGCCCTTTTCACTGCTGTGCAAAAACACATTTCTTCATTCTCTCTTAGCTTTGGTTTCATTTTCTTCGCACTGCTTTGCGTTTTCATTGCCAATACAAAACATTTCCATCTGCTGTGTATTACACTCACTCTGCTGTGAGTATATTCTCTCATATTACATAAAAGGAAAACTACATTCCATTGCTATGCATTTCAATGCATGTGCTCCACAAAAAAAATTTCCATGCTGCCCCTGTTCTATGTTCTGCCTTCGCACTGCTGTGCGGGTCTCCTTGCTTTGCATTACAATGCATATAATTCATAAAGAATTTTTTTTCGGAACTGCTATGCGTTCTACTGCTTCTCATTTTTCTTATCGCGCTGCTGCACTTCACATTTCAACGCTGCCCATTTTTCTTCTCCGCACTTCTGTGCATATTGCATTGCATATGTGATAAAAAACAAAGCAAAAACATTACATTTTTCAACACCGCTGCGTATTACATTTCAGAGAGATTAACAAAAAGATTTCATTTGCGCTCTGCTGCGCTGCAATACATCCTCCACGCAGTCTCCATGCCCTGCAGACTTTTTTTTCTCTGCTTTTATGGCAGATTTAATTCCATATCTCTCCCCTATAACAAGATCTTCATCAAAGAATGACTGTTAAAACAGTTCAGCAATAATGATAAAAAATTACAAGCTCCCCCTTAATGTATGCATTGTTTTCTTTCAGCAAAGTTTTCTTAAAAGAAACTTAGATCAGCTTGAGAGCTCAAGGGACTTTCAGACTGTATTTCCTTCCTTCTCCATACTTGTGTAACTTTCTTCTTTTGCATGGGTCTAGCTTGTGTAAGAGCCCATGTTAAGTTACAATCACGTGCCATATGCCCAATGTTATGACACTTGAAACATTCTACATTGTTCATGAATAAGAATTCATGATTTCTTCTTGTAAAATTATTTCTTGGAGATTGTCGAAAACCATAACATCTATCTCTATGAAATGCTCTACAGTCTTTTGCCATATGACCAAAGTTTGAGCAAGAGTAACAATAACCATAAAATGAACTTTGGTACCTGGGAGATGGAGGTTTCCTTGATGTACTTCTGAAGCTTTGCTGCCTTGAGATTCTTTGATGATAACCATTGCCTCTTACCTCTTTGACATCAGCTACATTTCTTCTTGGAGCTGGTTTTCTGCTTGGAGTAGGATTTCTTCTATTGTATCCTTCATTTTTCTCCTTGCCTTTGCTGGAACTAGGAGCATTACAATTTCTTTCTGGCTTCTTCACATCTCGTTTGCTTAAAGTATCTTCATTCTTGTTTGAGGGTTCACTTACATACCCGAGTCCTGATTTATCAGATGGAGATCTGTGATAGCTGAGCATGTCATCCAAGACCTGAGAGCTCTTCATGATTTTGTTCATCCCTTCAACCTTTTTCCTAAGGAGGACAATCTCTTCTTCTAATTTTTCACATTCATCATTCTTCTTTGCAAGTTGTTCCTCAGTTTCTTCCTTGATACGAGTAGCTTCAGCTGCTGCTATTTTAAGAGAGATGATATCTGTCTTCATTTTGGAGATTTCTGTTTGACTACTCTCTATTTTCTTTTCAGCTCCTTGTGCCTGCTTCCTGACTTCTTGTAATTCAGACTTAAGGGAGGAGACCTCTACTTTGTACAGTCCAACCTCTTCTACAAGCTTGTTTACTCTCTTATGCCTTTGTTCAAGTTGACTTGTCAAGACATCTTCCTGCTTCTTTTCTTTATTCAATTGTTTTGTCATGGATATGACTTCTTCATGATGTTTCCTCTTGCATTGATCAAGCTCTTTCTTAAGCTTGACGAGCTCTTCATCCCTTTCTTTTACTTGAAGCTTAATGAGGTCAACCTTCTCATTTTCAGCGTCTATGATGGGTTCAGAATTTTCTTCTTCACTGATGATCATGGTCAGTGCTCCCTTTGCATGAAGGTCATGAAGTCTGTCCCATATCTCCTTTGTTGATGAATATTTTCCTAGATTCCTCTTTACAGAATCAGGCAGTCCATCTAAGATAGTCTTTGCTGCCTTTGCATTATACTCCTTGGATTCTCTATCCATCTTGCTATCATCAATCACTGATTCCCAAATTTCAATCCCTTCAGACTTTAAGAAAGCCCTCATTTTTATTTCCCATATATCAAAGTTCCCATCGAACCTTGGAACCTCAAATAGAATGCTTTCAAATAGATTGTTTTCTATTTTAATAGAAGAGGGAGACACAACCTTAGGGGGTTTGGACATTTTCTTCTTTGACCTTGCCATTCTTAACTATGCTTAAAATACCTGACTGTGTTTTTAAAATGACTCACTGTTTCTTCAACAGCAACACAGAAAATTAATCTGAGAAATACCTGGATTCTTTTGCTGAGTCTTCACACTGCTGGAGAAGCCGCTGCAGCAAATAAACTCCTTCCTTCAGCTTCTTGAACACCTTCAAAGAGCCTAAGCCTGCTCTGATACCGCTGTTGGGGATTTTTCTGGTAAAATCCCAAAAACAAACAATTCAAACACACAGAGGCAATGCTCTGTTTCCTTTACTCCAGGATCTTTTTGCACAGGGAAGCTTTTTAAATTTTTTTTACTGAGAACAGAGTATTACACCACCAGAAAATGAATTTCTATTAATTAAAATGAAAAATGCTTGATACATATTTCTTCCTCTTTTACTGAGAGGGATTCACCCAAAAACAATCAACAAAACTGTCTCCACCTGAGAATTTACTGTGCTGGGTTTACTGCTGTAAAACCCCTTTTTACATTCAATGCTGTGAAAAACATTTTACATATACTGCTGTAAAATAAATTTACATATGCAGTAAAATTTCATTACATTCCAATTTCAAAAAAATAACTGTGCGTTCTTTTCTTTTGCATTTCAATGCATATCCAATACATTAAAAAAATCAACACTGATCTATGCACTGCTGTGCATCTCCCTTGTTCTTTCGCTGCCGCGAGCTTCACCACCAGTCAACAAAAGACATGCTGCTCCCTTGTTCTTCGCGGATAGCACTGCTGTGCATTATCCTCTCTCACACTACGCGCTTCTCATTACAATGAGCAACTGGTTTTTTATGTACTGTTGTGCATTTCAATAACGAGGGTCTTTGGTAATTATAGTTCGCATGAACTGTACATTTCATACTCTTTTCATTACACATATATAGTCAAACCAAAAAGAAATTGCATGCCCTAACTCTACTCACTGATGTGCACACCATATATATATATTTTACATCCAATACAATACACTTATATCAACAACACGGAACTACATGTCTTGTTTGACTTTTGAATGAAAACTAAACTTACTCCCGTTTTTTTAAAACATTAAAATTAAAACTTGCGCCTAACATCTATGACCAGTATTAAATTTGATTTAACTCTTTTCAGACGGAACAGGTGGTCAACCAGATTTAATTTTTCACTCCACGCAAAGCATTTAATTGCTGGCTCAAATGAAACTTTGGTTGATGGACGGCGGAGGACGATGGAGCAGATCGGACGACGGTGGAGGATTTCGGGAGCCATTACTTGATTGATCATTACGTCCCGAAATGTCAGAAATGATGACGTATAGGGAGGACCACGCATCCAAGGTTGATTGCATTGGGCTCGATCATACGGAAACTGCCTTCTGCTGGAAGGCGGTCCGAAATGTTTAAGTGGTTTTGGAGAGGCGGTTTCGTGCGCTGTACGTGCTTGCTGAGTCGGCTGCCATCGCTGTCCATGTTGCGTCCACAACCTGCAGTTGGAATTAATATTCCAACACTCTCTTCTCTTTTTCATATTCATCTGAAAATAAAAATGATAATGGAAGATGAGAGGAGAGGAGAAGTATTATCTGTAAATACCCTCTCTTGTTTCTTTGAAACGACAATCCACTGCTAGGATTGAAGATGATGACAACAACAATACAAGGCATCATGGGGTACTACTACTCTCCTCTGAAAGTGATAATGGAAAATGAGAGGAGAGGAGAAGTATTATCTCTTGATGAGATGCTTTCTCTTGTTTCTCTGAAAAGGCAACCTACCTAGGAGTGGAGTGGTAAGAATTTGAATTATATTTTAGAATTGCTTTTGTATTTGGGTGTGTGTTTGTCAAGAATATAGAGGAGTGTTTGTTGTATTTGAAATTTAATTCTGTTTGTTTTGATTATTGTAAGGGTAACGGTATGTAAGTGCTTTTGTAATTGAAATTTGGGAATGGATGTCTAAGAAGAAACACGAGCACCAACATCGGAAGAAGCAGAACAACGCCTCAGAATCTGGATGGTGAGAGCACTGAGGACGAGGCCGTTTCCAGTGTGCTCTCTTCTTTATCGCTTTCCATGTGCCCCTTCCAAGAAGGGCATGAATGAATATGAGCACCCCCGTTATTGGGTAAACTCATCCAGAGTTAGGGCCGCCTCCTTAAACTCGCCCTCATCCCCCATGATTCGGAAAACCAGGAAGGAAGATGAGATGGAAACGAAGAAGGCTAAACAAAAGTATGATTTTATTTCATTAGACTCTGGAGTTCTCTCCCATGGTAGGTAATCTTAAAATTCGCATGAAATTTTACTGCCTTTTGTAGACAGCATTCCCGAAGTCGTCTTCGTTTTCGCAGGTTCTGGAAGCGTTGAAAGTTATTATCGGAAATTTCGTTCAGGGTTATGTCAAGGCAATGGGCCCAGCAACCACCCAATGTCTTATTACTGCTCTACATTAAACGAGAAGAGGATTGAAGTAGAAATTATGGTGACTTCAAAGTATTCGAAATTTGAATTTGAAATTAGAGCGCACCTACACCATTATTCCTGGTTTAAACTTTAAACCAGAGAACAGGTAAGTGTATTAAGTTATTTTAAACAGAGCCTTTGGTGTGATGTGTGTTTTTTCTGCTCAGATTTTTTGTAAACGAGGTACCAACCTGTGTGTTCAAGAACTGCCAAGACGTGGGCGTGGGTACCCATTTAACCAGCCGATGAATGTCCATTGGATCCTGTAGAACGCGGATAGCTGGGTCACCCGAGGGGTCTGGAAAAAACCGACTGGACCAAGCGTCGTTCATTACATCTTTCAGGGAATCCCATGTGGATGCCTAAGCGGTTTCTTCTCTGCAATCGGTGTGTGCTACGCAGGCATGCCGTGGGTGGAATCAAGAAGAGTTCAGATAACTGGACTGGCAGCATCGATATTGATATTTGATATTTGTATGGTTAATATAATGTAGATGGATCCAAGTGCTCTACTTCGTTTTGTTCGAGATCCACTGCTCTTTTATACCATATTCATGAAACTCTGAATTCAATACTTCAGCACTAACATTTTTTTTTTTCATTCATCATTATCACGGCACTTTCACCTTTCAAGCTGATAGCCTAAATGGAAACTCTGTCGTCTTTAACCAGGATCACTGTCATGGCTCCTTCATGAGATTGCTCTGCTTGCCCGCCTTCATTGACTTTGTGGCAGAGAGACTGAACTTTCGAGTTATTTGGTTTAAACCACAGAAAGCTTACGATCATAGAATAAAAAATTGATATTGATAACAAATAAAAATTCAAAAGAAGTTAATGATATTGATAACAAATAAAAATTCAAAAGAAGTTAAGTGCACATGAATAAAAAAAAAAAGGTTGTTTTTACAAAAATTCAAAATAATGGTTACAATTTTGATTAGAATAATGTTGAGTGTAGCATATGCAAACAAATCAAAAGTGGTATTCAGAAAGATAAAATGCCTCATGTGAATATGTCCATGGCAATTTATTAGAGTAATCTGATAAAAAAAAATGAAATAAACCAAAGAAAATTCATGATAAAAAATAAGAAAAATGAAATCCATATTAAAAGATGTGAACATATGCAAACAAATCAAATAAATTCATGGTAAAATGATTTTATTAGAATAAAACAAAAGATTGAAATAAATGAGTGTGAAAATATGTTAAAAGAAAATGGTATTAAGAACAAATCTAAAGATTAAAATAAATTACTTGAATGTGAATATGTAAAACTTATTAGAATTAATAAAAACAAAAAAATTGATGATTAAAGAATCTTAAAAAATGGTATTCAAATTTAATCAAAAGATTGAAATAAAGTTGATTGTGAATATATACAAATAAATCAAATATAGTATTCAAAACAAGTTAAAAAATTAATGTAAATATGTATAATTTATTCTAACAAACCAAGGAAATCTCATAATCAAAGAATTCTAAGAAGTGGTATTCATAGCTTATCAAATGATTGAAATAGTGGTATGCATTGCTATAAATAGCATTTTAGGATATACTTCAGTTATGTTGGAAATAGAAATTCTAAAAATATCATTGCTATAAATAACATTTCAGGATAGATTCCAATTTTAATTAGTCCTTGAATTAAAATTGAGAATTAAAATTTGAATTTAGTCTCACTAGTTGTTTGAAAAATAATTGATTAATTCATCTTGAGTTAATTAGTTGAAGAAATTCAAACATGAAGTCTTTGTGAACACATGCAACAATTATCCCTTTGATTGAGGAAGTTATCCTTAATTAAGGAGATAAGGATGAGTTGTAATTAGTTAGCTCAGTTAAACGAGTTAAGTCCAATTAAATTAGTTCCAAACAGTTGGAGGTACTAATTGTGAGTTCAGTCAGTTAATCCATGCATGCATGCAATTAGTGTTCTCTAGATAACTAGATATTCTCTCATAAATAACCAATGCATGGCAGAGAAAGACCCACTTGAGATTAAAGACAGGGACATTGCACTATCAGTTGGAGGAATTTTCCTATAGAGGAAACTCATCCATGCAGGAGGAACTATTTCCTTTAGGATTGTGCAGTTATTTCAGAGGTCAGTGTTGTGTGTGAGGTGAGAATCACACAGGTTGAAGCTGGAGGACCGAGGAGAAACTGCACAAGGAAATAGGAGGCTTGGAGGACTGAAGGAAGGCATATGTGTTATCTATTCTATCTATGAGCAGCAGTGAGGAATTGTACTGAAAGTTGGATAGCTTGTGAGCTAAAGCTTTGTGTAATCCTGATATATTTCCACTTGTATGATAATACAGATAGCGGAGTTTCTAGCTGAGGCTTTGCCCAGAGTATTCATCTTTGTTTCATGTGATTGAATCTTCTTCTCTATTATATGTGTTCTATTTGATCTTACTCAAAACCAATTAAGCTTTCACAGGTTTGATTATAGAAGTAGATTAAGTATTTTGTTTTAGTACATTGCATAATCAGTTTAATCTACGGTGAAATTTCTACATGGTATCAGAGCTAGCTGATCTATAGAGAAATTTCTACAAATATTACACAACATGTTCTTGGTAAATGTCTTTCTAATCGTTTGTGAGGACAATGAAAACGTTTTTAGTTGGTCCCACATCTGAGGATAGACATAGCTATCAATTGGTGGATATTGTAGAGCTATGTGGAACTGGTACAGATCATCTTCTTGAACAACTTAGTCAACCTTTCAAAACAGCATAGCTAAAACTGAAGATGACACGAGCAATGCAGGTTGTTAAAAATGGAATATACATCTTATATTCTTAAACTAGTAGCTCACAAGTGAGCAAGTTGCACCTGGAGATTGCTCAAGTAGAACCCTCTATTTAATTAATCATAAAATCACAAATATATAAGTTTACATTATTTTAGGAAGATTAGAACTGACTCCTGGAAAATAGGAACTAATCCTTATCTAGGATACATGCACCACTATGAAACAAACTCTCTCCAATAATACATATTCTCCATTATTGTCAACTCTCCCCCTTAATGAAGAAAAGGTTCACTTGCACACCTAACATATCCCTAAACAATTCAAATTTAATCCTCCCAAGGGGCTTGGTGAAAATATCTACTGCATTCTCACATGTATTACAATATTCAATGAAAATTTCTTTAGACTGAGCCTTTTCTCTAACAAAGTGAAACTGGGTATCAATACGTTTTGTGTTTTTATGAACACATGGTTATTTTCCAACTTGATTGAACTTTGTTTGTCACATTTAATCATTGTATCATATTTTTGTTCTTCTCCAGCATCATGAAGAAGTCTCCTCAACCAAATTTCTTCACAAGTGGTTGCACATACAACTTGATACTTTGCTTCTGCTGAAGACAAGGATACAATACTCTACTTCTTGTTGCTCCAAGAAATGACCCCAAACCCAATGTTGAAAGCATAACCTGTCATGGATCTTCTATCATTAACATTTACAGTCATAATAAGATCATCAACATATAAATAAATCAAGACAATATTCCCCTTTAAATCAAACACAATATACAGATTTGGGTCATTTTTACTCCTCTTATAACCGTTCTGCAAGAAGAAGAGTCTACTTTTTCATACCAGAATTTGGGTGCATGTTTTAATCCATGCAATGCTTTCTTTAATCTACATACCAGATGTTCCTTCCCCTATTCAATAAACCCTTCAGGTTGTGTTAAGTATACCTCTTCCTTCAATTCTCCGTTTAAAAAAGCAGGTTTCACATCTAGCTGGTCTACCCTCCAATGATGTTTTGTAGCTAAGGCTATTAACATTCTAATAGTATTTAACATAGCAACAGGAGAAAAGGTACCTTCATAATCAATACCTTCTTTCTATGAGTACCCTTTAGTTACCAGCCTAGCTTTATATTTTTCTATACTACCATATGCTTTGAACTTAGGTTTATATAACCATTTACAACCTATGGGTTGTTTCCCTTTTGGTAGTTCAACTAATTTCCAAGTTTTGTTTTTAATTATTGACTCATATTCTTCTATCATAATTTCCCTCCATTCATCATACTGACTTGCTTCATTATAATTTAAGGGTTAAACAACATTCAAAATACTATTCATAAGAGCATAGTCTTTATACCTTGCTGGTAAGTGAGTGTGCCTACTTGATCTCCTTGGTAGCAGACTTTCCTCAAATTTGTCTTGCTCACTCCTTAGTGGACTTGGATTGCTAACTGTACCTGCATCACTAGATTCTTCCTTTTTTAATTTCTGCTGCACATCATTGTCCTTAGCTTCATCATCGTTATCTTCAATCAGTAAAGGCATGTGCCACTCCACATAGCCTTTGTCTTTGTTCCCTTCATCAACCTGTTCATGGAATATAACATATCTAGTTACAAATACCTTGTGAGTAGATGGATTAAACAATTTGTATGCTTTAAACTCAGAAGAATACCCAACAAATATGCATTTTATGGCCTTAACATCCAATTTCTTCCTATCTTCCTTAGGAATATGTGCAAAAGCTTTCAAACCAAATAGTCTTAAATGACTAACTATGGGCATAAAACCATATAAAGCCTCGAATGGATTCTTAAGATCAAGGCTCTTCGTTGGACTCCTATTCTTTAAATAGACTGCAATATTAATAGCTTCTACCCAAAAACCATTAGATAAGTTCTTACCTTTCAACATGCTACGTGCACACTCCACTAGAGTTTTGTTCTTTCTCTCCGCAACCCTGTTCTGTTGTGGAGTGTGGGGTACTGTAAACTGTTGAATTATTCCATGGTCCCTACAATATTTGATGAATTTTTTAAGCTTGTATTCTCCCCCTTGATCTGAGTGGATAATTTTGATGACCTTTCCTGTCTTTTTTTCAGCCATACTTCTAAGTTCTTTAAAATATTCAAAAGCATGAATTTTAATTTTTAGAAAATATACCTAGGTATATCTTGTGCAATCATCAACAAATAACAAAAAATATTAAGCTCCTCCTAATGACCTTGTCTGAGTCGGTCCACATATATCAGTGTGCACAAGCTCAAGTATATCTCTCTTTCTTATATTTAAACTTGGGGGAAATTCGTCCATGTGCATCTTCACAAGTGCACATCCTTCACAATCAACATGTGCATTTTTTGAAAATAGGTAGTCCATTAACCATACCTTGCTTTTGTAGCAGCAATAAGTCATGAATATTGATGTGTCTAAATCTTTGATGCCAAATATTCTCTATTGTCATAGTTGTTGAAGTTAAAGATTGGTGTGGCACGCTTGTAACATTCAACTTGTACAGGCCTCCAACTCGTATTCCAGATGCAACCAACTTTTGTTGATCCAACAAATCCTTTATGACAAAATAGGTTTTGAAAAATTCTACCTTCAAGTTCTAATCTACAATCATGGAGATTGAGATCAAATTATTTTTAATGCCCGATACATACATCACATTCTGGATGCGCCTGATATTACCATCAGGCAATAACACAAAAATGTTTTCATACCCTTTAATCTGGTATGCTATGTCATCACCAAGGTATTAGCACCACTGCTAGTCTCTTTAAAACTTTCAAACCAGTGCTTATTACCTGTCATTTGAGTGGGTTCTCTAGAATCCACAAACCAGGTTTTTGCCTCATTAGTTTCAGCAGAGAAAGTAGAATCAAACAAAAATAGTTTGAGATTATGATTCTGATCTTCATCAACAAAATGCCTTGTACGCTTCTTATGTCTGTGTCTGGCTTCATCAGTATTCTTTTTATAAAAAATTCTAGCGATGTGACCAGATTTACCACAGTAAAAACACTTGATTCTTGAGTTATCTCGGGTCGAGGACATGCCTTAGAATGGCTTTTTCTGGGGTGTACCACAGCCTTTCTGTCCTACTCTTGGTTTCCCTTTGAAAGACTTTTTATTTTCCATCAATGCAAGATTTGCATTCTGAGGCTTCAGAGTCATATGCCTCTCTTCTTCTTGCATCAAGATCCCTTTTAGCTCTTCAAAGGTGGACATTTTTTCCCATCAGTCATACCATTTAAGGTAATTGAGAAGAGATTAGTGTTGGAGACTTTCTCTCTTATGTCACCTAGCTTGTCTCTTAGCTCTTTGATCTGAGAGATGAATGCAGAAATAGATTCATTCTCCTCCATTCTGATAGAGAGAATCTTACTCTTCAGAAAAAACAGACAATTTGTATTATTTATCTCATATAGGTCCTTGAGAGTCACCTAAATATTATTAGCAGATTTTCACTCTCTGATGTGAGGGATGATGTTGTCTTTCACTGACATCTTCAACAAAACCTTCGCTTTATTTTCCCTCTTCTCCCAATCTTGAATTGCTACAGTTGTTCCTCCTCCAGCTGTAGTTAGCTTCACTTCATCCCCATTTGCAATTTCCCATGCACTCGAGCCCTCAAACAGTGTCTAAAATTTAAATTTCCAAGTTGTGTAATTCGACCCATCGAGCTTATTGCTCTCATTCAGCTACGCTTATCCCATGTGATTGTTCATTGTAAAATGATCTATCTATGTATCCACCTCAAGATCCTCAATCTTGTTGAAAATGCAACAAGATGATGGAGCTTAGTGAAAAGAAGTTGCCTTCACTAAGTGGGCCCGTAGGCCATTTTTGGTGCAAAGTCTATTTTTAGACATATGGATCATGGTCTATGAGTTGCAGGATTCTATTTATGGATGATTGGTCATGTTGGTAAAAATAGATGGACCTCTATTTTTAGACATATGGGCGGAGTATATTTTTAGATTGCCAGTCAAAAAATACAACAGTCAAATATTATTAGCTCTTAATAATATTTAGACAATAAACATTATCTTATCCTCTTGCAACACTTCAATTCGAGCTACAGATGTGGCACATGCAGCTGCCAGAAGGAAATACGCTTTTCCTATGGGTTAGTTGAGTTATTGCATGATGGACTTCAGTTAGAACTCAAGTGATTGAGTTTGGTGGAGTTGATTGAGGAGTTGATGGAGTTGTGTTTAGTTTGACTTAGTTGAACTAGTTGTATTTAGTCTAACTGCCAAATACACTAGTGATGAGTGATGTGAATTAATTATTAATTAATTCACTAATTGCTAACTCATAAATCAACTAAAGAATACATCAGTTAACTCAGTGCATGGACAGTTCAGTGGAGACAAGTGTTAGAGGTGGGTGAAAGGGTGAGACTACTATCAGTTGTGACTATAGCTGTGCATGAGATTTGCACAATCATTGATTGAGATTGCCGATGAGGATTGTGCAGTACAAGCCAAGGGAATTTGAACTTGGATTTGATTTATTCTCAACTTGGATTGCGCAGTAGAGGCATGCAAACAGTGGAGGAGATTTGAACCCGTGACTTATTCAGATCTGAGCTAGTTTGTGTGTAGCACGTGGAGATAGTACTGAGTACTTGTGAGGAGTATTGTACTATGTATTGTTACATGTTCTCTATCATTATAATATACAGATAGTTGGGGGTTTTCAGCTGTATGCTTTCCCCATTACATACTGTATTGATATGTGTGATTGATGTTTCAATGTGCACATGCGATTGTTTTTTAATTCTGCAAATTGATGATCAATGGTAGAGGAGGCTATGTATTATGCATGCATTCCACAAATAGTGTATAATCAGGATAATCTCTTTGAATAAGTGTTATATTATTCAAATTTTTACATGGTATCAGAGCGAAGTTGATCATCAGATCTATTATTCAGAAAGTGATTACATTTTATTTCTTCAGTCAGGGTCTGTAATCGGGCCAGGTAGTCTCTAGATTCATCATTCTTTTGGAAGGTGAGATATCCGGTAAATGCCCATATAGTCAATCTTTGTACGAGAAATACTTTGTTCTCACGAATTTTAGATCAGAAGCGGTTGAGTTTTGAGCTGGTGGAATTCAAATTTGCAACAGTGTTTTCTTGGTGTCGAAGTTGAAATGTCTTTCAACGGATTGTGATTGGAGTATTCCCTTGAAGGCAACTCGAATTATATTGCATGGAAAGACAAGATGGAGGCGGTGTTAGATGACAATGGGTTGAAGGAGTTCATAGATGCTGAGGTCCCAAAGCCTACTGATGCTGCTCAAGTTGAGGCTTGGCAAAAGAAGACAACAAAGTGTCGAAGGATTCTGTTGGAGGGCGTGAAGGATCACATTGTATCCAGCCTACATGGAAAGGCTTCTCCATACTTGATGTGGAAAGTGTTGACAGATTTATTCCAAAGCAAGAGCGACCAGAGGAAGTTGGTGCTCAAGGATAAACTCAGAAACATTAAGTGTGAGAAAGGAGACAGTATGCCCAAGTATCTCACGAAGTTCACCCAATGCCGGGATGAGCTGGGAAGTGTGGGGGTGACTGTCGATGATGAGGACTTGGTGAGCTTGGCTCTCCTTGGTCTTATGAAGAGTTGCCATTCCTATCAGGACTTTGTCAATGGTCGGGAGAAATTTCCAGGATGGAAGAGACTTTGGTCTGATCTTGTGCAAGAGGAGATCAGGCGGAATACCAGGGACAGATCTTCATCAAAGGTATCTGATGAAGAAAATTGCGCTTTAGCTGCCAAAGCAAAGAAGGGGAAGAACAAGAAAGCTTCTCATTCCCGTGCGAAAGGCAAGAAGCAGGACATGTCCAAGGTGAAGTGCTTTCACTGTCACCAGCACAGACATTATGCCACAAATTATCCGCAGAAGAAGAAAAATAAGCAAGCTGTTGGATCTGCAGCGGGAGAGGCCTTAGCCTCGCAGTTTGAGTTGGATTTTTCGCTGATCGCATACTTGGTATCAAGTGTGATGGGATCGGTATGGTTCTTGGATAGTGGTGCGTATATTCACATGACAGGGGATCAAGATTTGTTTTCTGACCTAGATGAGAAAGATCTTGGAGTGCACATCGAGATGGGCGATGATGGTAGATACAGTGTGACCAGTATTGGTACCATTTCCTTTGAGAGGGAGTCTGGTCAACCCTTCGTATTGAAGGAAGTGATGCATGTTCCAGGATTGAAGAAGAATCTTATCTCTGTGGTGATGTTAGAAGACAAGGGATATGATGTTGTCTTCAGCGAGGGAAAGGCTTTCCTCCGCAGTAAGACAACTGGAGAAACCCGGAAGATAGGGGTTCGAGTCAAGAACCTTTATCAATTGCATGTAGATGGCTGCACAACAATGGCATGCAAGGTAGGAGGATTTGTGAGCCGGGATGATGGCGAGCTATGGCACTAGAGATTGGTCCACGTTCACCATGGAGCCTTGAAGATACTGCAGTAGATTTCTACTGGGCTTCCTAAAGGCACTCTTGAGCAGTCAGATCAGTGCAAGGGGTGTACTTTGGGAAAATTTGTGAAAGCCACCTTTCACGAGAAGGATAGTCACGCCACAAATATCCTTGAGAGAATTCACAAAGACGTGTGTGGACCTTTCTCAGTAGCTTCGACAGCAAAGAACAAGTACTATGTGATCTTTGTTGATGATTTCTCTCGAAAGTGCTGGATCTTCTTCATGCAGAAGAAGAGCGAGACATACTCAAAGTTATATGAGTTCAAATCACTGGTCGAGAAGGAATCGGGGAAGAAGGTGAAGGCTCTTAGGAGCGAAAATGGTGGTGAATTCATCTCTGGCGAGTTCAAGGACTTCTGCAGTGCAGAAGGGATTCGAAGAGAGCTCATAGCTCCCCATAACCCACAGCAGAACAGGATTGCTGAGCGGAAGAACAGAACGATCGTGGGTGTTGCACGAGCGATGTTGCATGATCAGGGCCTACCCCTTCACTTGTGGGCGAAGGCATGCAATACTGCAGTATATGTGCAGAACCATTGTCCTCACAAGATACTTGGCATGAGTACACCCGAGGAGGCTTATTCTGGTAAGAGGCCTGATATTTCCCATTTGAGGATTTTTGGTTCTCCTGTTTACATGCATGTGATGAAGGATGCTAGGAAGAAGCTGGAGCCGACCGCAGAGATTGGGATATTTGTGGGGTACACTGATACACCCCACAACTATCATGTGTATTTTCCATACATTCGCAAGACTGTTGTGCGACGAGATATCAAATTGCAAGAGGAGAAAGCCATGAAGTGTTCGCTTGAGAGGGAGCCACACTTACATGCATATGAGGAGCTATTAGTCCTAAGGATGAGCTTCAGGATGTGGATCAGCCACAAGATGAAGTTCATGGAGTGGAAGAGACCACTCATGCAGCGCCAACCATCAGAGGGCGAAAGCGCACTACAAAAGTTGAGCGACTGGCTCAAGATGCAGAGAAGGTTGTAGGACCACCTACAACACAGCACAGACAGAGACAATCACCTGATCGGTACACTGGATGCATGGCTCTTGTGAGCAAATGTGTTGTGACTGAGCCATCCTCTTTTGAGGAAGCTGTGGAGGATCCCGCATGGGTAGATGCCACGATGGAAGAGTATGATTCGATTGTCAGAAACAGTGCATGGGAGATTGTCCCAAGTCTGGAGGGGAAATTAGTGGTGGGTTCGAGATGGATCTACAAAGTGAAGCAGGCAGCTGACGGGAAAGTGGAGAAGTACAAGGCAAGATTTGTTGCCCGAGGCTTCCCACAGATAGAGGGGATCAATTATGAGGAGACCTTTGCACCTGTCGCAAGGTATTCTTCCATACGGATGATTCTTGCTCTCTCAGCGCAGATGGGGTGGCACATCCATCAGATGGATGTGAAGACTGCATTCCTCAACGGAGTCATTGAAGAGGAGGTGTACATAGAGCAGCCCGAAGGTTTCGAGATCTTCAGTAGTGAGTCGCATGTGTGCAGGCTCAAGAGAGCGTTGTATGGGTTGAAACAAGCACCTCGTGCTTGGTACACACGGATAGACAGTTATTTCACCGGACTTGGATTCTCCAAGAGTGAGGTGGATCCTAACCTATACCAGATTGTGGTGGAGGGTAAGTTGCTGATCATTGTACTTTATGTAGATGATTTGATTTTGACGGGAGATGAGCTGTTGATACTTTCATGCAAGGAGGATCTTGCTAGATAGTTTGAGATGAAGGACTTGGGCCTCCTTCATTATTTCCTAGGATTGGAAATTTGGCAGTGCAGTGATGGACTATTTGTTTCTCAGGGTAAGTATGCCTGGGAGATACTAGAGAAGTTCAACATGCATGGCTACAAGCCTGTTGATACTCCTCTTCTTGGAGGTTGGAGGAAGGAGGATGCTACTTCAGCGGAGGTAGTGGATGCTACTGTTTATCGACAGTTGGTGGGGTCGCTTATGTATCTGGTCAATACATGACCCAATATATGCTATGCTGTTAACCAGCTTTCACAAGCTATGGTTAAGCCAACCAAGCTCTTCTGGAAGGCAAGCAAGCATGTATTATGTTATCTCAGAGGCACATAGGGATATGGATTGTGGTACAGACAGGAGGATGAGGTGAAGCTATGTGGCTTCACGGATGCAGATTAGGTAGGGAGCCCAACGGACAGAAAGAGCACATCTGGAGGTATCTTCAGTATCGGGTCGAGAACAGTTTCTTGCTACAGCAGGAAGCAGAGATCCGTGGCACTCAGTTCAGCAGAGGCCGAGTATATGGCAGCAAGTTTGGCTGCATGCGAGGCTATATGGATGAGGAAGATCCTGGTCGGGTTGTTCGGGTCACACTTGGAGCCTACTGTGATTTATTGTGATAACCAGAGTTGCATTAAACTCTCGGCTAATCCAGTATTTCATGATAGATCCAAACACATCGACATCAGGTACCATCATATCAGAGATTGTGTGCAGCGGAGAATCATGTTACTTTCATACATTCCCACAGAGGATCAGGATGCTGATATCTTGATGAAGGCGCTCACCAGGAGAAAATTCGAATACCACAGAGGCAGGATAGGGTTGCAGATAATCCATATCTTGTTGAGAGGGAGTGTTGAAAATGCAACAAGATGATGGAGCCTAGTGAAAAGAAGTCGCCTTCACTAAGTGGGCCCGCAGGCTATTTTTGGCACAAAGTCTATTTTTAGACATATGGATCATGGTCTATGAGTTGCAGGATGCTATTTATGGATGATTGGTCATGTTGGTAAAAATAGATGGACCTCTATTTTTAGACATATGGGTAGAGTCTATTTTTAGACTGCTAGTCAAAAAATAGAACAGTCAAATATTATTAGGTCTTAATAATATTTGGACTATAAACATTATCTTATCCTCTTGCAGCACTTCAGTTCGAGCTACGGATGTGGCACATGTAACTGCCAGAAGGAAATACACTTTCCCTATGGGTTAGTTGAGCTATTGCATGATGGAATTCAGTTAGAACTCAAGTGATTGAGTTTGGTGGAGTTGATTGAGGAGTTGATGGAGTTGTGTTTAGTTTGACTTAGTTGAACTAGTTGTATTTAGTCTAACTGCCAAATACACTAGTGATGAGTGAAGTGAATTAATTATTAATTAATTCACTAATTATTAACTCATAAATCAACTAAAGAATACATCAGTTAACTCGGTGCATGGACAGTTCAGTGGAGACAAGTGTTAGAGGTGGGTGAAAGGGTGAGACTACTATCAGTTGTGACTATAATTGTGCATGAGATTTGCACAATCATTGATTGATATTGTCGATGAGGATTGCATAGTACAAGCCAAGGGAATTCGAACTTGGATCTGATTTATTCTCAACTTAGATTGCGCAGTAGAGGCAAGCAAACAATGGAGGAGATTTGAACCCGTGACTTGTTCAGATCTGAGCTAGTTTGTGTGTAGCACGTGGAGATAATACTAAGTACTTGTGAGGAGTATTGTACTATGTATTGTTACATGTTCTCTATCATTATAATATACATATAGTTGGGGGTTTTCAGCTGTATGCTTTCCCCATTACATACTGTGTTGATATGTGTGATTGATGTTTCAATGTGCGCATGCAATTGTTTTTTTAATTCCGCAAATTGATGATTAATGGTAGAGGAGGTTATGTATTATGAATGCATTCCGAAAATAGTGTATAATCAGGATAATATATGTGAATAAGTGTTATATTATTCAAAATTCTATAAATATCCAACAATCTATCTAGCCAACAATGAAACAACACCAACACTAGCGATCTCAAAAACAAAACAAAAAATTGTACCAAAGGGGAAAATATCTGAGGCAATCTCTAGAGCGAACAAGATTTGGGTTCGGTAATCTTAAAAAAAATGCCAACTCAGCTCTCCAAAAAATAGAATTGGCACGAAAGAAGGGATTTGATCCGATCGGATCTGATACTCATAGACTTATGATCCAGGGCTTCTCACTAATCTACGATCCTCTCGGAGTGTAGACAAGATCACAGACATGATCCAAAGGAGTTTGAAGCCAATCTCACGTTCAAAGAAATGTTGGGTTCAAAAAACATCAACCATAGGTGATCTTCCAACTCACCACTGCACCAACGCAGGTTTAGGGTATCAGGTCTGCGATTTTGGTCTATGTTGCTCGAAATTGCTCTAAGATGAGGCTGATCAGTGCGATAATTAGCCTTGAATTTATTGTTGCTCTCTTTGATAACTAGCGCGTAAACGATGGCAAAATAACACACTACTCCAACTCTCAGAGTCATTTTTAACCAACATTGGGCCTCATCCATTTTTATATAATGGAGGTCTTCTATGTACTTTTACAAAACATTGTGGGTACTCTAACATTGTATCAGAGTAGGCAATTCGTGCCCTACTGAATTCATTTTTGGAGTTTTCTATTTTTATAATGATCTGAATGAACGGTTTTTTATTTAGTTTGTTCTCAAATTTTCTTATTCCAGATCTACAAATCTCTCTAATTGATGATGGTTTCAATCTAATGTATATCTCAATTTTTATTTTTTTCTAACACTTAAGTAATTAGGTCTCACAAATTTTTTATTTCATATTTTATTTTTCCGGGATTTCTCTATGATTGTCTGTACACAGATTAGGTCATATTTGAGTTTGATACCCGTAGTTTCAGGCTTTACGAGAGAGGGATATGGTTAGATGCATCATGCTCCTAATCGACCTGTGGATTCCATTGACTGGAGGGCACAATAGAGGTGCTTGAATTTGGTCGTAAGCAGGGAGGTCTCCATAGCTCTTCTATAGCACTGGATTGAGGATTTAGAGGTTCTAAATTGATTTGAGTGTACCTTTACCATTCAACTATTGCAGTGGAAACAAAGATATATTTCACTTCTTCTGGGGGCGATATTTTTTCCCAACCAAGACAATCTAATTTATTTGGTCAGACATCTGCCTTTGGTCAAACATCAGATTGAAATTCTCTTTTTGCTATGTCGCCTTCCAGTTCATTATCCTCTAGTAGTCTCAATAGTCGATCATCTTTCTCTTTTTGTTGATTATTTTTTTGAATTTGTTGCTATCGAGAGCATATTATCTGAATGCACTTCTCCTTCTACTCTTCACCTTGGATGTCACATCCAAATATTATAGAACATGTTCTTATTAAATGTCTCGCTAATATTTTATGGGGACAATGAAATCATTTTTAGTTGGTCCCACATTTGAGGATCGACGTAGCTATCAATTAGTGGATATTGAAGAGCTATGTTGGGACTGGTACTGATCATCTTCTTGAATAACTTAGTCAAAATTTCAACACACCATAGGTCAAACTGAAGATGACATGAGCAACGTAGGTTTCTTGTGAAATATGGCATGGAAAATGGTGACAAAGAGAACAGAGGTCGAGAGTCAATTGTACCACGCTTCACATTTTATTGGTGCTAGAACGTCAATTGGTTGAAGGCGGTTGTGTAGCTGCAATTTTCAACATAGTTTGGAGGCCATGCTGAGAAACTCTATCTTAGTTCCTTGAATTTTCCAACAGATCCTCGTGATTGATGATCCATGTTGAGAACTTTCTTTATTCAACATTTGACTCGATTGGAAAAACTTGTGGATTGTGGGAAGGCTCTAACCATGCATAAAGAAATTCCACAACAATGAGAATAGTTTTTAGAAAAGAATCAATTATAGATCTAGGCTCTATCCCATTATCATCTAGTGAATTTTGATTCAATTCTTACCGTATCATTGTCAAATGGTGCTCAACCACATTCGTTGTTTGTATTGAATGTGTGGCTATCCTCAATTCTTTTTCCATAAGTTATATGGCGGGTATTCTTAATTCTTTTCTTAAATTATTTGTTGGGCACATATTTTTTAACCAAGGATTTTGATTTCTAAGGATTTGCTAAAAGTTTGAGAGTATGTGTAGATGATGCTAGGTCCATTTGGTTGATGTATTTGGTATCTTGATGGATGCTAGTTATGAAATCCTTTCTTGTTGGCTAGTGGTACAAATGTTGTTGAATTGATATGATTTGTAGCATGCTTTGAAGTGTAAAGTAGTTGTTGTTGTCATCATCAACTTTTTTTTATAGTAATTTTTGTGGCTAGTGAAAACACATTTGCCAACTTGTGTTATCAAGATGTGTAAAAGGTTGTAGGAGCTTCATGAAAAGAAGGCAACATATGAAATTTGTAAAGAGGTCCTTCAATTGCAATCAATTGTAACTCTATTGCAAGTAGATAATGCAACTCTTAAGAATAGGTTGCAAACTTCAATTTTTGAAAAATAAACAAGGTTGATTATTTGGATTCAACCATGGAAAAATATTTCCAGATGCTTGCGAATGAACTTCAAGAGAAGATTTAACTCCTTGATGACTTGCAACAAGAATTTGAGTCTTTTTCTGACTCAAATTTGAAGAAGCAACTAGAAGAGAAAAATAATTAACATGTTATGGAGATTAATTATCTAAAAGAAACAATGTTGGAAAAATATCAACTCTTGAAATAATATTATGATGTAGTATCACAACAATTTATTGAAAAGGATAAGGCCATTCAATAGTTGTAAGAGTCTAAGAAGGAACTTGAATTTGAAGTTAATCGTCTTCAGAAATTTGAGATGGAGATAGTTGATGTTAAGGTGCCAAGCTCTCTTTCTTCAACACTTGATGATGTTGAATGCAAGAGGCCTAATGTTAAAGATGATGATGAATGAGATGCCTTTGTCACACCCAATTTTGAAAACCATACTACTGGTATTGGGTCTCGATTGATGAGAAAAATGTGATATACCGGAGGAGGACTTGGGAAGAATGGACAAGGAATTGTGGCTCATATTAACCCTATAGTGTAAACATCAAGAATAGGTCTTGGATACAATCTCGTTATTTCCTCATCACCTACATCCAACTGTGAGGTGCTTGAAGAAAATTCTCCCGTTAATTATGATCAACATATTGATGACATGGATTCTAATGTCATTCCAGATGAAAATGTTGTGGTACCTAACTTTGAGTTTGAAAAAATAAAAAATGAGCTATTTGAACATCCTCAGTAGAAGAAATTACCTAAGCATCACTATTCTTGGTCAATTACTACTCCTTCATTCATATCGCTACAAAGAAGACGTGAAAATGAATTGTGGACCAGTGCTAACCATTAGAATTGACTGTGGATGGATCCATGGATGGTCGTGGCATCATTTGAACCAATGTTTGTAGAAATCATATCATCATGTTGCATCAATTTCTCATTGTTGATTGCCATTGTTCCCTTAGTTGTGTTTTAGAGGGGGAATTTGCTGAAAATGGTTATTATTAATTCTCATTCCTTCCGCAGTTGTGTTTTAGGGGGGCAGTTAGATGGTGAAAAATATTGTTGTTATTTTTTGTGTTTGATCAATGTGATGGTGATGGTCTTGAAACAACTTTAGGAGTGTTGTCGTAATACATGTGAGATGATTTTCCATATTTACATGATTCATTGGTTGTTTGTTGGTTGATGGTGTTGATTTTGTTTGAAGCCTTTGTCCTGGTTCTTTACTGACACCTAGTTTCTTTGAAGCATTTTTTGATGAAATTGAAATGTTTTGCCACCCTTATGCCTCTACAATAATCCTACTTCAGAGATTGACCGACCTCATTGAGGTTTCATGGCTCTCATCTTCATAGTTCTGGTACTTCAGCATTTCATACTTCTTGATTGGAGCAAGCTTATGTTCTTTCCATTCAGTGGATCTTTATGAGATCCCAATTTCAGCTCCATGATAATTTGAGCACTAGCATCTTCCTCTCTTTTGGGGGGGGATTTTTTTCCTACATTTTTTCTCTCTTTCTTTGCTTATGAGAGTTTGTACATGGGTACCTATTTAGGCCTCATTATCAAGATCCATTATTTATTTTCTTTTTTCTTTAGCTACCCCCTATGTTTCGCTTAACGGGGGGTGTTAGAGTTTGTTTTTCCAATGTTTCATTTCCCTATGAGCTAAGTATAGTGAGTTGCAAGCTCACATAGGGACTTGCATTTGTCTAGTTGTCATAGCTATCTTTAACTGACACTAAACCTCCTCCATTTCTCTATAATTGAGGTCTTCTATATAATTTTACAGAACATTATGAGTGATAGAATACTCTAACAACTCAACGGTTCATGCACAGAGTGTCCAGAGTTCACACATCAATTTATCTTATTTTCATTTAATTTCATATCTGCCCAGGTTTTGATTTCAATTTCATGTCCAAACACATGGATGTGCCAGGGTTTCAATTTTCATTTCACATTCAATCATGTTCTCATGTTCCATTTCTCGAGTTGATGCAGGTTCAAATTTATTTAAATGAATTGAAAGGGCATTGGTTGGAAAAAAAAATGAACTCAAATTGAAAAAACCATCATAAAAAATGTACTTGATAGGTTGGTGAAAATAATAAAAGATTGTAATGACTAGTCACTGTAATTGTTACTCCATGTAAGCATTTTATAAGCATTTTAATTGTGTACCCATTCTACTCCAATTAAAATTGTCTATTGGTGCTGAAATGGTTGTCTTTTCAAGGAGTCAGCATCATTGCGATGGATCTTTTTTAGTTCTTGTTTTGTACTTAGAAATCTATATCTTGGAAAGGCTATATATGCAACTATTTACAATGTATGAGTTCCTTAGAAATCACAAGGGCTTAGTCCAGTTTACAAGGTTTTTTATCTCCATATTTCAATTTGCACATAAACTTCATGTTTTTGAATTAGTTATTTTCTTAAATCATCACCATTTCTGAGAGGAAATTAATCTAGTGAAATATATATATATATATATATATATATATATATATATAGATAGAAACAATGAATTTTTTAATATGATTGATAATATTTGAAATATATAATTTAAATTAAAAAAATATTATTTTTAATGAATAGGTTATAATGATAAGGTAGACTGCTTAATTAGTTAAAAATGCACCCACTATTTACCAAAAAAAAATAGTGATGAACATGTTCATCACATATGAAATTTTATAAATGTCTATTTATATTAATCTAAAAATATATTAAAAATGAGATTTATACATATATTTGACATATAAATTTTCATATATTAGTTACTCTCTATCAAAATTTAAGGAAGTTTTTGTAAAAAAAAAAATAGGAATAAAATATAAATAAATATATTTGAGAGTTAATTTTCACAATTATTATGTAGGAGAAAAATTGTATATGTAGATTTTCAATTTATTAGTTCCTCCAAATCAAGGATATAGGATTGGATCTCCTTATTAGCCAATATGAATTTAACATTGTCCAATACAAGTTATAATATTTTATGCAATTTTTTCTAAAGAATAATTTCTGTAAATTACCCTAAAATACTTTTTTAAATGAATTGTTACGCTAGCTTTAAATTCCAGCCAAAACCACCTAAGGCTCAATTTGGGGTGGCATAAAGACACAAGGGCCTGGTTAAACTATTGGGAGATCAATGAGAATGATGCATTGCAAAACATAAATAAAATTAAAGATATTGTTACTTCTAAGTTCAAAGAAAAAATGTGGTGTGAGAAAGATTTAGCATCTAAAAGAAAATTAAGTTATTATAAGAAGGTCATCAACCCCACCCTAGAAGATCAAAAGTATCTCTCTATTTTAACTAGCTCAAAGAATAAAATTAATATAGCAAAGATTAGAACGAATTCCCATGAGCTCCATAGTGAAACAAGTCGTTGGGCAGTTCCTAAAACGCCATGGATGGAAATGATCTGCCATATATGTGAGAATAGGAACATCGAGGATGAAAACCACTTCCTCTTAGAGTGCCCCGCGTACAACCACATTAGATCTCAGTTTCAAAATCTTTGTTACAATACTGACCTTCCTAGCCTTTTACAATGTCAAAATTATAGTGAGCTCGGGAGGCTTCTCTCCAAGCTTTTTGAGCATAGGAATAAAATCTTAAATCAAAATAAATAATTTGTTTCTTTAGGTCTGATAGACCAATGTTTGGTCTCAACAGACGTTAACCATCATCATCATCATCATCATTTACATTCAATATATTTTTACATAATAAAAAATTTAACCATAACCAAAATTTAATATCTTCCTTTTCTGAGTTACTTTTCCCTATTTTGAAAATATTCTAGTTAATAATATAATACTGTTGTTAGTTTTTTTAGGGAGCTTTTGATTCCACCAACATTATGTATAATGTTAGCATATTTGGATTTAAGCTAGAAATTATGAATAAGCTAAAACCACAATCAAAATTAAATTTTTGTCCATTCCATGGGAAAGAATCTCTCAAGGTTAATAGCCAAATGGAATATGGGGAAGAATCTCTCAAGGTTAATAGCCAAATGGAATCTGTTGGGCAAATTACCCATATTTGCCTGTCAAATATAGCCATTTTTTGTCCACCCATCAACATTATATATTAAAATAGTCAAAATTCACAATAAAATTGTAGAAACGGTTAGATGCTTCAGATTTAAAAATCGTATACTGGCCTCCATAGATTAAATAGGTGATTTAGCATGTTAGCCACCCTAGCTTAACGAGGGATTAATTTTACTAATTAAGCAAATTTTCAGGATTGTATTTAAATTCTACATACCACAAGATAGAAGTGTTTATGATCTTTGCATATTTTGTGTCCATGTGTTAGATAAGGTCATACATTTGAAACAACAATTTATTTGAATTTTATAATAAGACATAATTACAATTAATTTTTAATGTTTAATTTTTTTTAGATTTATTTATTTTTTAATAATTTTATTTAAATTTTAATAAATAAATATTAAAAATGTAAATTTGAATTATTTCTTTTTGTGAACTTGGTAATACTTCCACTATTTATATTAATTATCCAAAATCAAATTTTCCATTTGTTCCAAGTGGCCTCACCGGCCCAAAGGAAACCAGTTAGCCACCTGTCAACATTAAAAGTTGTCCAAAATTTAAATAAGTCTTTCCCTATCAGTCTAACATCATTATCTATATTATCTATATTGCAATTCAAGTTTAACAAGTAAAAGTTATTCATCGTAAAACATCAACAAAATGTATCTGGACCTCTGATTCATTCCTTGTCCGAGGATATTACTCAGGCTGGTGCTTTGGCATTGGAGCTCAGCATCTCACTCCTCTTCATGTCCTGCAGTGCTTGTTCAATTCTCCCCAGTGCTAAGTTGTTTTGATAAGTTTGGATATGGACTGCCGCTATCTCCCTTAGGATCTCTGCTCTAATGGGATCCTTCTCCTTGGTGTCCTCCTTTGCCTCCGAACCTTTGCTTGCTGCTTGTTCCCTATTGAGAGTCATAGCCTAAGCCACCACATTCTTCATGACCCAGTACTGTTGGATCATCTGTTTGAAGAGAGTGTGTCGTCCGCGGGAGTTCCCTGGGTCATGAACCATGTCCTCCCATTCTTCCATGGGAATGTCTTGGTTCCTTATGTTCTCATTTAGATCTCGCTCCCAGCCAGCTATTTGGGCTCTGACCTCCGGTGGGTTCCCTGCCATGTATGCGTCGATGAGGGTTTTCATCTGTTCTTGTCTTGTCTTTCTCCCTCTCTTTCTTTTCTCTCTGTTGGGGTCGCCCACCCCCTCAGCAATCTTTTTGCCTATGTCTCTCTTACCCTTCCTGATCACCTATTTTCCATCTCTTGCCATGTCTTCGTTGCTGCTACTGTTTGCTTCTTTATTTTTGCTAGCCTCCACTCTATAATGGACGTAGTTTGTGGTCAAACCTATCACATAACCATAAAAAGTATTAGTTTGATGTTGTATAGACATCGAAACAATTTTCCATTTATCTGTGCCATGTTTGGTACCCCTTTCAAGGCCAGATCTAAGACTTTTTGAGGTTTCTTTTAGCTTTCCCCTAATCGTCTCATGGTTTTGGGTTATGTTGGCCCTTTCTTCTTTTACCCTCAGGTTATTCTCTTTCTGTCGTCTGTCACTCAGACAATGCGACAGAGGCATCCACACAAGACTACCACCAGGGTAAACAGAATTACTATTTTGTACTTCGCAGGGAATCTTGGCCATGGAGAATTTATCCAGGGGTCTAAATAGCAAGACCCTGGCCCTGTTCTTCATTGCACTAGGTAAATTTCTTCTTTTTATTCTTTTCCCTATCCTCTTTATTCTATGTAACTCTTTGTTTTTTCTCTTTGTTTTACCCAAGGAGTTCCCAGCAGGAATCGCAAGGGCCGCAATCTCTCACATTTCATTTCTTGAGGTTACCATGGTGGAATCCTCTCCACTCCTGGTACCTACACCATCCTCTCCTAACCGTAGGCACCACCTGGTCAAAGCGAGCTTCCCCAGCCTAGTATCCTTACCAAGTTTTCTCGTCTTTCCTCTACTTGCTCCTTTCTCTCTGGGCTCCATCTTCGGCGCCAGGGTTTTCATTCTCTTATCTCTCCTTAAGAAATCTATAATCTTCACCCATCCAGGGTTCCAGGAGTTCTTGGATTCATCTCTACCAGAATCCCTACCTATCCTGGACACTTTTCCTAGTTTTATGAAGAAAGGCATCCTAATTCTTAAGAGGTTCAGGGCCAGAATAGCAACATACCGACTAACAGAGCTGGTTCTGCTGCTATCCCCAGGCTGCGTCGTCGTTCCTCGACCACCTTTCTTCTCTCCTGCTCTCGTTCTCTCCCTTTGCATGCAACTTCCTATTGACTCTTTTCCTTTATGCCAAGGGTTATGCCAAGGCGTGAATGTGTTGTCGAGGGTGGGCCCAGTAACCACCCAATCTCTTATTACTGCTCTATAGTAAACGAGAAGAGGATTGAAGGAGAAATTGAAGTAATTAATAATTACGTTATAAAACAGGAGATGACAGTTCAGTTTCCTTGAGTTTGAATCGTGAGTCGTGTGGTTATCCGGGTGAATATCCATATATAACTTATATTACAATATTTCTATAATATTATGTGATACCTTTTTTGTCAATTGAAAAAGGAATTTTTGATAAACATGTAAGATTCCTTTAATCTTAGTACTTTATTTTCGTTATTTATCATAAGAGGGTTTTATAAGGAATTTTGATAGACACAATCCAAACAAGAGGTAATGTTTATATTGAAATTTTAAATAATAATTAAATTTGAAGAATTTGATTTAATTTCCAATTTATTTTAATTTTAATTTAAAAGATGTATGTTCATTTAGTTTTTAAAGATAAATTACTATAATATTAATTTTATTTCAATTAACAATTATAAATTAAATAAATATTTCATAAAAATAATAAAAGTAAAATACAGATAAATATTTTACTTTAATTAACAATTATAAATTAAATAAACATTTCATAAAAATAATAAAAGTAAATATGTGAATCTAGAGAGTCCATAACTTTCATAACAAAACATTTTCCTAGAGAGTCAATAATTTTCATAACAAAACATTTTCACAAAAGAATATAGTGATACAAAGTCTCTAATATTTGTATTATTGGGAAAAATTAAAACCTAAATAAATTTAAAGGTACCAATGCGTTATCTTTAACAATCAGAAAACCCTATTGTGTATAGCTACCATATGTGTTATCTTTAACAGAGAAAATATTACTATGTGTATGAGTCAAAGCTTGTCTAACGAAGAGTTTAGGTATTCTTTCATTGATAAACATACATTTTCTTTGGTAGAAGCCATCGAGAAATTCAAAAATTACATTCTTGGCAAACACACATGTTAAACTCTCTTTCCCTGTGGTTAAATTCCTCCCATCACAAACTTTGCTTTTAGGAGCACTTGCACATTGGCGAGTTTAGGTATTCTTTCATCGAGAAACATATATTGTCTTTGGTAAAAGCCATCGAGATATTCAGAAATTACATTCTTGGCAAAAACACATGTTAAACTCTCTTTCCCTATGGTTAAATTCCTCCCATCACAAACTTTACTTTCAAGAGAACTTGCCCATTGGCTTGCCAAGATATTAGAACATGATTTCACAATTTCAAATTCCAAAACCATAAAGGTACGCTACTTGGCATTACATTTAACACAATATCTTGAGCCAAGTGTTTCAAGCGATGATGATGAGTCACTTACTGCTTTGTTTTTAGTCAATGAGCAATTGATTGATGTAGCAAACCACCCCTAGTATAGTGACCTTATTTTTAGTCCCCGCCATTTGGCGATGGCCAGGGACTCTAGTGATTGGTTAGCGATGTTATTCCATTAATTCACTTGTTTTTTTTTAGTCCCTGTCACTTATAAATCAAAGTTTTCAGAGGCATATAGTTTCACCATCTTATTTGGCCTCTTCCCGAAGCGGAGAGGCCAAAATCATATATTATGTGTACTTATTTCAGAAATCTGTTTCACTATGTTTCATAGTGTAAACTAATGCTAGCATTAGTTTCACAGTTTAACAAATATTAAATGCTATAATGGTAAGCTAAAGCAAGTTCCCGTAGTTTCCAGATGGTGCATTGAAGTTGCCATGTGGTGCATGTTGAAGTTGAGGTGCCAGGTGCAACAGCTTCTAGCTACCAGGGGGTGGTGCATGTTGTTATCAGTTGTCGAGCATACCGGCGGTGATGCATGAAGGGGGAGTTCAACAATTCAATAACAAGACCGCTTCCCACATGCCTGGAAGTTGATGGCTGGCTGCTTCCACCATTCTTGGAAGTTGATTTTTTGTTGCAGGCTTCAGCTCCCCTATCTTTGTTGGGGCATTTTTTTGTAGAGGCATTCTTTTCTTGCTAGAGGCATTGAGTTATCACAATCAAGGTATGCTTATCTGTTTTACATATAACGGATAAGGTTATAAGCGGAGGCTTATCTCCCCATCTCAACTGTAAATAAGAGCAGATAGAGCAGACAGAATAAGAGCAAGATAGACGTTAACATTAATGATTCATGAAGAGTAATACCTATCTTCATGCAACATTTTCTGGCTTCTTTCTATTTTCCTTTTGTTGCAGAAGACAAGCTGCTTCTGTCTATTTTCCTTTTGTTGCAAGAGGCATTAGCTTTGCTTCACAGACAGAATAAGAGAAAGACAAACGTTAACATTAACATTAACATTAATGATTCATGAAGAGTAATACCTGTCTTCATGCAACATTTTCGAGCTTTCGAGCTTCTTTCTATTTTCCTTTTGTTGCAAGAGGAAAGCTACTTCTGTCTATTTTTCTTTGTTGCAAGAGGCATTAGCTTGGCTTCAGGCATTAGCTTCGATTCTTCGAAAGTCCAAAAGAAAGTTATTAATCTAAGTAAGAATGTCTAATTAATACTAGTATGTGGGCTCCTCGGAGAATATAAGGACTAACTGCCTTTCCTTTAGTGCAGATGACCTCTTGAAGTCTAATTTTTAGAGTTGTTCCTTAGTCCTAGGATGGTCTGTGATTAGGCTTGGACTCTGTAGGATCAACGAGCTTAGCTTAGCTGCCTCTTCTCCCCCACCACCCAACTATCATGCACTAGTACGAGGAGGCTCAACATTGGTGTAAATATTGTGCTTTGTCTTCAAAAAAGTGCCTCATATGTTGTTATACCTCTTCAAATAACACTCAAATACCATATAAATTGGCTAAAGAACTGCACCTATCAGCTACCTTTGCTTCTGCCCCTGTATCTGTAACCTCGGCTACCTTTGCTTCTGTCCCCGTATTTGTAACCTCTATGGCCAGTCACCTTGAAACTTTTTGCTTTTTACAGAAGCTAGGAGCCTTCAGGGCCTCACCCACCTCACCTAATACAAGGAAGGGAAGAACAACTAATTGATGGTCTACCCTTGTTGCATCTTGAACTACTGCTGGTGGAACTACTTGCTTTGATTATGCACCTGGAAACATGGCTCTGGAGCTACTACTGTCAGAATGTTTGGTATACTGCTGGTACTGGGTGAGATGGCAGCTGCTGGTTCAAGGTCTTCATATGAACCATGAGTAGAAGAAATGGCAGAAGAACTAAAACTAGAACTGGTTGTTTCAAGACCTCATGGAGCTATGGATACGTATACACTGCCAGCATAGTTCCTTATTTCATATGAAGGAGCAACCTCCACCAGGTCCTGGCAACAACTTACCTTCTTCTCACTGGCTCTACTATGTTCAGTTGAGACCTACAAGCAACTTGAAGGCAGAGTTGTGCCCTCGGCCTGCATATTCCATGAAATTCCAAGGAACTAGTGCGTGACTGAAAGGGCTTTCAGGTCTTGCTTACAGCATAGGCGATAATGAAAATGCCATGAACAACTCGTTGGTCTTGCTGAATTCGATACCTGGGCAAAGCAATCATGAAGTTAAAGTGAATTTGACATGTTACAGTATCCATGCATGCAACCAATGATTTATGTGAACAGGTGTTATGCTCTATGAAAACATGCAGCCAATAAATTATTTGAACATGTGTTATGCTCTGGAAAAACATGATAATTTTAGGTGGCCACTACTATAGAGGTGACGGAACAACCTTTCTACAGACACACATAGCTAACTGCAACAAGTTTGACAAAGACAATGTAGTTACGGGTCTGGACTTTGTATAGGTTTATAACTTTCTCGGTGTGAGAAGCCCACTAGACTATATAAAGTCAAGAGTTAGTTAATGGTCTCATCTCGCTCTCAAAGCATCTTCCTGCACCACATAATTGCATTTCTTCAGGGTGTAAATGATGGCATAGTGCGTATACTGGTTGGCATAGTGTTTCTCAAACTTGGCGTAATGTTGGCGTAGCATATATAAAAGTTGGCATAGTCTGTTTACTGGTTGGCGTAGCGTAAATTTTAGATATTATAAATCCTACAAAGCTAGAGCTATAATGATAATTGAATTAAATACAAAATTATAATAATAATATATTTCCTATTACAACATATATAATATTACTATAAGACATTGATTTGATAATATTATAATGTTGAAGCATTATAATGTATTTTACAATATAGTTAGACTTACTCTATATTTGAAATATTATGTTTTATCTTTCACTTTCAGTTCGTTTGAAGTTACTTTTAGTTTATTAAAGTGGATATCTTTGTGAAACATACTTTCACAAGGACGTTTGAAAAGCTAATGGAATCCTAGGCTATCATTCATTATAGGATGATAAATATCAATCAATTTCATTAGTAACCTAACATCATGATAGGAAAATCCACTAACTAACTAATATGGTTATCATTCAGACTTAGTAACCTTAGTCCATAATTACAAGACCTCAATCCAATCAGTTCCATTGTGCATGATAAATAGGAAGCTCAGCTAATTAGATAGGCAGGGTTCGTTTCATTCCATCATTACAGGCAAAGGAGAATCTATCTCATCTATGATATAGCAGAGATAAGGTTTGGGCTCAGTTTTTTAGTTCCATTTAGTCTTTTATATCAGTTAGTTCCGTTTAGTCCATCTCTATCCTCCTGTATACATTAACATTTCTCTATTTTGCCCGTCCATTTCTAAACACAGATTCAATTTACCTTTTTTAAGTAACATAGGCATAAGCACATTCACTTGTTTCATTAGTTGATCCAGCAACATACGCAACATAAGAAGTCAAGGTGGTGACACCTCGCTCAATTCCATACCTTATGGCATCTCTTCATCTTTGAGACCTAGTACCTTGCCAGATGAAGCAGATTGAGTTCTAGTTTGAGTTAAGGAAGGGGTGTTCCTCCATCTCTCTCACTACATGACTTGCCTAGAGAAGTTGAAGCCTAGATGACAAGCTCTATGGAAACAGATCCTAATCTTCTTTTAGCAGCACCTCAATCTCTGATATGGTCTACTCATCCTAGTAATCTCCTACAGATGCCAACTTGGGATGCTCCTCACTCCCAATGCCACGATTCAACCATTACTACCGCTACTAGGTCACCTATAGGCTGCTCATCCACGCGCTATTAATCTGTGGTATCCATCCACATGGCAGCATATTGAGAAATTGGATCTATCTAAATCTGGACCAACCCATGTTGATACCACCCATCCGCTCCAATCCATCGTGAATCAGAAGCAGGTCGCTCACTGCTTCTCCACTTGCTTACCCAATCATGAGGATTCACCCATTACACCGCTGGTTCACTAGCATGCTACTAACGACCGAGTCATTTATTACTCACTAGAGGAGAGAAATTCACATGCTACTCATCCACACCGCTAAATCGTACACTTCTTAGATATATATATATATATATATATATATATATATATATAACACATATGATTTTGGGTTTCTAACGGGATATGCTACTAGATCTGCTTCTTTCTTTGATGATGTTGCTTTTTCTTGTTGAGCAATGAAGTAAACTAGCTTTGGATCTTAGGATCAAGAACTTCCTGCGTCTAGATCAACTTAAACCGCCTCTGCTACTGCACTCAAGCCTTGCTTCCCGCTCAAGGTAGGGACTAGCTTCCATGCAGCCTCCCTTGTTTATCTTCAAAACCAAAGATGTCCAGATAATTTGAATAAATTCCAATGTAGATGTTTACATGTAGATTCTTCTAAGTATTATATTATGAACATGATGTTGTATCATAAATCATATGATGGATTATTGTTGAAGACTTGAAGTGTGTAGATGATAAGGCTGATTTTAAGTTGTTATCAACCTATCATGGTTCAACGCAGGAAGATTTCCATATAGGAGGTCATTTGTTATCAACCTGTCATGGTTCAATGCAAGAGGATTTCACTGGTCATAAAATTTTCAGATTAGGTTTTTATTGGCCAACTATCTTCATTGATTTCTATAAATATGTGCAAAGATTGCCAGCAAGCAGCCAGAAGAGAGATTCCATGCTCTATCCCATCGCCATGTAATTCTTGAATTCCCTTTCACTAAATGGGGATTGGATTTCATTGGACCTATAAATCCTCCCTCTTCTGCAGGTCACATCTTCATTTTAACTGCCATTGATTACTTCAAGTGTTCAAAAGCCATTCTTCTGAAAAATGCTCATGATGAACAAGTAATCATTTCTTTTGGAAGCTTATATTTTCTCATGCTTTGGACAGCCTCTTGAATTGATTTCAGATTCAAGATTTCACATAGAGGTCTTACTTAAATATCTGCCCATATCGCCCAGTTCTTCAATCAATATCATGTCAAAAATTCTACTTCGTCAACATATTACCCACAGGGTAATGGTTTAGTTGAATCTACCATCAAAAGTCTTATTAGAATATTGAAGTGGTTAATTAATGACAAACCACATACTTGGCACACCATTTTGAAATTTTCGTTATGGGTAGATCACACCACCATTAAATTCAACACAGGTGCTTCTCCCTTCTGTGGGAGGGAACATCATAGTTTATGTCTCTTAGTCCCTCTTCTTGTTTCCCATGCTTCCCTCCCTTTCGACAACATGTAACATACTCTTTCACAGTCACTTACCTTGTGTATAACCAAAGATTTTGAATTCTAACTAGCTTTACGAGTCTCTCTGTGAAATGACCAATGTTGACCATGATAAACACTAATTAAACCCACAATTCATTGGGCATTTCAAAAATTAACCTCTCCTATAATTATTTCTTGAAATGCCTAATAGGTCAGATCCCTCTTAAGAATTCATGGCCATATATTATTAAACTATTGTGAAGAGGATTCACTTCACAATCATTGTGTAAAGATGGTTTTCCTAAGGTCACTTGTCATGGGTTTCAAAAACAAACATTAATGTTTAATTATACGTGCAATGTGGAAAATGGGTAAGTTTTATGGTGGGATTGATGTAATGTTAAAACCTAATCATTGTTTCATATGTTTGTGATTGGATGTGATCTTTATACACTGCAATATACATAAATATGTGTTATACTCATGGATAAACATTTTATGGCATAGACGATGGGTTATATATGATTATTACTTAGGGCTTTATGACAGGTCTCAACACTTGACATATAATATAATTACATGGGGTAGTTGGATTGATTTGATTCCCGAGTAACCTGGAGGATTATGTATGTATTTGGAAAGGGTATCTGGTGTTTGTTTTGATTGGCATTACATTTTAAATGGTATGGTTATGACCCCTCGACAATCGAATTTGATAATTATCGACATAAAATATATGTTTGCGGAGCATCTAATATAATTTCATAACTTGAAACATATTTCTGAGTATCGTTAGTCAGATTATTTTCACCAGAAAGTTTGTATTGTTTCATGCAATGTGACTTTGGCAGTAGTCACGTTTAATGCTATGCGATGTGCACACAACTCGGTGTGCTTTCCAACCCTTTATTCATTAATAATGTTGTTTTGAATTATATCAATATGATATGTTGGCTATTGACATGGAATTCTTTCACTAGTTTGATTGGTTAAATCTTTGTTCTGGCTCTGATTCAATCCATCTCTATTGTTAATATGTTGTATAGTGTCTATACTATCATCATTTCCCACTCAAACAAACATGGTTGGCACATATAGACGTGGTATGGGAAACATAACTCAGTTAATGAAGCATGCATGCATTTCTTTCTTGCATTTACTCCACCACCTCGAGTTGAGCACTTCGATTCTTGTCAATTTACAAAGCCCTCCAATGTGGTCATTCTCATTATTTTACAATTCTTGTTTCTCTGCAAGCGAATCCTAGTGGTCAGTAAGTGTTTACTTTTTTTGGAGTTTGGAGTTTGATTACATGGATTAGAGGTGGTTTTTGTAGATTAAATTCCTCGTTGTACCCTCACTGCTCACTAGGTATGTACAAAATGGTTTTCATTTGCTTTCTTTGTGAATTACGCTGAGTTTTTCCCCTTTTTAACTTGCTCCATTTTGGTGTCTGCATGCAAATGTATATGTATAGTCCCTCTCTCACTTGGCAATGAAATTCATTTTTCAATCTTGTGTGTCAAATATAGGTTCGGTCATGAGTTTTTGCATAACTTTTTATGATGTTTTCCCTATGCATTATGACTAAAAACCCTCAAGGCCTCAGGGCCTTGGGCTTATACTATCTGTCATTAATTAAAAGGCCCAATCATGATGGCCATGAGTCGATCCCAAGAAACTCATAGCTATGAAATATTGGCCCCATCCCAAAACCCTAAATAAGTTCCATTAATTATTATGAATGGTAGGGTACTACATGAAGTTTTTGAAAATAATGGAATACTTGTTTATCCCTTAACCACGGTACCCAATAAAAATACTTTTGTTTGGAATGAGGTCGCTGAATATCCTTCTCACCTTTAAAATATACCATGTGACCAATCCCAACATTAGTTGTACCAAATTTTACTATGATTTATTTCTTCAAATGTGGTGCCTCTCGTAGTGGATATAGGGTAGTACTCATACAAGAATGGAACCCTTTGGAATTCACTTCTAAGTAATTTCATGACCCCAATTTGCGTAAATTCACACATGAAAAATAAATGATTGTCATCATGAAAATTGTAAACACTTGGCATGCATACCTTATTGGGTGATGCTTCCATATTAAGACTAACTATCCTAGTCTAAATTTCTTGAATTAAGGTTATCCACCAAAATAACATAAGTGGGCCACCAAGCTACTAGGGTATGAATATGAGATTATCTATAATAAAGATAAACAAAATGTTGTAGCAATTCCTTAAATTTATCCTTTCAAAGTTGGTTTAAGGAAGCTGGTCAAGAATTCTTGGAAAATGATACTATCATTAAACTCATCCAAGGGCTTTAGGAAGATCCTAACCCTCCTAAGTAGTATAGGTCGAAACTAGATACACTATAATATGAAAAAAACATTGTTCTAATAAAGTATTATTCCTTAGAACAAAGAATCATAGAAGAATTTTATTGATCTGCTACATCAAGGCACTCTTGATTTCATAAAACATATGAATGAACTAAATGCTCACTCTTTTGGAAGGGAATGGAAACTGACATCTGGGATTTTGTGGCCAAATGTGACACTTGTTAAGGAAATAAAGGGAAAATAGACATGTGGGTCAACAATATTATGGATTTAATAATGGAATATATAAAGCAAAATAACATATATATAGTCATGGTGATAGTTAGTCTCTCTCCAAATATGCTCTTTCTATTAGAAAATTATATATTACAGAGCAATGGAACACATAAAATATATTGCAGAAATATAAACACATAAAACAAGAGAGACACAGATATATGTGGTTCACCCAATTGTGGGCTACATCCACGGAGAAACAGTCAGTCTATCCTGTTATATTGTCCAACAAAATGAAGAGATACAACCTATAGCAGATCCACTGTAATTCCCTCTTCGCTCTCACACAATCTCCTCTCTCTTTCTCGCGCAGAATGCAGATCCACATAGACGCAATACAATTCCCTCATATATAGTGAGGGGTTGCCTTCTAGGGGAAAAAACCCTAAATTAAACATAACTTCTACCGTCAGATCTTCGCCTAATGAATGAACCAGATTGACTATGAAATTACAACATTTTACAAGGAAATTTTACATCTATTTTTACCTTCAGGGGCGCTGCCCCTGATCCCCTACTAGGGGAGGCTCCAAATAATCGTCGCCGACCCCCCTGGACCCCACTAGCAGTGTACATTTTACAGGCAGAGTTGACGCCACATTACAAACTGGGGTCCAATGCGGCGATACTTTTGAATAAAGAAGATAATCATGCACCACACCCAACAATCTCCCAGATTATAACAACTCCACCACTGCTTCATTTGTTGGATAATGACTCCACTTTGGACCTGTTTGTTTCTCATCTTATTCATCATACTTGAAGACCAATTGAAAATGAGAAAAATTGAAGTTTCTCCTTGGTTACAACTTTTGTTAACATATCTGCAACATTATGGCTAGTGTGTATCTTTTCCAGTTTCAACTATCCATCACCCAACGCTGACTGTATGAAATGGTACTTAAGCTGTATATGTTTATTCTTGGAATGAAATGTAGAGTTTTTTGCAAGATGTACAACACTCTTCCTGTCACTATATAACCTGTCCAACTCTTGCTTCTTACCCAATTCATCCAGAAACCTTTGTAACCAAATCATTTATTTACTAGCCTCTGTAGCAACAACATACTCTGCTTCCGTTGTTGAGAGTGCAACAACGCTTTACAGTTTTGAAACACAACTGGCAATTGTTCCACCTACAGTAAACACATACCCTGTGGTGCTCCTCCTGTTATCTCTATCACCCACCATATCTGCATCAACATATCCCTGTAGAGCAATATTTGAACCACCAAAGCATAATGCTTGATTTTTGGTACCTCTCAAATACCTGAGAATCCACTTCACTGCCATCTAATGTTCTTTTCCTGGATTGTTCATGTACCTGATTATAACTCCCAATGCATGTGCAATATTAGGCCTTGTGCAGACCATTTCATACATTAAGCTTCCAACTGCTGATGCATATGGAACTTTAGACATATAATCCATTTCTTCCTGAGTCTTGGGACACATTTCCTTACTTAGTTTGAAATGGCTAGCCAAAGATATACTAACTGGTTTTGAATTCTTCATATTAAATCTTTTCAACACCTTTTCTATGTACTCACTCTGAGACAATGTTAATTTTCGATTCTTCCCGTCTCTAGTTATTCTCATACCAAGGATTTGTTTTGCAGCACCCAAATCCTTCATTGCAAATGAGTTCGCCAATTTTCTTTCGAGCACATTTATTTCCTGCATGTTAGAACCTACAACAAACATGTCATCTACATACAATAATAATTTAATATAGTTGCCATCATTTTTCCTTTTGAGATAAACACAATGATCAAAGTGACATCTAGTATAACCTTGTTCAGACATAAACCTGTCAAATTTTAGATACCACTGCCTTGGAGCTTGTTTTAAGCCATACAAGCTCCTCTTCAACCTGCACACTAGTTTCTCGTTTCCTTTTATCTCATATCCTTATGGCTGCTACATATATATCTCTTCCTCTAAATCCCCATGGAGAAAGGTGGCCTTTACATCTAACTGCTCAAGATGCAAATCTTCAACTACTACTACACTTAAAATGATTCTAACTGAAGTCATTTTAACAACAAGAGAAGATATTTCATCAAAGTCTATACCATTTTTCTGTGCAAACCCCTTTACCACAAGTCTAGATTTATAACTTTTTCTACTTCCATCTTCTTCCTTCAACCTGTAAACCCATTTATTCTGCAATGTTGTTTTACCTGCAGGCAACTAGACTAAGTCCCAAGTCTAGTTATGTGCTAAGTAGTCCATCTCTTCTTTCATTTCTTGCTCCCACTTCTTCCTAGTTTCTACCTGCACTGCTTCTTCATAACGTTTTGCTTCACCAGAATCAGTGAACGATACATAATATAATGAAGGAGAGTATCGTTCAGGGGGTCTACTTATCTTGGTAGATCTTCTAACACCACTTTCAAGGGTTTGAGGCTCTTGTTTTTGTTGTTGTTCTGGCCATTGATCATTATGATTTTCATGCACCTTCACTTTTTCTGTGATCTCATCAAGCACTGTATATCCTCTATTTTCTTTTTCCTATTTGTTTTCCTACATCTGATCCTTATACAAAACTTTTTCATTGAATATGACATCTCTGCTCCTAATGATTTTGTGTTTTTCATAATCATAAAAGAAATAACCAAAATCATTAACAGCGTATCCAATAAAGGTACATTTCTTTGATTTTGCCTCAAGCTTTGTTCTATCTTATTTATTAATGTGGACAAAGGCTTCACAACCAAAAATATTTAAAAATGAGTACTTTACCTTTTTAACTGTCCATGCCTCCTCTGGAACACCACCATCCAAGGAACTTGAAAGCCCTCTGTTTATTATATAAAAAGAAGTATCTACAACATCTGCCCAAAATTGTAAAGGCAATCCTGCATGAATCTCATGCACCTTGCACACTCCATGATTGTTTTGTTCATCCTTTCTAACACACCATTTTCTTGTGGTGTTCTTGGAACTGTCTTCTCTCTACGAATTCCATTCTATGAATAGTACCTATCAAACTCTTTGCTACAATATTCACCTCCATTGTCTGATCTGAGACACTTCAACCTTTTTCCTATCTCATTTTCAACCAAAGCTTTCCATTTCTTGAAAGTATCAAATACATTAAATTTTATTTCGAATGCAATAAATCTAGTTTTTTCTGGTTGCATCATCAATAAAAGTAACATAATAATGAAATCCACTGAGAGATAATACTTGAGCAGGTCCCCATACATCTGTATGCACTAGCTTTAATTTTTCGCTCTTCTTTTATTTCCCAACTCTGAGGAATCTGACTCTCTTTTGTTTTCCATAAACACAATTCTCACAGAATTTTAAATCAACATGCTTCAGACCTGGAAACAAATTTCTTGAGTGAAGAATTCACATCCCCTTCTCACTCATGTTCCCGAGCCTATGATGCCACAATTTCATATATTCTCCTGTAGAGGTTAAAGCATTAACGGAATTAGAAATACCATTGCATAAATACAATGTACCAATATTTTCTCCTTTTTCTTTTAACAGGGCTCCTTTATTGACCTTACAGGTTTTATATGTAAAAGTAGTTACACAACCTTCACCTCCCAACTACCCTATTGAAATTATATTTTTCTTCAAATCTGGAACATGCCTTACCCTCTTCAACAACCATTGATTTCCATTCTGTTGTTTTATGAAAACTATGCCCATTCCAATGATTTTGTAGGGTTTATCATCACCCAATCGAACCTATCCAAAATCTCCTTGAACATAATCATGGAAATGTTTCCTATCAGGTGTGGCATGGAATCAGGCCCCTAAATCTACCACCTAGGCATCAATAATATTTTCTAATGTAAGAATCTCTTGCAAGACATCACCTGTCATATTCGCTTCATGATTGTTTTCTTGATGTGTGTCTCCTTCTTTTCCCTTCCGAGACTTGTAGTATTTCTTCAGGTGTCCTTTCTTCCCACATTTCTAGCACACTATCCCCAATCTGGACTTGGATCTACGTTTCCTTGACTTACTGTGATATCCTGGGCTCTTTCCTCTTTCCAATTTTCTTCCCCTAGTCTCTGCAATCAAAGCATTACATGATGTCTCAAAGGAGCTTTTCCATCGCATTTCCTCGGTAAGGATTGCACCAACAACATTGCCAAACTTTAAAGTACTAGATCCAGAGACAGAGTTACTAATGGCCATAACTAAACCATTCCAACTTTCTGGCAATGAGCATAGAAATAACAGAGCCCTAACTTCATCATCAAAATTTACCCCTACAGAACTTAGTTGACTGGTAACTATATTAAATTCCTTTAAATGATCAGCAACATATCCACCTTCTGACATCTTCATATTAAATAAATGCTTCATAAGAAATACCTTATTTGGTTTTTCATATAGTTTGGACAATGCCGACATTAAACCCTCCATTGTCGTTTCCTTTGAAACATTAAAGGTAACCAACGCTACTAGGCACAACCTTATTGTTCCAAGTGCCTTTCTATCGAGAATATCCCATTTTGTGTTTGTCATACATGTTGGCTTCTTTGTCTTTCTGCTCAATGGTAGGTATAGATCTTTCTAATATAGATAACCTTCCATCTGCATCTTCCACAGTTGGTAGTTTTGGCCGTTAAATTTATTGACCCTAAACCTACCATCTTCCACCATTGCTCCCACTTGAACTAGGGACCCTTCTCTCCTGTGAGTTTATCAGCCAAATAGACCTTCGGCTTTGATATAGTTGTTAGAAAATTATATATTACAGAGCAATGGAACACATAAAATATAGTCAGTTACGACTACCTCTCATGGAAATGGTCATACGTTTGAATGACTTACTTAACGCAGTTGAATCCCAAAAATGATATCTAATATAATGCACTGCGTAAATCCCCCATACATAAAATATATTGCAGAAATATAAACACAGAAAACGCATAAAACAAGAGAGACATAGATATACGTGGTTCACCCAATTTTGGGCTACGTCCATGGAGAAACAGCCAGTCCTTCCTGTTATATTATCCAGGAAAATGAAGAGATACAACCTACAACAAATCCGCTTTAATTCCCTCTTCGCTCTCACACAATCTCCTCTCCCTTTCTCGCTCAGAATACAGATCTACATAGACGCAATATAATTCCCTCATATATAGCGAGGGATTGCCTTCTAGGGCAAAAAAACCCTAAGTTAAACATAACTTCTACCATCAGATCTTCGCCTAATGAACAGCCCAGATTGACTATGAAATTACAACATTTTACAAGGAAATTTTACATCTATTTTTATCTATGGGGGCGCTACCCCCGATCCCCCGCCAGGGGAGGCTCCAAATAATCATCGTCACCCCTCGTGGACCCCCTTAGCGGCGGAAATTTTACGGGCAGAGTTACCGTCACATTACGAACTAGGGTCCAATGCGGCGATACCTCTAAATAAAGAAGATAATCGGGCTCCACACCCAACACTTTCTTTACCATATCCATTCACCTCTCCTGAGTTTCCCAAGTCTTTCTTGATTAGAATTAAGTTACAAAAAAATTTCACTAATAAATTATTCTAGAAAGTGTTTAAACTATGAACTATACGGTACCAACTACAAATGAACACTATATATCACCAATAAACATATGGTGAAAGTGAAGTGTTCAACAAGTTCCTAAAAAACCATCTAAGATGTTTTGCCTTTAAAAAACACAGTAATGGATATGATGACTTGGCCTCTTAAAATGGTGTGAAAATGTGTTTAAACTTTTTATCCAAATTAAATTTTAAATTGATTTTAAAAATAACCTTTTAAATAATATAATATTCATATTTCATTAGAAATTTAATACAAAATTAAATTATTTTTTACACTTTTCCTATTTCAAATTCAGTTAATTACATAAGTGCATAAAAATAAATGGAAAAATAACAAAATTACTTGTGATAAAAACAAAATTAAATAAGAGACTAGAGGAATGTTGGGATTTCCCGTATTAGAAACGAATGGCACTATCATGAATGTTAATCAAGAATGTTTAGAAAATGTCACTATATTTAATATTCCCTTTTTTGATCTGGTCAAAATGGACGAAATATGTCTATGTTATTTAGAGAGTCCAGGGAAAATAATAAAATAGGGTCTTTAGAGAGTCCATCAAGCCTATAATAGGGGATAGAAGCTAAGCATTTAGATGATTTGGGTGTATCCATCTTGTTGTGTTTTTCTTGAGAACTTGGGATGACCAGTTCTAGTTTGATCCGAGGGACGAAAACCCATGGGTGTTATATTTGCTGTGGTATTTTCCCATGGTATCAACCCATGGTATTTACCTGAAGTTTTTTAGGGAAAATAATAAAATAGGGTCTTTAGAGAGTCCATCAAGCCTATAATAGAGGATAGAAGCTAAGCATTTAGATGATTCCATTTATCTATCTTGTTGTGTTTTTCTTTAGAACTTGGGATAACTAGTTCTAGTTTGATCCTAGGGACAAAATCCCGTGGGTGTTATTTTTTCTAGTAGATCCATCCAGGGTCCACGATTGTACTTCAATGCATTTGTCTTCTCTTTTGATAAGGAGTAGTGGATGCATTGTAGGTTTTGATTGCAATTGTTTTTAACTAGAACACCTAGATGTACCAAATCGGTTGATTATTTCGTTTTTTGGGATATTACACTATCATTAAACTCATCATGAGCTTTAGTAAAATCCCAACCCTCCTAAAAAATATACACTAAAACTAGATACATTATAATATGAAAAACACATTGTTCCAGTAAAGTATTATTCCTTGAAACAAAGAATTATAGAAGAATTATATTCATCTGCTCTAAAGCCATTCTTGATTTCATCAAACATATGAATGAAATAAATGCTCACTCTTTTGGGAGGGAATGGAAACTAACATCTAGGATTTGTGGCTAGACATGACACCCAAGGAAATAAAGGGAAAATACACGTGTGTCAACATCATTATTGATTTAATACTAGAATATCTAAGATCAAGTAAAAAATATGTAATTATGGTGATAATTGATCTCTCTCCAAATATGCTTTTTCTTTCCCTATCACATCCATTTACCCTTTTTTTATAAGGCTTTCTTGATTAAAATTTTAAGTTACATGGAATAACCACTTTAATTCCTTTTCTATGGAGACACTATTTTCACTCCTAAATTATTGTAGGAGCTATTTAAATTATAAGGTACCAAATTACAAATGAGCACTATATATCACCACTAAACATATATTCAAAGTGTTTAACAAGTTCCTAGAAAACCATCTAAAATGTTTTTCTTTTAAAAATGACACAAATAGATATGACCGCTTAGCCTCCTAAAATAGTGAAAAGATGTATTTAAATATCTATATTAAATTACAATTTTATTTTTTTTAACACTTTTCTTATTCAAATTTCAATTAATTAAAAACACCATAGATGGTTAAAAACAAATGGAAAATTAAAAAAATTACTTCCCATAAAAACGAAATAAATGGGAGAAGGGCGGAATTTTGGGCTTTCCGTATTAGAAACGAAATGATATGCAAATGCAATGGGAATATTCACGATGGTTTCCATACGTTGAAATTAAATATCATTCTTATACTAAATCTGACAATGGAAACAAACTCACAGAGAGAATAGTCACTGAGAGTTGACGTACATGCACCCTTTGTACCCTTCGCAGGATCATTTCTCATGAACATTGTCATTTCTCCTAATTCCTACGCTTGAAACCTAATTCCTTTCATAAACATGGGTGATCTTCCAATGAGAATGGGTGATATTTAAGTGTTTCTTAGTATTTGTGTGTGAAGTTGTAACAATGTTTGATGTAGGCCATTAACCCAATCATTTTTGGGATTTATAGGTGGTGGTCTATCAGCTGTGAGGTACCATCAATTTGAGTTGTTGGCCAGCTTAATCCATGAGATGTGTCATATATATAGAAATTCAAAACCAACAGAAGCCCTACAATCCTACAATCGACTTAACTCCTTCCCCTTAACCATAATTATTTAATTAATTAACTAACTAACAAACATAGAAATATACGAAAATTGCCTTCAACTCAACTCATAGTCTACGAAGAGAATGAAAGAAGGAGAAAGAAATTTATATTGTAATGAGAATTGAAGGAGAATTTTCACTCCTTAAAAAGGAAAGAATTATTTAATTAATTAACTAACAAACATACACACAGAAATATACGAAAATTTCCTTCAACTCAATTCATATTCTATGAAGAGAATGAAAGAAGGACAAAGCAATTTACACTGTAATGAGAATTGAAGGTGAATTTTCACTCCTTAAAAAGCCAAGAAGAAAAAGGAATGGAATATCTAATCATTCAAGAAAAGAAAGGAGCAGACCTAGCGTAGCGTAGATGTAAGGGTAAATGGTTTTACTTTTTTTTTAATTAAAATATTTTATAGAGATCATCCTGTCATATTTTCAAATTTGGAAAAAAGAAAATGGTTTTTGAGGGCCTTATCTATAAAGGTTGTTGGGAATATAAATCATAGAAAATGACACATTTGGTGAATACCAATCACATTTACTAATGTGGTTGTGTTAGTAAATAATAGGAGGAAAAGTTTCTTGTTTTATATTAATTATTATAAAATTCATTGCTTACATCACATGTTATTTCAGGGAACACTAAAAGAAGTTTTCAGTTTCCTGAATTTCAGCTCACATGAAAAGGGGGAGATAACAAACTTTTCAAAATAGTGGAAAATGCATGGATTTCCTTGCTTTCAAGCAAATGGTGGAGGAAGTGTATATATATATATATATATATATATATATATATATATATATATATATACTCCTCTTCTCTCCATAGAGTGAACAAGTTCCTACTCCTCATCATGGAGTAGTACAACAACAATAGTGTTGAGAAATATAGGGTAGAGTATCAGTTAGGTTTCTTTACTTGATTTCTCTTTTATCTTTGACACTTTCCCATGTTATTAGATTAGGGAATCATTATTATTAATTTGTTTTTTTCATCATCAAGACATATTCCAATAAGAAGATCATAATGCAAACAAAAGAACACTAGAGGTGGGCTCCAAACTAGGGGAAAAAACCCCACAAGGGGGAAAACCAGAAAAATATTCCTTATAGAATCAATTCAATGAAGACTTCCAAGACCTTGACCCAAGACCAACCAAAAGACAAGCGATCCAAAACCATTCAACGAAATTTCCGCAACACAAATCTGAGGAAACCCTAGTTTCCTCCAACAAATCACTTGTGTGAACTTGTAGAAGTGCCAAAACATATTTTTTCTTCCTTCTCTCTTCACAACTGCCCTCCTGCCTATATCGCTCTTAATCAGATCAAATTTTTTTGTGTAATATATAAATCCAAATGAGGATGAGTTCCTCCTTTTATAGGCATCTTGAGGGAAAGTTAGGCCTCGTCTTGGTCAACATGAATGAGTTGGCTAACTTACCTTTTGGTGCCTTCTAGACTCAACTTTAAACATAAAATATATTTCATTCTTTTGATATTGGAGCCACGCAAGGTTTATTACATCATGAATTGACCTTTTGACTTTGCACAAGACCCTAGAGGACACAATGGGTGCTTGACTAGAACAATAAACCAATGGGAAAGAAACCCATTTCAAAAATAAATAATATTTTTTTTTCCAAATAAATTTTCTTTTCCTTTTTGTAAGTACATCAATAATTACATCAAGTCATGACTCATATACAATTATGAATACCGACACTAGTTTCATTTCAACACTCCCTTTTAACTAGGGAGGTATTCATAATTGACTCTAGGTACAAGGAGAGTACTTCTATTGAATTATTCTCAAAAGAAGATTCAACTTTGTAAGCCATATCAGAAGCTATCTTTTTAGATTCTGTCAGTGCATCTCATCATACCACCCAACATTTTCATATAGCAAGGTCTTGACTAATAGCTCCACCTCTCCACTAGATTAGAGCACAATTTTGGGGATACAATGCTTTATAGGCACCTTCATCATTGTCTCATGGGACATACCCCATCTGGATGTTCACAAGGTATGTCCTCTTAAGACCATTCCTATCTTGGATTTACACATCCTCAAGGAATCTCCTCTTCGACTACTCTTTCCTATTGGATGCCCTACCTCATCCTCAAATAGTATCAACATTGGTCTCATATTGTTGCCCAATCCTCCATTCTTTCTTCATGATGTGAAGACAAGAATGATGTGTCTATATCTCCCTCTTAACTAGGGAGGATCTACCCATTCCTTTAGATGATAGGAATGTACTTAAGATCTCTCTCAACTAGGTACTTGCTTCCAATATCAGTTGTATATTCTTCTATAGAGATCATGCTACTATTAGCTACTTGTAGGCCTCTTTTTTCTGCATCTTCAACTTCTATTCACATCATGGAGTCATATTATTTTACAAATTTTTGTAGGGACAAGCCAACAATTTCTATATCATCAATATTTACCTTCTTCGTATTCACGAACCCATCATAGAGCTTTAATCTCACTCCCTCTAATCATCGGGAAAGTGATGACCAATCAGCTGTCTATAAGCTGCTACCTTCCTTGTTGGTGTTCTTCTTCTTGTCAACGTGGTTTAAAACGTCATCAAATTCTTTGGACCAAGTTCCAAAGTTAGCTACTCAGTTCATGGAATTGAGTCATCATCATCTTCTTGTAATGAATCTTCCTAGGCATTATAAACATATCGAATATCAAAATCATCCTTTGTCATGGTATTCCTTCAAACATCTAAACAAGAGGAGTCATCTTCATATCAAGCTTATTGTGACAAAGCTTCTAGAGCTCCTTCTCAAGTCATCAAGAAATGATTATTGTCCTTATGCCTTCATCTAGAAGAGCCCAAACAAGTTCACGGCACATCATGCTTATGAAACCAAACATATGCCTGCAACCTGCTCTTCCTGCAAATTGAAAACACAAGTTAACTAAATTAAAGGAGAATCTCAAAACATGCATTATTTTAATCACTCATCTAGTCAGTTGTACTAGAAAAATTCTAAGCAGCATGTTTACATCTAAGAGAGTAGAAAATATTTGTAATATCATCATGGTCCTTCTTTCACTATATGAGGAAATCTTTCTATGAAATTATTAAATAGAGGATCCTTGAGTGATCCTCACAAATCAGCTGTTACACGAGCTTCTTTACTATCATATGTTAGATGACCCTTATCAATGCAACATGCTTTTGTACAACAGATTCTTCTAGATTATCTTCTTCTCTAGGCATCCATATTCTCATGGCCAATCTTCACATGAATCTTTATATCAGAGTGCCTAGGGATCTAACTTGATTACCAATTTTACCAATTACAAGGTCCTTATAGATCCCTCCTCTCATCATGCTTGCCATAGGATGTTCCTTTTCTTTATTCATGATGCATTCACAACACTTATTGACAATCACAACCACACAAAATATATGATAACAAAAGCAATATGTCAATCTTGAAAATCTATGGTTTCCATGGAATCTTAGAGGATGGAATTCTAGGGTTTACAAATTCCAACTTTAGATTTAAGGACTTGATTTCATATACAACTCATCATCCTTATTTAATCATACTTTTCGTATGCCCTCAAGGTTACATACCTTTGCTATAGGTGCCTGCTATTCCGGATGACATGGTCTCTTTATCATTTTTCTCCAACGTGTGCATCAGCTCAGGATATTATTCATTGTATCTTCTTTCTAAACTTGCCTCTTCTTGCTTTAGGATCAGTATGCTACTACTCTTCTACTTGCAAGTTAGTGATGTACAGGTCCAAAGAATTGAATTTTATGGATGCAATGATATCCCTTTACCCAAGAATTTTTTAAAGTTTTCTTCTATCAAAATTGTCAATCGATTTTAAATGTTTCAACAATGATTTGTCAAAGAAGAACGTTTATTGCACTTGTTCCAAGGAAATATCCTTGATGTAATTGTAATACTATTGTGAATAGTCTTTGTACATGTAACTTCCTTATATATGTTTATGCTATGGGACTAGGGATTTCAAGGCAAACTCTTAAACATGTTACCTATTGATAGAGCTTCTTGAAAATATAAATATTTGAAAGAATACCTTTCCAACGTCAAGAGAGGAGGTCAGCTCACTGTTTATTAGATTCAAACTGAGTATATATATATATATATATATGGAAATTTCGTCACTGAGGATATGCATACTGAGAACCTTCACAACCTCACATGTTCATTTCTCTTATGCCACTTCATAGGTCAATAAATTGTGTCTTGAATAATGGTAATTGTAGCTTGATGATTGAATTTTCAGAATGGGCCTAAAATGCCTCCACCAATATGATTTAGGTCTCCTTTAGTCAATTTTTTGTGGATCCTATACCACAGTAGGTATCCACCACCTTATGATTTTGTTACCACTATATATGCATGCAAGATTATGAGTGATGGATATACCACAATATATCAACCCTGATCAGATTCCATGCACAAATATTGTATACTCACAAGATACACTTTTAACTAAGTCTCAACTTTCTTCTTCAAGGTGACTGTAGTCTTCCAATTAGGCCTACAATTCAAATTTAATTGAGGACTATGTAACACCCTCCTCCCACATCTACCCAAGTAACTGGCCAACCAAGGTAAACATGTGATGAGAAGTTACTATGATGTGATTTGACTCCCTATGTGTCAGTTAAGGAAGTGAAATCGACGGAACACATCACATAGACCTTCCACATCAGCAACATGACTCCCAGGAGCCATACCACCTGATGAGCCCCAATTTTTGGTATAATTTGGGCTCATTTGGCCTACTTGCTTTGCTCAAACCATTCATCTTTTATTGCTTATGCATGCATTTCTTAGTTTATTCGTGTTGTTTGTAGGAAGAAGGGTAGACATTTTATCTACGTGACTAATGCATGATGCTTTCAGGTTTTTGGCATTAAAAGGGAGAAAAGACCACGAGAAAGGAGACAAGGAGACAGTGAGGTGGCACTGCTGGTTTTGAGGAGAGGATGTCCACAGTCTTGGGGACCTTCCTCGTGATTCCCACCATAGCTCCGAGCTCCAACCAATCTCCCCACCGAGCTTAGAGGCAGCTAACTGTTCTACAGGAACAACAGTTACAACTGTCCTACAGGATCACCAGTTTAACCTTCAGTTGGACAGCCGAGCTCCACAAATCAAGGAAACCTGTTGGATCATCATTTTGCATAAATACTGAGGCCGTAGCCTTGGATAGGAGCTTTTTGAACTTTTGCATTACTCTTGTAATTTTGAAGTACGAGCTACAGCTCGGTGTTAGTTCTTGTTGTAAGCCAGTTTTGGCATGACATCAGATTTTTGGTTATGAATAAAGAAGGCAGATTTTGATCTCATTCTGAATCTCTAAGGGAGCTATAGCTCTCAGGTTAGGGCCCAACCTGAGAGCAATAGATCTCCTCTGTGTTGTAATGTTATTTGCCTTTCGTTCCAGCACTTCGTTCTTTACTTTGACATGCAATTCGAATTTACAGTTTGCTGATTTAGTTTTATGAGATTGCATAGGATTAGTTTATGGTGAATTTGCTTTCAGTTGCTTAGGTTAGAAGAGGATAGTTATCAGTCATTGGAGCTCCAGAAAAAGGTTGTTAGAGATCACTGCCATCTCTGCTTAGGGATTGGGGTGAAATCTACATCAACCACCAAAAAGAAACGCAGTTCTTTCCACTTCCATGCAAGCTGCAACATAGTTATTTTCGTTGAAGATCCATCCATGCACTGTTGATATTGAACCATACTTCTCTATTCCGCTTCCATGCACGAGTTTCCTTCACGATTTACATTGCTGTTCACTGAGTTTATAGCACAAGTAGCTTAGGTTAATGAACTTTCGTTTTGGTGACATTCATAAGCAATTTGTTTCATTTACACTGCTCTACATCATTCCACTTCCTTCCTCTGCTTGTCAACCACACCTCAAGTCACCTTCTCGACCTCTATCCAGCTCGTTTACCTTCCAGCTCTCCCATTACTCACGTAACTCATTTACTTGACCTTTCATTGATCCCATCCTTTCAGCCATCAACCTACAGCATGCACTCTTTCTCCATCTGACTTCTCTGCTCCTGAGCCATCACCAGGTCCATCTCCATCTCACCTATCCTCCCACACCACTCCATCACTTCACCGTCTCCCAAAACTCCCACGGCCGGCCATCCTGTAGAATTTCACAGCCTTCCTGTAGAAACCCCTGAGTTTCCTATAGGATCCCCTGCAGACTTCCTGTAGAAGCCTGCAAACTCGGTTGCTGAGCATCCGAACGTGGTAGACTTCTGGGGACTGATGCTAGAGACCCTTTGGGACCTCCCCTAGCCATCCTGACCTTGCCCATGCTTTCCTTCCATGTGAACCGCTCCTGCACAGTCAAACCCTAATCAAAAGCACCATCACAATAAATCCAACCACTTAATGACAAAATACAAAAACATGTCTTTTCCAATGCAAATAGCTTAGATTCATGTATTTCAACTCACTGCAAGTAATAGCATCATTGGTAGAAGTTTCATTCACATTTTTGCACTGTAAGAGTCAAGCTAGTTAAATTAGGTTTATTAGGGTTTCTATGCTTTGTTGGCTTTCAATCTCCTTTTTGCAAAGTAGGTTAGCTTCCTTCAAGACAGCTTTCGTCCATCACTCAAAAAGCTTCTTCTGAGAGCATATAGAAGTTGGCTTGAGCCCTAGCGGACTTGTGCCAGCTGACCAAGTGACAGCTGCGACAAGAGCTAGTACTTGTGCATACAGCACCGTCGCTTCCAAGTTTGTACGAACTACCGGGTTGATAAAATTAGAGATAGGAAGCTCCAGGAGTTGTAGCATTATTGCTACAATACTGGAGCCCACCATCTTTTTGGCGCCGTTGCTGGGGAAGCGTCAGAGTATTAGTAATTGTTGCTTTTCTTCCATTTTCTTACTCTTACCTTCTGCTCAATAGTTTACTTCATTTCCATTCTGCAAAAGTAGCATAGATTAGCATTTCCTGCTTTCATAGATTAGCATTTCCTGCTTTCATAGATTAGCATTTCCTTTCTACAAGCGTAGACTAGAATTTCCATTCTTGCAACTTCGTTTGAGCAAAGTAGATTAGTTCTTTCCTGCTTTCAGTTTAATTCTGCATCTTTCATAGGTAGTTGTAGATCAGTATGTTTCAGTTTTGCAGGTACCAAAGAAAAAAGCAAAAGCAATCAAAAGAAAAAGAAGGTCTTCTCCATTTCATGCCTCGTAGGAACCGAGATAGATCAGGCAAATTCCTACCAAACACCCCCACCACATCACTGAGTCACCCTTCTCTCCTCTTTGGTGACAGTGACCCAGAAGAACCTATAGGTGAACATCCTGAGATATCCAAAGATCCTATAGTAGAAGAAGAGTTAGAGAACACTCCATTTGAAGCTATGGCTGACAATAGAAGAGAAGATGAGAGAATAGAAGGTGCCTTCCCCATCCGAGAGACCAATGGAGAAATGAAAATGAAGAACATTAGCCCCTCCGCCTTACCTCACTTCCATGGGCTGACTACTGAAGATCCGGATACCTTCCTGTTTGAGTTTGCTGTCCTTTGTAGAACCTATGACTATACTGAAGATGAGCAAAAGCTGAAACTTTTCCCTTCCACTCTTAAGGATGCAGCATTACGCTGGTTTATGGGCTTACCTGGGAATAGTATCACCACTTGGGCTCAGATGCATCAAGCTTTCAATACCAAGTACCGGGATTACTGTAGGTCCAAGGAAACAAAGGGGGAAATCTTTCGGATGACCATGGGAAATGATGAGTCCTTAGAGGATTATGAGGAGAGGTTCCAACTAAGCTATAAGCGGGCCAGGTGCACACTTGACCCTGAATCCCTCAAGTTGGTCCTACTCCGAGGAGTCCCTAAAGACCTCTTAGATACCCTTCACATGTTAGCTGGGGGGGACATTTACCAACTGCCTTATGAGGACATCAAGACTGTGTTTAGAAACCACTCCAGGGCAGCTCGGAAACGAGGTAGAGGAAACCTCCTCTCCACTAGTGTCCCTTTCTCCAAACATGAGCTTGCCAATCAATTAGAAGATCTTAAGAGTGAGGTGAGACAGACCATTGCCATGCAGCTTGACACATTCAGGATTCAGCAAAAGAAAGAAGAAGCTGAGAGAGCCTTGGCTGTCTTCTGCCCTAGGTGCACAAGGAGACACCCTAAGAACGAATTTCCATTGCATTCTATTGAAGTGTGTTTTGTTTGTGAGGAGGACCATCCCACAAATCAGTGTCCAACCTTACCTGGGTTTAAAGCCATGTACCAAGGGACAGAAGCTCCCACTGAACCTCTCTATTACCTCAACCAAAGGAGGCCACAAGGATCTAGACCTTATTAGCAGGGGATGCAAGGGGCATCTCAAGCTTATTACAACCCCAACCAGTCGACTCCTATGCCTTCCTGGGGTCCCCCTGCTCATCCTTCATGGTCCATGCCTCCTCCATGGTCTTACCCACCTCAGTACCCCACTCAACCTACTTCTCATTCATATCACTCACATGCCCAGCCACAGCCTCAATGGAATGCACCTCAGTCGGGGTGGAGGCCCCAATACAACACTCCTCCTGCCATCTTGCCTCCACCACCAGTTCAACCTCAGCCATTACCTCCTGCTCCTCCAAGGCAACCTCAAATGCCTGCTCAACCGAACCCGAACCCCAACAATAGACAGGCCCAGCAGGTATACACTGGGGAAACCTCATGCCCTACCTATGCTGTGGAGATCCAGGAGATCAATCTTCGATCTGGAAAGACTCTACCAGATCGCCAACCTCCTCCCCCAGAGGATGAGGAAGATAAATAGGAAAGTGAACCAAAGGCTATTCCACCCTTTCCTGAGAGACTAACAGCTACCACACAACCCAACCCAGAGAAAGAGGAGCTTCTGGGTGAGCTCAAGCAGTTGTGTGTAAAAATACCACTTCTCCAAGCCATCAAGGATGTGCCAATATACAACAAACTGGTTAAGGAGAAGTGTTTCAAACACCCAGGCAGACGGAAGAAAGATGCTTCAACTATCAATGTCATAGGACAACTGTTTGACCTTATGCTAGGACAAGTCATCTGCCCAAAGTACCTAGATCCTGGAAGTCCTGTAGTAGATGTCCACATCAATGGCACCATTATACCTCACACCTTGATTGATCTGGGGGCTGCCATTAATGTGATGACCAGGGATACTATGCTTAAACTCAATCTTCAGGGTTCCTTGAGGAAGACCTCGACAGTACTGCAATTAGCAGATCGCTCCACCGTGACTCCCGAAGGGATTGTGGAGGATGTCTTGGTCTCTATTGATTCTTGGGAATACCCTGCAGACTTCCTGGTTCTGCAACCAAAGGCAAAGCTTACTGGATATCCTCTCATTTTGGGAAGGCCTTGGTTAGCTACTGCAGATGCTTACATAAGTTGTCGTGCAGGGAACATGACCATCAAAAATGGTCCCATGTCCAAGCAACTAGTCCTATACCCTCCTGCCCAACCCTCCTTAGAGCATGACTTACCACTCTGGTTGGAAGAAGGAGAGGAAGACGAGGAGTACTCAGCACCTCTGTGCACCTTAGATACCACTAGAAGAGACCCTCCAACCGAGGATGACTTGATCGAGACCTTGATCCAGAATCCACCTTCCAGTGCACTACCCTTAGAGAAACTGGTGGAGGACGCCCAAGCTAGCACCTTAGTGGATCTTTGTACAACCAACCCTGTTACTCCCAGAATCAAGAATGTGGAGTTCGGCCCTGAGAAAATATTGAAGATCAGCTCCTCCCTATCTCCTTCCCAGGAAAAGGAGTTGTGTAGTCTGTTGGCCAACCACCTAGATGCTTTTGCTTGGAGCTATAAGGAAATGAAAGGAGTCCATCCTTCGGTCTGTACCCATCATATATACATCAAAGAGGATTGTAAACCGGTAAGGCAACCTCAGAGGAGAATGAATCCAGCCCTTAAGGACATTGTCAAGGAAGAATTGCAAAAACTGTTGGATGCCGGGTTCATCTACCCCATCTCAGATAGTGAATGGGTGTCCCCTCTAGTGTTGGTTCCCAAGAAAAATGGGAAATGGAGAATCTGTGTGGACTACCGAGAACTGAACAAAGCCACCAAGAAAGACCATTTCCCTCTACCTTTCATAGATCAAGTGTTGGATGGACTGGCAGGAAAGAAGTTCTTCTCTTTCCTGGATGGCTTTAGCGGGTACAACCAAATCCAAATCAGCCTGGAAGACCAAGATAAGACCACCTTCACTTGTCCTTGGGGTACCTTTGCCTACCGAGTCCTTCCCTTTGGGCTATGCAATGCTCCTGCTACCTCCCAGAGAGCTGTCTTGAGCATCTTCTCGGAGCTGGTCCATGACGCAGTAGAAATCTATATGGATGACTTTACTCCTTATGGGGCCAACTTCCAGGAAGCATTGTCCAACCTGGGAAAAGTCCTAACCAAATGCACTGAGATGAACTTGTCCCATAGTCCTGAAAAATGTGAATTCCTAATGACTGAAGGGACCGTGCTAGGCCATACCATTTCTTGCCAAGGGTTGCAGGTGGATCCTAACAAAATTGCTCTCATCAAGGGGGTTCCACCTCCTCAAAAGGTAAGGGATGTCCGGAGTTTCTTGGGATTAGCAGGATACTACCGGAGATTCATTAAAGATTTCAGCAAGCTAGCCTCGCCATTGTTTGGTCTGTTGGCAAAAGATGTGGAGTTTAAATGGACTGACGATTGTCAGAGGGCTTAAATGAATTGAAGGACAAGTTGGTGTCAGCCCCAATCCTGAGAGGTCCAAACTGGGCCCTACCTTTCCACATCCACACTGATGCCTCGAACAAAGCCATAGGTGCAGCTCTAGGACAAGTTGAGCAAAAACTTCCATATGCCATTTACTTTGTTAGCAAAAACTTGTCCAAAGCTGAGCTGAATTACACTGTAACCGAGAAAGAATTCTTGGCTGTGGTCCATGCACTAAACAAGTTCCGACATTATATTACTGGTTACCAGACCTTTGTACATACTGACCATGCTGCAATTATATATTTAATGAATAAACCAGATGTGAATGCTCGTATTATTAGATGGTTACTTTTATTGCAACAATTTGATTTGACCATTGTTGACAAGCCAGGTAGGGAAAATGTTGTTGCTGACTTTTTATCGAGATTGAATTTGTCTGCAGATGAGGATGGAACAGTGGATGACCAGATGCCCGATGAACATCTGTTTGCTATTTCAGTACTCTCTCCATGGTTTGCTGATATAGCAAACTACCTTGTTTCAGCACAGTTCCCTCCGCACCTATCTTCCAGAGAGAAGAGCAGAATCATCAGAAAAAGTGCCTCATTTACTTGGATCGGGGCAATCTGTTCAAGCTTGGCCCTGATCAGATCTTAAGGCGTTGTGTAAGGGAGGAGGAAGTCTTTGATATCCTCCTCACGTGTCATGATGGGCCTTGTGGAGGACATTTTGCAGCAAAGAGAACTGCCTTCAAAATCCTGCAGGTAGGATACTATTGGCCCACACTCCATCAAGATGTCAGAAGATATGTCAGTCAGTGTGACCAATGCCAAAGAATGGGGAAACCGACCCAAAGGGATGAGATGCCTCTCCAACCTCAAGTGACTCTTGAGCCATTTGAGAAGTGGGGCATGGACTTTGTGGGCCAAATCAACCCCCCTTCAAGGCAAAGGTCTTACATCATTGTGTGTACTGACTATTTGACAAAGTGGGCAGAGACCAAAGCAATCAAAGCAGCAACAGAAGAAAAGGTGGCCGAGTTCCTCAGAGAAAACATCTTCTATAAGTTTGGCTATCCAAGAGAGCTGGTCACCGATCAAGGGAGCCAGTTCACCTCCAACCTGGTTGAAGATCTACTAGCTCATCACAAGATCAAGCATAGGACTTCCACCCCTTACCACCCTCAAGCAAATGGGTAGGTGGAAGTCACCAATAGAGCATTAGAAGGGATCTTGACTAAGGTGGTGAGCAGCAGCAGAAAGGACTGGGCAGATCGCCTGGTTGAAGCCACATGGGCTTACAACACCACTTAGAAGACCACCACCGGCTTCACGCCATATGAGCTGGTCTATGGGAAGAAAGCTTTGCTGTCCATTGAGTTTGAATACAACACCTTGAGGATGGCAGCTCAGCTGGACCTAGATCTCAGCCATGCACAACAAGAAAGGCTATTGCAGCTGAATGGCCTGGATGAGCACCGAATGCAGGCCCTCCTTCACTCAGAAGTGGTGCAACTTCAGAGAAAGGTGTGGCATGACCAACATCTCCATGACAAGCAATTTCAGCCGGGAGATTGGGCTTTATTGTATGATTCCAGATACAAAGATTTCAAGGGGAAGCTGAGAACCAGATGGCTAGGACCATATGCAGTGGAAAGATGCCATGACAATGGATCTGTCCTTATTCGAACCATTGATGAGGAAGCCATTCCCATGCTTGTTAATGGGCATCGGTTGAAGATCTACAGGAGACCTCTCTCAAGACAAGAGTTCATCAAAACTATGGAGAAATCTGTATTGGTCATAGAGAAGGGTTCTGCCTCTGCTTTTGGCATACCCTGAAGGATATAAAAAAAAAAAAAAAAGGAAAAAAAAAAAGAAAAAATAATAAAGATCCTTGGGTGAAAACCTCTCTGAGGCGCCCAAGGCAGGTAGTAGGGGTGAAAACCTCATTGAGGCGCCCCTATTGTCTTTCAAAAAAAAAAAAAAAGAAGGAAAAGGTTTGAAAAAGATCCTTGAGTGAAAACCTCTCTGAGGCGCTCAGGGTAGATGGCATGGGTGAAAATCTCTTTGAGGCGCCCCTGTTATCTTTCAAAAAAAAAGAAAAAAAGAAAAACAACAATAAGCAAAATATGGTAAAATTGCATGTAGGCTTTCTACAGGAAGCTCTGTGTTCTACAAGAAACTTCCTGTAGAAGGGTTGAAGATGTTCTATGGAGGAGAGGAAACCCTCCAACTCAAAGCCAAGGGTCTGTATCATGCTGTCAAAGGACCTCACCAGCACCTCCTCCAAGGATATCCATGTTCTTTCAAGGTATGTGCAATTTTATCATGGTTTGAATCTTCTACAGGATGATGCAGTCTTTCTACAGGAAGACGCGGATTTTCTACAGGAAAGTGCATACTTTCTACAGGAAGCTCTGTGTTCTACAGGAAACTTCCTGTAGAAGTTTGGGACGGCCCAGAATTCATTGTAAAAGGAGATCTAGCGGCTACGGATTGGTTTGGACGCATGCAAGCCTCTGTTGGCACCCATGCACAACGCTGTTACCTTGCTCCACCATCCTCGTCGACATGCAACCAAGTCCCCTGCACCAACAAAGCAGATCAATGAGTTCTCGCGGGAAAAGCCATTTTCAAAGTTAAACAAATGATGAGACCTCATACCACAGGCATCAGAAGCTCCGGGAGCGTGATCGAAAGGCCAGATCCTCCATCGTGCAGCATGCACCCAAGGAGGAAGAGCTGTTACGAGACACCCCGCGGGAATCCTGTAACAGTTCAACCTGCTGGAGTGGATACCGTTCACAGCACCGCCATCTCCAATGAAACGCGGGCGCACGCAACCACAGCATCTCCTCCACCGTTGGCAGCCTGTAACCATGAGCCTCCGGGTCTGTGTAAGTTCGCATGCAGCAGGTAGATCCACTCACCATCGTCCAAAAACTGGGGAAAATCGTGTGCAGCCACGCAGGTAAGTGTCTCGACCCTTCCTTCCATCAAATCGCATGAATTTTACTTTGATTTGTTTGCACAGCATAAAAGTGAATGGGTGAGCAGCCGTATGGCCAGTCGACTGGCCACGTCAGCTAGTTATGATATAGTTGGATGTTTGGGTGGCGGCCACGACAAAGAGAACGAGCAGCACGCACGTGAGAACACTCTCGTCGAAAGCAATGAGTTTAACAGAAAAGGCGGCGACAGATCTGTGGGAATGGATGCGGCAGCAAGTGAATACGCAGGCGAATGATTGATGACGTCGCCCAACGGTCCGGTGGGGACAACTCATCCCCCGCGCCACGGATTGCGCCGATTCAAAATCTAATCGGCTAGATTTTGCGCATGCATTTATCAACCACCACTTCAAACTTGAGTGGCTATTCTGATCTCCTCTGCACTTTGATACGCCGAGCTTTTGGCTACCAGAACGCTGGTGAAGCACACCTCGAGCGCAGTCCAATTACAGTCCTCCCCGAAATTTGCGCACTGCTCCTATAGGAACACAGTTCTACAGGAACGCAGTCTCTACAGGAACGCAGTCTTCTACAGGGAAGCGGGTGCCTCACGAAAAAGGTGGCCAATTAAAGAGGTAACCCTGAACTCTTCATGCAACTGGTTAGTAAGAGTGGCAAGATCATCGTCCACAGTCTGGTCATAAAGATATCGGTGAAATTGTTGTTTGCTATGCCTATACTGTCGTTCTACAGGATGTCAGTATAATTAGACTGTGCTGAATTTTGTGGATTATGTGCATGCTCTGTCTCAATAGACCAAGTCTCTTTCGTGTTTGCCACCTTTAGTCAAAACAACCGTGTTCATCATGCCGGGTGGGTTTATAAGACGGGAACCCACTGATTCAACCAAATTAAGGGAAAACCAAGAGGTGGTAGAGCTCTTTACACGAGCACAGTGGATGTCTTTTTGTGATAAGCTGCAGGGTTACGATGATGAAGTGGCCGAAGAATTCTTGTAGGCTCTGAGGCCGAAATCCCAGACACTGGCACTGCTGGTTTTGAGGAGAGGATGTCCACAGTATTGGGGACCTTCCTCGTGATTCCCACCATAGCTCCGAGCTCCAACCAATCTCCCCACCGAGCTTAGAGGCAGCCAACTGTTCTACAGGAACAGCAGTTACAACTGTCCTACAGGATCACCAGTTTAACCTTCAGTTGGACAGCCGAGCTCCACAAATCAAGGAAACCTATTGGATCATCATTTTGCATAAATACTGAGGCCGTAGCCTTGGATAGGAGCTTTTTGAACTTTTGCATTACTCTTGTAATTTTGAAGTACGAGCTACAGCTCGGTGTTAGTTCTTGTTGTAAGCCAGTTTTGGCATGACACCAGATTTTTGGTTATGAATAAAGAAGGCAGATTTTGATCTCATTCTGAATCTCTAAGGGAGCTATAGCTCTCAGGTTAGGGCCCAACCTGAGAGCAATAGATCTCCTCTGTGTTGTAATGTTATTTGCCTTTCGTTCCAGCACTTCATTCTTTACTTTGACATGCAATTCGAATTTACAGTTTGCTGATTTAGTTTTATGAGATTGCATAGGATTAGTTTATGGTGAATTTGCTTTCAGATTGCTTAGGTTAGAAGAGGATAGTTATCAGTCATTGGAGCTCCAGAAAAAGGTTGTTAGAGATCACTGCCATCTCTGCTTAGGGATTGGGGTGAAATCTACATCAACCACCAAAAAGAAACGCAGTTCTTTCCACTTCCATGCAAGCTGCAACATAGTTATTTTCGTTGAAGATCCATCCATGCACTGTTGATATTGAACCATACTTCTCTATTCCGCTTCCATGCACGAGTTTCCTTCACGATTTACATTGCTGTTCACTGAGTTTATAGCACAAGTAGCTTAGGTTAATGAACTTTCGTTTTGGTGACATTCATAAGCAATTTGTTTCATTTACACTGCTCTACATCATTCCACTTCCTTCCTCTGCTTGTCAACCACACCTCAAGTCACCTTCTCGACCTCTGTCCAGCTCGTTTACCTTCCAGCTCTCCCATTACTCACGTAACTCATTTACTTGACCTTTCATTGATCCCATCCTTTCGGCCATCAACCTACAGCATGCACTCTTTCTCCATCTGACTTCTCTGCTCTTGAGCCATCACCAGGTCCATCTCCATCTCACCTATCCTCCCACACCACTCCATCACTTCACCGTCTCCCAAAACTCCCACGGCCGGCCATCCTGTAGAATTTCACAGCCTTCCTGTAGAAACCCCTGAGTTTCCTGTAGGATCCCCTGCAGACTTCCTGTAGAAGCCTGCAAACTCGGTTGCTGAGCATCCGAACGTGGTATACTTCTGGGGATTGATGCTAGAGACCCTCTGGGACCTCCCCTAGCCATCCTGACCTTGCCCATGCTTTCCTTCCATGTGAACCGCTCCTGCACAATCAAACCCTAATCAAAAGCACCATCACAATAAATCCAACCACTTAATGACAAAATACAAAAACATGTCTTTTCCAATGCAAATAGCTTAGATTCATGTATTTCAACTCACTGCAAGTAATAGCATCATTGGTAGAAGTTTCATTCACATTTTTGCACTGTAAGAGTCAAGCTAGTTAAATTAGGGTTTATTAGGGTTTCTATGCTTTGTTGGCTTTCAATCTCCTTTTTGCAAAGTAGGTTAGCTTCCTTCAAGATAGCTTTCGTCCATCACTCATAAAGCTTCTTCTGAGAGCATATAGAAGTTGGCTTGAGCCCTAGCGGACTTGTGCCAGCTGACCAAGTGACAGCTGCGACAAGAGCTAGTACTTGTGCATACAGCACCGTCGCTTCCAAGTTTGTACGAACTACCGGGTTGATAAAATTAGAGATAGGAAGCTCCAGGAGTTGTAGCATTATTGCTACAATACTGGAGCCCGCCACCAACCACTAAGGTAACCAGCCCCTGAGACCAACTGAATTTTTAATGCATCAAACCCCTGGGTGCTTCCTTGATATAGATCAGCATGTGTCCAGGAGGCTCCAGATGATCCCACAACGAGGTCAAGCGAGTGTCTAAGGACTTTTTTTCATAGTTTTGTGCCTGCGACTCCTGGATTTGTGCCACTTTTTCAAGCCTAGAGCCCAGGTCACTACCCAAAACTGAATGACACCTTCATAATTGAATTTTCACAACAAAATAATGATACATTTTTAAAAACATTGACAAATACTAAACTGGACCCCTACTAGCCATGACAGGCATTTCATCAAACATGTCACAAATATGAAAGCTACAGGTCTTAACAATAGAACTGAGCATAGGGATCTCATACTTATCTGAGAATCGCTAAGAAGAGTTGATGTCTCAACACATTAGTTTTTGTTTCATCTAGTAGGCCATAGATACATTGTTCATTAATTTACAAGTAAAAACATGATGAGTGCAATACATAGCCACTGTCATAATACATGTTCATAACCAACATAATAACAATAGAGATACCAAGGAAAAGACAGCCATATCCATCCACATGAATTAACTAGGAGGAATAACCTCATATTAATGATGTGAAGGCCAACCAAGTTCAGGACTTCCATGAACCACCTGACCATAGACATGGTTGAGCCAAATATCTCTTCAATCACTCACCCCCATGCCATATTCCAAGCATGAACGTGGGATCTCATAAAACACATCAATCAAAACCATCCAAGGCATCCAGAGGCCAAACCACCTCAATCTAGTAAACAGTGATTCCACCTCACAATTGGACATCACAAACCATCACCAGATTGGTCTCTATCTGTTGGCGGTGTTGGATCTGCTAACATTCAGGGGATCTCTCTGATTTGAAGTCCCAACTAGACCTCAAACCATTTGGAGTAGGAGTCCAGAAGTGGGTGGTAGTGTAATGCCTTGACCTCGATAGTGCGCAGAGGTAAGTATGATAACTTTGGGTGAGAGAAAGTGTGTGACCCTGCGGAGAGTCAAGTGCGATGCATGAAGGTTCTAACACAAGGAGGGGAAAATCAAGTGTGCCCCTTAAAATCTTGTATTAGTACATAGCTTGAAAGGAACAAACGAGCGGAATTACATACACGATAAAATGCAGAATAGTCCACAAATTAAAGTGATGATTTAATCCAAAAACACGCATTCAACAGGGTTCGTACAATTGCATACAAAGTAGTTCATAAGAAAATGCATAAGTTAGACAACATACATTGCTAAAGCAACCATAATAATCTAACTACATTAACAACATATGCATGAAAGCGTGTTGGCTTAATATTATTATTATAAGTGAAAGTTCCATCCATACATACATCATTGATGACCACTAGCCCCAATAGTGGAACATTATAGTTAAGAACACCTACTCCTCCAAAAAAGTATACTCGCTCTACGCTATGGATAATCCAAGGCTTTTCACAATACTCCCAAGCCTTTTCTAAGCATAAGCCTAGCCAAACGCTTGGCTCCCAAAAGCCTATTCTATGAGTTATGAGGTTTTATTTATAACAAAGGGTGGGGTGACCCTTGATATTCCCATTTGTGACTCTTTAACTACCCTCATGACTCTTCAACTTCTTTACAAGTAACTCATTATATAACATGATGACCTTTCACATTCCACTAATGACACTTGGAATTTCACTTACAACATATTTACAAATAATATTAGATTTCCACATGTACCCATGTAAGACAAAATAAGCTATAGAAAGCCTAACAAGACAAAACACTATGATTCCTTTGTTTGGGGAAAGACCAACTTGGCAACCTCCACTTGGTGCTTCTCGGTCACATATTGATGCTAAGATCGGTACTATATGATGGTGTCCCCAAACTGTTTGATGGTATCTTTATGATAATAGACTCTTTCCTCCATGGCATCTGGGTATATGGTCTTGGAACCTGTATCCAACTCATTCTGAAGCATATGCAGCATGGTGTTGACCATGACAGGACCACCAATGTACTTTTGCATGTTATGTGTGCTCAGCTCCAAGTCTTCCCTAGTGGCCTCTCACCTTAGCTACTCCATGTACTCATCGATCTCTAGTCGGACTTGGTTCTTGGGTTTAGCATCAGTGAGGGAACCAATTGATGGGATCCTGTGCATTCTCACCATTACATCCAAATTGTTGTGCAACCATGCATATGAGGCATGTATGCTATTGATGAAAGGGGTGAGTTTCTCGAAGTTCTGGATCACCACCTGGACCTTTGCTTTCTCTAGCTCTTCTTATGGCTTCATCTTCTTTGCTAAGTCAAGTGGGGCCCCTTTATACCGCATTGTCCACTCTTATACATGCACAATGGAAGCATGTATGTTCTTGAGAGTTGAATAAACTCTTTGCTCTATTGTTGTAGGCCATGTACATAGATAACTTCTTTATGCATGGTGAGAAATCTGTCATAAAGATTTTGCATGGTATTCTCAAGTGTTGATACTTCATCAATTAACGATTTCTTAATCTCCCCCATTGCAAAAACTGCATTCTGCGATGATGCTTAGAGTTTTTCTATCTCTTGCATGGAAGCCTACACTTCCACGCAAGTTCTTTTCAAGTTTTTCATTCTTGGCCGTCAGGTACTTAACATTTGAGCTTGTTTCTCCTGCATAGGCGAAGATAGCTTCGACAAGGGTTGTTGGATGTTTCCTAGTGTCTAGCACTATCACCCTTTCCTTGATGAATGCAGGTGATACGTGATCATATGGAAAGTGCTTTCTTCACGCCTATACAATCCTCTTATACAACTCCTCAAATGATAGATTGTAAACATCCATGACCGAATCATCCTTAAGGAGACCAGCTTCTCCTTGCTCGCTCGGGGTTTGTTCTAACACTGGAGGTGGCAGATATTGAGAGATGACCTCCAATACTCTTAGCATAAGGTCAGTATCTTCATTTTGTGGCTCCTACTCTAATGACATTTCTATCACTTTGATCAGTTGCTCAATATGTTGAGGAAGCTCCCGATCTTGCATCTATTCACAGTCTTCCTCATTTGTCGGCTATTCTAACTCATCAACCTGTATGGCCACTTTTTGTTCTGTCATCACACCTTTATTTTGTTCTTATTCATGTTTATGCCTCTCTTCTCTTTCTCTCCTCCTCAACTCATGTTCTTCCTTCAACTCCTTCTTTGTCTCTTGCAGCTTCAATTTTGCTTCATGCAACCTATGGTTTTCTCTCTTCCTTCAGTCTGCTCTCTTTATCCACTGCTCCCTCTTTGCTTCTACTTCTAAATATTCTTTCTCCATGATAGGATCTTCCCTCATATTGCATCTTTGATCTACCTTTGGATTCTAGGCAATCTTCCTCTTTCCCTTGTCCTGCACTATATTGGTGCATATTGTTGTTGTTGATGTTTCTTACTATGTTTCTACTATCTTCAGAGTAGCCTTCCAATTTTCTTCTATACTAACTGGCCAATGGAGTTTGGAGGAATTGTAATAGTACCTCCATGAGTCATCCTCTAGCCAATGACATGCGCCATGGATCCATGGAAAATACACCCTTGCACAATGGTCCTTGAAAATACCATGGGGATCATACAGATTAAAGTCTTTGGTGTCAAACTCGAATTTCACTATCTCCTTAGCCTCGGAATCTACACCCTTAAATCTCTTAATGTTGTATAATCTGATCCACAAAGGAAGAGCGGTCCATGGCGCTTTCTTCTTCTTAGGCGGTTGTAACAACCCTGGTTAAAAATCCATGTAAAGATATATAAGTCCACGGTCATGGGAGACATATTCCAAGCTGAATGGAGGGAAAAACATCCTAGTGGGTGTTCATTCAGTTTATTATGGCTAAGGAAATTGGAAAAAGACAGTGGAAAAGGCTTTGGAAAGGCATGAGGCATTAATTGGCAGTTTATTTATGAAAATAATGGAAAATAGGAGAAAATGGAGGTGAAAGGTCACAGGTTGCATGTGAGGAGGAAAATGAAGGAAAATAATGGACATGGAAAATTTTAGGGGCAAATTTTCGCCTTTTGGCGAAATTAAGGGGTTTTAAATTTTTAGTGGGCGAATATTTTGTATCATAGTACATTTTTACAAATCACGTCAAATAGCCCACCTTATTTTAAGGGAGAGGGTAAAAAAGGTAAATTTAGCCGTTGAAATTAGGAGTTACAACCTTACATTCACCCTAATTTTCAAGAATAGGTTTTATTTAAGTGAATCCTATGGGCCAAATACCATATTTATAAAATAGGTATGGTAAATTAATAAAAATATAAATAAATGAGAGGTATGGTAAATAAATAAAAACATTTTTTATATTTACTCCATAAGTCACCTTATATACATGCAAGGGTGTAAACAAATAAAAATATAAGTAAAGTGGACGTATGGTAAATAAATAAAATGTCTTTTTATACTTACTCAAAAGGTATGGTAAATAAATAAAAATATAAATAAACTAGACGTATGGTAAATAAATAAAACCTCTTTTTATATTTAGTCCACAACCCTCGTTCTATTTATGAAGGCTCAGAAAAGAGGTTTTATTTAAGTGAATCCTATGGGCCAAATACCATATTTGTAAAAGAGGTATGGTAAATTAATAAAAATATAAATAAACGAGAGGACAAATAGCATGGGCTAGATTATTATTAATACCATGAAAAAAACATTATTAACCCCAATATTAGTATTAATAAAAATAAAAATAAAAATGGCACATGGTATTGATCCATGGTATTCACCAAAATGGCACATGGTATTGACCCATGGTATTCACCTGGAATGTAGCGTATTTAAATGGGGGAATTAAACTAGCATAGATCCATCTTTACTCTGGATCTACTAACCCCCGAGAGGTATCAAATATCGTGACATGCAAACTAGCATAGAGTGAAAAAATATTTGATCCCTCTCGGGGCTTGGTGGATCAAGAGTAAAAATGGATGTTGTAATTTAATGTATGTTAAACATTTTAGCTTGGTTAAAATAAAAAATAAAATAAAAATCAACTATTAATTTTATTAATTTTTATAAATTACTAATAGTAATTTTTAAGCTCTAGGTTTATGATAACCCATGGTATTGACCCATGGTAATACCATGGTATTCATGTGAGCAGAGACTATTTAAAGGGGAAATTCTATCATCTTAGATCCATCTTAATTCTGGGTCTACCAAGTGCTCAGAGGGATAAATAGATTTCATCCCCTTAAGAGTGGTAGATGTGGAGTTAAGATGGATATAGGTTGGTTTTTATGATAATGAAGATATTAAATAGACTTAGGAAATTATATTGTAAAAACATCTTAAGGTGAATGGTTAAAGCATAGACATTGGACAAGTATATTTGTATACTTCTGTTTTAAACTGAAACAAATCCAGGGCTAAAAGGAATGGATTGATTAAACTAGTCATCCTTCTATAACTTTCCAACATAGGCTAGAGTAAACGGATTGATTGCATTAGTCATCCTTCTATAACTTTCCAACATAGGCTAGAGTAAATAGATTGTAATTTGGGTAATTTTTCTAACTACAAACAGGAACATACTTGTGTATTGGTAGGGTGGTTACGAGGTCCCTAGAAGTGATGAATTTGAATTTTTCTTGGTTTTATATATAGTATTAGGTTTTTTCTCATGCTTTCTATGAATGGCACCGGTGAATTTTATCCTACACCCACTAGGTTATCGATATGTAATTTCAGTAATTTTGATTTCAAAAGATATTTTAATGAAATGCAATGATTTCATTTGTGTATTCAATAAACACAACATTCTAATGGAATTCTGCATTTGTGGTTTACCTATACAGATTCCATGGAGAAGTATTAGTGGTGTGACATCAATTGTCCTCAAGCAGAGGCTTTAGTTTTACTCTTTTCTGGAAGCAAATACTTTCTTCCAACATTTTTTAGTTCCATGAAAAATTTGAAAGTCCTAATAGTATTCAATTATGGGTTCAAGAGAGACATAGTATTCAATTATGGGTTAAAGAGATCCACACTGAATGATCTATCGGCCTTATCTTCACTTAGTTTAAGACTATTCACTTGGAGAGGCTGCATGTGCCCCCACTTCAAGAGCATAGTAAAGTCATGTAGAAATTAGAGAAGCTATCTTTAATCTTTTAGTGAAGTTTGGAAAAATGTCTGGGTTCAATAACACCCAGTCAAGCATTAAGCTTCCAATAATGCTAGATTTTAACCTGGAGCACTTTTGTGATTTGGAGGAGATGCCCCCTCGTATTTGTGACACATCTTCAATTGTGAATTGGGCTATTAGTAATTGTCATTTCGAAAGTTACCTGATGACTTGGGGAACCTCAACTCTTTAAGAATGTTAAGGAAGGAAAGAAAGTACATTATGCTAAGTTCTCTTATGCTTTTCAAGTTTTTCTTGGATATCTACAACGTTTTAGGTAGGAAAGTACATTCTATTAATGAAAATTTGTCTTGATATAAAGGCCCAATTTCAAATTCTAATGCTTTCAAAAAAAATTGTATAACTGTAATGTTTCTAAAAGGAAAGCATATTTTTTCAATTTAAGTATCATGATCCCATACTCCAACTTATTTTTTAGTAACCCATTAGGCTTTGTAGCTTTGAATAAATCCATGTATTTTGATAAGATCCTCTTCCAAATTAGAACGCAGTTTCCTTTTGGAAATAACCACATACAATGTCTTGATTTTGTTATTGGGAAAATAGAGGTTGTGAAACAAGCCTGTGCCATACAAGGACTTGATTCAATGATTATGTATCAATTATGGCTCTTGATGTAACAATGTCCTTATTTTGTTGCTTGAAAATAGAGGTTATGCTTTACTATTTCACAGAATTTCTTACAATCTTTCCATAAGTATTGATTTGTAATCTCAGTCATTGAGGGATGACAGTAGTGACAAAGGTAATATTCCATGGTTTGAAGTTCCCCTCTTACTAAATATTTAAATATATCACCACAATTTCACTATTAGTTAAAGGAATTGTATTTGATTTTTAAACAATTCATTGCTTGATTTATAGATTTTGGTTTTTTCCCTTTTTTATTTTTTTCTCAGATTTGGTATGAGATATCTTCCAAGATTTGGGTTCCCTAGTTTCCCCACCATAGCTACGAGGTTCAGATGCTATCATTAAATATTCTTGAAATGTTACAACTTTTCCAGTTAGTGTGCTTTGAAACATTGTTGTTGCTTTTCCATGGTGTTAATGCAAATAAGCACTCCAACTAGTGCCATTATTTAGATTAAGTGTTGAAAGCTAGGTGGTCCTGTAATGATGGAGTGATTGTTTTCTAGCTACTAAGGCCATATGCATTTTTATCTCTTATGTTGTCCCGAGATATTCAAATTTAGAATAAGAATTGAGGTCTCGTTTCCACTGTAGATTGTAGTCAGTTTCTTAAACATAATATATAGTAGATTATCTTTTACTAATCAACTATGGATGTGATCCCTTGTAGGAAAGGAAATTCAAAGTGACTTTGATTTCACGTTGATTTGTCAAAACATCCACACAGGAAAGGAGATTCAATGTGACACTGATTTCACACTGATTTGTCAAAAAGAAGGCAAGAGAAAAGGAAACTTTGTATTCAACAATGCTCTTAATTTCATATGTACATGCACAGACATATTAGTAGAAAATATTGAAGGGTTGCCTAAGTAATATTTTCCATTCCACTACATTCTTTACAGCTTGTAAATAAATAACTCGGAACAATTCATTACACTACTTGTTATTCTTTATTAATCAATGGTTAAGATTTTGATATTGAACTGGCTAAGATTTTTCTTCCTTCTGTGAAATTGTGTGTTCTATAATGCTTCTTTTCCATTCACTATGTATAGCATATAAAGTGTGTCTAATGGAATAGGAAGATTGGAAAGTCTTGTGATCCTTGAACTATGTTACAAGGCAGAAACCCAATGGGGCAGGGTAGGTGCATCCCCACAAAGGGGTCACAAATACCAAAGTTGGTATTGGTTAGTGCCTTGAGCTAGAAATTTTCCTTTACCCTTGTATTAACAGTGAATTTGGAGAGGATTCTAATATTTTCTTTATAAGATTTATATCAGTTAAGATTGATGAATAAAATTCATGAGGCATGAGCTAGGATGTCCTTGCAAGGTGGTTGTTGATTATTGGAAGCAATGATGGCCATTATGTCAGGCCGAGTGGTCGCACTCTTTTGATCGTGAGCACGATTGTGATCAAGATGGAAGACTTCATAGTCTAGATTGATTGTTTAGCAGTGATAGTTAGTGAGCTCATTCACAAAAGCTTCTATTTCACTAATCCTTTTTATAGAGATGTCAAATTCAATTTCCAAAGGTTTTAATTACACTATAGAGTTGTGTTCTGAGAGAGTTGTGATTCACAGTGTTAAGTATAGCAGCTATGACACTTGAATGAAGACAAGCATAGTAGAGGTACCAGACTGTGTTATAAGCTTACCTGCATATTATAAGGGACTTGGTTGGCTTTTTTATAATTTTATAAACAAGTTCCATGTCATGGAAATGTGAAAAAAAAAAACAGTGATATTGCCACCATGTGGCTCTTATCATATATGATTTTATACTTTTTCAAAAAATTCTCTAAGAGTTCACAATTCTAAGATTCACTAGGAATTTACAAAGTTTTATTATTTAGTGAAAGACTCACCAAGATCTTACAAGATTTTATAATTGAGTAAAATATTCGCCATGCCCGGTGAGAGATTCGCCAAAAAATTATATATACATATTATATTATTGATAAAATCGCCTTCCATTTTTCCTATATACCATGGAGATTTGCCCATTTATTATACATATAAATTTAGGGGGGGTTCTTAAAATTTTCCCTGATAATGGAAAATAAAGAAAATATAGGCCTCATTGATAAAAAGGCTTCTAAGGATAAGTGGGCATACTTGGTCAATGTAAGCTTGGTTAGTTCAGTTTTGGAGCTTTTTCTATTATCTCTCTCTCATACTCTTGGAAACTTAGAGTTTTCTTTGAGAACTCTTGGAGAGTGTGGCATGCTTGGAGTTTTGGAGACAAAAGGCAAAGAAATAGCAAGAAAGTGCAAGAGGACATCGTGATTAGCAAATACAATGGGTTTTTATTGCAGGTACTCAGTTGCATGTATGTTTTCCTCACTAGTTTTTGGCATGAATGGAATATGCATGTGGTTTCTTGGCTATGATATGTCATTGACATGGAGGATTGCCTGGATTGACAGTGGATTTGTCTAGCCTTTCCATTTCCTGGATAACCATGGTGTTGTGGGTTCATTCCTTTGTGTTTCTAGTTGGTTATCATGTTTCCTTTAGCTTGTGTTGAGTTACGAGTTCCTGGAGACTTGGTTGGAGAAACATTGTGGAAGCCCTGTAACGAATTGGGTTAAGTTATTAGTCCTAGAGCCTTGGTTGGAAAAATTCTTTTGAATCCTTGTAACATCTTGGGTTGAGTTACTAGTCCTGGAGCCTTGGTTGGACAAATGTTCTTGAGCCCTTGGTGGGTTGGGTTACTAGTCTTGGAGCCTTAGTTGGACAAATGCTCTAGAGCTAGGGAGAAGTTGTTGATTGAGTTACTAGTCCCGGAGCCTTGATTGGACAAACACTTTGGAGCTTGGCATCAGTGATGGGTTGAGTTACTAGTCCTAGAATCTAGGTTGGAACAAACACTCTGGAGCCTTGGAAGGCTTGGGTAGAGACTAATCTGATGATGGTTTTGTGATGTCCAACCATGAGGTGGAATCAATGTTTGATGGGTTGAGGTGGTTTGGCCTCTGGAAGCCCTAGATGGTTTTAATTGATGTGTTTTATGAGATCCCACATTAATGCTTGGAATATGGCATGGGGGTGACTAGTTGAAGAGAGATTTGGCTCAGCCATGTCTACGGTCAGGTGGAATGTGGTAGTCCCATACCAGGTTGGATTTTGTATCAATAATATAAGGTTATTTATCCTTTTTATCTCATGAGTATTAAACCGGTTTATATGTGGATTATATGGTTGATGTTTCATTGGTATTTCTATTGTTATTATGCTGGTTATGAATATGTATTATGACAGTGGCTATGTATGGATCCCATCATTTTCTTACTTGTATATGAATGAACAATGTATCTATGGCCTAATGGATGAAACTACAACTAAAGCGATAAGGAAACAATTCCTCATAGCGAATCTCAGATGAGTATAAGACCCATATGCTTAGATCGGTCATTTACACCTATAGATTGCATTGATGCCAAGTGTTTGATAGAATGTCAGTCCTAGTTGTGGATGGTCAGGCTTAGTCCTGGAGTTAGTCTTTGGTTTATTAGTCTTGTCATCATGTGTTTAATGGATTCCATAAGTTACAACAAATTCCGGGCAGTGGCCAGAATTCTAGGCTTGAAAAGTGCCTTAAAATCCTTGGACTCTTGCACTAGTCTACTGGAAATAGTCCCTGGACACAGGCATGCAAGCTTGTGGGATCATCTAGAGCTATCTAGATGGTGGCATGACCATAGAATGGCAGCGTCGCAAGAGGTTTAATAGCTTAAAAACTCAGTGGGACTCAGGCACTGGTTAGCAAAAAGGTTGGGATGGTTCCTATGCGTCCTATTGCTGATGTTGAAGGTCTATATGGTGTGTTTTCGTCAATTCCATTTCCTTAACATGACTTAGGAGGTATAATCATAGCATAGTAACTTCTTGTCACATGTTTACCCCAGTTGGTCGGTTAGTTGGGTAGATGTGGGAGGAGGGTCATTACAGAGAGGTATCAGAGCATTGTTCACCTCTCGTATTGGATGTGCGGTGTTTTGGTCATGCATTCATGTTAGTTGCATATCTGTTGCTTCTGCTTGTAGTCCATGTGTGTATTACATTTACATGGTGTTGATCATGGTTGTAGTGATGTCGCCATGTGAAGGTTGATGGTGTTGTTGTGGGATGTGTCATCATGAGTTTATGGTTGTATATTCATTTGTTATGCATGTCAGTGTCTATATGTTGTTATGCGTGCATTGTCATGGTTGTAGTTATGCATGTATAGTAGGTCAGACATGTAACGTGAGGTCATTGTATGCAATTAGGTCATCATGATTTCATTCGTTATTTTAATGTTGATGTGTTGGCTAATATAGAGCAGGAGATGCATATCATCAGAATAAGGTTGCGGCATTGGACCTCGAGGTAAGAGCATGTCATCATACATATTTATATGTTGGGCGTGCAAGTATGTAGGTTAAGGATTGTTATATGCATTATGATTATGTGTATTCCTTTCATTCTATTGATGTTATGATTACATTCATGACAGATGCTAGTTGATTAGTGTAGTCATATGCACATGTGTCGAATAGTCATGAATGATAGTAACCTATGGTTGCATGCATTGATGTGGTTGTTTTATGTTAGATAACTTGATGATTATGCTATATGTTGTTGATGAGTATGTTATAGGTTAACTTGTTTTTGTTATATGATAGTTAGCTTGATGATTAGGTTATATGTTGTTGATGAGCATGATATATAACATGTTGTTGTTATATGCTAATAACTTGATGGTTAGGGTTATTACATTAAGCTCTCGATGTTATATGTATCATGCTAAATTGAATTGGCCTATGCAAATGGTTAGGGTTATGACATTTAGGTATGAGTTGATATGATGTGATATTATGTCGTATTAATCTATACTGACTGTGCAGATGTGATTATTATGTGTGAATGATAATTGTCTATGAGCTTATGATGTGAACAAGTTAGTTAATTATTGTTATGGATATCATGACCTTATTTATGGTTGAATTGATATGTCATGAATTTATATCACACTAATCTGGATTGATTGTGTAGACAAGATAGCCTCCCCTAAGATACATTAAGGTATGTTTTTTCTTTTGTCGTATATTTGGTGCTTGACTGTTTGATTATGTCGTCTAGTTGATTTATTTAACATGGTATGTTTGCAAGTTGGTTAAATGTTTGATGAATTGCTTAACATGAGTATGTGTTCAAATGATCTTGTTTTAAGATGATTGTAATAACATATATGTGTTGATACAGTTGATATGTACTTGAGTGTAGTAAGTGACAGTTGTAGCATTATGTCTAATGACTATGAGTTGACTGTGGATTATGACGAGATTGTTAGTCTTGGTAAAGGTTGATTTCAAATTGATAGATATGATTGTCTTGATATTTTGAACATGTGGTTGACATGTGTAAATAGTTCTAGGAAAACATGCTTGGTATTATCGTGACAATGTAACAATTGATATCTTTATATAACTAACATTTAGGTGATGTGATAGTACATAGTAAGCCTTGATTGCAATAAGGTAAAAGGGTAAAATAAAGGAATTGGGAAAGAATTCCTTTGGCTATGTTTGGAAACCCTAACTCCAAATGAATGTGTACTTTTCATACAGGAAGTCTTCTTAACCTTGATTTCGTCTAACATTATGTGGATATGTGCTAGATTCATGAACATGTATTTGACATGTATATTAGCTAGTCTCTAGTTATGAGTGGATATGTCAAGGGAATTTAAGTCCCTTGAGAGATGGCATGGATGTGTTCAATTACAAGAAACATGCTTGGCACGGCAAGGTAAGGTAGCCAATGTATTGTTATGTTTATTTATGCACTGACAATTATGTGTCAATGACAGTATGATGCAAGTGATTGGATGGAAAAGAGGATGCCATGAAATCTCGAAGAAGGCCAAGGTTGAGCTTTCCCTTGGAAGCATTAGGAACCATGGGGATTGTTGAGTCATGGTGTTTGTTGTTGGTGTCATTATTTTGGTCTTTTATGAATTTTTTTCACTTGATTGTAGTTTTGTTTGCATCTTGTTTTCACTTGATTGTAGTTTTGTTTGCATTATTACTAACGAAGCCGAAAGGATTAGCAATCAGTTATCATAGTATGGTAGCATCAAAAGTCGGCATAATGAACAAAGTTGTATAACAAAACCATAGATTACGCCATAAGAGAATTTTTTTTTATAGAAACTAATATAACTAATAAATCTAGTTCCTATATCCTTCATATCACAGGATACCCATACTCGGGAAAGGGAGAAATGCAATAATTCATTCTCATAACACAGTTAAGCCAAAATAAAAGCATATACTGTTGATTAAATATCACAGACATAAAATGAAACCATTGATGCCATCAAAACAGCCGAATGACGGCATTCTCTACCTCCTCTCAAGTGGAATTAAAACAGTCACTACAGTCATCCCTCAAAACAAGCGAAACAAGCTCGAAGGCCTTTAAATTCATCATAATTTACATTTCAAAACATGGAAATGGTCGACAGCCATAGCTAGTCAAATATCTTAGAAAAATAAAGGTTAAGAAAAGCATGTGTCTAAACATTACAACCTAAATGCACTATCAGGGAAAAACCCTCTCCTTAAAACCCTTAAATAACTTAATTTTGGATAGAAACCAAAGATTTAGCTCCAACCTGAAAAGAAATGGAAACATCGTAAGCTATTATGAAATTAAGGGTCGCAGTTCTGAGCATTAGACCTACCGAAAGGTAGCATACCTTTTTTCAGAGGTTGTGAGTCAGTATTAGCAGGGCAATTAACCTGCTACTCATATATATGAACTCAACCATAACCGAGAAGGAATCTTACCTAAGTTAAGGACACGACCTCGTCGAGTCGCCAACCTGTAAAGGCAGGTTGAAACTCGGTTACATCACCAGAATTTATCACGGGAAAAGCTAGAACAAAAAACCCTCAAGAACCAGAGACTGGGATCAAACAATCAACATGAAATCTTGCTATAGAAATTACATACCTGTAGCAGATGGTCCGAACTGCATTCTACCTTCCTCCATCTCCAAAATTTTATAAGTCATTCCTAAACAATGGCAAGGAACCTTAGATTGGACTTAAAGCAATTATCCAAACTAATAACAGTCTTTCTAACCGAGCAATCGAAGTTTCAGTGTTGCACAACTGAAGGGTATACCTGCTCTAGTGAGTATATTGGCCTCCTCTGTTTTCATCTCATAGAGTACTACAACCAGAGCCGTCGCAGAGCAGCACGATGCAAAGGAAAGACAACAACAATTAGACCACTGGGATTCGACACGAAGTTTTCATTAGGTTAAACCCTATACAATCTCTACCGTCAGATTTCATAGGGAAGATCAACGATGGGAAGCCATAACAGATGGCAAGATCACATGGAGGTGTTGTCCCGTAGAACAGATTCCCACCGCATGGAGCTACGGATGAGGGCCCATACAGCGTAGCAAACCATGAAGTTACGTGCATAATTAACCAGGAGAATCCCCAGTCGTATCTCCTTACCTGCCATTTAATTAGCATTTATTTGCATTCAAGTTATGTAAACAAAAGTCAGGGCGCCGTATAATCCATGGATACAAACCTATTTCATTATATATATATATATATATATATATATATATATATATATATATATATATATATGTACATCGTTTAATGGTTATATGTCAATGGTAACGTTATGCCAATTTTTTTTTATGTATTTTTGTAAAGTTATATGATATTTATAGGTTAGATGTTACACCTAAACAATCCACATATCCGATGGGAATATTCACAATGGTATCCATATATTGAAATTAAACCTCATTTGCTTCTCCTAAATCTGATTGTGGATATTCACAATGGTCTCCATATATTGAAATTAAACCTCATTGTCTTCTCCTAAATCTAATAGTGCAAATGAACTCACAGAGAGTTATTAGACATGCACTCTGGGAATATTCACAATGGTGTCCATATATTGAAATTAAACTTCATTTGATTCTCCTAAATCTGATAGTGGAAATGAACTCACTGAGAGTTATTAGACATGCACTCTTTGCATGATCAGAAGGTGGATAGGATTGGCCCGGGAAACCACTTTCTTAAGTGATGCACGGGTTCTATGAACACTCAAGAAAGGTTGTTAGTTTAAGTCACATGTTTTCTCCCAAATGAGAAGAGGACAACCAGTTTTTGCAGAAGATATTTGGTGAGTGTTTTCTTTTCTTTCAAATAGTGCAGGAAAAGAACATTATATATATATATATATATATATGCAAAGGTACCATGACAACAAGAATAGAAGGCATCATGGTGTAATACTACTCCTCTACTCTCCATTTATTATAAATGATAATGGAATACTAGTTTTCTGACATAGTTTTCTAGAGTTCAATACCACCTGTTAGCACTTGAGATTTCACCCTAGGCTGAGGAAGGTAAACCTTCAAGGCAACATCAAACCATTTCACCTCGTAGCTAGCCCTACGGGGTATGAGAAGGCTCTCTTCGGTCAAACTTGGTAGATCTTTCAATAGGATGAGCTGACCCAATTGGGAACACTGATATTAGGCTAGTAAACTGATAAGGAAGTTTGATTTGGGGTTTTTAATTAAATGACGGGGCTTTTCTGGGCTGCATGGACAAAATCACAGCTTGAACAGAGAAATATAATGACTACACAGATTATCAACTGAGGCAAGGTAGGCAAGCAATTTAACACCAAATCTAGATTTTAAATGAGATGGCAAGACTGGTGAGGAGCTGACAAGGGCATAGGAGATGAATCCTTGTCAAACAGAAGAAAACATCGAACGTGAACAAACTTATAGGAGGAGCATATAATACTATGAATTCCTACCTAAACACTTCATTTGTTCAGCTAGAAATGATCATGAAATGAAATGAAACATAACGGTTTACATATGTAACAGAGGAAAAACTAATGTTAAATTGTCATACCACATGAATCTCAGCAAACAGAGCTGTGAAATTCCATTAAATTCTCTGCCAAAAACTGTACAATGAAAGCTCTGTTCCAGCACTCAGCACTCTGAAAAATCTCCCATCTTCCTTTCTAACTTACAAATGAATTTTTTAATACAATAAATACATGCTGCTAAGGAAAAACAAATCGACTCCCTAAAACCTCTACGCTGTTTCACCTGAAATTACATAAAATTATGAAAGGGCGTTTCATCTATTCTAAACATGGAACAGCGTTCCTCTACATCTTTTGATAATTGGCCAATTAAGGGATACATCTGGAGCGCAGATCTCCATAGGACCAGGATTGGAAATCTTAAACCAAATCGCAATTTTTGGATGTGATAGATAGCCCTGATTTAAGTTCGGTTTGCCACGCTGCATTTGCCATTTTAATAAAACAACTTTAAGCTAAAATCCTGTCCTTTCAGCTCATGGTGACAACTGTACTGAGAGAGATTTGCGTGGTTTGGTTGCATTCGATAGCCCACAATCCACCTTCTAAGAGCCACATCGCCTGCAATCCCACAAAATCTCCAAAGAATCCCAACAATCTTTGGTGAAAATCATGGAACAAACTCCTGTCTGTCGCAGGCTCCCCATAACTGAAACTCATCATCTGTGCACGTTGCTAACAGTGTTCCAAGATTTGGAGGCATAAAAGTGTTATTTTTTCCTTAAACATAAAATACTTGGCCTACATTTAGGAGGCTCTCATGAGGAACATTAAAAATGACATTATTTTCCATGCATATCCTCTGAAGGAAAGCATAGATATAATCTATTGCAATTTTATTCAGCGAGCTAGATTCCCTTCTTGCGCTTACTACGCACCACACCAGCATCCCTGATTGTTTGTGGAGATGCTTCGGAGACAATTAAATTCTGTGATGATTCTACTGAGACCATGCCTAAAGACATCAGATCCGCATTTTTCTGTGTCTACAGTAGGTGCCTGTTGAGACTCTTCACATAAGCTATAATCCTCTGAATCTGAACATGTGAAAGTCCTTGGGCCCAATGCGCCTAACAAGAAAACGCTCTGCTTGCGGAACTGTATTAACTGGTACATGCTTTACACAGACAAATACAACACTAGAATGTAGAGCAGGAAGATGAGTAATGAAATGTGAGAATATGCGAGGAACTCCATTCACAAGTTCTGTATACAGAAGGTCAATCCCCGGAACTCGAACCAAACCAAGGCCAGGACCTAAACCCAGAATCCATGCCATTGAAACCTTGGTCTCTATTTCAAATTCATATTTCTTTCCCTGTACCATAATGCCAGGTATACATGATAATAAGAGACACAACAGCAATCACAAGTGGAACCCAACCTCCTTGGTCAACCTTGAATAACATAGACGAGAAATATACCAGCTCGACTTATAGTGAACAATCCATCAATGAAATTTGTTTTTCGTATCTGGAATGTTGAAAGGATTCCAACGCAATTGTGTTGGTGTTGCAGGAAGATTTGGCTGCAAAGGAGGTCCTCCCAAGATGATCAGGGTCGCTTGACAACAAGGTAACACCACGGCCCAGATTTTTTGATAGCCACTGAGGTGCTAATGTTTCCGAGAAACCAGGTCCAGAAAGTTCCCGAATCATACCAGAGAGAAATCCATCCCTCAATTATCCGAACCACGGTGACTTGGTCTTTACTTCTTGCCATGTCAAGAGGTGTCTGGCAATCATCATTGATTGTCAAAGGATTGCGCTCCATGAGAAAGAAACATTTTCACAGTTTTGTCAAGGTCGAGACCGGTTATAATGGTTGTTTAGACTTCTGTTTTTCAGCATTTCCAGACATAAAAAACACGCACTAAACAGAAAATGGCGGAAGCATACAGCAACAAGATCTCCATGCAATGCTCTGTTTTGTAGCTTCCGACCAGGAGCTAAGATTTTAAGTAGAGATGCCTCGCCCTTATTGCTGGGGCGAACAAAACCTTCATCTAGACTGTACTTGGTGGCATGGAAAGTGCCAATTCGAAGATCGCCATTTGCACTTCCCTCTTCAATTGCATTTGCTGAGAGATGTTCTTTATAAATAAAGTCTTTGTGAGAGGTTGCCCCAGATTGTTCATCAATTACTGTATCTTCACTATATATTGTCATGTCGATATTTGACTGAGTCAAGGAGCTACACAACTCAGAAACAAAAGCATCATGACTCCAGAAACGATTGAAATATTCAACAGCATTCAACACCTCCTTTAGAAGATTCGTTTAATAAAAGCCAGGTATAGATAGAATGCTCATCATCGTAATAGAAGTTTTGACGCCTTTTATCCAGAAATAGCAGCCTTAAACGCCTCCAATTTCGAACGATAGGAAAATCCCCTGTTCTTCATCAATTGTAAAATATATTTTGCCTCTACAATCTTCCCCGCAGATTCATAGAGATCGATAGCCATCCTATAAATGTGCTCATCAGGTTCCATATAATCCTGCAGCTTTTCGAACAAGAGAATCTCTTCATGTGTGTGACCATTGTCACGGTATATCTTCAGCATTGTGCGGTGACAAGCCAAGTCACCCTTAAGTTCTGCCTTCTCTATCTCCATGTATAACCTGGAAGCATCCTCAACCAAGCTAGCCTTTCCAAATGCAAAAACCAAATGACTAAAATGGACAAGTCCTGGGGCCAGCCCTTGTTGATGCATTCTCTTGAGGAGGTCTTCTGTTTCTTGAAATCTTTGACAGTTTGTGTAAGCACAAATTAGTGAAAGGTAAGTATAGGAATCTGGAGAATGACCTGCATCCTGCATTTCAATGAAAACTTCCTCTGCTCTGGTATGCTACCCTGACCTGGCATATGCATCGAGAAGGGTATTGTATGCTATCTTCCCAGGTTTTATACCCTCTTGCCGCATCCTATTGAACAACTCAGCAGATTCACGGAAGAAACCAGCTTTCCCGTAACAACTTATCATGTTGCTGTATGTCTTTTCATCTACTGAGAGGCCAGATTTCTGCAATGAATTGAATATCTGAACAGCATTCTCTAATTCTCTAGCCTTCCCATAGATACTGATCATGTTTTGTTTTGTTTGTGCAGGGATAGGAGTTTGAAGTCGCTGCTGCCTTTTGGATAGCTGAAGAACAAATTACATAATCTAGAGCTGGAGAATAAATTACATAATCTAGAACTGGAGAATAAATTACATAATCTAGAACAACATATTAATGATTTCTTCTCCAAAACAGGGTTTTGAAGAAGAATCAATCTCTGACATGAGACAGAGTCTAACATCGGCTCCATTTGGGATGGCAGCTGCAGCTTCCTGGAGGTGCCAAGAACCGCAGAACTTTGGGAGAGCAGACAGTGCCTCCACCCATTGGGCAATGGAGTCATCATCGACACAACTCTTGACTCATTTTCAAACTGAAACTGAACTCAAACAATCTTCAAGCAAACTAAAACCAGATGCTGCCCTCACGGCTGCTTATTTATTTACAACACCTACTCTAATCTGTTGTACAAACAATAGATCAGGTAATGCTAAAATGCCAAATTAACCATTCAAGTAAACCTGAGAATGACGTAGCTCGAGCAAGCTTCCACAAGGTCACAGATGCAGTTGTTGGCAGCCCTTCATGCACGTACTGACCCTGGTCACGGAAAATACAGCCTGATCTGTCAATGAAACTGAAAAACATGTCCATGTATGCCGCAATAGGATCACGGAAGCCAGACTCTGTTGGCTGCCCCAACTCTGTGATGCATACTTCCAGCTGCACATTGTCAATGTATACATCTATAGGCAAGTCTATGATTTCTTGTTTCGATGGAGGAAGGATTTCCAAAAACTTTTTAGGGTCTTGGAAATCATATGACTGGATCTGCTCATCGAGATACTGAATCTCCTTTTCAACTCTTTCAACAACTAACTCACAAAATCTAGTTTTGCCTTCAAGATGAAGCTTCGGAGATTTCAAACATTGAAGGAAAATACTGAAAAATTCTTCATTAATTTCAATATCTACTAACCACTCTCTAACTCCGTTTAGAGCTTCACAAAGTGCAGGGTCTGCCACATACCCTACCATTGCATGAACAAATCAGCATGCGTTGGAATGTCTGGATCGAGTTGGAGTCGCCAGGTGAATGATTCAGCCTACATAAGTGTCTGACTATTGTCCACCATCAGCATCAGATCTGCACCTTGATTGCATGTACCGGGACAAAACAATCAACAAGTTGAATGTTCTCCCCAGTATGGTCGCCACTATGTTAGCACTTGAGATTTCACCCTAGGCTGAGGAAGGTAAACCTTCAAGGCAACATCAAACCATTTCACCTCGTAGCTAGCCCTACGGGGTATGAGAAGGCTCTCTCCGGTCAAACTCGGTAGATCTTTCAATAGGATGAGCTGACCCAATTGGGAACACTGATATTAGGCTAGTAAACTGATAAGGAAGTTTGATTTGGGGTTTTTAATTAAATGACGGGGCTTTTCTGGGCTGCATGGACAAAATCACAGCTTGAACAGAGAAATATAATGACTACACAGATTATCAACTGAGGCAAGGTAGGCAAGCAATTTAACACCAAATCTAGATTTTAAATGAGATGGCAAGACTGGTGAGGAGCTGACAAGGGCATAGGAGATGAATCCTTGTCAAACAGAAGAAAACATCGAACGTGAACAAACTTATAGGAGGAGCATATAATACTATGAATTCCTACCTAAACACTTCATTTGTTCAGCTAGAAATGATCATGAAATGAAATGAAACATAACGGTTTACATATGTAACAGAGGAAAAACTAATGTTAAATTGTCATACCACATGAATCTCAGCAAACAGAGCTGTGAAATTCCATTAAATTCTCTGCCAAAAACTGTACAATGAAAGCTCTGTTCCAGCACTCAGCACTCTGAAAAATCTCCCCTCTTCCTTTCTAACTTACAAATGAATTTTTTAATACAATAAATACATGCTGCTAAGGAAAAACAAATCGACTCCCTAAAACCTCTACGCTGTTTCACCTGAAATTACATAAAATTATGAAAGGGCGTTTCATCTATTCTAAACATGGAACATCGTTCCTCTACATCTTTTGATAATTGGCCAATTAAGGGATACATCTGGAGCGCAGATCTCCGTAGGACCAGGATTGGAAATCTAAAACCAAATCGCAATTTTTGGATGTGATAGATAGCCCTGATTTAAGTTCGGTTTGCCACGCTGCATTTGCCATTTTAATAAAACAACTTTAAGCTAAAATCCTGTCCTTTCAGCTCATGGTGACAACTGTACTGAGAGAGATTTGCGTGGTTTGGTTGCATTCGATAGCCCACAATCCACCTTCTAAGAGCCACATCGCCTGCAATCCCACAAAATCTCCAAAGAATCCCAACAATCTTTGGCAAAAATCATGGAACAAACTCCTGTCTGTCGCAGGCTCCCCATAACTGAAACTCATCATCTGTGCACGTTGCTAACAGTGTTCCAAGATTTGGAGGCATAAAAGTGTTATTTTTTCCTTAAACATAAATACTTGGCCTACATTTAGGAGGCTCTCATGAGGAACATTAAAAATGACATTATTTTCCATGCATATCCTCTGAAGGAAAGCATAGATATAATCTATTGCAATTTTCTTCAGCGAGCTAGATTCCCTTCTTGCGCTTACTACGTACCACACCAGCATCCCTGATTGTTTGTGGAGATGCTTCGGAGACAATTAAATTCTGTGATGATTCTACTGAGACCATGCCTAAAGACATCAGATCCGCATTTTTCTGTGTCTACAGTAGGTGCCTGTTGAGACTCTTCACATAAGCTATAATCCTCTGAATCTGAACATGTGAAAGTCCTTGGGCCCAATGCGCCTAACAAGAAAACTCTCTGCTTGCGGAACTGTATTAACTGGTAGATGCTTTACACAGAAAAATACAACACTAGAATGTATAGCAGGAAGATGAGTAATGAAATGTGAGAATATGCGAGGAACTCCATTCACAAGTTCTGTATACAGAAGGTCAATCCCCGGAACTCGAACCAAACCAAGGCCAGGACCTAAACCCAGAATCCATGCCATTGAAACCTTGGTCTCTATTTCAAATTCATATTTCTTTCCCTGTACCATAATGCCAGGTATACATGATAATAAGAGACACAACAGCAATCACAAGTGGAACCCAACCTCCTTGGTCAACCTTGAATAACATAGACGAGAAATATACCAGCTCGACTTATAGTGAACAATCCATCAATGAAATTTGTTTTTCGTATCTGGAATGTTGAAAGGATTCCAACGCAATTGTGTTGGTGTTGCAGGAAGATTTGGCTGCAAAGGAGGTCCTCCCAAGATGATCAGGGTCGCTTGACAACAAGGTAACACCACGGCCCAGATTTTTTGATAGCCACTGAGGTGCTAATGTTTCCGAGAAACCAGGTCCAGAAAGTTCCCGAATCATACCAGAGAGAAATCCATCCCTCAATTATCCGAACCACGGTGACTTGGTCTTTACTTCTTGCCATGTCAAGAGGTGTCTGGCAATCATCATTGATTGTCAAAGGATTGCGCTCCATGAGAAAGAAACATTTTCACAGTTTTGTCAAGGTCGAGACCGGTTATAATGGTTGTTTAGACTTCTGTTTTTCAGCATTTCCAGACATAAAAAACACGCACTAAACAGAAAATGGCGGAAGCATACAGCAACAAGATCTCCATGCAATGCTCTGTTTTGTAGCTTCCGACCAGGAGCTAAGATTTTAAGTAGAGATGCCTCGCCCTTATTGCTGGGGCGAACAAAACCTTCATCTAGACTATACTTGGTGGCATGGAAAGTGCCAATTCGAAGATCGCCATTTGCACTTCCCTCTTCAATTGCATTTGCTGAGAGATGTTCTTTATAAATAAAGTCTTTGTGAGAGGTTGCCCCAGATTGTTCATCAATTACTGTATCTTCACTATATATTGTCATGTCGATATTTGACTGAGTCAAGGAGCTACACAACTCAGAAACAGAAGCATCATGACTCCAGAAACGATTGAAATATTCAACAGCATTCAACACCTCCTTTAGAAGATTCGTTTAATAAAAGCCAGGTATAGATAGAATGCTCATCATCGTAATAGAAGTTTTGACGCCTTTTATCCAGAAATAGCAGCCTTAAATGCCTCCAATTTCGAACGATAGGAAAATCCCCTGTTCTTCATCAATTGTAAAATATATTTTGCCTCTACAATCTTCCCCGCAGATTCATAAAGATCGATAGCCATCCTATAAATGTGCTCATCGGGTTCTATATAATCCTGCAGCTTTTCGAACAAGAGAATCCCTTCATGTGTGTGACCATTGTCACGGTATATCTTCAGCATTGTGCGGTGACAAGCCAAGTCACCCTTAAGTTCTGCCTTCTCTATCTCCATGTATAACCTGGAAGCATCCTCAACCAAGCCAGCCTTTCCAAATGCAAAAACCAAATGACTAAAATGGACAAGTCCTGGGGCCAGCCCTTGTTGATGCATTCTCTTGAGGAGGTCTTATGTTTCTTGAAATCTTTGACAGTTTGTGTAAGCACAAATTAGTGAAAGGTAAGTATAGGAATCTGGAGAATGACCTGCATCCTGCATTTCAATGAAAACTTCCTCTGCTCTGGTATGCTGCCCTGACCTGGCATATGCATCGAGAAGGGTATTGTATGCTATCTTCCCAGGTTTTATACCCTCTTGCCGCATCCTATTGAACAACTCAGCAGATTCACGAAAGAAACCAGCTTTCCCGTAACAACTTATCATGTTGCTGTATGTCTTTTCATCTACTGAGAGGCCAGATTTCTGCAATGAATTGAATATCTGAACAGCATTCTCTAATTCTCTAGCCTTCCCATAGATACTGATCATGTTTTGTTTTGTTTGTGCAGGGATAGGAGTTTGAAGTTGCTGCTACCTTTTGGATAGCTGAAGAACAAATTACATAATCTAGAGCTGGAGAATAAATTACATAATCTAGAACTGGAGAATAAATTACATAATCTAGAACAACATATTAATGATTTCTTCTTCAAAACAGGGTTTTGAAGAAGAATCAATCTCTGACATGAGACGGAGTCTAACACCACCTATGCATTAATGCACGAGGGGATTAGAACTTGTGTCTTGATTTCGGGCTGAAAAACTATGTATTTTTCATCCACTAAGAATGGAAACAAGGCAGCTTAGCGGCTCTGCAGAGCTGAAACAATATTTGCTCCACTAATTTTAAAACATTTTCCTCTAGGGTATTCATGTTAGAGTTTGTTTTTCCAAAGCTTCATTTCATTATGAGCTATGTATGGTGAGTTGACGGACTTTCTTTTGTCCAATTGTCGTAGTTATTTTTAACCGACACTAGACCTCCTCCATTTCTATATAATGGAGGTCTTCTATGTACTTTAAAAAACATTATGAGTAATAGAATACTCTAACATGGTATTAGAGAGGGAAATTCCTACACTACTAAATTCATTTTTGGAGTTTTTTCATTTTTTAATGATCTGAATGAGGGGTTTTTGTTTTTGTTTGTTCTCAAAATTTCTTATTCCAGATCTACAAATCTCTGAGTGGCGATGGTTTCGGTCAAATGTAGATCTCAATTTTTTTTTTTTTGTTTCAACAGTGAAGTAATGAGGTCTCACGTTCTTTTAATTTTATTTTTTTCTGGGATTTCTTTGTGATCGTGTGTACACAAATCAAGTCATATATGAGTTTGATACCTGTAGTTTCAAGCTTTGCGAGAGAGGGATATGGTTAGATGCATCATTCTCCTAGTCAACCTATGGATTCCATTGACCAAAGGGCACAGTTGAGGTGCTTGAATCTATCCGTAAGCAGGGAGGTATCCATAGCTATTCTATAGCACTGGATTGAGGATTTGGAGGTTCTATATTCACTTGAGCATACCTTTCCCTTTCAAATTTTCCAATGGAAACAAAGATATATTCTACTTCTTTTGGGGGAAATATTTTTTCCTAGCCAAGACAATATAATTTCTTTGGTCATACATCTACCTTTGTTCAAGCATCTTATGTAAATCTTTTTTTGGCTACGTTGTCTTCCATCCCATTACCCTCTAGTATTCTCAATAGTCGATCATCTTTCTCTTTTCGTTGATTATTTTTTTGAATTTGTTGTGATCGAGAGAATATTACTTGAATTTGGTTCTCCTTCTACTCTTCACCTTGGTTGTCACATCCAAATAGTACACAACATGTTCTTGGTAAATGTCTTTCTAATCGTTTGTGAGGACAATGAAAATGTTTTTAGTTGGTCCCACATCTAAGGATTGACATAGCTATCAATTGGTGGATATTGTAGAGCTATGTAGGACTGGTACATATCATCTTCTTGAACAACTAAGTCAGCATTTCAAAACAACATAGCTAAAACTAAAGATGACATGAGAAACACAGGTTTTTGAAAATGGAAGATACAACTTATATTCTGAAACTAGCAGCTCACAAGTGAGAAAGTTGCACCTGGAGACTGCTCAAGTAGAATGCTCTATTCAATTAATCATAAAATCACAAATATATAAGTCTACATTATTTTAGGTAGATTATAACTGACTCGTAGAAAATAGGAACTAATCCTTATCTAGGATACATGCACAATTGTGAAACAAACTCTCTCCAATAATACATATTCTCCATTATTGTCAACTCCCCCCCTTAATGAAGAAAATATTCACTTGCACACCTAACATCTCCCTAAACAATTCAAATTTAATCCTCCCAAGGGGCTTGGTGAAGATATCTGCTGCATTCTCACATGTATTACAATATTCAATGAAAATTTCTTTAGACTGAACCTTTTCTCTAACAAAGTGAAACTGGGTATCAATATGTTTTGTGTTTCTATGAAGCACATGGTTATTTTCCAACTTGATTGAACTTTGGTTGTCACATTTAATCATTGTAGCATCTTTTTGTTCTTCTCCGGCATCATGAAGAAGTCTCCTCAACCAAATTTCTTCACAAGTGGTTGCACATACAACTTGATACCTTTCTTCTGCCGAAGATAAGAATACAATACTCTACTTCTTGTTGCTCCAAGAAATGACCACGAACCCAATGTTGAAAGCATAACCTCTTATGGATCTTCTATAAACAACATTTATAGTCACAATCATATCTTCAACATATAAATAAATCAAGACAATCTGCCCCTTTAAATCAAACATAGTATATAGATTTGGGTCATTTTTACTCCTCTTATAACCATTCTGCAAGAAGAAAGAGTCTACTTTTTCATACCAGGATCTGGGTGCCTGTTTTAATCCATGCAATTCCTTCTTTAATATACATACCAGATGTTCCTTCCCCTATTCAATAAACCCTTCAGGTTGTGTTAAGTATACCTCTTCCTTCAATTCTCCATTTAAAAAAGCAGGTTACACATCTCACTGGTGTACCCTCCAATGATGTTCTGTAGCTAAAGCTATTAACATTCTAATAGTATTTAAAATAGCAACAGGTGAAAAGGTATCTTCATAATCAATACCTTCTTTCTATGAGTACCCTTTAGCTACCAACCTAGCTTTATATTTTTCTATACTACCATCTGCTTTGAACTTAGGTTTATATAACCATTTACAACCTATGGGTTGTTTCCCTTCTGGTAGTTCAACTAATTTCCAGGTTTTGATTTTAATTATTGACTCATATTCTTCTTTCATAGTTTCCCTCCATTCATCATACTGACTTGCTTCATTACAATTTAAGGGTTCAACAAAATTTAAAATACTAGTCATAAAAGCATAGTCTTTATACCTTGCTGGTAAGTGAGTCTGCCTACCTGATATCCTTGGTAGCGGACTTGCCTCAAATCTGTCTTGCTCACTCCTTAGTGGACTTGGATTGATGACTGTACCTGCATCACTAGATTCTTCCATTTTCTATTGCTGTTGCACATGGTTGTCTTTAGCTTTATCATTGTTATCTTCAATCAGTTAAGGCATGTGCCACTCCACATAGCCTTTTCTTTGTTCCCTTCATCAAGCTTTTCATGGAATATAACATATCTACTTACAAATACCTTGTGAGTAGATGGATTAAACAATTTGTATGATTTAAACTCAAAAGAATACCCTACAAATATGCATTTTATGGCCTTAACATCCAATTTCTTCCTAACCTCCTTAGGAATATGTGCAAAAGCTTTCAAACCAAATAGTCTTAGATGACTAACTACGGGCCTAAAACCATATAAAGCCTCGAATGGATTCTTAAGATCAAGGCTCTTCATTGGACTCCTATTCTTTAAATAGACTTCAATATTAATAACGTCCACCCAAAAACCATTAGATAAGTTCTTACCTTTCAACATGCTACGTGCACACTCCACCAAAGTTTTTTTCTTTCCCTCCGCAACTCCGTTCTATTGTGGAGTGTGGGGTACTGTAAACTGTTGAATTATTCCATGGTCCTTGCAATATTTGATGAATTTTCCAAGCTTGTATTCTCCCCCTTGTTCTGAGCAGATAATTTTGATGACCTTCCCTGTCTATTTTTCAACCATACTTCTAAATTCTTTAAAATATTCAAAAGTATGAATTTTATTTTTTAGAAAATATACCCAGGTATAACTTGTGAAATCATCAACAAATAACAAAAAATATTAAGCTCCTCATAATGAACTTGTTTGCATCGGTCCACATATATCAGTGTGCACAAGCCCGAGTATATCTCTCTTTCTTATATTTAAACTTGGGGGAAATTCATCCATGTGCATCTTCCCAAGTGCACAACCTTCACAATCAACATGTGCATTTTTTAAAACAGGTAGTCCATTAACCATACCTTGCTTTTGTAGCAACAATAAGTCATGAATATTGATCTATCTGAATCTTTGATGCCAATATTCTCTGTTGTCATAGTTGTTAAAGTTAAAGCTTGGTGTGGCACGCTTGTAACATTCAACTTGTACAAGCCTCCAACTCGTATTCTAGATGCAACCGACTTCTATTGATCCAACAAATCCTCTATGACAAAATAGGTTTTGAAAATTTCTACTTTCAAGTTCTAATCTGTAATCATGGAGACTAAGATCAAATTCTTTTTAATGCCCGATACATACATCACATTCCGAATGTGCTTGATATTGCCATCAAGAAATATCACAGGAATGTTTCCATACCCTTAAATCTGGTATGCTATGTCATCACAAGGTAGATATTAGCACCATTGTTGGTCTCTTTAAAACTTTCAAACCAGTGCTTATTACCTATCATTTGAGTGGATTTTCTAGAATCCACAAACCAGGTTTCGGCCACATTAGTTTCAGCAAAGAAAGTAGAATCAAACATAAATAGTTTGAGATTATGATTCTGATCTTCATCAACAAAATGCCTTGTATGATTCTTATGTCTGTGTCTGGCTTCATCAGTCTTCTTTTTATAAAAAATTCTAGCAATGTGACCAGATTTACCATAGTAAAAACACTTGATTCTTGAATCATCTTAGGTTGAGGACATGCCTTAGAATGGATTTTTTTGGGGTGTACCACCGCCTTTCTGTCCTACTCTAGGTTTCCCTTTGAAAGACTTTTTCTTTTCCATCAATGCAAGATTTCCATTCTGAGGCTTCAGGTTCATATGCCTCTCTTATTCTTGCATCAAGATCCCTTTTAGCTCTCCAAAGGTGGGAATTTTTTCCCTCGCTGTCATCCCTATAATAAATATCTAATAATCATCAGTCATACCATTTAAGGTAATTGAGAAGAGATGAGTGTTGGACACTTTCTCTCCTATGTCACCCAGCTTGTCTCTTAGCTCTTTGATCTGAGAGATGAATGCAGAAACATATTCATTCTCCTCCATTCTGATAGAGAGAATCTTACTCTTCAGAAAGAACATATAATTTGTATTATTTATCTCATATAGATCCTCGAGAGTCACCCAAATATTATTGGCAAATTTTTACTCTCTGATGTGAGGGATGATGTTGTCTTTCACTGACATCTTCAACAACACCTTTGCTTTGTTTTCCCTCTTCTCCCAATATTGAATTGATACAGTTGTTCCTCCTCCAGCTGTAGTTAGCTTCACCTCATCCCCATTTCCAATTTCCCAAGCACTCGAGCCCTCGAACAATGTCTGCAATTTGAATTTCCAAGTTGTGTAATTCAACCCATCGAGCTTAGTGCTCTCATTCAGTTGCACTTATCCCATGTGATTTTTCATTGTAAAAGGATCTATCTATGTATCCACTTCAAGATCCTCAATATACAACAATCTATCTAGCCAACAACGAAACAACACCAACACCGACGATCTAAAAAAAAAAAAAAATCGTACCAAAGGGGACAATATCTGAGGTAATCTCTAGAGCGAACAAGATTTAGGTTCGGTAATCTAAAAAAAAATGCCAACTCAGCTCTGCAAAAAATAGAATTGGCACGAAAGAAGGGATTTGATCCGATCTGATCTGATACTCATAGACTTATGATCCAGGGCTTCTCACTAATCTACAATCCTCTCAGAGTGCAGATAGGATCACAGACAGGATCCAAAGGAGTTCCAAGCCAATCTCATGTTTAAAGAAATGTTGAGTTCAAAATAACATCAACCACAAGTGATCTTCCAGCTCACCACTGCCCCAATGCAGGTTTAGGGTATCAGGTCTGCGGTTTTGGCCCACGTTGCTCGAAATCACTCTAAGATGAGGCTGATTAGTGCGATAATTAGCCCTGAATTTATTGTTGCTCTCTTTGTTAACCAGCACGTAAATGATGGAAAAATAACATGCTGCAGCAACTCTCAGAGTTATTTTTAACCGACATTGGGCCTCATCCATTTTTATATAATGGAGGTCTGCGATGTACTTTTACAAAACATTGTGAGTACTCTAACATGGTATCAGAGCAGGCAATTCCTGCCCTACTGAATTCATTTTTGGAGTTTTCTATTTTTTTTTAATGATCCAATTGAACAATTTTTGATTTAGTTTGTTCTCAAATTTTCTTATTCCAGATCTACAAATCTCTCTAATTGATGATGGTTTCAATATAATGTATATCTCAATTTTTATTTTTTTAACACTTAAGTAATGAGGTCTCACAGTTTTTTAATTTCATCTTTTATTTTTCTAGGATTCCTCTCTGATCGTCTATACACAGATCAGGTCATATTTGAGTTTGATACTCATAGTTTCAGGCTTTGCGAGAGAGGGATATGGTTATATGCATCACGCTCCTAGTCGACTTGTGGATTCCATTGACCGGAGGGCACAATAGAGGTGCTTGAATCTGGTTGTAAGCAGGGAGGTCTCCATAGCTCTTCTATATCACTGGATTGAGGATTTAGAGGTTCTAAATTGACTTGAGCGTACCTTTCCCATTCAGCTATTGCAGTGGAGACAAAGATATATTTCGCTTCTTATGAGGGTGACATTTTTTCCCAACCAAGACAATATAATTTATTTGGTCAGACATATACCTTTGGTCAAGCATCTGATTGAAGTCCTTTTTTGGCTATGTCACCTTCCAGTTCGTTATCCTCTAGTAGTCTCAATAGTTGATCATGTTTCTCTTTTTGTTGATTATTTTTTTGAATTTGTTGCTATCGAGAGCATATTACCTGAATGCACTTCTCCTTTTGCTCATCACCTTGGATGTCACATCCAAATATTATAGAACATGTTCTTGCTAAATGTCTTGCTAATATTTTGTGAGGACAATGAAATCATTGTTAGTTGGTCCCACATTTGAGGATCGACGTAGCTATCAATTAGTGGATATTGAAGAGCTACGTTGGGACTGGTACTTATCATCTTCTTGAATAAATTAGTCAACATTTCAACATACCATAGCTCAAAATGGAGATGACATGAACAACATATGTTTCCTGTGAATTATGGCATGGAAAATGGTGACATAGAGAACAGGGGTTGAGAGTCAATTGTGTTGGGCCTCCAAAATGTCTTCAAAATGACATCCACTTTCACCTTTATTGCCACCATTTCACTCACATGTCACAACTCCATAACCATATAACCTTTCATTAGCCACCATTTTCATAAATATATGGGTTAGGATCCTTATTTACCAAAGTTATTTATTTTATGTGTTTAAAGTGAATTTATGATTAAAAGCTAGGAAATTAACATGGTTTCAAGTATCTATATATGTGGCTTGAGTTTCATGACATGTGTAGGTTATTTGGAAGCTTCCAAAGCACCCTTATGTGGCCTCCAACGCTCAAATTCGAATTTCGTTCAAAGGAGATTTGGATAAAGATCAAAGAAAGATATGTGTCCTATTTGGATTGTAACTCTATGAGGTGTCTCATCATTTCTTATTTGGATTAGAACTCTACGAGAAACCTAGGGGATATGTGTCTCATTATGACCTATTTGGTTGTAACTATATGAGATTTTAGCATATCCTCATTAAATAGGGTAGCTTCTTATGTTTTTGTATAAATAGGAGAGCCTTTTCCTTTGAAGGTATGTGTAAAGTGGGAGAAATGCTCATGTTTTTAATAGAGAATTTGGAGCTTATACTTGGAGATTTGAAGATTTAGTTTTGCTTGCATATGGAGCTTCTTCGCTTGCCATCCTCATACACCATTGGAATAACCATCTAATGATTGTGAGATTTAATTTCTTTTATAGATTAAAGTTCATTTGCTTTCTTAGTATTAGCTTTAGAATGACTGTGTAGTCTTTGCTTTTCTAAAAACATTTCAATAGGGAAGATTTATGTATTTTCTAATTGGATTAAGTTTGAGGCAAGGGCTCATATTTATTTAGTTTCCTTTCATGTTCTGTTATTTACTTTCTTAGATCAAACTATCAATTCATTGTATAATTGAATAAAGGATCAAGCCAAGAAGGTGACTTCAAATTGGGTGATTGAATGTTCAACCTATGCAATCATTGAGCTTTACTTTTTCATGATTTTATATTTACTTTTAAGATCCTCATTTATTTGAATTAACTGATATTCCTAAAGATCATTCTAAGAAATTGATTTAATCATATTTCAAGATTGAATGGTTGAATATTTGATACATGCAATTAATGAGTTATTTTCTGCACACTATACTTTCTTTTCTAGGACATTAGAAGCTAAAGTATAAATAGTTGCTTACACATCATCTCAAGAAAGTAACACTTCATAATTGAATGCTAGAGTAACTAAGCATACATTAGTTGTTTTTGATTTCACAGGTTAGTTGAATTTCATTTTCATTATTTGATTTCATAGATTAGATGAAATGGTTTTCATTATTTTGTAGTTAGATTGATCTAAATTGAAAGACAATTTCTAGCACATATAGTGCACGCATGCTTCACAAGTTTACAAAAGCCCTGGGTTTACAAATTAAATGATAGGCAATCACTTTTCCCCAACAAATTATACCACGCTTTGCATTTTATTGGTGTTGGAATGTCAATTGGTTGAAGGTAGTTGTGTAGCTGCAATTTTCAACACAGTTTGGAGGCCATGCTGAGAAACTCTATCTTAGTTCCTTGAATTTTCCAACAGATCCTCGTGATTGATGATCCCTGTTGAGGACTTTCTTTATTCAACATTCGATTCAATTGGAAGAACTTGTGGATTGTGGGAAGGATCTGACCATGCATAAAGAAATTCCAAAACAACACGAATAGTTTTCAGAAAAGAATCAATTATAGATCTAGGCTCTCTCCCATTATCATCCTGTGAAGTTTGATTCAATTCTTACCATATCATTGTGAAATGGTGCTCGACCACATTCGTTGTTAGTACTGAATGTGTGGCTATCCTCAATTTTTTTTTCCATAAGTTATATGGGGGGTATTCTTAATTCTTTTCTTAAATTATTTGTTGGGCACATATTTTTTAACCAAGGATTTTGATTTCTAAGGATTTGCTAAAGGTTTGAGAGTATGTGTAGATGATGCTAGGTCCATTTGGTTGATTTATTTGGTATCTTGATGGCTACTAGTTATGAAATCATTGCTTGATGGCTAGTGGTGTAAAGGTTGTTGAATTTATGTGATTTGTAGCATGCTTTGAAGTGTAAAGCATTTGTTGTTGTCATCGTCAATGTAGTTTTGTAGCAGTTTTTGTGGCTAGTGAAAGAACATTTGCAAACTTGTGCTATCAAAATTTGTAAAAGGTTGTAGGAGCTTCATGAGAAGAAGGAAACAGATGAAATTTGTAAAGAGGTCCTTCAATTGCAATCAGTTGTAACTCTATTGCAAGCAAATAATGCAACTCTTAAGAATAGGTTGCAAACTTCAATTGTTGAAAAATAAACAAGGTTGAGCATTTGGATTCAACCATGGAAAATATTTCCATATGCTTGCGGATGAATTTCAATAGAAGATTGAACTCCTTTATTACTTGCAACAAGAAGTTGAGTCTTTTTCTGACTCAAATTTGAAGAAGCAACTAGAAGAGAAAAATAATCAACATGTTATGGAGATTAATTATCTAAAAGAAACAATGTTGGAAAAATATCAACTCTTGAAATAAGATTATGATGCAATATCACAACAATTTATTAAAAAGGATAAGGTCATTCAAAAGTTGTAAGAGTCTAAGAAGGAGCTTGAATTGGAAGATAATCATCTTCAGAAATTTGAGATGGAAATAGTTGATGTTAAGGTGCCAAGCTCTCTTTCTTCAACACTTGATGATGTTGAATGCAAGAAGCCTAATGCTAATGATGATGATGAATGGGATGCCTTTTTCACACCCAATTTTGAACACCATACTATTGGTATTGGGTCTCGAATGATGAGAAAAATGGGATATACCGGAGGAGGACTTGGGAAAAATGGACAAGGAATTGTGGCTCCTATTAACCCTATAGTGTAAACATCAAGAATAGGTCTTGGATACAATCTCTTTATTTCCTCATAACCTACATCAAATTGTGACGTGCTTGAAGAAAATTCTCCTATTAATTGTGATCAACATATTGATGACATGGATTCTAATGTCATTCCAGATGAAAATGTTGTGACACCTAACTTTGAGTTTGAAAAAACAAAAAATGAGCTATCTGAACATGCTCATTGGAAGAAATTACCTAAGCATCATTATTATTGGTCAATTACTATTCCTTCATTCATATCGCTATAGAGAAGACGTGAGAAAATGAACTGTGGACTAGTGCTGACCATTAGAATTGATTGTGGATGGATCCATGGATGGTCGTGGCATCATTTGAACCAATGTTTGTAGAAATCATATCATCATGTTGCATCAAGTGCTCATTGTTGATTGCCATTGTTCCCTTAGCTGTGTTTTAGAGGGGGAATTTGCTGACAATGGTTATTATTAATTCTCATTCCTTCCGCAGTTGTGTTTTAGAGGGGCAGTTAGATGGTGAAAAATATTGTTGTTATTTTTTTTATTTGATCAGTGTGATGGTGATGGTCTTTAAACAACTTTAGGAGTGTTGTTATAATACATGTGAGATGATTTGCCATATTTACATGATTCATTGGTTGTTTGTTGGCTGATGGTGTTGATTTTGTTTGAAGCCTTTGTCCCGATTCTTTACCGACACCTAGTTTCCTTGAAGATTTTTTGATGAAATTGAAACTATTTGCCACCCTTATGCCTCTACAATAATCCTACTTTAGATATTGACCGACCTCATTGAGTTTTCATGGCTCTCATCTTCATAGTTCTGGTACTTTAGCATTTCATACTTCTTGATTGGAGCAAGCCTATGTTCTTTCCATTCAGTGGATCTTTACGAGATCCCTTTTTCAGCTCCATGATAATTTGAGCACTAGCGTCTTTCTCTCTTTTGGGGGGGATTTTTTTCCTACATTTTTTCTCTCTTTCTTTGCTTATGAGAGTTTGTACATGGGTACGTATTTAGGCCTCATTGTCGGGATCCATTATTTATTTTATTTTTTCTTTAGTTACCCCCTATGTTTTGCTTAACGGGGGCTGTTAGAGTTTGTTTTTCCAATGTTTCATTTCCCTATGAGCTAAGTATATTGAGTTCTAAGCTCACATAGGGACTTGCATTTGTCTAGTTGTCATAGCTATCTTTAACTGACACTAAACCTCCTCCATTTCTCTATAATGGAGGCATTCTATATAATTTTACAGAACATTATTAGTAATAGAATACTCTAACAACTCAACGGTTCATGCACAGAGTGTCCAGAGTTCACACATTAATTTACCCTATTTTTATTTAATTTCATATCTCCCCAGGTTTTGATTTCAATTTCATGTCCAAACACATGGTTGTGCCTGGGTTTCAATTTTCATTTCACATTCAGCCATGTTCTCATGTTCCATTTCTCGAGTTCATGCAAGTTCAAATTTATTTAAATGAATTGAAAGGGTGTTGGTTGGAAAAAAAAATGAACTCAAATTGAAAAAACCATCATAAAAAAATGTACTTGACAGGTTGGTGAAAATAATAAAAGATTGTAATGACCAGTCACTGTCATTGTTACTCCATGTAAGCATTTTATAAGCATTTTAATTGGGTACCCATTCTACTCCAATTAAAATTGTCTATTGGTGCTGAAATGGTTGTCTTTTCAAGGAGTCAACATCGTTGTGATGGATCTTTTTTAATTCTTGTTTTGTACTTAGAAATCTATATCTTGGAAAGGCTAGATATGAAACTATTTACAGTGTATGAGTTCCTTAGAAATCACAAGGGCTTAGTCCAGTTTACAAGGTTTTTTATTTCCATATTCCAATTTGCACATAAACATCATGATTTTGGATTAGTTATTTTCTTAAATCATCACCATTTCTGAGAGGCAATTAATCTAGTGAAATTAATAGATATATATCTATATATCTATCTATATATATATATATATATATATATATATATATATATATATATATATATGATAAATAAACAAGAATTTTTTAATATAATTGATAATATTTGAAATATATAATTGAAATTAAAAAAATATTATTTTTAATGAATAAGTTATAATGATAAGGTAGATTGCTTAATTAGTTAAAAATGCACCCACTATTTACCAAAAAAAAATAGTGATGAACATGTTCATCACATATGAAATTTTATAAATGTCTATTTATATTAATCTATAAATGTCTATTTATATTAATCTGAAAATATATTAAAAATGATATATATATATATATATATATATATATGACATATAAACTTTCATATATTTATTCTCTATCAAAATTTAAGGAAGCTTTTGTAAGAAAAAAAATAGGAATAAAATATAAATAAATATATTTGAAAGTTAATTTTCACAATTATTATGTAGGAGAAAAATTGTATATGTAGATTTCTCAATTTATTACTTCCTCCAAATCAAGGATATAGAATTGGATCTCCTTATTAGCCAATATGAATTTAACATTGTCCAATACAAGTTATAATATTTTATGCAATTTTTTCTAAAAAATAATTTCTATAAATTACCTTAAAATACTTTTTTAAATGAATTGTTAATTTTACATTCAATATATTTTTACATAATAAAAATTTTAACCATAACAAAAATTTAATATCTTCCTTTTTTGAGTTACTTTTCCCTATTTTGAAAATATTCTAGTTAATAATATAATATTGCTGTTAGTTTTTTAAGGGAGCTTTTGATTCCACCAACATTATGTATAATGTTAGCCTATTTAGATTTAAGCTAGAAATTATGAATAAGTTAAAACCACAATCAAAATTAAATTTACGTCCATTCCATGGGGAAGAATCTCTCAAGGTTAATATCCAAATGGAATTTGTTGAGCAAATTATCCATATTTGCTTGTCAAATATAGCCATTTGTTGTCCACCCATCAACATTATATATTAAAATAATCAAAATGGTTAGATGCTTCAGATTTAAAATTCGTACACTGGCCTCCATAAATTAAATGGGTGATTTAGCATGTTAGCCACCCTAGCTTAACAAGGGATTAATTCTACTAATTAAGCAAATTTTCAAGATTGTATTTAAATTCTATATACCACAAGACAGAAGTGTTTATGATCTTTGCATATTTTGTGTCCATGTGTTAGATAAGATCGTACATTTGAAACAAAAATTTATTTGAATTCTATAATAAGACATAATTACAATTAATTTTTAATGTTTAAATTTTTTTTAGATTTATTTATTTTTTAATAATTTTATTTAAATTTTTAATAAATAAATATTAAAAATGTAAATTTGAATTATTTCTTTTTGTGAACTTGGTAGTACTTCTACTATTTATATTATCTATCCAAAATCAAATTTTACATTTGTTCCAGGTGACCTCACCTGCCCGAAGGAAACTAGGTAGCCACATGTCAACATTAAAAGCTGTCCAAAATTTAAATAAGTCCTTCTCTATTAGTCTAACAACATTATCTATACTATCTATACTACAATTCAAGTTTAACAAGTAAAAGCTATTCATCATAAAACTTCAACAAAATGTAGCTGGACCTCTGATTCATTCCTCATTCGAGGATATTACTCGGGCTGGCGCTTTGGCATTGGAGCCCAGCATCTCGCTCCTCTTCATGTCCTGTAGTGTTTGTTCAATTCTCCCCAGTGCTAAGTTGTTTCGATAAGTTTGGATTTGGACTGTCGCTATCTCCCTAAGGAGCTCTGCTTTGATGAGATCCTTCTCCTTGGTGTCCTCCTTTGCCTCCGAACCTCTACTTGTTGCTTGTTCCCTATTGAGAGTCATAGCCCAAGCCACCACGTTCTTCATGACCCAGTATTGCTAGATCGTCTGTCTGAAGAGAGTGTGCCATCCGCGGGAGTTCCCTGGGTCATGAACCATGTCCTCCCATTCTTCCATGGGAATGTCTTGGTTCCTTATGTTGTCATTTAGTTCTCGCTCCCAACCAGCTATTTGGGCTTTGACCTCCAGTGGGTTCCCTGCCATGTATGCATCGATGAGAGTTTTCATGTGTTCTCGTCCTGTCTTTCTCCCTCTCTTTCTTTTCTCTCTATTGGGGTCGCTCACCCCTCAACAATCTTTTTGCCTATCATTCTCTTACCCTTCCTAGTCACCTATTTTCCATCTCTTGCCATGTTGTCTTCGTCAATGCTATTGTTTGCTTCTTTCTTTTTGCTAGCCTCCACTATGTACTAGATGTAGTTTGTGGTGAGACCTATCACATAACCATAAAAAGTATCAGTTTGATGTTGTACAGACATCCAAACAAATTTCCATTTACCTGTGCCATGTTTGGTATCCCTTTCAAGGCCAGATCTGAGACTTTTTAAGATTCCTTTTAGCTTTCCCCCAATCGTCTCATGGTTTTGGGTTCTACTAGCCCTTTATTCTTTTACCCTCGGGTTATTCTCTCTCCGTCGTCCATCACTTAGACAGCGCAACAGAGGCATCCACACAAGACCGCCACCAGGGTAAATAGAATTACTATTCTGTACTTTGCAGGGAAGCTTGGCCATGGAGAATTTATCCGGGGGTCTAAACAGCAAGACCCTGGCCCTGTTCTTCAGCGCACCAGGTAAATTTCTTCTTTTTCCTCTTTTCTCTATACTATTTATTCTATGTAACTCTCTGTTTTACCCGAGGAGTTCCCAGCAAGAATCCAAGGGCCTTAATCTCTCGCATTTCATTTCTTGAGGTTACCATGGTGGAATCCTCTCCACTCCTGGTACCTGCACCATCCTCTCCTAACTATAGGCACAACCTTGCCAAAGTGAGCTTCCCCAGCCTAGTACCCTTACCAGGTTTTCTCGTCTTTCCTCTACTTGCTCCTTCCTCTCTAGGATCCATCCTTGGCGCTAGGTTTTTCATTCTCTTATCTCTCCTTAAGAAATCTATAATCTTCACCCATCCAGGGTTCTAAGAGTTCCTGGATTCATCTCTACCAGAATCCCTACCTATCCTAGACACTTTTCCAAGTTTTATGAAGAAAGGCATCCTAATTCTTAAGAGGTTCAGGGCCAGAATAAGAACATACCGACTAACAGAGTTGGTTCCACTGCTATCCCAGGGCCGCGTTGTCGTTCCTCGACAACCTTTCTTCTCTCCTACTCTCGTTCTCTCCCTCTGCATGCAACTGCCTATTGACTCTTTTCCTTTATGTTTTATTCCCCTTCTCGTTCTATCCTTGCACTTCTCTTCCACCTGTCTATCAAATTTACTCCCCGCACTGATCCCTACACCATCACCTTGGAATGATGACCCTCTGTCCTTTCTCATGCTAGCTCTCATTAACTCTCGCTTGCTCCCGGCTGCTCTTGCCGCATGTCCTCTTCCCTTGTCCTACCACTTGTTGGCATCCTCTTGCCCACACTCCCGCTGGCCCCCCTGCCATCCTCATTGTCTTCCTTTCCCATCTCCACCGGCTTGTTGTCGGGGTCTGCTGCTTCCCTGCCCTGTCCATCTGCCTGCCCTCCCCCCTGTCCTCTCCCTCCACTTCCCACTCCTATTCTTGTCCTTGCACTCGTATGGACACTGCCCACTTCTCGGTCCCATCTCTGCTGACCCACCTCCTCCACGTTGCTACACCCCGATCGTGGATTCTCCTCTTCTTCCTTGTATTTTTCTAGGATTTTCACTAAGTTCTCCATTTCCTCCATCTGATATATCTCTTCCGCTTTTATATCTAAAGTTCTGCCTACCTGGCCGCATCCCCAATTTGCCAGATTATCTGCTGCCACATTGCCCTTCCTTCAAACATGTGTAGGGATGATGTAGTCTATCTGTCTGATTAGCTTACTGATCTCTTAGACCAGCCATGCAGTTCACCATATTTGGCTAATCTTCTCCCACTGTGTTCCTTGCTGTAGATTCTTCACCATTTTGATCTCCATCTTTGAGTCTCCTTCTACCTGTAGTTTTTGAAATCGCTCTCTTATCGCAATTTCCAGCCCTCTTTTCAAGGCATGAAGCTTTGCTTCATTATTTGTCGCGTTGCCATAGTCCATATCACAGACTCTAAGTGTCTTACCCTTATCATCTCTTAATAATCCTCCTGTCCCCGCCTCTCTAGGGTTCCCTTTTACAGGCCCTTCAAAGGCCTTTTGAATTCGTTTTCTTCCTCTCCTTTGGTGGTGTGGTGCTTCCACGAAGATGTGTGCAGCATACTTGGTTTTAGGTTCAAGCATGTCATTACCTTCTCTTCTTGTGGATTAGTTTTCCAATCCTCCTCGAACCATTTCTATGCTAGTATAGTCTCTCGTATATTTTGGGTTATCTGGTTCCATTTTTCAACTTTGCTCTTCTTTCTTCTTTGAAGATTAGGTTGTTTCGTTCTTTCCATATAGTCCACATGACCAATCCTAGTGAGAGTCTCCAAGCACGGTTCAGGATTGTGTTTTGGTACGACTTTTTCCGCCAGTTATCTATTGTTGCTTTCATGTTATTTGGATTCCTATCACTGATTTCAAAAAGTTAATGGTGTTTTTTCCATAGGTTATCGTTTTATTTACAAGCATTGGTTAGGTGTTCCATTGTCTCTACCTGTTCTCGGCACAAGACGCATATCGAGGGACCTTGCATCCCTTTTTTTGCAATTGATCCCATGTTAGTGCCCGACTGTGGCGCAAGATCCAGATGAAGAAAGCAATCTTCGGCCATGTTTTTTCCTTCCATATGCTTTCCCAGGTATTTGTTTCTTGATGCTTGAGGAGTTTTGCTTGTAATTGATAACCTTATTTAATTGTAAACATTCCTTTGATCCTATAGCCCCATCTTAGAATGTCTGGTCCTTCTTTTTTTGTTATTTTCCTCGTTGCCATTTCCTTTTCGTATAGATTCCGCTGGGGTGTTTCTGGTGCTTCTAACCAGTCTTGTTTTTGTTTCCACTTTCTCCAGTATTCTCCTAGGTATATGCACCAGAAGTTTTGCACTGTTTCCCCCCCTTGGAGATCAGTGTATTGGCGGATTTTTGCTAGCTGAGGCTTGCTGTTTAATTTTTCTCTCTGGTTCCACACTTCTTCCCAGAAGTTGGCTTTGTCACCTCCTCTGATTTCCCAGAAGCTGTGGTTTCTAATAAAATCCCTGTTGTCGATGGCTAGGTTCCATATTGTTGAACCTTTCTTCTCGTTATGGCTTCTCAACTTTCCTTCGAGAGACCTGGGCATGTCATACTTCCTTTCCCATAGTTTTTTCCAAAGGTCAACCCTTCCTTGTATCCATCTCCACCACAAATTTGCTCCCAATACCTGATTTAGTCTATAGGGGTCTCGGAGTCCGAGGCCTCCTTCTTTTAGGGGTTTTCTAAGCCAGCTCCATGATAGAAGTGCCCATTTTTTTTTCCATTCTGGGTCCTTGCCATAAAAACTTTTTGAAAATGTCTACCATTTTTTGGCATACTATTTTGGGAGTCACTTGACTAGTTAGTTGGTATATCGGAATAGATTGTAACACTAACCTTAGTAGTATAACGTGGCTTGGCATGTTCAAAGTTTTGAATGTCCAGTTCTTCATTTTTCTTTGGATTTTTCCCAACAAGGGTTTCGAATTAGCCATTCTTCTCTGCTAGTCATTTAGCTGGATGCCTAAATATTTCTTAGGGAAATTTCCTATTCTGAATCCCATAATTCTTGCTAGGAAGGCTTGAGAGGGTGTTGAAGTGTTAAAGAAGAACATACTAGAATTATCTTTGTTTATTTCTATCCCTGAGGCACTAGTGAAGTCTGTGAGTAATTCCATCATTTTCTTGGCTTCCTTGAGCGATGCATGTCCATACATCATTACGTCGTCTACAAATTGTTGGTGGGTTAATGGAAGGTCATTCCCCCATAGTCTGAGGCCAGTATATTGTTCACTGCGGACTTTCACTTTTATATATCTTCCTAGGCCTTCCGCTGCCAGGATAAACAAGAAGGGAGAAAGCAGGTCGCCTTGCCTGAGCCCTCTGGTTGCGTTGAATGCCTCTGTGGGGGATCCGTTGAGCATAATTGACAGAACTGGGGTGGTTACCATTGACATTATCCAGCTTATCCATCTTTCATCAAAGCCAAATGCCTTCAGTATTCGTTGTAGATACTCCCAGTTCAATCGATCATAGGCTTTAGCCAAATCTAATTTAACTAGCATTCCTTTGGTTTTTTATTTTTTTAATGAGTGAATTGCCTCCTGTGCCACCACTATGCCATCTATTATTTGTTTGCCTTTGACAAACCCTGTTTGTTCTTGAGATATCAACCCAGGTAATATGGGTTTTAAACGGTTGACCATTATTGTGGCCAAGATTTTGTATATGACATTACAGAGTGCTATTGGTCTGAACCCTTGTGGTTCTTCTGAGTGCTTTGTCTTCGAGATCAAGGCCAAAAATGTGGAATTCAGGGTCGGGTGCATTCTTTTGGTACACCTGGACTCCTCCACTAATTTCATTATGTCTTCACCTAAGAAGGACCAAGTCGCTTGGAAGAATTTGACAATGAATTCGTCTGGCCCTGGTGCTTTGTTTCTTGCCATATTCCTAATTACCTCTTCCACCTCTGATTTAGATATTTCTCTTAATAGAGCCAAGTTCTGGTCTCTGCTCACCAAATTGGGGATATGTTGTATGATTTTATTAATATTATCTCCCCTTCTAATGTTTGGTTCTGTCAGGATCCCTTTGAAGTGTTGTACTAATAGATTCTCCATTTCTTCCTTTTGGGTGAGCCGATTACCTTGTTGATCCATTAAGGAGAAGATTATGTTCTGCTGCCTATGTTGTATCATTGCTTTGTGGAAGAACCTTGTGTTTCTTTCTCCTTCTTTTAACCATTGGATTCTTGATTTTTGTTTCCATAGGATTTCTTCTTGTTGTCTTCTTTCTTCCAATTTGTTAATCAACAACCCTTCCTCTTCTGCAAGCCCTTCACTTGTACCCTCATTGATTATTTGATGATATACTTTCTTCATCTTTGTTTAGATTATCTTCTGTTCCTTCTGTATGTTACCAAATTCTCCCTTCTTCCATTTCTTTATCTTACCTATTAGATCTTTTAGTCTAAGTTGAAAGGTGTGCATCTCGTTGCTTCCTCCTATCTCATTCTCATTCCATTTCCACCATTCCTTCATTTTTCCTATTAGGGTCCGTTCTCTTAGCCAAAATGCCTTAAACCTAAAGGGTCTGTTTTGATTTCCTTGATTCATTTCTACTTCTAGTTTAATAGGCCAGTGGTCTGATCATAGGCACAAAAGAATTGATGCTTCATAGAATACTTCTTTGCCAATGAAGTGTTCTGTTGCCAAGAATCTGTCCAGCCGAGAGGCTATCTGTCTGCTCCCTCCCCTTCTGTTGTTCCACGTATATTTTCCATTTATAGTTGGGATGTCTACCAATTTTAGTTCTTCTTGAAGATCTCTAAATCTCTCCATTTTTGGCTCTTCTCTTTGCAATCCTCCTCTTTTCTCCTCTGTTGATGTTGTCAAATTGAAGTCCCCTGCTATTAGCCATAGTTTTTCATCGTGGAGTTTACCAAGCTTCTGTATTTGTCGAAGGAAATTCCCTTTTTCCACTGGAATATTAGGGTCATATACTACAGAGACTAAAAACCATTCTCTATTTCCAATTAGATAGAAACACCCCGTGAGGATTCTTTTCATACCCACCCAATAGTCTACTGTGATCTATGCTAGGTTCCACAATATTGTTATACCACCCGCACTACCTTTCGCATCTATGGTTGTGAATTCATACTTTTGTTTTATTTTTCTTAATATGTCCTCCATTCTCCCTCCTGTAATTTTTGTTTCTTGTAGATGCATAAGTTTTGGTTTTTATTTTCTTAGTCTCTCAATTAAGTGTCTCTGCTTGCCTCTGCTGTTGAGGCCTCTTATATTCCAGGATGTAATTATCATTGGGTTACTTGGTTTATTTGTTGAAATACTACCGATAGCGGTACTACCCTCCCTGTATTCACCAACATTTCTCCCATAATATGTATAGATTCTTGTAGGTTTCTTCGACCTCTTTTCTTTCCGTCTTTAATTTCATTTGAGTAATCTTGGGAATTGTCTTGGTGCATCCCCAGTTGTTCTGCCGTCTCCACCTTCCCCTGCCCCTATTTAACTTAATACTACTGGAATGTTTCTTTGTATAGTCGCTTTTGGTCTTCTGGAGTGAATCGCTCATCTAGGTGTCTCCATTCATTCAACAGTTTCCTCAACACCTCTTCTTCCATGCTTAGTTCTTCCCCCCTACTTGTATCTATTTCCATTGTAGTGTTATCCATGTTCTCTCTGTCTCCCTTCTCCTCCTTCTCTGTCGACTTGCTTTGGGCTTTCCTCTTAGGTTTTAGCTTGCCTTGACTCGAGCTGCTTTCCTTTCCTTTTTCCCTCTGATAGTCCATTATTTGGACCTCGTTATCTTCTTCTTCTTCTCCTTGTAACACATCAAAGCTATTTGTTCTACTCGACTGAGCTTGTTGTTATTTTTCCCCCCGCTGGAATTCTCTCTTACTTGTCTTCTCTTACTTTTCACTTCTTGAAACCCTTCCTTATCTTCTTGATTTTTCCTCTGTTGTTTATTCATGTTCTCTCCCTCTTCTATATTCAATGGGCACTCCTTAAATAGGTGGCCATACTCATGACATCTTCTACATCTGAATGGGATGTGTTCGTAGTCTAGGGTTTGTTGCCAGACCTCTTCATGGTACTCTAGTTCCACTGTGTCTGGGATGGGTTCAACTATATTCATGTATACACATATTCTCGCATATGAAGTATATCTTCCTTTTTTTGTCGTTTCTGCTATTTTGACAAATCTTCCTATCATATTTCCTATGCCCTCCAGTATCTCTGGGTCCTAGAAGTCCATTGGGAGGCCAAATAACCTAACCCACATCGGGGCTTCTAGAAATTTTTCCTTGTTTGGGTCATAGCATTCTTCCCAGTATCTCATAAACATTCCAGCATTATAATGAAAGTAAGGACCATTTTCAAATACTTTTTCTTTGTTTTGCAGGTTCGAGAATATTACTATGAAGAAGCCTTTAGCTCCCAGCGTGAGCTCGATATGGCCTCGGGGCTGCCATTTTTGTTGAATCCATTTGGTGAGGTCCTTTTCTGTCGGCCATACTCTGATGAACTTGCATATTAGCGCGTGGTCTTTCATGTAACTTCTGTATCGCTCCAGTTTGTTCATCGGTATGATGAATCTCGGTTTCTCCATCACACATGGTAAACATTTACATCTGCTGCCTACCTGTCATCTAACTCTGAGGACCGGTCCTGACATTTTGTTTGTTTCTCCCGCTTGTTTCTGGTTACTTGTGTTTTGGCATGATTCCCCTACCACCGTGTCTCGATAGGAGGGGATCTCTCCCCCCCTTTCCTCCTCTGTCATTCTGATCTAGTTCCTGGCCTCTTGGGTTTGCATCTTTTCAGCAGTCTGCAGGTTTTTGGGGACGTGGTGCCATTTATCTCATGGTTGCATCGCCATTAAGGTTGCAAAGCCATTCCAATAATGAAAGGAATATTTGTGTGAATTGTAAATTTGAATTATTACATATGTACGAAAATAGTTTTTTTTGTAAACATGAATTTACAATTTAAATAAGAAAATTAAAATATTTTTTATTATTATATAATCAAATTTTAATTATATTTAAAAAAAAAAATCATTTAATTATTAATTAGCATAGACCTATCTTAACTCCGATCAATCAAGCAACCATATGGATCAAATCTTTAGAGGTTCAAACCTTTTGAGTGTAAAACTTGAGAAAATGTTTACACCTTGAGAGATTTTATCCCTCTAAGAGCCTCATAGATCTCGAACTAAGATAGATCTAGATTGATTTAATTATTAATAATTATAATTATTAATTTTATTTTTAATTTAATTTTTTATTTTTATATAATTTGATTGTGTCAAAATGTTTATATATATATATATATATATATATATATATATATATATATAATTTGACCAAGTCAAAATGTTTAGATAACACAACATAACATGATATTACAACATCTCTTTCATAGCGGCTTCATGACTTTATATCACTTTTTGAGAGAGAGATGTGGAGAGACTCTTGTGATTGGCATGGTTATAGAATTAGAATGACGTCACATTGACTCATTATAACTATAAGTTCCTTTTGCTCCAACTTATATTGCTTCATTGCCTTGGGAATTTGCCACATAGTCCTTGGCGAATATACCTATAAATCCTTTTTGCCCCAAGTTGTATTGCATCATTGGCTTGGGAATTTTCCACAGAGTTGTTGGCTATTATAAGTATAAATCCATTTTTCTTCAAGTTGTATTGCCTCAGTGGCTTGGGATATAGTTATTAGTTCTTTAGATGTGGAACCAATCTTTTTGACACTCCATGATGGATGATAAAGCTGGTATTTTGGACAAGATAGCTTCTAGAAGAAGATCTTGGGTATAGGTTTTTTTGTATGTGTTAAATGAAGATTAAGGAATCTCCTAGAACAATAAGGTGATGAGAAACCTTGTTATAGAACATAAGTTTCTACCAAGTTATTGGTCATATCCCTTAGCTTTGTGAAAAACTTCATCTAAAATTCCTATAAATAAAAGAATCCTCCCTAATAATTTGTTTTAATATATTAAATATATAAATAATAATGCTTCAAATTTTTTTGTTAATATAATTTAAATAATTAAATTTATTTTTTATTTTACTTTTCATTTAAATATAATAATAATTTTTTTATGATTAAAATACTTTTTAACTAATATATCATTTACATATATATTAAATAAATTTATAGATTTATTATTATTATTATTATTGATTTAATATTATTATTCATTAAAATTATCAAAATTTGTTAATAAAATTTAATCAACTCAAATAATATATTAATCATCTGTAAAGACCTGCAAGTTTACACAATTAACATTGTTAATGTGACATATATTAAAAATGTATCACAATCAAATCAATTAAATATACCTTATGATTATATTATATTAAAAATGTTGTGCCTAAAAGGGTATCACAATCATAATCAGTTGCAATGTTTAATTCTTCTCAAGGACCTAATCACTTCATTACTTTTCAGGCGAAACTTTTATGCAAATACAAACTGTAATTGAACCTTTTTCTTCAAGTTATTTCAAGCTTTATTTTTTAACTTTTATTGGGTAAACTCATCTAGAGTTAGGGCCGCCTCCTTAACCTCGCCCTCATACGCCATGATTCGGAAAACCAAGAAGAAAGATGAGATGGAAACGAAGAAGGCTAAACAAAAATATGATTTTATTTCATTACACTCTGGAGTTTTCTCCCAAGGTAGGTAATCTTAAAATTCGCATGAAATTTTACTGCCTTTTGTAGATAACATTCCCCAGTCGTCTTCGTTTTCGCAGGTTCTGGAAACATTGAAAGTTATTATCAGAAATTTCGTTCAAGGGTTATGCCAAGGCGTGAATGATGTATCGTCGAGGTCGAGGTTGGGCCTAGTAACCACCCAATCTCTTATTACCGCTCTACATTAAACGAGAAGAGGATTGAAGTAGAAATTATGGTGACTTCAAAGTATTCGAAATTTGAATTTGAAATTAGAGCGCACCTAAACCATTATTCCTGGTTTAAACCAGAGACCAGGTAAGTGTATTACGTAATTTTAAACAGAGCCTTTGGTGTCATGTATGTTTTTTCTACTCAGACTTTTTGTAGACGAGGTACCAACCTGTGTGTTCAAGAACTGCCAGAACGTGGGCGTGGGTACCCATTTAACCAGCCGATGAATTTCCATTGGATCCTGTAGAACGCGGATAGCTGGGTCACCCGAGGGGCCTGGAAAAAACCAACTGGACCAAGCGTCGTTCATTACATCTTTCAGGGAATCCCATGTGGATGCCTAAGCGGTTTCTTCTCTGCAATCGGTGTGTGCTACGCAAGCATGCCGTCGGTGGAGTCAAGAAGAGTTCAGATAACTGGACTGGCAGCATTATTTGATATTTGTATGGTTAATATAATGTAGATGGATCCAACTGCTCTACTTCGTTTTGTTCGAGATCCACTGCTCTTTTATACCATATTAATGAAATTCTGAATTCAATACTTCAGCACTAACATTTTTTTTCATTCATCATTATCACGGCACTTTCACCTTTCAAGCTGATAGCCTAAACGGAAACTCTATCGCCTTTAACCAGGATCACTGTCATGGTTACCTTCATGAGATTGCTCTGCTTGCCCGCCTTCATTGACCTTGTGGCAGAGAGACTGAACATTTCGAGTTATTTGGATTAAACCAGAGAAAGTTTACGATTGTTGGAAATTTCTGGTAATTTCAAACAAAAGCTCAATAGAGAATGATACTCTGTTTTAATACAGGATCTTAACACAGGGAAGCTAAACTTGATTTCTGAAGAACAGAGTTTCACACACTCATAAACAACCTGTTACAAAAGGATCTTCCTCTTAATAGAGAGATTCACTAAGAACTTCCAGTTCCATACAAAAAGAAATTACTCTGTAGTACTCTGTGTAAAATATTTCTGGAAATTTTAATTTTACACTACTGTGTGTAAAATATTTCTTACATTTACTGCTGTCAATGAAAATCTTCTTGTTTCATTTATTCTGCTGCATATTTCATTTCAACACAAAAAAAAAACACATTGTTGCGTATGTTTTTATTACACATTCATATTCAACAAAACAAATTACCTTCGCACTGCTTTCATACGCGTTGCTTCCCTATATATTATAGTCATGCTACTGCGTGATTCCTTTCTCAACAACAAACCACACTCACGCTGCTACGAGTTTCACACTGCATTGCATATGCAATGAACAACACTGACCTTCACACTGCTGTGTAATTTTTTTTTTACATATCATATGCCGTGCACACTAAAACATAACATATGCATTCGCAATAAAATTAAAATACTTCACCTACGTTCTATCAATCACATTAAATTCCATTAATTTCTTTGCTGACAAAAACTGGCAGTCAACTAGAGTTGCACTTCACGCAAGGTTTATGGATCAATGGCGGAGACCTGTACAACAACTTTAGTTTCAATCGGACGGTGGACAACACTGACCTCAATCGAACGGCTATCGCTCAGTCAAACCAAACGAGATTTACGTTCTGGGAAAAAGCTGTTTTGAAAACTGCTTGAGGACACGCGTCAGCTAGCGTACTGTATCGCTTCCCCTCCGGAGAATACCACTTGCTCAGCAAAAGCGGTGCGATAAAACTGGTGGTTTTGTGAATTAAATGCGCAGGTGAAATTATAATTTCAACACTCCCCTTTAATTTCAACTGCTGGGTTATCAGTCATACCCAAACATTTCCTCAAAAATTCAAAGCTTTTCTGCCCCAATGGTTTGGTTAGAATATCTGCAACCTGCTCCTAAGTCTTGCAATGTTTTAAAACAATTTCTCCATTGCTTACCAATTCCCTGATGTAGTGAAACCTTGTGTCAATGTGTTTCGTTCTCTTATGAAACAAAGAATTCTTGGATAATGCAATAGCTGAGCTATTGTCACAAAAAATCACAGTTCCTTTTACTTTCTCTTGGCATAAGCTCCTTAAGATCCTTCTCATCCAAACTGCGTGACATGTTGCTGCTGTAGCTGCCACATATTCTGCTTCTGCTGTAGACAATGCTACAATAGGTTGTTTTTTAGAAGCCCAAGAAATGGCTCCTGAACCCATGTGAAAAACATATCCGGATGTGCTTTTCCGATCATCTACACTTCCAGCCCAATCACTATCAGTGTATCCAATTAAATCTGAGAATTTTGAAGTAGTATATAAAATGCTAAATCTTTTAGTACCTTTAACGTACCTCAGAATCCTTTTTGCTGCCTGCCAATGTGCTTCTTTTGGCCTCTCCATGAATCTGGAAATTAAACTAACAGCATACATTATATCTGGCCTAGTTGCAGTCAAATACATGAGGCTACCAACTATGTTCTTGTACAAAATAGGATCAAAATCCTTGCTGCTGTCCTCTTTGCTGAGTTTTAATCCCATCACTGTGGGATTGATTGCTGCCTTGCTCTCCTGCATATGGAATCTTTCCAACACTTCCTTAACATATTTCGCTTGTGAGATAAAAATCCTATTTCCATTTTGTTCTACTTCTATTCCTAAGAAGTATCTCAGCAAACCCATGTCAGTCATTTCAAAATCTTCTTTCATGATTGTTTTGAAATTTTCAATAAGATATACATCATTACTTGTGAAAATAACATCATCAACATATAACACAACAATTAGTAATTTACCATACTTTTCTTTGATGTAGAGGGTGGATTCTTCCTCACATTTTTCAAATCCATTTTCCAGTAGATAAGAATCTATCCTACTGTACCACGCTCTTGGTGCTTGCTTCAGCCCATAAAGAGCTTTCTTCAATCTGCACACTTTGTGTTCTTGAACTTTCTTTTCATAGCCTAGAGGTTGTTCAATGTAGACCTCTTCCTCTAACACTCCATTCAAGAATGCTGACTTCACGTCCATTTGGTAAACTTTCCACTTGTTTTGTGCTGCTATGGACAACACTGCTCTCACTATTTCCATTCTAGCAACCGGTGCGAAGGTTTCCTCATAGTCTCTCCCATACTTTTGCTTATATCCTTTGACAACAAGTCTTGCCTTGTGTCTTTCTATTTTGCCTTCAACATTACTCTTGGTCTTGTAAACCCATTTAACTCCAATGACTTCCTTTCCCTTTGGTAGTTCAACTAAATCCCATGTCTTATTTCTTTCTATGGCATTGATCTCCTCATCCATAGCTTCTATCCATTTCCTATCCTTAATTGCTTCTTCAAAATGAACAGGGTCATCAACATGACAATATAAAACAAATAAAGAGTTCATACCTTCGTTTGTTGTCTCTTGTTCATAAATGTCACATAAATTTCTGAACTTCTTACCTCTTTCATTTGGTGTACAAGTGCTTGAAGAAGCACTTGAATTTCCTCCTTGTGGTGTGCTTGGAGAAGCACTTTCATTTCTCCTCAAGGGTGTCCCTTGTTGTCCTTGTGTTGGTGCTGCTGTTTAGGGATGTATTTCAGCCATCTCCTCATCATGTTCATCATGTGACAAAGTGCTTTTAACATTCCTATTTTCTTTATGCTTCCATCCCAAGCTTCCTCCTCAATGAACTGAACATCTCTACTCACAATGAGCTTCTTGGTGGATGGGTTAGAACTTTGATATGCAGCTCGCTTTGGTTTTCTACCAGTGCCTTGAAATTGAATTTTTTTTCAAACACTTCACTTTTGTTCTTAAGGAAATAGACCCAAGTTTTTCTAGTAAAATCATCAATAAATGTTAGAATATAGTGGCTGCCTGCTAGTGATGGAGTTTGCATCGGTCCACATAAATATGAGTGGACAATCTCTAAGGGTGCTTTTGCCTTTATGCTTTTCCCTGATGGAAAACTTTCTCTATGTTGTTTCCCTGAGATGCAACCTTCACAAAGGCTGTCTGGTTTCTCTATCAATGGTAATCCTCTTACCATTCCTTTTCTACTCAAAAAATTAAGACCTCCAAAGTTGAGATGTCCAAATCTCAAGTGCCACAACCAATTTTCATCCTTTGGTTCGCTTTGGAAAGCCTCTTGTATCACTACTGCAATTTCTTTATTTTTCAAATCTGCTTTCATCCTGAGAGGGAACATCCTGTTCCTTGTCATCTTCACTTTAGCAATACAACAGTTGTTGGGTGCTCTATCCATGATGGTGCATACATCATTCACAAAGAAAACATTGTAACCCTTTTGAACAAGTTGTCCAATACTTAAGAGGTTACATTTCATTCCAGGAACATAATAAACATCTGCTATGGTTTTCTTTTCACCTTTCTTTGTTAAAACTTTTACTTCTCCTTTTCCCATAACAGAAACTTTATTATCAGTCCCTAGTGTGACTTGTGACTTCACATTCTGATCTAACATAGAAAACAGGGCTATGTTTCCTGTCATATGGTTGCTGCAACCGGAGTCTAGGAACCATATATCTTCACTCTTTTCTTTAGCCATATTACAAGCTAAAAACAAATTATTTTGGCTGATATTTTCTCTAGTGAAATTTGCACTAGTTTTGTTATTCATGTCATGTTGCTTCTTCCTACATTCATTTGCATAATGCCCATATTTTTTACAATAATAACATTGGACATTGGATTTTTCATACCTTTGTCCTTGAGCATGATGTTGTCCACTTTGTTGGGTGCTGCCTTGGCCTTGGTTCTGATTTGGATTGCTGCCTCTTCCTTGAGCATTTGCTGAACTGTTTCTTCCACCTCTGTTTTGGCTTCTGCCTCTTCCTCTCTTGTTTCCTCTGCCTTGACCTCTTCCTCTTCCAAAGGACATCTGGGTCTTGAAGGCATGCTCTAGAGATGAGTTTTCATTTCTACTCAATCTCTGCTCATGTGTTATCAGTGATGCATGTAGTTCATCAACTGTGAAGTTTGTGAGATCCTTTGTCTCTTCTATGGTGGTGACAATCACATCGAACTTTGAGGGTAGGACCCTCAACAGTTTCTCCACAATCCTCCTTTCTTCAAGAATCTCTCCATGAGACCTTATCTGTGTGACCAGACCAATCACTTGTGTGAAGAATGAGTCAATATTGTCTGACTCCTTCATGCAAAGATTCTCAAAATCTCTCCTCAGCAACTGTAGTTTTGTTGTCTTCACTTTCTCCATGCCTTGATAGGTTGTCTTGAGAGTTTTCCATGCTTCTTTGGATGTCTTGGCTGCTGCTATCCTTGGAAACACACTCTCATGCACTGCTTGATACAAAAATAAGAGGGCTTTAGAATCCTTCTTCTTATAGCTCTTCAACAGATCTTTCTCTGCCTGTGTCAAGTTATTAAACTCATCTTCATCTGCTGGCTCTTCAAATCCATCCTCAACAAATTCCCATAAGTCTTGTGAGGCAAGCAAAGCTTTCATGGTTATTTCCCAATAGTCATAGTTTTTCCCATTAAACTGTGGGAGCTGAGTATTAAAGATACCCATGCTAGTGCTGGCTCCAACCATTCTTGCACTCTTCAAAATACTTGACTGTGTATTTAAAATCACTGACTATCTTCAACACAAAAAAAATCTTGAGAAATACCTTGGATTTTTGACTGAGTCTTCACTCTGCTGGAGAAGCTGCTGCAGCAAGAAACCCTTCCTTCAGCTTCTTTGACACCTTCAAAGAGCCTGGACAAGCTCAGTTTCTTTGACACCTTCAAAGAGCCTGGACAAGCTCTGATACCACTATTGGAAATTTTTGGTAATTTCAAACAAAAACTGAACAGAGAATGATACTCTGTTTTAATACAGGATCTTAACACAGGGAAGCTAAACTTGATTTTTGAAGAACAGAGTTTCACACACTCATAAAAACATTGTATTCATTAATAAGACAACCTGTTACAAAAGGATCTTCCTCTTAACAGAGGGATTCACCAAGAACTTCCAGTTCCATACAAAAAAATTACTCTGTCTCTTCTAGAAATTTTACACTACTCTGTGTAAAATATTTCTTACATTTACTGCTGTAAACGAAAATCTTCTTGTTTCATTTACTCTGTTGCATATTTCATTTCAACACAAAAAAAACACACTGTTGCATATGTTTTTATTACACATTCATATTCAACAAAACAAATTACCTTCGCACTGCTTTCATACGGGTTGCTTCCCTATATGAGTGAACAACAAAAAAGATATATTACAGTCACACTATTGCGTGCTTCCTTTCTCAACAACAAACCACACTCACGTTGCTGCGAGTTTCATACTACATTGCATATGCAATGAACAACACTGACCTTCACACTGCTGTGTAAATTTTTTTTTACATATCATATGCCGCGCACACTAAAACATAACATATGCATTCGTTTTTACTTGTCCCGTAAAAACACAAAAAAAATTACACCCGTGAATAAAATTAAAAACAATAAAATTAAAATACTTCACCTAGGTTCTACCAATCACATTAAATTCCATTAATTTTTTTGCTAACAAAAACTGGCGATCAACTAGAGTTGCACTTCACGCAAAGGTTTATGGATCAATGGCGGAGTTTCAATCCAACGGTGGATAGTACTGACCTCAGTCGAACGGCTATCGCTCAGTCAAACCAAACGAGATTTACGTTCCAGGAAAAAGCTATTTTGAAAACTGCTTGAGGACACGTGTCAGCTGGCGTACTGTATTGCTTCCCCTCCGGAGAATACTACTTGCTCAGCAAAAGCGGTGCGATAAAACTAGTGGTTTTGTGAATTAAATGCGCAGGTGAAATTATAATTTCAACAACAATCAAAGAATAAAAAAATGACATTGATAACAAACAAAAATTTGAAATAAAGTTAAGTGCAAATAAATAATAAAAAAGTTGTTGATAAAAAATTTCAAAATAATGGTTAGAATTTTGATTAGAATAATGTTGAGTGTAGCATATGCAAACAAATAAAAAATGGTATTCAGAACGATAAAATGCCTCACGTGAATATGTCCATGGCAATTTATTAGAATAAACCGATTAAAAAAAAAAGAGATAAACCAAAGAATATTCATGATTAAAAAAAAAATCCAAATCAAATGATGTGAACATATGCAAACAAATCAAATAAATTCATCATAAAATAATTTAAAAAATGATTTTATTAGAATATAACAAAAAATTGAAATAAAATTGAGTGTGAAAGTATGTAAACCAATAAAAAAAATGGTATTAAGAACAAATCTAAAGATTAAAATAAATTACTTGAATGTGAATATGTAAAATTTATTAGAATTAATCAAAAACAAAAAAATTGATGATTAAAGAATCTTAAAAAAATGGTATTCAAATTTAATCAAAAGATTGAAATAAAGTTGAGTGTGAATATATACAAATAAATCAAATATGGTATTGAAAACAGGTTAAAAAATTAATGTAAATATGTATAATTTATTCTAACCAAGGAAATCTCATAATCAAACAATTCTAAGAAGTGGTATTCATAGCTTATCAAATGATTGAAATATAGTTGAGTGTGAACCTGTACAATTTGGAATAAACCAAAGAAACTTTATGACCAACTAATACTTCAAAAGATTGCAATAAAGTTAATTGAGAACACAACTAATTTATTGGAAACAAAAAAAAAATGATAAAAGAATGGTCATGCAATTTATTATTGAAACAAATGAAAGAAAACACATCATCATAGAAAACATACCATTGGAATAAACTATGAATATGTGCAATTTTTTGGAACAACCAAATGAAGCTCATGATCAAAGAGTGGTCATACCATTTATTAGAATTGGTCAAAGAAAGCTCATGAAATTTAATGTGAATATGAAAGCCCATGCTACTTATTAAAAAAAAAAAAAAAAGTTCATGGTGAAGGATTGCTTATGCTAAACTCATTTAATGATGTTTAGAATAAATAAAAAATTGGTATTAAGAAAAACAAAAAATTGAATATAAACATATATAATTTATTATTTATTAGAATAAATTGAAATAAGTTAGGAAATTATTAAAATATTTATTTTTATTTCAATGAAATAGAATGTGAATTTTCATGTTCATGCAATTTATTAAAACAAACCAAACAAAGTTTGTGAAATTTATTAGAAGAGATTAAAAAGGTTCATAAAAAAAATGGATATAAAATTTTATGCATCCTATTAAGACTATTTAAAAAAAGTTCATACAATAGTGTGAATGAGATTATGTATAGAAAATTTCTAAAATAATAAGGACTAACCTTAAAATAATGTCATTGCAATAGATTTAAAAAAAACCTCAGTTTAAAAGTAGGAATATTAACCTTAAAATAATGTCATTGCAATAGATTAAAAAAAAGCTCAATTTAAAAGTAGGAATATTAAGTCAGTGTGAAATATAAGTGAAAAAAAACATCATATCACAATTTCATTTATACTTAAACTATTATTCCTTGTGACCAAATGATAATGGAAAATTTTAAAGTTGTCTGTTTTAAACAAACTAAATGAATCTCATGCAATAATGTCATTGCAATATATTTAAAAAACTCACACATTCTCGTTTAGAAGTACGAATATTAAGTCATTATGAAATATAAGAGAAAAAAAAAAAAACATCATATCACAATTTTATTTATACTTAAATGAGTTATTCCTTAGTGACCAAATACTTAAATGAGTTATTCCTTAGTGACCAAATGGTAATGGAAAACTTTAAAATTATTGTTTTAAACAAACTAAACGAATTTTATACAAGGAAATGTGAATGAATGACATGGAGTGTGAAGGAATGTGGAAATGCAATGTCTTTTTAAATAAATAAATAGATAGAAAACAATAAAATAATATTATAATTTTATAGATAAAAGAGTTGTTATTTTTCTTTTTCTTTATAAGTTCTAGAGTTCTAGAGTACTCTTAAATTTTGTTAATTTATTTAGGAAAAATATTATAAAAATAATAAAGATAAATTTTAAAATAAAATTATTAGAATAAATCTAAAAATATCTCATGCAATAGAACATGATAATTGGCATTGTAATATGAAAGAACGTGAAGATACTATGGCATTATATAATCAAAAGAAATGAAATAACATATAAATATCATGATACTTAAACAAATATTTGTTCTTTTTTATGAATTTCAAAGTGATGTTAATATTTTAATTCCATATTACATAATAAGAATGAATAAATATAGCCAAAACACATTTTTTCTTACACTACAAGGTTGGAGAATTGTTGAAACATGAACATCCATAAAAAAAATATTTTGTAATATATTCACCACAATATTTAAGGCAATTTTTTAGTAAACTGTCTCAACTTGAGATAAAAAGAACTTGCAAATTGTCTTAAATATTGTCTTTAAGCGAGTGTATCAAATTATAGTCTTAAAAAATTGTCTCTATAAAAACAATATAGAACACAAGTATTATTCCCTTTTAAGAGACAATTCATTTTTGTCTCTCAAGAGACTATAGTTATGATTAAAGACATATTGTCCCTCTAGAGACAATTAAAAAAATTCTTTAGAAACAAAATATGGAATGTGAATCTTTGTGTTTCTTTAGTGATTAATTCATGTTAGGGCACGATGGAATCCAAACACCTCATGCTTTCTAGGCAGGTGCCCTTCCTTTTACCTAGCACCCTTTAAACAAATATGTTATCTTGATAAGAAAAAAAAATCAACAAGCCAAAATGTCAAAAATCAACTAGCAAAATCCCACACCCTTCTGTCTCTCGCCTGTGTCACTCTCTCTCTCCCTTGTCACTCCCTCTCTCTCTCCCCACCTTTCTCTCTCTATATGTGTTGAGATTCTTCCTTCCCTATATATTCCTCCAACTCCATCTCTCAGGCTCCCTCTCTTTCTCGGAGACTCTCTCCTCCCCTCCCTCTCTCCATTTTTGTGTCCCCCCTCTCTCTTATCATTCTCTCGCACTCTCTCACTCTATATTTAAAAAAAAAAAGTTAAATACTTTGACTATATATATATATATATATGTCATACAAAAATTGATGTCAAAGGTGACACAGTTTGGGAAGGTGATGACATAGGTATTCAGTTTAACTCATGTGTGTTTGCGAAAATGGGGAGAGGAGAGAGAGAGCTCTTTAGTTTAACGCAGAGGATAGATAGTAAAAAGGATTTTATGGTGCTATTCAAGCAATGTAGGAAGAAGATATTGGTTGGGTAGCGGAAGCCCCGTGCAACAGTCATGAGGCACAAATCCCGCATTTTTGGGAAAGACAGGGTAAAGACTCCGCGGGATGCGCAGAGCGCGAATTGTAATGAGTCAAAGTAAAATGGGTAGTCCGCCCAAAAATAATGTGAAGAAATGTAAGTTGAGTCGGCCTGCCCATGGATTGCGGTCCATGGAAAGGTATAAATAGAGCGAGGCTCTATGGGTAGAGTAGCTAAGTTTTACTATGATTTTTGGGAGATCTGATATGTAATGGGTGTCTAAGAAGAGCATTCTAAAAGCATCTGTAAGTCCAGGTCGAGGGTTTGGATAGAGGGTAGAGGCTCTACAGCTGTGTGCACAGAGGCCTGGAAGAGTCCACAGCTGTGTGCGCGGACCCCTATAGCTGAGTGCGCAGGGCAGATCTGGATGTAAGGGTGATAAGTGGAAATAAAGACAAGTTCCTTATGAATTTTTTGTTAAATCTGAATTATCGCAACTCTGCTCTTTTATGGTTAATGAAACTGTTTTTGTCTGTGCACATATGCTTGTGGAATAACTGTGGAGATCTGGGTTTAATCTTAATGCGTGAACTGAATAAATCTAAGAAATGTTTGCTTAAAGACCACCTTAAAGTAGATCTGAGCTGCAATACTTCATCCACTAGATTAGATCTATAGATTGCACAAGATATTCAGGATCCACGCGAACATACCGCAGCGTGAAGCTATAGAAGAAAGCACGAACCCTCCAAACCGCATCTAGACATCCCTAGGGTGCGGAAACCTGGTTCCAGCACCCTCCCCTGCTACCTCGAATGAGACCTCAGTCCACGCTCCGTGGGCTGTTGCCAAAAGAGCCGGTAGCTATGGGATTTGCTTGGCTAAATAATTCTTCCAAACCTGGGTCAGGCCCATATAAGCCAACAAATGGTTTTGTTGTTGGGACCGGGATCTGCCTAAGGGGTATCTGATGTGGGAACACTGAAACCCTACAAAGAAAGAGATTGAGGAGTGGTGGGTCTGAAGCTCCACGAGTTTGCAGTTTAGGAAAATTGAAACCCGCGAGTATTAGAGGAAGATTGGCTAGACCGGTATATATTCACAAATATTCATGAGATTTTCTTCACGTCGTTCCCAGTAGAGTTGTACGAATGGATCACAAGGCTAGCTGACAGCGTGGGAAGGTGTTGATTGGACCAGCCTATTGTGTGGACCCCAGAACTGGTGCGCGAGCTAGAAGCCACTAAGGATAAAATCATGCACATAGTAGATCATTGGCTGGATCAGGTAATAGGAGGGTTTATCACTGAGTTCGCGATAGATACTACCGTGAGCTATAGCGAAGCAGAAAGGCAGTTTCTTCAAGGACCTCGAGGTAGATATATCAAATCATTAAATACCTGCATTAAAATGTTGTTATGTGAAAAACAGATTATGCGCGTGTATTGATGTCTAGGGTAACACGGAGCAAAAGAGGTTATCGCGGACCGGGAGGGGTAGAGAATAGTCCTTTGGCTACCATTTCCCGGGAAAGCGAAGAGGAGCTCGCGAGGCTCTCACCAGGGAGTGTGGTCCGGTTGATCAAGGAGCGCTTCCCGCTGATACCACCTCCGTCCACACCACCACCCATGTCACCTACGTTGAACCCATCCACACCAACACCGACCCCACCATCAACCCCGCCACCACCAAAAGTTGGGATGGCGAGTGCAATCAAACTGCCAGTGTTTAAGGGTGTGGGGAATGAAGACCCAGGACGATTCTAGTTTGTGATATGATCTGTATGGGACGCTCAAGGCATAACAGATGAGAACATCAAGAAGGCCACCTTAGTTAGTGCATTACAGGACTGTGCACTGACGTGGTACATAAAATACTCGATTGATCATCCGAATGAGGGAATAATGGCAATCCAGGATGTGCTAAATAAAGAGTTTGGTCGACCAAAATCAGAAACCCAGTCGGTTATTGGGTTCAAGGAGATCACCATGTTGCCTGGCAAAACTCTGTGGGACCTGGACCAAAGGTTAAAGAGCACCATTCGTGAAGCCAACATGACCTTGATAGATGCGCAACATTGCGCGTGGTTTGTGGCGTCATTGACACCACATCTAAGGATGGCTCTGGCACAACAAAAGATATCAACCCAAGCCGAGGCACTGGAGACAGCAATGAGGTTACATGAGACCCTAATACCAGATCCAGGGTTGGGAGTTCAGCAAATCCACACGCAGCTTCAAAACTTGAGTCTAGAAATGTAAAGCTTGAAGCAAGAAAGAGTGTCTTGAGCAGAGGTACGTGCGGAGGTAGGATGTATTAAATGTAAGAGCTGAGTGCATGATAAGGACCATTGCCCTGTCTTTGCAAACTATCTAGTGGGGGGAGGCCTGATGCCGTTAAAAGTGGAGGTACAAGCAGGACCAAGTGTCATGCCTGCGCTCTGGTGCACGATTTTTCAGGTGGGTGGGAAACATGCAACAGATAACTGACACCTATTGCAAAAGTATACCCAGACCCCGCAGCAGTTGTATTGCAAATTTTGTCGATCGGTGGGTCACGATGAGCGAACGTGTCAAAGTTATGACTTAATGATGGAAAGGACCCAAGTTTACCGAATGCATACTGAAGTACAGGGAGGATTTCAAGGATGCAGCCAAGGAAGAGGAATGGGGCCCGGGTGGGGCCGCGGACAGCTAATCTGTTATAATTATGGAGGGCCGAGACACTACGCTCGTGACTGCACTAACCCAACCAAGACTTCGTGCCCCTACTGCGAGCAGTGTGATCATGAGGTGGTATGTTGTCCAACCTTAATTGCCCAAATGTGTGAAAAGGGAGTACTCCAATCTCCACCAACCCAGAATATCTAGATGATGCAAGCAGAACCTCACGAAGAGGATCCTAGTATAAATATGGTACTAAGAAGCAGCGCAACTGTAGGGGGTAATCCGCAAGAAGAATGTGCTAGAGGCGGAAAGAGGTGCGACACACCTACAAAGGAACCGGACTCTGAGCCAGAACAAGGGAGGACGATGCCAAGGGAAGCTCAACATAGCTTCTACACCAGGTAGGAGGGATCAAATGGAGTCAGCAATGAACCCTTCCATGATTACTACCTTCCTTGAAACCTGCATGAAATTGCTGCGTGATAGTAAGGTCGTTCAAGTGTTGCAAAAGCTAATCACCAGGTGCGCTGGATCCAGCAAACCATAGGTAGTCCGAAAAATAGGAAGACATGCTCTATGCACCGGATGGGAGATGAGACTGACAGCACAAATCGGTGAATATGAAATGGATCAGGTCATCCTGGACTTAGGCTTGGATGTGAATGTGTTACCTAAATAGACATGGGAGCGCATGGGCAAGCCTGCACTGCAATGGTCCCCAATTCAGTTGCGAATGGCCAACCAACAAAAAATCTTACCAGTGGGTCGACTGCAAGGAGTAACTGTGGATATCGACGATGTAAGTACTCATACCAGTTTCGAAGTCATAGAAATTGTTGATGACAATGACCCTTACCCTACATTGCTTAGAATTGATTAGGCAACATATATGAAAGGGATCATTAACTTGAAAAAGCGGAAGATGACGTTCAAAAAGAATTCATTGAGAGTAGTAGTCCTGTTGGACCCAATGGAAGGAGAACGCTACACCGAACCCGTGCGCGATGAGGACATTGACGATGAGATGAATTGCATCTATCAAATAACAGCACAGGACAATGATCAAGTGCATTCCGCAGATGGTGGAAGAACCTCATGGGAACACGATAGCACCTGCATAATGGATTCCGAGGAGGAGACTGAATGATGGCAGAACCGGTTGCAGGAAGTTACGACACTTAACTGCAATATGATTCGGTCACTACGATACGTAACCACCAAGGAGAGACAGCAGCTAGTAGAGAGCGCCGCAATAGATGAAGGATAGCTCGTCCAGCTCAGCACTGTGTACAGAGGACATGAATAGCATGATGGGTTAGAAAACGTGTTGCACGTACCTGGGGGGGCCACGGAAGCCAAGATCTAGGAAGCGGTTCCAGGTACACATTGGAAGACATATGCGACTGCCAAGCTGGTATAGAACGGTCGGTCATCAACAACGAAGGGTCCGAATGCATATTAGGCGACCATCAACCCAACCAGATCTGCGCAGAACGAAGGCTCACATGACCGGACAAGGAAGTCTCTTGGATACAGCTCACCCTATTAGTGATAATATCCACGAAAAAATTTAGAAGCTCTGGGCAGCCATTTGGCGCAGTAAGGTGCAGCTGGGTAAGTTAGAAGTAACAGGAGCCAAACTCTATGCACAGAGTGTGAAGCTAGATAAATCTATTAACAAATTGCAGTTAGAAGCTGCTTACATGGATCACGCAAAGGAGCGAACGAAGGAAATGGGAATTGCTGACTCTCCTACACGCAAAGGAGAGAATGAAGGAAACGTGAATTGCTGGCTCTCCTACCCTGCTACAAGCAATGACCCCACTAGCATGGTTGTGCTGGCACCCGAAAGGACAAGACCGCACACACTGTAGCCTGTTAGCGGAATCAAGGGAACACAGAAGGTGCTCGCAGCCCGAGATAGTCAGGAAATATAAGATCCACATAAGGGGTTCGCCCACCTGACTATCCATAGGAGGACCAGTCCCAGTGCTCCACGGAGTTAAAAGAGGGCGCAAGACTATAAACCAGGTTGTTGCGAAGCTGCGTGATATGACCTCAACCTACATACAAAAACCACACTTGCGACCCTAGGGTTTCGCTACCATGAAAGAAAGATGGAAAGCGACCGTTGCTAGTACTGTTCATGATATGATAGCCCATTTAAAGCACAATGGAGCAGGTGGCGGGAAATTAAGGAAGAAGAATAACCGCCAAAATCACATTAATGAGCGGCCGTAAGGGCAAGCAGCTGATTTTAAATTTCCTCTCATATATAAGCATAGTAAGGGTCACACGCCCCCGCCTTACCATCCTGCAAGAAAGCCGCCCTAGGTCAGAAACAAGTGCAAGATGAGCAACAAGCAATTCGAAGAAAGTCTTTGGTTCAAGGCCTTGCCGAAGCACTACCAGGAAGCAATCCTCAAAGCACACAACCCTACCACTAATAATCCATAGCAAGCTTCGCCGCAAGCAGTCGAGCTCCATAAATCACCTCGGACACCGAGGACTAGCAAGGACCCTCAGGTTCCAGAATCAGTGAGAAGGTCGTTGCGACGCCTGCACTTTGGCAAGTTCACAATGGAGGAAAAGGGTAAAACTATTACAATTAACAGTGACGAGGAAGAAGAAGAACAATGTAAACTTTGAAACGAGAATTGATACTGTTACCCGTTTCGTAGAGATAGCAAAAAGGTGACCTGATTTTGAAAAGGGGTGATGCAGAACGAACATGTTTTTTTTAGAGCATACTTTTTGGCACTTTAATTTTTTTATGTACATTACGTTTTAGAATCGTTTTAGAATGGTAGTGATTTTCATGCTGATTTAAAAAAGCGAGTATTCTGCATCACCACATTTTTTTAAAAGACCTGTGTTTTGGCATTAAATTTTCTAATGTATAAAATGTAAATAATTATTTTGTAAATTTGATCATTTTTGAAGTGGCCGTTTTCTTCACATTTTATTGTTTTTTATTTTAATTTTAGCTTTTTTTTAGTGAGGTTTTTATTGTTTTGCATTTTTAAATTAGGAAGTCGATATTTAGAATTTTCGATATTCTACATATTTACACATCCTTAATTAATTTTTGAATCCACATGAAATAATTGTTTCTAAAAAACAATATTTTTTAACAATGGACATAAAAATAACCATTTTTAACATAAATATAACTAAAAAATTACATGTTTTGATAATTTTTTGCTAGAATTGACATGTCAAAATCACAATTTTTATACGATAATTTTAACCAAAAACAGTTAAATAATAACTTTTTTTATGAATTTCATGTCAAAAAAATAATAAGAATCACTTTTTTTTTCAAAAAATAATGATTAACTTGCGAAAATCACATATTACAAATATTGAACGTATAACAACCCTAATTGAGTGTTTATTATTCTCATAAAATGTCAAAGTCAAAACATTGCAAAGCTTGATTTACAAGCATAACTTAAATTTAATCAACAACGTCACGTAATCCAAACTCTTCGTCCTATAGAGTTTCATCATTGTCTTCTTCCACAATATTTTCTGTTTCCTTTTGCTCACTTTCCTCTTCTAATGGGTCTTTGATGTCTGCGAATCTCCCAATGTATGTATTTCCAAACATTCCATCTAATGGTGGTTGGGGTTCCTTTGCCTTTTTTGCCACACGTGATTCACTAAAATCCCTTTTATTCAACCCAATTTCTTGTATTGCATCTGGAAGAAATTGAAGAACATTAATTTTTTGCTGAATGAAATTGCACTGTACTGGATCTTTTTTAATTGCAATGCAATTTCTTCCTTTTTGAAGGCAACATGCTAGTGTTGTCCCTAATTATCAAGCACAAAATAAATAATGAACTAAATTAGTACAATGACATATTAATTAAAAAATAACATATTGAAATTCAATTCCATATAATAAAACTTACATGAGCCAGAAAATAAATCCAGAACCCAATCTTCTTCATCTGACAAATGTCTATAAGATAGTTAATCAATAATTGTGGTTTTTGATAAATGTTAATTATCTCTCCTTTTGCTTTTGATTCTGGGAATCAACCAGCCACCAGCCGGGCGAGCGACTGGTGGCTGGGTAATTCCCACTAGCCGAGCGGGCGGCTGGTTCATTCCCAGAATCACCCAGCCACCAGCAGGGTGGGCGGCTGGTGGCTGGGTGATTTCGGGAATCAATCAGACACCGGCCGGCCACTGGTTGATTCCGGGAATCAACCAGCCACTAGCCAGCCGAGAATCAACCACCCACCAGCCAGCCAGCTGAGAATCAACCGTTGATTCCCGGAATCACCCAGCCACCAGCCGGGCGGGCGGCTGGTGGATGGTTGATTCCGGGAATCAAAAAACCACCAGCCGCCTGTCCGGCTGGTGGCTGGGTGATTTCGGGAATCAACCAGCCACCAGCCGCCTGGCTGGTGACTAGGTAATTCCGGAAATCAACCAGCCACCAGCCCGGCGACCGGCTAGTGGCTGGTTGATTCTGGAAATCAACCAGCGACCAGCTGCCCACCCGGCTGGTAGCTGGGTGATTCCGGGAATCAACCAACCACCAGCCGGGCGACCAGCTAGTGGCTGGTTTATTCAAGAATCAACCAGCCACCACCACCAGCTGGCCACCCAACTGCTGTCTCGTTGAATCCCGGAATCAACCAGCCACCAGCAGGTCGCCCGGCTGGTGGCTGGGTGATTCCAAGAATCAACCAACCACCAGCTGGCCGCACCAGCCACCACCCGCTCGCCCGGCTGGTAACTAGGTGATTCCGGGAATCAACCAGAGACCAGTCGGCCGCGCGACTGGTGGCTGGGTGATTCCGGGAATCAACCGGGAATCAACCAGCCACCAGTTGGGCAACTAGCTGGTGGCTGCCGCCCAACTGGTGGCTGGTTGATTCCCGGAATCAACCAGCCACCAGCTGGCCGTCCGACTGGTGGCTGGGTGATTCCAAGAATCACCCAGCCACTAGCCGGGCGGGGGAATCACCCAGCCACCAACCGGGTGGCCAGTTGGTGGTTGGTTGATTCCAAGAATCAACCAGCCACTAGTTGGCCGCCCAGCTGGTGCCGGGCTGATTCAAGGAATCAACCAGCCACCAGCTAGCCGCCCGGTTGGTGGCTGGTTGATTCCGGGAATCAACCAGCCACCAGCTGGCCGCCTGGCTGGTGGCTGGTTGATTCCTAGAATCAACCAGCCACCAGCCGCCCACCCAGCCGGTGGCTGGTTGATTCCAGGAATCACTCAGCCACCAACCGGGCGGCCGGCTGGTGGCTAGTTGATTCCCGGAGTCAATTAGCCACCAACCGCCCACCCGGCTGGTGGCTGGTTGATTCCCGGAATCAACCAGCCACCAACCGGTCGCCCGGTTGGTGGCTAGTTGATTTCGGGAATCAACCAGCCACCAGCTGGCCGCACGGCTGGTGGCAGGTTGATTCCGAGAATCAACCAGCTACCAGCCGGGCGGCCAACTGGTGGCTGGTTGATTCCCGGGAATCCACTAGCCGGGCAGTGATTCCGGGAATCAACCAGCCACCAGCCAAGGCTGGTTGATTCACATAATCACCCAGCGACCAGCCGGGCGTGCGGCTGGTGGCTGGATGATTCCCGGAATCAACCAGCCACCAACTGGGCAGCCAGCTGGCAGCTGGTTGATTCCCGAAATCGACCAACCACCAGTTACCGACCCAGCTGGTGGCTCCGCTTGGCTTGTGGCTAGTTGATTCCCGGAATCAACCTGTCAGTAGCCGGGCGGCCAGCTGGTTGAATCCCGGAATCAACCAGCCACCAACCGGGCACCGACCGGTTGATTCCCGGAATCAACCAGCCACCAGCCGCCTGCCCGGCTGGTGGCTGGGTGATTCCCGGAATCAATCAGCCACCGACCGGGCGGGCGGCTGGTGGCTCGTTGATTCCCGGAATAAACCAACCACCAGCCGCCCGCCCGGCTGGTAGCTCCGCCCAGCTGGTGGCTGGTTGATTCTAAGAATCAAATAGGCGCCAGTCGGGCGGCCAGCTGGTCGCTGGTTGATTCCCGGAATCAACCAGCCACCAACCGGGCGGCTGATTGATTCCCCCTCCCGGCTGGTGGCTAGATGGTTCCGGGAATCAATGAGTCACCAGCCGGGCGGGCGGCTGGTGGCTGGTTGATTTCAGGAATCATCCAGCCACCGGCCGGGCGGACGGTTGGTGGCTCGATGATTCCGGGAATCAACCAGCCACCAGCCGAGCGGCCATCTGGTGGCTGGATGATTCCGGGAGCCACCCGCTCGGCTGGTGGCTCTGCCCAGCAGGTGGCTAGTTGATTCCCGGAATCAACCAGCCACCAACCGGCCACCCGGTTGATGGTTGGGTTATTCCTAGAATCAACCAGCCACCAACCGGAGGGTTATTCCTAGAATCAACCAGCCACCAACCGGTCGTCCGGTTGGTGGCTACTTGATTATGGGAATCAACCAACCACCAGTTGGTTGCCCGGCTAGTGGCAGGTTCATTTCAGGAATCAACCAGCTACTAGCCGGGCGGGCGGCTGGTGGCTGGTTGATTCCCACCAGCGGGCCGCCCCGCTGGTGGCTGGTTGATTCCGGGAATCAACCAGCCAACAGCCGCCCCGCTCGTGGCTGGTTGATTCCCGGAATCAACCAGCCACCAGCCGAGCGGCCAGCAGGTGGCTCGGTTGGTGGCTGGTTGATTCCGAGAATCAACCAGCCACCAGTCAGGCGGGTGGCTCGTGGCTGGTTGAATCCCGAAATCAACCAGCCACCAACCGATCGCTCGATCGGTGGCTGGTTGATTCCGAGAATCAACCAGCCAAGAGCCGGGCGGGTGGCTGGTTGATTCCGGGAATCAACGAGCCACCAGCCACCGGCCGGGCGGGCGACTGGTGGCTCGTTGATTCCTAGAATCAACCAGACACCAGCCGGGCGGCAAGTTGGTGGCTTGTTGATTCCTGGAATCAACAAGCCACTAGCCACAAGCCGCCCTCCCGGCTGTTGACTGGGTGATTCTCGGAATCAACCAGCCACCGGCTAGGCGAGCGGCTGGTGGCTTGTTGATTCCCGGAATCAACCAGCCACCAGCCGAGCGGCCAGCTGGTGGCTCGTTGATTCCCGGAATCAACCAGCCACCAGCCACCCGCCCGGCTGGTGGCTGGTTGATTCCGGGAATCAACCAGCCACCAACGAGCCACCAACTGGCCGCCCAGCTGGTGGCAGGTTGATTGCGGGAATCAATGAGCCACCAGCCACGGCCGGGCGGGCCGCTGGTGGCTTGTCACCAGCCACGACCGGGCGGGCGGCTGGTGGCTCGTTGATTCCCGGAATCAACCAGGCACCAACCGGGCGGCTAGTTGGTGGCTCGGTGATTCCCGGAATCTACAAGCCACTAGCCACCAGCCGCCCGCCCGGCTGGTGGCTGGGTGATTCCCGGAATCAACCATCCACCAGCCACCCTCCCGGCTGGTGGCTCCACCCGGCTGGTCGCTGGTTGATTCCCGGAATCAACCAGGCACCAGCCGGGCGGCTAGCTGGTGGCTGGTTGATTCCCGGAATCAACCAGCCACCAACCGGGTGGCTGATTGATTCCCTCGCCCAGCTGGTGGCTGGATGATTCCGAGAATCAACCAGCCACCGGCTGGGCGGGCGGCTGGTGGCTGGTTGATTCTGAGAATCAACCACCGGTGGCTGGTTGATTCCCAGAATCATCCAGCGACTGGCCGGGCGGCCATCTGGTGGCTGGTTGATTCCCGGAATCAGCCAACCACCAGCCTCCCTACCGGCTGTGGCTCTGCCCGGCTGGTGGCTGGTTGATTCCCGGAATCAACCAGCCACCAACCGGTCGCCCGGTTGGTGGCTGGTTAGACCGGTTGGTGGCTAGTTGATTCCGGGAATCAACCAACCACCAGCTGGCCGCCCGGCTAGTGGCAGGTTGATTCCGGGAATCAACCAGCCACCAGCCGGGCAGAGCCACCAGCCGGGCGGGCGGCTGGTGCCTGGTTGATTCCAAGAATCAACCAGCCACCAACCGGGCGGCCAGCCTGTGGCTGGTTGATTCCCGGAATCAACCAGCCACCAGCGATCCACCCGGCAGGTGGCTCCGCTCGGATAGTGGCTGGTTGATTCCCGGAATCAACCTGCCACTAGCTGGGCGGCCAGCTGGTGGCTGGTTGAATCCTTGAATCAACAAGCCACCAATTGGTCGCCCAGTTGGTGGATGGTTGATTTCGGGAATCAACCAGCCATCAACTGGGTGGCCGGTTGGTGGCTGGTTGATTCCTGGAATTAACTGGCCACCAGTCGGGCGGGTGGCTGGTGGCTGGTGGCTGGTTGATTCCGGGAATCAATAAGCCACCTGCTGGCTGCCCGGCTGTTGGCTGGTTGATTCCGGGAATGAACGAGCCACCAGCCGCCCGCCCGGCCGGTGGCTCGTTGGAATCAACTAGCCACCGGCCGGGCGGGCGGCTGGTCGCTGGTTGATTCCCGGAATCAACCAGCCACCAGCCGGGCAGCCAGCTAGTGGCTGGTTGATTCCCGGAATCAACTAGCCACCAACTGCCCACCCGGCTGGTGGCTGGTTGATTCCGGGAGCCGGGCAGTGATTCCAGGAATCAACCAGCTACCGGTCGGGAATCACCCAACCACGAGCCGGACGGGCGACTGGTTGATTCTCGGAATCAACTAGCCACCAACCGGGCGGTCAGCTGGTGGTTGGTTGATTCTCGGAATCAACCAACCACCAGCCGCCCACCCAGCTGGTCGCTCCGCCTGGCTGGTGGCTGGTTGATTCCCGGAATCAACCTGCCACTAGCTGGGCGGCCAGCTGGTGGCTGGTTGAATCCCGGAATCAACCAGCCACCAATCGGGCGACCGGTTGGTGGCTGGTTGATTCCTTGAATCAACCAGCCGCCTGCCCGGCTAGTGGCTGGGTGATTCCCTTAATCAACCAGCCACCGGCCGGGAGGGCGTCTGCTGGCTCGTTGATTCCCGGAATCAACCAGTCACCAGCCGCCACTGGTGGCTCCGCCCGGCTAGTGGCTGGTTGATTCCCGGAATCAACTAGGCACCAGCCGGGCGGCCAGCTGGTGGCTGGTTGATTCCCGGAATCAACCAGCCACCAACCGGGCGGCTAATTGATTCCCCCGCCCGGCTGGTGGCTGGATGATTCCGGGAATCAATGAGCCACCGGCCGGGCGGGTGGCTGGTGGCTGGTTGATTCCCGGAATCAACTAGCCACCGGCGGGGCGGGCGGTTAGTGGCTCGATGATTCTGGTTGGTGGCTGGTTGATTATGGGAATCAACCAACCACCAGTGGGTCGTCCGGTTAGTGGCAGGTTGATTCCGGGAATCAACCAGCCATCGGCTTGCCACCCTGCTGGTGGCTGGTTGATTTCGGGAATCAACGAGCCACCAACCGCTCTCCCAGCCGGTGGCTGGTTGATTCCGGGAATCACCTAGCCACCAGCCGGGCCGGGCGGGCGGCTGGTGGCTCGTTGATTCCCACAATCAACCAGCCACCAGCCACCGGTTGGGCGAGCAACTGGTGGCTCGTTGATTCCCACAATCAACCAGCCACCAGCTGGGCAGCTAGGTTGTGGCTTGTTGATTCCTGGAATCAACAAGCCACCAGCCACAAGCCGCCCGCCCGGCTGGTGGGTGGGTGATTCCCGGAATCAACCAGCCACCAGCCACCCGCCCGACTGTTGGCTGGTTGATTCCCCGAATCACCCAGCCACCAACGAGCCACCAGCTAGCCGCCCGGCTGGTGGTTGGTTGATTCCGGGAATCAACGAGCCACCAGCCACGGTCGGGCAGGCGGCTGGTGGCTGGTTGATTCCCGGAATCAACCAGCCACTAGCCGGGCGGCCACTTGGTGGCTTGTTGATTCCCGGAATCAACAAGCCACCAGCCGCCCGCCCGGTTGGTGGCTGGGTGATTCCCGGAATCAACCAGCCACCGGCCAGCGGGCGGCTTGTGGCTGGGTGATTCCCGGAATCAACCAGCCACCGGCCGGGCGGGCGGCTGGTAGACCAGCCGGCCGGCCAACTGGTGGCTGATTGATTCCCAGAATCAACCAGCCACCCTCCCGGCTAGTGGCTTCACCCGGTTGGTGGCTGGTTGATTCCCGTTCCCATAATCAACCAGCCACCCTCCCGGCTAGTGGCTTCACCCGGTTGGTGGCTGGTTGATTCCCGGAATCAACCAGGCACCAGCCGGGCGGCGAGCTGGTGGCTGGTTGATTCCCGGAATCAACCAGCCACCAACCGGGTGGCTAATTGATTCCCCCGCCCGGCTCGTGGCTGGATGATTCCGGGAATCAACCACCGGTGGCTGGTTGATTCCTAGAATCATCCAGCGACTGACCGGGCGGCCATCTGGTGGCTAGTTGATTCCTGGAATCAACCAGCTACCAGCCGCCCGCTCTGCTGGTGGCTCTGCCCAGCTAGTGGCTGGTTGATTCCCGGAATCAACCAACCACCAGCTGGCCGCCCGGCTAGTGGCAGGTTGATTCCGGGAATTAACCAGGCACCAGCCGGGCGGAGCCAACTGTCGAGCGGGCGGCTGGTGCTTGGTTGATTCCCGGAATCGACCAGCCACCAACCGGGCGGCCAGCCTGTGGCTTATTGATTCTCGGAATCAACCAGCCACCAGTCGCCCACCCGATTGGTGGCTGGTTGATTCCCGGAATCAACCTGCCACTAGCCAGGTGGCTAGCTCGTGGTTGGTTGAATCTTGGAATCAACGAGCCACCAAACGGTCACCCGGTTGGTGGCTGGTTGATTCCGGGAATCAACCAGCCATCAACCGAGTGGCCGGTTGGTGGCTAGTTGATTCCAGGAATCAACCAGCCACCGGCTGGGTGGGCAGCTGGTGGCTGGTTGATTCCGGGAATCAACCAGCCACCAGCTGGCCACCTGGTGGCTGGTTGATTGCCGGAATCAACCAGCCACCAGCCACCCTCCCGGCTGATGGCTCCGCCCGACTGGTGGCTGGTTGATTCCCAGAATCAACCCGGTACTAGCGAGGCGGCCAGCTGGTGGCTGGTTGATTCCCGGAATCATCCAGTCACCAACTGGGCAGCTGATTGATTCCCCCACGCGGCTGGTGGCTGAATGATTCCGGGAATCAACCAGCCATCGGCCGGGCGGGCGGTTGGTGGCTGGTTGATTCCGGGAGTCAACCAGCCACCGGCCGGGCGGGCAGCTGGTGGCTAGATGATTCCGAGAATCAACCAGCCACCAGCCTGGCAGCCATTTGGTGGTTGGTTGACTCCCGGAATCAACCAGCCACCAGCCGGGTAGCCATCTTGTGGCTGGTTGACTCCCGGAATCAACCAGCCACCAGCCGCCCGCCCAGCCGATGGCTGGTTGATTCCCGAAATCATCCAGCCACCAACTGGTCGCGCCACCGGACTAGTGCCTGGGTGATTCCGGGAATCAACCAGCCACCAACCGGGCGACCGGTCGGTGGCTGGTTGATTCCAAGAATCAACCAGCCACCAGCTGGCTGCCCAGCTTGTGGCTGGTTGATTCCGGGAATCAACCACCCACTAGCTGCCCGGCTGGTGGCTCGTTGATTCTTGGAATCACCCAGCCACCAGCCGGGCGGAGCCACCAACCAGGTGGGCGGCTGGTCCCTAGTTGATTCCCGGAATCACTCAGCCACCAGCCGGGCAGGCGGCTGGTTGATTACGGACAGCTGGTGGCTGGGTGATTCTAAGAATCAACTAGCCACCAACCGCACAGCTGCCCGCCCGGCTGGTGGCTGGGTGACTCTCGGAATCAACTAGCCACCAGTCACCCGCCCAGCTAGTGGCTGAGTGATTCTGAGAATCAACCAGCCACCAGCCGCCCGCCTAGCTAGTGGCTGGGTGATTCCGGGAATCACCCAGCCACCAGTAAAACGGGCTGCCGGGGTGGGGCGGCTCGGAATGTCCCAGCCACCAGCCGGGCGGGCGGGCGGGCCACCAGGGTGGTGCCACCCTAGGCTGCGCCACCCCTGCGGCCCACCTGCCTGCCTGGCTGGTGGCTGGGTGATTCCAGGAATCACCCAACCACCAGTCCCCTGCTCAGCTGGTGGCTGGGTGATTATGGGAATCACCCAGGCACCAGTCGGGCAGAGGGAATCTCCCAACCACCAACCAGGCGGGCGGGCGGGCCGTCTAGGTGGCACGGCCTGGGCTGGTGCCACCCCAGTGGCCCGCCCGGCCGGTGGCTGGGTGATTCCAGCCGCCTGGGTGATTCCCGGAATCACCCAGCCACGAGTCGGGCGGGCGCGGGCGGCTGGTGCCTGGGCGATTCCCGAAATCACCCAACCACCAACCAGCCGGGCAGGCGGGGTGGCGCGAATCACCCAGCCACCAGCCGGGTGGGCGGGCGGGCCGCTGGGGTGGCCCGGCCTGGGCTGGCGCCACCCTGGTGGCCTGCCCGCCCGCCCAGCTAGTGGCTGGGCGATTCCGGGAATCACCCAACCACCAGCTGAGCGGGCAGGTAGGCCACCAGGGTGGCACAGCGTGGGCTGGCGCCACGTCGACGGCCCGCCTGCCCACCTGCCTGGTGGCTTGGCGATTTTGGGAATTGCCCGGCCACCAGCCACTCGCTCGGCTGGTGGATGGGTGATTCCGGGAATCACCCAGCCACTGGGCGGGCAGGCCGCCCGGGTGGCGTGGCCTGGGTTGGCGCCACACCGGCTGCCCACCAGCCTGCCCGGCTGGTGGCTGGGGGATTTTGGGAATCACCCAGTCACGAGCCGTGCCACCCCGGCGGCCTGCCCGCCCGCCCAGCTAGTGGTTGGTCGATTCTCAGAATTGCCCAGCCACCAACCGGGTGGGCAGGCTGGCCGCTGGGGTGGCGCGGCTGGGCTGGCACCACCCCAGCAGCCCGCCCGTCCACCTGGCTGGTGGCTGGGCAATTCCTGGAATCATTTTTCTTTTGTATCTAGCATGTTATGGTTGAAAACATGTTGAATTTATACTTAGGAAAGAAAAATGATATCCTACCAAAAACATTAATGTGTTTTTTTCCTCATAAACAACTTTGTTTGGCACATAAAAATTTGGTTTTACTAGCATTTTTTTAAAATTTTGATAATTGACCCTAAAAAACAAAAGTCATTGTTCCAGTATCATCACTTTCGTTTTTAAGCTATATTTTGCATGAAAATTTCGTAATAAATTTCGTAGTCACTGCCATTTTTAAAACATGTTCAAAATTGACCCCTAAAAAATAAAATCATCGTTCCAGTATACACACTTTTCATTTTTAGCACTGTTTTTGATGTTTTTTCGGGGTTTTTTGGCCAGAGTTCTCGTTTTGAGTTTATAGTTCCCGTTTCAAAGTTTACATTGTTGAAGAGTCTCCCACATATATCGAAGAAGTAAACCTTGAGGAAGATCCCATACAGCCAGTGCGATGACCTAAGTATGTGCCTCCAATCAAGGGAAAGGCGAAGGTACCTGCAAACCTAGATGAAGTCGACACTGCAATCAATACCCCAGCTCTACCAAAAGTAGTCCCAGTGGAAAACTCGGTCATTGGCTGTGTTGCGACAATGAAATTCGAAGACTAAGACCTCGCAGATATAGTAAAATTTCCCCACCTGGCGACGGACACACTGATGGAGCGGAATGTAGAAGGGACAGTGACAACGCTATAGCCAAAAGAGTGTCTGCAGAAGGTGGACAAAGTTGGGTTTCTCTGCTTTCTGTCTATTCCTCACTTCCTCTGGCCTCCTATCACTATGTTGGTCATCAAGCAGTTGCTCTGTTTAGTTCATGAGGAAATATTATGGGTCGGCAAACCCGTCCATATCACAATTGAAATTGTTCATCAGGTCTCGCACCCTCCCTGTGATAGAAGGGACCCTCAGGAAATTACTAATAGAAGCAATGATGTCGCGATGATAGAGCGACTGAAAAAGAATTATCAGCTTGTGAAGGGACATCGAGGGTACATCATTGATAGTATCTCAGATAACATCGTTCGTGTCGCCACTCGGTTACTGGCAGGGAAAGTAATGAGGAAATGTCGTGGCACTGAGGTTCTAGCCGTAGTTATTGCACTCACTGAGGAATGCGTAGCTAGTGTACGGTTCAATTGGTCACAGTTCCTTTGTGAAGAGTTTCTGACCAACTGCCACAAAGAGAAGGAGGAAGGCAAGACTTTCCATTATGTGTGGCTGCTCCTATCCATCATGTTGGTCACCACTAACTTACCCTAAGAAAGCCAGTTTCTAGTCTTGGACTCGGAATGACTGGAAGCCGCCCGATATGCTTCCCTCTGGGTGACAAGGGACACAGGAAAAATTCAAAACATAAAAATCTTTTGGATATTGATGGACGCAACTATGCACCAATGGATTAATGCACTACCTTGCCTATCCGACAGGATCTATGAAAGCATGAAGCATATTGCCGATTTTAAAGCAGACATGCATTTTATCTACATCAGGGCGCGCAAGGACCTAGCACGGGCATGGACCTCACTCCGCTTTATTGCAATTGATGACGTTGTCGACAGGGTTGTGGATACCTACCCACCGGCGTGGCATAGACTAGAGGCAACAGAGCGCAATGAGGCCGTTATCTGATGGCAAAAGGAGGAAGCTAATCATGTTGTGCAACAAAAGTGAAATGAACAACTCACCACAGAAGTTTAGGCAACTCAGGAGGCGGCGTTGGCAGCAGCAGGAAAGACACCACCAGGAGAGGCTACATCAACAACAGCCAAAAGAAGTTAGAAGTCACCCACTGAGACCACCGTGGACGAGCCACCAGCAATTGGCATAGATTTGCCTTTGAAGCAGCCAGTGCAACAAGAATGGTCAAAGCCACGAAAGAAGGCAAAGGCGTCCAAAACGAACAGCGGAGTGACCACTTTAACTGAGTGGGACCTAAATGATATAGAAAACACTTTTCGGGATGCCGCTTGGGAGGCATTCAATGAAGCCATGTCAGAGAAGTAAATTGTGTTGGGGGAACTCCGCACACAGCTACACGAACTGGGAACAAGAATTGCGTTGTTAGGCACCAGCGCTACTCCAGGGGTCTCCAGTATGACAACTGTGGCACCGTTGTTAAAAGCCCAAATGGATCATTCTATCCCGATTCCAGCAGGAGCGTTGATCACCACACAAGCGGAGGACTGAGCTGTGATATAACGACTTACAAGGCTGGGACTAAATGTGGTTGCTCTACCACGCGAAAGTTAGCAACAACTCCACGACAGTGCCACAATTGAACTTCACGCCAGGGCTGGCCGCGCCGATCAAGTACTCTAGGAGTAGAAAATTAATATCGAATAGCTGTGGTTCCAACACGATGAGGCAGTCAGACAAAAGCAACAGATGGAGAAGCTAATAGCGGAAGCCTGTTCGAGTGCCTAGGAGTTAGAAATTGTGGAGAATTTGCCTATTGAGACATAGATCCATAAACTGGCTACTAGGTTTCGAAAGACAAAGGAGGAGGCCATGTGAATCCAGCGGGAGCTCAGTTTGCAGATCGCGGACTTACAGTTACAGGCTCCACCACCAATGCCACCATAGATCCTAAAGCTACGCAGGAACATTATTAATATGGGGCACGCGATGCGCACACGTTCAATGGCAAAATGTACCAAGCTGCTAACTCAGTCGATTGTTATGCTCACTGCCCTTTAGGAGGATCCAACACTTCGTCGCTTGGAAATCGAGGCCCGAGAGCTCCAACAAGCTTACGATTAGCTCAGAGGAATCGCACAATCCGTTGCTATTACGGAGCACTTGGCTAAGAAGCGGGAGGCACAAGAACTGAAAATCCAAGCCGATACTGCCAGATAAAAGGAAGCAATGATTAAAGCCCATATCCAACCGCGACTGGATGAGGCATTTGCGATTTCCACCACCCTCGAGCGCAAGGTAGCCCACATGCAGGCTGAGTATGCCACTATGGAGAGAGTAGAGACAGGGACAGAGGTGTCGGCGACACACATAGAACGGTTGCAGCGCATGACGGAAGAATTTGCTGCTAGCACAAGCGACGCACAGAAGATGCCCACCGACCTCCATGTGAAGTTGGCCACACCAGCTGAGTGACTCGGGATGAGTCACGATGATTATGTTGGAGGACTATTGGGTAGCGAAAGCCCCGCGCAACAGTCATGAGGCACAAAGCCCGCATTTTTGGGAAGGACAGGGTAAAGACTCCGTGGGAAGCGTAGAGCACGAATTGCAATGAGTCAAAGTAAAAGGGGTAGTCCGCCCAAAAATAATGTAAAGAAATGTAAGTTGAGTCGGCCCGCCCATGCGGTCCATGGAAACGTATAAATAGAGCGAGGCTCTATGGGTAGATTAGCTAAGTTTTACTATGATTTTTGGGAGATCTAATAGTAATGGGTGTCTAAAAAGAGCATTCTGAAAGCATCTGTAAGTCCAAGTCGGGGGTTTGGGTAGAGGATAGAGGCTCTGCAGCTGTGTGCGCAGAGGCCTGGAAGAGTCTGCAGCTGTGTGCGTAGACCCCTGCAGCTGAGTGCGCAGGGCAGATCTAGATGTAAGGGTGATAAGTGGAAATAAAGATAAGTTCCTTCTGAATTTTGTGTTAAATCTGAATTATCGCAACTCTACTCTTTTATGGTTAATGAAACTATTTTGATCTGTGCACATATGCTTGTGGAATAATTGTGGAGATCTGGGTTTAATCTTAATGCACGAACTGAATAAATCTAATAAATGTTTTCTTGAAGACCACCTTAAAGTAGATCTGAGCTGCAATACTTCATCCACTAGATTAGATCTGTAGATTACACGAGATATTCAGGATCCGCGTGAACATATCACAATGCGAAGCTGTAGAACAAAGCACGCACCCTCCAAACTGCATCCAGACATCCCTAGGGTGCGGAAACCTGGTTCCAACACCCTCCCCTGCTACCTCAGGTGAGACCTCAGTCCGCGCTCCGTGGGCTATTGTCGAAAGGGCCGGTAGCTGTGGGATTTGCTTGGCTAAATAATTCTTCCAAACCTAGGTCAGGCCCATATAAGCCAATGATATTATATATATGGATCTTTGTAGAAGGTGTGAGGCACAACAATGAACCTTTAATGTTCGACTATGTGGATTTTAATGTGCAGAAGGTGTAAATTTGCGTTTGCATAGAAGGATTTTAATTTGCATTTTCAAGATTGCAGATGGAAACTACAACAATAGAAAGCATCATGGGGTAATACTACTCCTCTCCTCTCCTTTTCATATTCATCTGAAAATGATAGTGGAATATGAGAGGAGAGGAGAAGTATTATCTCTAGATTCCCTCTCTTGTTTCTTTGAAACGACAATCCATTGCTAGGATTGCAGATGACAACAACAACAATACAAGGGAACGACAATTTGAATTATAATTTAGAATTTCTTTTGCATTTGGATGTGTGTTTGTCAAGAATATAGAGGAGTCTTTGTTGTATTTGAAATCCAATTATGTTTTGATTACTGTAAGGGCATGTAAGTGATTTTTGAATTTTCGTTTAATGCTTTGTACTTGAAATTTGGGAAAGGATGTCCGAGAAGAAACATGAGCCCTCGCATGAAAATTTAGTGCCTTTTGTAGGTAACATCCCCGAAATCTTCATTTTCGCAGGTTCTGGAAATGTTGAAAGTTATTATCAGAAATTTCATTAAGGGTTATGCCAAGGAATGAATGTAATGTTGAGGATGGGCCCAATAACCACCCAATCTGTTATGAAGAGAAGATGATTGAAGTAGAAATTATCCTGACGTCAAAGTAACCTGGGGTTTTCAGTGTTCACATTTTTTTCAATGTCTATTAATGCATGGGGTAGTATATGTCATCAATTGGATTTTGTACTTGCTTAAATTTAAGGGTTGGCATATACTACCCCATGCATTAATGGAGCTATAGCTCCAAAAATATTGATAACTCTAAAAATAGGGACACTTACATCTTAAAGAAAACTATTATAAAAATAGGGGCCAAGGAATCATATCATTCCTCTAAAATCATAGTTTTCTATCAACATACCCTAAGTTTCATTCATTAATTTGAATTTTCAGAAGCAATTAAACTAATCACTATCCACTCCACTTTTAGAATTTGTTGAAGGCATGGGTAAATGCACTCAATTAATTTAATTATGAAACCAATCTTGATTGATTCTTCACCCATATAAAATGCAGCATAGGCACGAGTGACGAATTTGTGGTACCTGATAGAATAATCCTCAAACACCCAATATATCAACAGATTCCTTACATTGGAAATAAATTATAAAATAAAAAATGAAATCAATTACACATAACTCTTTTTGTCTCATTTTCTCCAATATTTATCTTTATTCAAACTTTGTTGTTTGACTATACAACATTTGATGTACTCATCATTCATTTGGTTTGACAATGAGACCAAAGCAATAACTATGTTGTCTACAAAGAAGCCACAAAGAATAGAAGTTTTAAGAATCATTGTAAAGCAATAACTTCAAGGTGAACTAGGACATGGGAAAGGATAGAGGATTGGTGATAGTATCCACCTACCATCGATAGTAGGGTACATGAGAAGACCACAGACAAAGACCTCAAATGTAAGTAGGACTGCAAGGGGTTGAGATTGTGTAGACGAATGGCAATATGATGTGGGGTTAATGAAATCATGAATGATGATATATGTTAATGCGGTTTTGGGTACCAAACATTAAATCTTCTACAACGGGATGGAAAACATTAAGTCTCATACAATAAACCACGATTTCGCATAGAGGCGAGTAAGATAACTCTATTGGTAGCAAGGATGTGATCGCTGCAGCGAGCCAAGGAAGGTGCATGAGAGGTTCTAACACACAAGGGTTGAGATGAGTGTGCCCCTTGGAAACCTATGATAGCACGCAGTTAAGAAGGGAATGCATGAGAAAAGATACATCACAACATGGAAGGCAAGTTACCAAGCATTCCAAAGTGATGATTAAACCAACAACACATTTCAGAAAGATTCATACATACATACACAGATAGCTATACATGCATGCGTAAGAATACCAATACATATATTATTTAAAGTAAACCAAATAGCATAGAATACAATACAACATATGCATGAAACGTGATGGCTCTTATTATATTAAGAAGTGTAAGTTCCAGTCATACAATACATCCATGTCCAACCACTAGTTTCGATAGCGGGAACGATATAGCCACAACCGCGTGCTCCTCCAAAGATATGTACTAGCTCTGTGCAGTGGAGAAGCCAAGGCTCGTTACAATACTGTCCAAGCTCTCTCCAAGATAGTCTTATCAGAAGCTTGGCTGACTAAAAGCCTATACAATGATTTATGAGGGACTATTTATAGCAAAGGGTGGGGTGACCCTTGACATTCCCCTTTGTGACAGTTCAACTACCCTCATGACTCTTCATCTACTCTATGATTGTTACATCCAACTATCGACACTTGACTTACACTTGACATGACGTTACATTACAATGCACATGTACCCATGTGAGACAAAATGGCTTGAGCAAGCCATGCTAGACATCACTATGACTTAGACAACCATGGAAGTCCAAATCCTCAACATCCTCACGTTGAACAGTAGTAACATGCTGATGCTAAGATTGGTAGTCTTTGATGGTGTCCATGTGCTCCAAGGTGACATCTTTTTGGAACCTGACTCTTGCCTCCATAGCATCTAGGTACACTACTCGAGCTCCTCTGTCCAACTCGTCTGTAAGCATGTGCATCATTGTCTTCAATGTAGCCGAACCAGCAACGTACTTGTGCATGATGTCTGCACTAATGGAAAATTCTAGTCTCATAGCAATGCGCATCAACTTGTCAAAGTACAAGTCAAGCTCTAGTCAGATCTATGCTTTTGTCTTCTCCTGGGTGAGAGTCCCAATAGATGGGATCGCATGCGTGCACACCATAACATCCATACTCTTGAACACATGTGCATGGGAAGATTGTATACTAGTGATGAGTTGCAGGAGCTCTTCATTATTCTGTATCTGACTCCAAATACGTGCCTTCAGCTTGACCGCACTAGCCTTCATCATCTTAGGGAAGTGAAGTGGGGCTCCCTTGTATCTCATCATCCATGCTTGCATGTAATCAACAAAAACATGCAAGTTCATCAAGATACGTGCTCTTCTAGCACATCGTTGCTGCCATTCGTTGAGATGGACGACTGCCTTATGCACGGTGCCAAACTTGGAGTACAATGCTCGCATAATTGTGTCAAGGGACAATACTTCATCTAGTATTTCCTTCTTCATTTCAGTTTGGGCAGACGTCATCATGAACTCTCCTCCTTGCTTAGCCATCTGAAGTTCCTTAGCCATTCGCTCATTTTCAGCTATCAGAAAGTGAACACTTGAGCTAGTGGCTTCGGCATACACTCTAGTTACATCGGCCAAGGCTGTTGGATGTTTGTGCACATCAGACACGATCACTCGTTCCTCAAATTGCGAAGGAGATGCTTGATCATCTAGTGTCGATAATCTACGAGACTGCACAAATCTATGTTGAGACTCATCGAATGAGATGTTGTGCATCTCTCCTTCTGGCTGATCTCAATGCCTCCACAATTTCTTGAGACTTTCTCATCATCTAGATGTGGTGAAGCAGGTAAGTCAACCTCTTGGTGGTGAGGCATAAGGTTGATGTCCTGTTCCAATTCCCATTGCTCCATATCCGTATCCAACTGTTGAAGTGCTTGCTCTATCTCATAAGTGAAGTCCTGCTCCTACAATGGTTCACCTTGTCTGATGCCAATTATTCTGATGAATCCACCACATGTACAGGCGTTGTTTCATCTATTTGCACATGTTGTGCCCCTCGATGTACCTGTTGCTGCTGCACTTCTCTCTCCTGTTTGTGTAACTCTTGTTCCTTCCGGTGTTGCTCATTCAACTCATGCAACTCCTTCTCTGCTTCATCCATTCTTCTCTTATCCCCTTGCCTTTGCGCAATTCTCTTGTTTCGATGTTGCCTCTTCGCCTCTATAGCCATAGTTGCTTTCTCCACAAGTGGATCTGCTCAGAACTTGCATCTTTGCTCTTCCTCCATGCGATCGGAAATCTTCCTCTTGCCCTTTTCGCGCACTAGTATGCTTGCCTCTGGTGCTGGTGTTGCTGTTGTTGGTGCTCTCCAGGATGCTACTTCACATTGCTTTGCTAACCACTTGATACCGAAGCCGACCAGTTCATTAGGTCTAGAGAAACTGTAACAATATCTGCATGGGTCCTCCTCGGCCCAATGAAATGCCCCTTGCATCCAGTTGAATTGTACTCTCGTGCAGTGATCTTTCAAATACAATGTGGGTCATATGGATTGTAGCTTCAGAGGTTGAATGGATACTTCTTCATTGTTTCTGCTTCAACATCCGCTTGCTTGATACTCCGGATCTCATGTAACCCAATCCACAGTGGAAGAGTGGGCCAAGGTGCCTTCTTCTTTTGATGTAGTCTAGCTGTCAATCCTGCCAAGATGTGATATGCTACTTCCTACGTGACGAGTATGTTCAAGGCAAACTTCGGTAGAACATGCGGAGGCTTCTCCACGTTGAACATTCGGATGAAGTTTCCAGACGATGAAGCATACCAATCAACAATGTCTATCAGTGCCCCCATTGCTTCCTTCGACATGCAGGGTGGATCCTATTAGAATATCATCTTGTAGACTAAGGTGAAAAAATGATCGGACAGTCATGTGATTACTCCTCTGAAGCTACATTTGGACAAAAACTTACAATATGTGTTCATAACAGTCTCCGCCGGTGACCATGCCCACTCCAAGCTCGGGAACTCCTATCAGGCACAGATTGCATCTAAGATGTAGACGAACATGTAGATCTCTGCTTGCATACATCTTGGTGACTGTCGAACCTTTGTTACCTGTTCCTTCAGCTGATGGGCCAACATGTTGGACCAGTTACATGGTTTACCCTCTCTACCCAATTGGTCCAGCGCGATCATCCAACTTTGTGGGAAGGTTTCCGTGCTTTCTTGGCCACATAGTTGACATGCAAATATGACCAATTATTGATACGCCTTTCGCAGTATCTTCTTCTTGTAGATCTGGTGGGGTGTCATCCTGAATCTAGCCTGCTCCTTTACCCAGTTCTTCATAATGTCTCTAGAGTTGGCACTACTATTGGGTAAGCTGAAAGGAGTCTTCATGATTATCATGGGATTCGACATCTGATACATCTCATCATAATCCTCTGCCCAGAAGGTGGCGAGCTTCGTCCCATTGACACTACTCAGAGTCATCGTCTCGAGATCAATATGCTAGACGATCCATTGTATCATGTCCACTCATGATAACGCCAGGTATCTGCATGCAATTCGGTACAAACCTTACTTGAGAATGTTCACATACACCTGATGATCTTCGAGGTCTTCCGCAAAAGTGCTTGCAAATGCTTCATTGACCTCTTTCCATTTCAACTTAATGTCCTAGTCTAGAAACAACTTGGTATCTTCATAGATTGGTAGACATGCAGACACCTACTCAACTGTTGCTCCAGTTGCACTTTCGTCAGTGTCCTTTGATCCTACTCTCTTGGAGGCCATTGATCCTGTAGTGCTAACAAGCGGATAAACACCTGAAACATCTAGATACAAAGAAACATACATGGCAAGAAATTTGTCAGCAAAAACCAAAGCAAATTTGGGGAATGACCTAACACATACCTGGGGAATGATAGGCAAAGATTGCATAATTTCTTTTGGGAGGCTGGGTGATTGGCTACCAGAACTGCGCAAAAGGTTGTCTAGGCTGTCTAGGAAGCAAGACTGGCTGTTGGATTTGTGTAATACGCAATCCAAGTTGATTGTTGACTATTGGGATTGCACAATGTGCAATTCCAGTGGCAATGACTGCAGGGTTAGGGACTGCATTGTGCAATTTTGTGGGCCAGCTGTCGTTGTCCATAAGACATGCGCAAAAGAATGCTGGAGGATAGTGTCTGGGTAGAAATGCGCATTTATAGAGAGGAAGACAGAGCCTTCCTTCCCCATATTCCACAATGTTGTCTGGGTGAGGAGAGTCCGGGCCAAGGCTACCCAGATCCATCGACAAGCAACTGAAAGAAAATTTGAAAGTGAATGCATGGTGACACTAAGTGAAAGAAGTAGTGATTGATTGTGCATGAAAACATCGAATGAAAGATTTAGTGAATAGATCAACATGCATGTGGGTGAAGCAGGTTGTTGAATCGACAGCCATTCATGCAAAATAGTTTCATGCATGAGACAGCAGTGAGATAGCAACAAAAAATGAAATGGTGCTAGTACAAACTAGTATGCATGTACACGACAGCAAGCGTTCAAAGAAACCAAGAAAACAACACTCACACAAGCAAAAACACAAAAAGGGACAGAAATGCTAAAAAAGACAAGTTGAGACCACTTATCCGTGAATAGCTAAGTCGGATGTGTCAAAGAGTCCTAGATGTGCTGTGAGATGTCATAGATCCAAGATCGATGTGAAAGAATGAGCTCTGATGCGTCAAATAAATAAGTTCGATCTCATGACGCGCATGCCACAAATCTAGGAAAAAGTGACACTTGGAGGAAAGTTTATAAAACGAAATTTGCATGTAACCTCTGGCTGCTAAAAATAGCTCCCTAAATCATGGGATGCTTTTTGCATGTTTCCTTTTGCTATTCTGAGAAAAATAAATTCATGCATGTAAGTCAAGTTTCCATGGTCTCGGGTGGAACTAATCAACCCAACTGCTTATGCATGAGGCTGCTCAACTGCTAGGAGGAAATGCTCATTTCTGGCTGGGAGCTGGGCTGGCTGCCAAGGAGATTTGCTCAATTTCTAAGCAGAGTAGCTAATTGCTTCCCTAGATTGCGTAGTTCTTCGGCAGAGCAGGTCCGCCGGGAAGGATTGCGCAGTTTTCTAGGTGAAGACTGTTAGTCAAGATTGTGCAATTTTGGAGCCCAGTAGGCTTCCAAATAGAATTGCGCAATTTCTGAAGGGAAGGTTGGTTACCTTTGTAATTGAAATTTGGGAAAAGATGTTTGAGAAGAAACACGAGCACTAGCATCACAAGAACCAGAACAACACCTCAGAATCTGGATGGTGAGAGTATTGAGGACGATCCAGTCTCCACTGTGCTCTCTTCTTTATTTTTTTCCATGTGTCCCTTCGGAGAAGGGCAATGAATACGAGCACCCCCTTCAAAAATTTCATTATTATTATAGGAATCTTGGTGGAAAGTTGAAAGTTATTTTAAGAGAATGTTCTTTTAAGGGTTATCCCAGGTTGTGAATGTATTGACGAGGATGTGCCCCAGTAACCATCCAATCTATTTTTACCGCTTCACATTAATGTGACTTCAAAGTGTCGTGGGGTTTTTAGTGTCCACATTTTTTTCTTTAGTCATCAACATTTACGCTATAAAAAATTAGGAAACATGTAATAAAAGTTGAAAGTTATTTAGCATCATCCGATGATGAATGGGAACCAGCATCAGAAGAACCAAAACTCTGCCTCACAGGGGACACCATACAGGAAGGAAGGCGATGCATGAGGGGAAACATCATAAACGAATGGGTCATTTAGGGAATTGCTTGCCATGGAACGTTGGCATTAATGAAATTTAGATTTACAAAAAGAAAGTTGGATAGTAAGTTGAAGTTATCATAAAGTTTAATGATCACTCAAGGGATTACTACCTTTTCACCCTCATCACAACTTTCACAAATAAATTTAATAAAAAAAAAATTTAAGCGCGAGAGTGAGAAACCTACTTCCTACTCCTAGCCATTCCAATTACTACATTGATGATTGAACCAAATAATATTTACTTTTCATTTTTAAAGATATATATATATATATATATATATATATATATATATATATAAACAATATTTAGTTTTTATTTTAAAAGATAATTATATTTTAGATACATATATTTATATGAAAATATTCATTTGAAAAATAAAGATGTATTTTTTGTATTTGTATCTGCGATTTTTTTATTATATATAAAATGCTATCATAATCTATGTGATATTATTTTCATATCATTTTTAATGAATATTGATATTGTTTTCATATCATTTTTAATGAATATTTGTTAACTTGGTCGCAAAAGGAAAGCATATGGATAAATTTCATCCTACTACTCTATTTTCATTATTGCTCATAAGAGGGTTTTATAAGGAATTTCGCTACATACCATCTAAATAAAAATGTAATGTTTATATTAAAAATTCAAATAGTGATTAAATTTGAAGGATTTGTTTTAATTTTAATTTAAAAGATATATGTTCATTTAGATTTTAAACATAAATAACTCTAGAACTAATTTTACTTCAATTAACAATGGTAAATTAAATAAATATTTCATAAAAAATGGTAAAAATAAAATATAGGTAAATATGTGAACATCTTACCTATAGAGTCAATAACTTTCCTAACAAAACATTTTTGTAAAAGAATATTGTGATACAATGTCTTTAATATTTGTATTATTTGGAAAAATTAAAACCCAAATAGATGTAAAACTACCATATGTATTATCTACAAAATGAAGATTTCTTCCATATAATTTGATTAATAAAGAGAAAATACGATCTACACCTACTCTAAATAGGCCTCATAGAAACCTACTAAGCATATTAATTGTAACATCTAAAGTAGTGTCAATACTTCTACTTATTTAACTCAATAAACACAGGTAGTAAACGAATACAAAATTGTATTTGAAATATTTATGTCATCTCATACACTTTAAAATTTATATAATTAAAATTTACACTTTTATATAAAATAAAATAATATTATAATGAATAATTAAATTAATAAAAAAACACACATTTAAATCATAACCTTCACTAAAAAAACCTCCCAAAATAACAAATGTCATCCTAACTATTTTATGTATGTGTGAAAATATCATTAAATGTTTTTATCTAATTTTTATTTTAAATTAATTAAAAAAATAAACTATTTAATATTTATATTTTATTAAAAATGTATTCCAAATAAAACACTTTTTTTTACGCCATTCAGATTCAAATTTCAATTAACATAGTTGCATAAAGACAAATGGAAAAATAACAAAATTATTTCATGTTAAAAAACATGGGAAAGGAACTGTTGGGATCTCCCTAAACAATCCAAAGATCCGAGGGGAATATTCACAATGGTCTCCATACATTGAAATTAGACTTCATTTGCTTCTCCTAAATCTCATAGTGGAAATGAACTCACAGAGAGTTATCAGACATGCACTCTTTGCATGATCGGAAGGTGGATAGGACTGGCCCGGAAACCACATGCTTAAGTGATGCACGGGTTCTATAAACACTCAAGAAAGGTCGTTAGTTTAAGTCACATATTTTTGCCCAAACGAGGAGAGGACAACCAGTTTTTGCACAAGATAGTCGGTGAGTGTTTTCTTTTCTTTCAAACAGTGCAGGAAAAGAGCATTTTATATATGTATATATATATGAAGGGGTAAGTACATCAGTGAACAAGTTACTTAGATTTTAATCTGGCTTTTTAAGATTGTATATAACAACAACAATAGAAGGCATCATGGGGTAATACTATTTCTCTCCTCTCCTCTCCATTGATTATAAATGATAATGGAATACTAGTTTTCTGACACAGTTTTCTAAAGTTTAATACCGCCTACGCACTAAGGCACAAGGGGATTAGAACATGGGCTGAACAACTATGTATTTTGCATTCACTAAGAAACGAAACGAGAAGGCTTAGCGGCTTTGCGGAGCTGAAACAATCTTTGCTCCACTAATTTCAAATCATTTTCCTTTAGGGTATTCATCTTACAATTGGTTTTTTCAAAGCTTCATTTTCCTATGAGTTAAGTATGGTGAGTTGAGGAACTTACATCTGTCTAGTTGTCGTAGTTATTATTTTTAGTCGACATTGGACCTCCTCCATTTCTATATAATGGAAGTTTTCTATGTACTTTTACAAAACATTGTGAGTAATAAAATACTCTAACATGATCTCGGAGCGGGCAATTCCTACCCTACTGAATTTATTTTTGGATTTTTGTCATTTTTTAATGATCTGAATGAGGGCTTTTTGTTTTTGTTTGTTCTCAAAATTTCTTATTACAGATCTGCAAATCTCTCTGAGTGATGATGGTTTCGATCAAATGTAGATCTCAATTTTTTTTTTTCTAACAGTGAAGTAATGAGGTCTCAAGTTTTTTTAATTTCGTATTTTAATTTTCTGGGATTTCTCTATGATCGTGTCTACACAGATCAGGTCATATCTGAGTTTGATACCTGCAATTTCAGGGTTCGCAAGAGAGGGATATGGTTAGATGCATCATGCTCCTGGTTGACCCGCGGATTCCATTGACCAGAGGGCGCAATAGAGGTGCTTGAATCTGGTCATAAGCAGGGAGGGCTCCATAACTCTTCTATAGCACTGGCTTGAGGATTTGGAAGTTCTAAATTGACTTGAACGTACCATTCCCATTCGGATCTTGCAGTGGAAACAAAGATATATTCTACCTCTTCTGGGAGCGATATTTTTTCCCAGCCAAGACAATCTAATTTTTTTGGTCACACATCTACCTTTGGTCAAGCATCTGATGCAAATCCTTTTTTGGCTACATCCTCTTCCAACCTTTTATCCTCTAGTTGTCTCAATAAAAAATCAATAAATTACACGTGGTAAACCTTGAATGGATCCATCAAGGGAAGAAATGGGTGCTGGCCTATTCTCAGTGAATCACTCAAGGGTTTCTGTCTTGGGGCTACTATTGAAGTAGAGAACTAGGTTCTCAAAACCTCACCAGAAAGACAATACACAATTCCAAGATGTCTTCAAATGACCTCCTCTTCCTCTTTTATAGATCTAATGGATAGATCTCCAAGCCTCTAGAAACATCTTATTTTATTTTTATTCTAGAAGCTCCTCCCTTGACTTTAGCTTAAGTGACCTTTTAATTTAATTTTATTTCATTTAATTCACTTTTGCACTTTTTTTCCTTAATTAAATAACTGTTTAAAGTCATTTTTAATCAAGGAAAATGGTAAATTACCTACCATCCTCTCTCCGACCACTAGAAATCATTTCTCAGCGTCCCATCTGGTAGATCTTTTCATTCTGGTTCCAACCAGCAAGGTGTTCTATCAAATATTCATCTGGGAATGACAACTTGAGCGTAATTACACCAAACCAAAAACAAGATGTGTGAACTACTCATGATGATGACGTTGCTGATGACACCAACCTACACATGTGACCTATCTACCCCAACTCTCAAAGTCCATCTTATCCATGTCATAAAGAACACCAAAAAAGATATATTACATCATGTTTTTAAGTTATTTATTTTCTTAAATCATCACCATTTCTGAGAGACAATTAATCTAATGAAATTAATGTGTTATATATATATATAAACAATGAATTTATTAATATGATTAATAATATTTTAAAAAATATAAATTAAATTAAAAAATATATTTTTAATGAATAATTATAATGTTTGGGTACTGTACTTTGTGTTTAATTAGTTACAAATATACCCACTATTTAAAACAATAATAATGTGTTCATTGCTTATGAAATTTTATTAATGTCTATCTACATTAACCTAAAAATCATTGCATATTAAAAATGATATTTATATATAAATTTGACATATAAATTTTAATATATAAGTTATTCTCCATTAAAATTTAAAGTAGTCTTTGTCAAAATAAAAATATATATATATATAATAAATATATTTAAGAGTTATTTCTCACCATTATTACATAAACGTAAAATTATATATGTAGATTTTTCAATTTATTAATTCTTTAAAAAAAACCTATACAATTAAATTCTTTTTTAAATAAATTACTTATTTTACATATAGTGTATTTTCATATAACAAAAAATTTTAACCTCTTCTATATTCCTTTTCCCTATTTTAAAAATATAATAATTAATAATAATAGTATTAATAATAATAGTATTAGGTGAGACTACTCCGGAGACTAGGAGTGAGGCAAGTGTGAGGAGCCGCGAGCGTCAAGACGGTGGAGCCAATCAGGGAAGCCATGGCTGCCATCCTCTGAAGCCATAAAAGTCTGCGACCAATAACCTCACAAAACTGGTATCCTCCGGCCAACCGGAGCCGTCCAAGCTGTGGAAGTCTATTCGCCAACAGAAGACTTTCTTCATATCGTGGCATCCATCAGGCAACGTCTCTCTCCTTTTTTGCATGCACGGGAGATTGCAGCTGGCCGACTTCTGTTCTGCGTCCGTCAACTTCCCCACGTTGCACTGGGACAGGCTTTGTGCTTTGGAACGTGGCCTCTCGTCGTGCATGTCTCTGGACACCTGGTGTCTAGTTTCTCCTCTTGCCTCTGTTATTTAAAGCCTTCCTGAAGAGTCTCAACGTTTTTCCTCCTCCAGCCCGCAGGGCTGGTGGCTTCTCTCCTTCCTTTCTTCTGTTCCGCCTCACCGTGGCTGGTATCTGTATCGTCTGGTTCTTGGCTCTCTGTCTTTGGCGTTTGCGCGGCTCCTTTACACAGGTTAGTGGTTTTTATATTCTTACGCATGCTTTTCTTACCGGATTTCAGATGAACAAGATTGAAGCAGGGTACGTTAAGCATATTTTATGTTTCTATATCAAAGGTTACATCTTTCATCTGACTCTGATCTACAGCCGTTAATGGTAATTCGCCTCTGCTTTTTTTACGCTATATTCATTACCTTATAGGGAGATGAACGGTCTGTATGGTATTTAGTCTCTTTGCCTGTTTTGGGGGGTCAAAGGGTCTGTCCTGTAACAGTCTCTTTCAATTAGCGAACTCCCCTTGTCTGTAGTTCGGTAAGGGATGTTAAAAGCTTTCATAAACAGATTAAAAGCTTCCTTTTACATTTACAGTCCTTGCCAAGATATTCGTTTTCGTGTTGGGAAGTGGTGGTGCGTCTTACAGTTCTTCTGTTGCTGTTTCGACTGTAACAAATGGTCTGAAGTGCAATAGTATCTGTTTCTCCTTCACCTGCTTTCAAATCCCACTGTGGTTCCTAGGCTTCCCGGATAACTTTCCCGTATTTCTGAATTCAAATCCCTTTTCCGGCGACTCTTAATGAGTCTCTGAAGAACAATAGATTTTTTCTTCCAGCCTCATAAATGTCCCATCCTCCAACATAGTCTTTCGGAGGCTGGCTACCGTCATCAGACCCTCAACAGTTCAATTCTAGAGTCTTCATTCTCTTCTCTGGCAAGTCTCATCTCAGGTGAACGTCCGTCAAGCCTGCCAGGATCCCTGGTGAATGATCTAATCTTGTCCTCTCCATAGCTTTTCACTGCAAAGGTCTTTATTGTCCAGGTATTATTCTCTGCTGGCTCCCCTTCTTGGGATCCTCTTATTGTTCGAGTGGTACGGGGGATATCCATTTTGGGATTTCTCCTCTGAATAGGATGGCAGAAGATAGTGACTCTCCTGCCACGAAAGCCTTATTTGCTGCGGCCATTGAATCTGAAACAGCACGCGATTCCGCCTGTCGGAATCCTAGTTGGCATGCCTCGCTGTCAGACATGCTTCCACCTGGGTTACGGGACCCCCCTCTTTCCGGGTGTCTAGCCTCTCAACAACAATTGAAGGGCCCACTCCATACAAAGGTTTTCCAAGGTCAGGGCCGCAACCGTTACAAGCATAAAGCCCCGGTGAAGACGGTTCCTCCCCCAAAGGCGGTGTTGGTATCTGGTTCTTCTTTGTCAGAGCGAATTCTCAGTCTACAAAAGAATGCTTTGGTGGGGAAATGGTATTTCCCGGAAATGGATGACGAACAAATGAGAAAGTGGATTACAAAATCTTGGTCCCCAATTATTGGATACACTCCTATCATCTCCCGTCTTATGAAGGACTGGCTCTCGTTCCACTTCCAAAAGGAGTCTGATCTGGATCTGGTTCTGAACAGACCCTGGGTCTCAGGAAGAAGCTTCCTGTCACTGTCAAGATGGTATCTCGGCTTCGATCCTCTCAAAAATACACCCTCCCACAGTATGATTTGGGTAAAGCTCCCCAATCTCCCGTTGGAACTTTGGACGCCGGAGATCCTGGCCTTAATTGGAAATGTGATTGGAAAGTTTATATATGTTGATCCATGGGTCAGGGGAGAGCGGGACAAAAGAATCGCGTGGATTCTTATCGAAAAACCATATAAGGGGGGTTACCCAGACCAGATTGAAATTTCTTGGGATGGTGCCAAGATAAGTCAACGATTAGATTTTTGGGGTATCCCGTTTCGGTGCTCCTCTTGTCACCGAACGGGTCACCTTATCAGAGACTGCAGATTTCGTCGCCACAGGCCTTTCTCCTTTCCCTCCCGAAAGACGAGGCAATCGGGCTCCGAATCCCATTCTGAGGACGTCAGTCTATCGGGGAACCATTTCTCTTTCAAATCTTCAGATTTTCGAAGCACACAGGAGAATTCTCAGACTAGGCCTGAGTCTCCAAATCTTGCGGACTTCAAGAGCCCCCCCATATCGTCAGGGATAAAAGATGCTGTTGATTTCACTAGTCCGGCCGTCCTGGAACAGCTCGAGGAGGCCGCCGTTCCTTCCCCTCCGGCGATGAACAGAGCTGATTTTGTTGTGGGATCGCATCCCATCCCCATCTCTTCTTCCTCGCCCTCTCCAATCAAATCGCCCTCTGTCTTGCACAAAGAAAAAGAGCCTCAGTTGACTCCGACCCCTTACAACTCTCCTTCAGGCTCTCCGGTCAACAAATATGATAGTGATATTGACCACCTTCTTCATCGCCACCCTCCGATTCTTGAACCGCTGACCATCCACAGGCCTTCTCTCCCTACCATCAGCCCAAACTCTGCCAAAAATATCACTGTAAGGAGAAAACATAAAGGTGGGAGTCGTCATTTCAGAGGCAGGACGATTGCCTCCGACCTGGGAGTCTTAAATCTTCCCCTGATTGATGTCCCAATTCTGGAATCTTCTGATCCTCAGCCCCTTAGAGCAAGCACGGCTGGTCAATCCTCAAAATGACCTTCCTGATTTCATACAATATCAGGGGACTGGGTGCTGCCCCTAAATTCCTGGCACTCAAGGAGACTCTCGTTTCAGCTCGCCCCCATATCATTTTCATCCAGGAGACAATGCACCCTAGCTCGGTTTCATTGGTCTATTTTAGAAGAATGTTTCCAACATGGCACATCGCCGCTACTAATGCAGAAGGCCTGTCTGGTGGTCTGGTGGCTATGTGGGATCCGCAAAAGGTTAAAGCAAAGGCTTTCAAGTGTTGCGCCGGAATTCTTATTTCTGCATCTATCAGAGGCAGATCTCAGATTCTAAATATCCTGAATATCTATGCTCCCTACAGGAACAGACTCCCCTTTTGGGATTCTTTGTTTAACTCGGAAATTTTAGACTTAAATTCTTTGCTAATTGCAGGTGATCTAAATATGACTCTTAATCCAGATGAATGCTGGGGTCAAGGGAGAACTGTGGACAACCTGGCCCACAGAATGAGAAGGGAACTTTTAAGGAGGGATCTGGTTGATATCATTCCAGATATAATGACTCCAACGTGGAACAACGGAAGAATGGGTTCTGCCTACATAGCAAAGAGAATCGACCGATTTATCTTAAATTCCAGTATTATTGAAAAGTGGGGAATGCCGATTGCAAAAACAGGAGCAGCTTTCTCCTCGGACCACATGCCCATCATCCTGGAATGGGAGCATATGGAGCGAAGGATGGGCTATTCATTTAAGTTCAACAGAATTCACCTTCAAGATGAATCTTTCAACGACTTCATAAAATCTTGCTGGAGAGATATTCTCCAGTCTGAAGACGCTTTTCTACATACTTTTAGAGACAAAATTCAAATGCTGAGGGAGCATGCAAAGACGTGGCAGATTAAAAAACAGAGGAAGGATAAACAGGATCTATTCGATATTAATCAAGAAATAAGTCGGCTATCCTCCACAATCCAATTCAGCGGCCTGTCACTGGACAAAAAATCTCTTATCAGAACTCTGGAAAGAAAAAAGCATGATCTGCTGAAAAAAGAGGAGGCAACATGGCGATTAAAAAGCCGAGCTACATGGCTTAGGGAGGGAGACCGTAACACAAGTTTTTTTCACAATTTCGCCAATGCTCGCAGAATGAAGAACTCAATTTGGCAAATTGAAAATGGTGACGGAGACCTTCTTTATTCCCACCAGGAAATTGCTGCAGAAGCCACAAGATTCTTCAAGGAACAATATAAAAGGCAAAGCGGTGATCTAAATGACATGCTATGGGCTGTGGGCCAATTGCCAGTTATGTTTGATGATGCCGCAAACGAAGACTTCTTTAGGCCTATATCGGAGGAGGAGCTTTCTGATACTATTAAGAGTTTCAAAAAAGATAAAAGCCCGGGGCCGGATGGCTGGCCGGTTGAATTTTTCACTCATTTCTATGATCTGTTTAAAAATGACATGCTGGACATGGCGGATGCCTCCCGCGTCTCAGGGAACATCAATAGTGCCTTATCGGCCACCTTCATTGCTCTAATTCCCAAAAAAGACAAATCAACGTCTTTTGGGGATTACAGGCCGATCGCACTGTGCAATTCGCTCTACAAAATCATTTCTAAAATAATTGCCGAAAGGTTGAAGAAAGTCCTAAGCTCCTTCATTACAAAGGATCAACATGCATTCCTAAAGGATAGGCTCATCCTGGATGCTGTTGCCATGGCCCAGGAATGCCTCTTCTCTATTTCCTCTAAAAATTCTGATGCTGCTGCTCTCAAGATTGATCTAAAAAAGGCTTTCGACTGTGTTGATTGGAGCTTTCTTAGGATCCTTCTGGCAAAAATAGGATTAAGGCCCCAGGCAATAAGTTGGGTGATGGCGTGTGTCGAAAGTGTAAACTTCTCTGTTATCATAAATGGCATTCCGTCTTCCTTCTTTCGCGCCGAGAGGGGGCTTCGCCAGGGATGCCCTCTTTCCCCCATCCTCTTTATTCTCGTAATGAATTCTCTAAGTACCCACATTAATCTTGCTGTTGTAGAAGGAAGGTGCAGACCGGTCAAGATATGCAAGGACATCTCTCTTTCTCACAATCTTTTCGTGGATGACATTTTAATTTTCGCAATGTTATGCAAATCTACTTGGGTCTGTCTCTTTGTGATCCTCCAGAAGTTTCATTCTGCCTCGGGCCTTAATATTAACAAAGGGAAAACAGTGCTATATCACAATGCCTCAAACTCTGCAATGGCTCAGTGGATTGCTGATCGTTTTGGTATTACTCTTGCACTGATAAAGGACGGGTTTACATATTTGGGGTTTCGTTTAAAAGCGCGGGGATATCGCAGCCACGATTGGCATTGGCTGTTAGACCGTTTCTACAACAAAATATCTGGTTGGGAAATGCGTCTTCTATCACTTGCTGGCAGATATATTTTGGTACAGGCTGTACTCTCCCAACTCGCGGTGTATTGGGGCCACCTTTTTATTCTTCCGGCCTCTGTCACAAAGAAAATGAAGTCTATTGCTGCAAACTTCTTGTGGGGCGGCCGATCATACCAGACAAAATTTCACCTTGTGAGCATGGACTCTATCACAAGGCCTAAAAAGGCAGGTGGATGGGGCCTTCTTGACATGAAATGCTTTGGAAAAGCGCTCATCTGTAAATCCCTTCACAGAGGCATCTTTGGTAGCAGTCCGTGGAGTACTCTCATCAATCAGAAGTATCTCAAAGGCCGGAATATGGCATACTGGTTCAGAAGGTCCACTCTCGGCATCAGATCTGGCTCCCCCATTTGGCTCTGCTTCAGGAAATTTCAATCTTTTTTTATGATGAATCTAAAATGGACTATCTTTTCTGGCACTAGTGTCTTCATCGGTATTGACCCCACCCTGCACAACCTAGAATCAATGATCCCTCCACCATTACTCTCCTTTTTCCATTCAAGGGGTCTTTTTACCTGGGATAAGCTCATTCTCACTTGGTCCTCTCAGGAGCCTATATGGAAAAACGACCTCCAATTGGCCTTACCCCCCCCCCCCCCTCCGCCCCCTATGGCTCTCTTTTACCACCCGATTCACTCACAGCGGAATCACTCAAATGGGGACAATGGATGCATTGATTTGGTCTTTTGGGAAATCAATCCACCCCATCTCTGTCAGGTACCTCTACTCAGCCCTATCCCCCCTCTCTCCGCCTTCCTCCCCTACCTTCCCAGCTAAGCTTTGGAAAGCCCACTGCCCTCTCAAGTCCATCCTTTTCTCATGGCTTCTTTTCTCCAACAAGAACCTCACCTGGGAGGTCCTACAAAAAAAAGGTTGGCACGGTCCTAGCAGGTGTCAGCTTTGCTCAGCCGCGGCAGAATCAAACTATCATATGTTCTTCGAGTGTTCCGCCTCCACTGCAATCTGGTATGAACTCTCTATGACTTATGGTTTTCCTCACCGATCTTTTGCTTCTGTACAGGATGGTTTTTTATGGTGGAGCGCCCAATGCCCCTCCTGGCATGCTCTCTTCATTCTCACCTGCTGGCATCTCTGGAAGTGGCGGAATGGTCGTATTTTCCAAGGCTGCTGTCTGCCTCTTAACTCCATCCTGACTGCTATTTCTGGGTTCATGCCTTCGGACTAAGTGGGCTCTCCCATAAGCTCTATCATCTTTTTATGTTTCAGCAATGCGCTCCACAATGTAAAATCTTTGCGCTCTACCTGAACGAGCTCCCACAGTTCTTTATATGTCGTTACATCTTTGGACAATTTTTCTACAGTGGGAATCAGTTATTCCCTCTTCAAAATGTTTTGTCTAATAGGGCTGAGGTTTTTGCGGGAATCAGTTATTCCCTCTTCAAAATGTTTTGTCTATTATGGCTGAGGTTTTGAACTCATATGTATATTCTGATCTTTATATATCCTTAATATAATCTATACTGCTTTTTCTCTCTGAAAAAAAGTATTATGGGGCTGTTAGGTTTTTTTAATGGAGTTTTTGATTCCACCAACATTGTATATAATGTTAACATATTTAGATTTAAACTCGAAATTGTGATAATCTAAAACCACAATCAAAATGAATCCCTCGAGTTAACCGCTAGCAAATTACCAGTAGTTGCTTGTTAAATATAACCATTTTTTCGTCTACCCATAAACATTATATGTTAAAATAATCAAAACTCGCAATAAAATTGCAAGAACCGTTACATGCTTCAGATTTACGCTATAGATTAAACGAGTGATTTAGCATGTTCCATCTTAGCTTAACGAGTGACTAATTCTGTTAATTAGGATTGTATTTAATTTTGAATTGTTTTTAGTGAGATATTTTAGAAGTTTTTCTGGTTTAATTTTCCTAAAATCTAGCAAAAATACAGTCAAAAATACATTTTAAATAATACAAATCAAGATTTCATCTCAATTAACATTTTAAATAAAACAAATCAAATTTCTATACAATCAAAAAAAACATTTTAAATAACACAAGTCAAGATTTTACCTTAATTAACATTTTAAATAACATAAATCCAAATTTCACCTCAATTTTTTGTCAACGACAAAAAATCCAAAAACTCACACGAAAAACAACTCCTTTAAATTTTATATACCATAACCCAGAAGTGTTTCTTATCAATACATATCCTTTCAACCATGTATTAGATAAAGTCGTCCACTTGAAACAACAATTTATTTGAATTTTATAATGAGATATAATTACAATTAACTTTTAATTTATAAACTTTTTAGGTTTGTTTATTTTTTTTAGTATTTTTTAATAATTTTATTTAAATTTTAATAAACAAATATTAAAAATGTAAATTTGAATTATTAAATATGTAAATTTTTAATATTATGAGAAATCATTTTTTTGAAAATTTAAAATATAATTTTACAAATTAAATAAGAAAATTGTAACTATTCTTATTATTATATAATTAAATTTTAATTATTTAATAAAAAGTTCACTTAATTATCAAGTATCTTAGATTTATTTTAATTTGGAATTTAAACTTAAAATGATCAAATCCAAAGGGACCAAATCTCTAGAGGTGCAAACAGCTCTTTTGAGTGCAAAGCTTGAGGAAAGGTTTTTGAGTGCAAAGTTTGAGGAAAAGTTTGCACTTCAAGAGATTTGATCCCTTGGGAGCTTAGATCCAGAATTAAAATGGATCTAGGCTAGTTTAATTATTAATTATTATAATTACTAATTTTATTTTTATTTAATTTCTTATTTTTATGTAATTTCATTGAGTCAAAATGTTTTAATTAATATATTTTTTAATTATTTTTAATGTAATTTGACCAAATCAAAATGTATAGATAGTACAACATAACATGACATTACAACATCTCTTCCATAGTAGCCTCTAGAGTGCTCAATGCAAAAGTGTTATAAAATTAAATTTAAAATATATATATATTATGAAATGGTATTGTAATAAAGCTCATTCACAACTTAATAATATTTGTGGTAAAATGGGGATGAATATCCATCGTTAAAAATATTGTTATATTGTAAGCATTAAATTTCTATATGTTTATTAATGAAAATTAAATATAGTTACAAAATTATTATTTAACTTGTATGGCAAATTATTATTTTAACTTAAAATGGATCTTAATTATTAGCTTATATATATATATATATATATATTCTTCAATGTGATAGGGGTTTAAATATTAATTATAATTTTTTTCTTTTAGATTTGATTAAAAAAATGTTATAAAATTAAATTCAAATAAAGTATTTATAAAATATTTTGATTGTAAAATGAGAAATGGTTTTTGGGCATGTTGTATTGATGAGCCACAGTATTAGCCCATGGTATTGTAATAAAATTTATTTACAAGTTAATAAGTGGGTGTAAATATTTTTATATTGTAAGCTTATTGTAAATCTTAAAGTTTTTACCTCCATATTGATTAAATTTAAATATGGTTACAAAACCATTATTTTAATTTATAAGGTAAAATTCATCTTAACTTATAACAAATTGAATTTTATTAGTTTATTACAAGAAACTACAACATCTTTCCATATTTCCCTCTATATTACTTTTAATATTTTATTATTAAATTTTTACAAATCTTTTACATGTTATAAATTGAACAATATTTAAAAATGTTTACTTTCTTACATTATATCTATATATATCTCCTATACATAGTTGTAGAGCACCTCTCGGCACAATAATAAAATATATTATTATTATTATTATTATTACAAACTAGAATATTTTTATTTATTTATTTATGAATATTGTGGTTGAGACATAAAGGGATTACTTGAAAACAAAAATAACTAAATTTTTTTAATTGATACAGTAAAGTTTGATGGTTAAGCCCACCAAGGGAGAAAAAATTACAAAGTGATGTAAAATAGGAGACAAAGAAGGCATTGCAATCACGAGAATTTGAGAAGGGAACCTATGACATCTAGGTTTTGCAAAAAAAGGTAGAGCATGGAAAATTTACTTAGCATTTTGACCAGCGGACTAGTTTAGAGTTGGAAGGTGATCATCCTTAAATGGTTGATGGGACAGTAGGAGAACTCTAGAGAAGGGGTCTACTAGGTTGTCTCATGCTATGAAAGAGGGGGATCAAGTCAATAGAAGAGGGGATCAAGTCAATCAGATGCACTGGCAAACAAAGGAGGAGATGTTCATTCAACAGCTTGAGCAGGACACCCTCGAGCAGGTCAACTCGTTTATTTAAGTGCAAATGTGCTATCATCCATAGCTCTTCCAAATCAACCATTAGCTATGTAGGAGCATACAATTCAAAACGAAACTCATGTATGGAGTCTGCACGAACTGCATGAGTCTGGCATAGTTTGTTGTAATCCATCGTGTAGGGGAACAACTTCGACGAAACATGGGACTTCAAGGGATCTAGAGATAAAGAGAGAAGAACCAATTGAAGGGAAGTGGGACTTCAAGAGATCTAGAGATAAAGAGAGAAGAACCAATTGAATGGAAGTTTTTATTGTTGGGTTGCCAACTTACATGGAAATGGAACATGGACGGGGAGTGAAAATGGAATATATATGACCTACATAGCATAAAAGGGAAAGAAGCAAAAGCATTTTCATGAGGGGAGACTGCAATGCCATGAGAGTGAGTTAGTGGAAAGGGATGGTTGGATGTTCTTTTTGTATGGATTTATGACTTTATGTCACTTTTTGAGAGAGATGTGGAGAGACTCTTGTGATTGGCATGGTTATAAAATTAGAATGAGGCCATATTGACTCATTATAACTGTAAGCCTTTTTTGCCCCAAGTTATATTGTTTTGTTGGCTTAGGAATTTTCCACATAGTTGTTGGCTAATATAGTTATAAGTCCCTTTTACCCCAGGTTGTATTACCTCATTGGCTTGGGAATTTGACATAGAGTTGTTGACTATTAAAATTATAAATCCCTTTTTCTTCAAGTTGTATTGCCTCAGTGGCTTGGGACATAGTTATTAGTTCTTTAGATGTGGAACCAATCTCTTTTACACTCCATTATGGATGATAAAGCTGGTATTCTGGATAAGATAGCTTCTAGAAAAAAGATTTTGGGTATAGGTTTTTTTTTATGTGTTAAATGAAGATTAAAGAATCTCCGAGAACAATAAGGTGGTGAAAAACCTTGTTATAGAACAAAAGTTTCTACCAAGTTATTAGTCATATCCCTTAACTTTCAGAAGAACTTCATCTAAAATTACTATAAATGAAAGTGTCATCCCTAATAATTTGTTTTAATATATTAAATATATAAATAATACTTCAATTTTTTCCTTTAATATAATTTAAATAATTAAATTTATTTTTATTTTACTTTTTATTTAAATATGATAATAATTTTTTTTATTAAAATACTTTTTAACTAAAATATCATTTATTTATTTATATATATATATATATATATATATATATATATTAAATAAATTTATAGATTTAATATTATTATTCATTAAAATCCCTTAAAAATTTATCAAACTTTTAATAATTTATTTAGAAAGCTCAAATCATATATGACTTAATAGTAAAACCCGCATGTTTACACCATTAAAATTGTTAATACAATATATATTAAAATTGTTATTAAAAAGTATCTGAAGATGAATTTTAGAGGACGGATTTTTTTTAATCATAATCAATTACTTAATCACTTTTCTGGCTAAACGTTTATGCAAATACAAAGCTGTAATTGAATTTTTTTATTTCAAACTTTAATAATTTTTTTCCCTTTTAATATTATTTATTGATTATTAAAAAATAAAGCTTTTTTTTTTATTAATAGAGGTATTCAGTTTAACTCACGTATGTTTCGGCCTGGAGTATGCCGTAAAACTGCTTCTGCTTGGCTAAAAGCTCGTCTTCCTCGGACGTAAGGAAACAGGTTAACGGCCCAAGACCCAGAGGCATCTGGCAGGAGTGAAAGCCTGCTCCCTTACGGACCACCAGCGGGTTATTACAGGTGGCGTGGTTTTCCTTGATAACAGCGATGAGTCAAACCGACATTCGCGGATAGCAGCCAGAGATGGCTGTCCTCACTGTTGGTTTGACACCTGAGTTTGATAGGTTTTGCCACCTTCGAAAAAAAAAAAAAAAAAAAAAAAAAAAAAAACTCACGTATGTTTGCGAAGAGAGTTCTTCGGTTGAAGTCGCTTGTGTTTCCGAAAACGGGAAGAGGATTACTGAAATAATTATAATATTATTACTATTTTAAATATATATATATATATATAAACTTATTTTAACACTATTAATATTATATATATATATAAATAATTGATCAATATAAATTTTAATTAAAATTTAAAATTATTAAATAAATTTATATATTTAGTATTATTATTTATTAAGGTCTCTTAAAAAATTATCAAAATTTGATAATAAAATTTAATCAACTCAAATAATATATTAATCATCTGTAAAGACCTGCAAGTATAAACAATTAACATTGTTAATTGACATATATTAAAACTGTATCACAATCAAATCAATTAAATGTACCTTATGATTATATTAAAACTGTTGTGCCTAACACCTTCATAATCATAATCATAATTAATGTTATCAAGGACCTAATCACTTCATTACTATAACTGTAATTAAACCTTTTTCTTCAAATTATTTCACTTTATTTTTCAACTTCTATTTTTTGTTAAAAAATAAAGATATTTTTTTAATTGACAGAGGTGTGTTCAGTTTAACTAGTGTGTTTGCGAAAACGGGGAGAGGGCGGAGAGACTTCTTCGGTTAAAGTCACTTGTTTTCCCCAAAACGGGGAGAGAACAGAGAGAGCTCTTCAGTTTAACTGAGAGAGTATCAGAGGGATTTGATGATGCTCTTCAAGCAATGCAGGAAGAAGATATTATATATATGGATCTGCATGAAGATATTATATATATGGATCTTTGCAGAAGGTGTGAGGTACAATAATGAAAAATTAAAGATATTTTTTAATTTTTATTTTTTATTAAAAATTAAAGATATTTTTTTTTGATAGAGGTGCAGGCTTTAAAATTGATTCCCGTATGGACGTTTTTCCCTTTTTTACCTATGAAATACTGGTTATTTCAAAATAAACACGTAATCTGTGACTCGTTAATAACTTTTAAAAATGTCATAATAACGGGTATATTAAAAAATAGCAAGTTTCAATTATTTACACATATATATTTTATATATATATAAATGCCTCATCTTTATACTACGCTGAATCTGCATACAGATTTTGTTACCCCTATTGATTATCATAAATACTTTTAATGTAAAATGAATCGATGGCAGATGGAACGTCCTCACAGAGAAAACGAGGACAAGCTTTTCATGATGACTTCACAATGTAATCTAGGATGAATAAAGTAGGGTAATTAGAAGAAAATGCTTTTTCACGTGTTGCCTATAAAATTTATTTGCTGGTACTTCTTCTATCCGGCCGGTTATGGTAAGAGTTTTTCATCCTGGTCACAGGTCAAGGTATGCACCAGTCTAATAAACAGGTGTGGGTAAGAGTTTTTCCATCCTGGTCACAGGTCAAGGTATGCACCAGTCTAATAAACAGGGGTATACAGTTAGGTGCAGTGGTGGACGAGGTAATGCCCGACATTTTTGGAGAGAGAACATTATCCTGAGAAATTTGAAGAAGAAGGGATCATTTGCCGAAATCTATCATCTTCCTGCACCATTCCCATTCACGGGACTTATTCTGTCTGTAATGGTTAAAGAGGCCAAGCAGTTATGAACCTCGTTTCCTTGTTTTCTGCCCACATCCAATTTGCATCAGTACCACAAATTTCTCAATCACGCCTTCTTGAATAGCCTTTAATGCTACACAAGGGCTGTCCGAGTAACGACAAAGCATCCTTAGTATAGACACCACAAATTCAGTGGTCAACTCCCAAACTCCAAGAATTTTCTGAGAAACAACAGGCACGGTCAAAACTTGGTCATATGCAGTGGATCGACCCTAGGCACAGTTGCAAAGCTTATCCAACGCACCCAAACTTGTTTCGCAAACGTTTGTGTCTGCTTGAGGAATTATTTCCAACAAAAAAGCAATAGCCCCAACCTCCACCAGTTTCTCTCTGATAATTTCGTCCGAACATTATGATAATAGGTTCCCATAGCTCCCAATACGTTATGCCTTAACTTAGATATTTGCTTGTCTTGGTTGGGCCTTGGTAAGAATCAAATGCCTAAAAATAGATCCAGGAGAGCCACGGCCAGCCAGGAAAGCCACGGAGCCCTTGAAGGTATAATCCCAATTGAATAGCCAAGCTTGTCTGTAGCGAACTTGGCATCCATCCATATCAATCCTTCTGACTTTATACGTTCCGGCCAGCGAGGTCTATATCCATTTTCCATGGCGTCCCCGTAAGGAAATAAAAATCAGTTTGTAGTTGGCTGTGATTGATTAGACTTTAAAAAGGGAACATGCATGGAGGAATCCTTGAATGGATGGCAATGGGAATCAACAAGGGAGGGAATGGGTTCATTAAACCTTAGAAGAAGAAAATGTTGAGGAAAGTGATGAACAATATTTGGTATTTCTGGATTTGATGGTTGATTTCCACAAAATTCCTCAGTTTTAAAGACAAAATAATTTTAAACACAGAATTGCCCAGAGACAAGTTGGGGCCTTGCATTTACTGTTAACCATTCTACAGGAGTAGTTTGTTTTTGACACAGATATTTCCCAATCAAGTTGGGGCCTTGCATTTACTGTTAACCATTCTACAGGAGTAGTTTGTTTTTGACACAGATATTTCCCAATCTTTGTTTTGTGCGTGAGTATCGATCCCTTGCCCTCACTTCAGCGCCTGGACCATTTCAAGAAACGAGATTTGATGGTCGATTGCCACAAAATTCCTCAGTTTTAAAGACAGAATAGTTTTAAACACAGAATTGCTCAGAGACAAGTTGGGGCCTTGCATTTACTGTTAACCATTCTACAGGAATAGTTTATTTTTGACACAGATATTTCCCAAATCTTTGTTTTGTGCGTGAGTATCGATCCCTTGCCCTCACTTCAGCGCCCCGACCATTTCAAGAAAGGAACCCTGGTTCATGGACACCGTACACTTCAGAGCCAAGGCCATTGCTGCTACCCAACGACCAACTCTAGAACGAAATTTCCGGTGTTCAGGTTCTCTTTTGGTTTTTTTCACATAAGTTTTTCATCAATTTTCTACAGGATTTTAGTGTATTTATCAGAAAATATGTTGCCATACAAAATGCAAAATTTCATTGTAATTGTAGGAAAATTTCCAACATAAATTAATCATTGAAGGACAAGTCTAACAGTTTTACAATTTGGATTTTTTTTACCGTAATTATTATAGAAATTCTACTATATAATTTTTTTATGGAATTTTTTCTATTATATGATTTTTGAATTAATCCGAGAAAAAAAATTTAAATTTTATACAATGGAATGTTTATATAATTTCATTTTGTTATGTTTGGATATTTATATGATTTCATTCTATCATGTTTGGATGTTTAATCTTTATAAAAAAAAGCGTAATTATTTGCTTAAGGAAAATGTTTTTCTTAAAAATTTATGTTATAGATGCCATAATATTGGTGTTTTTTCTAGTCAATAAGGACCATATCTATAATAGCGTATTTGCATGTGCGAAGAAAAAAATTAAATAAACAAACAGCTTCTACCAAATATGAAAAAATAAGAAAATTAAATCTTAATATTCTAAATGTGTTATGTCATGAACTCGTTCTTTATAAAAGTTAATACATTTGGTAGTTTATAATGATAAATTTTCATTTTTTAACTCAATGAAGAGAACGAACACTGCAGGCATATTTAATGAGATTGTTGAATATGTGAAAATCTTTTCAGGTATGTAGTTTGTCTTTGTTTTTTAATTTTTATATATATCTTTATTTTGACAATTACTATTTTTTGGGTGAAACTATTTAAAAATTTAGTTCCTTTACATGAAGATATTGAATGTAATTTTTGAACATTTACATAGTTCAAGCATGTTATGTCTTTTTGTTGAAATTTATTTCAGAAATATTGTTTTTTAATTGGATTGGTATTGAAGTTATTTAAATAGAAAACTTGATATGATATGTGTATTTCAATCACTGTATGTTAAATTTTATTGTCTAATTTAATTGCAACAATATCTACCTTCATTATTTTCATGTTAGAGAAATTATAAATATAATTTAAAAGATTAGGAAATACTGGTAAAAGTAAATATTAAAAGTCATGTAAAAAACTGTCCACGCGTACGGGTACGGGTACCCGTCAAATTTAACCTCTGCAGAGGTGTATTCAGTTTAACTCAAGTGTGTTTGCGAAAACGGGGAGAGGGCAGAGAGAGTTCTTCGGTTAAAGTCACTTGTTTTCCCCAAAACGGGGAGAGAACAGAGAGAGCTCTTCAGTTTAACTGAGAGAGTATCAGAGGCATTTGATGATGCTCTTCAAGCAATGCAGGAAGAAGATATTATATATATGGATCTTTGCAGAAGGTGTGAGGCGCAATAATGAACCTTCGACTGTGTGGATTTTTATGTGCAGGTGGTGTAAATTTGGGTTTGCACAGAAGGATTTTAATTTGCTTTTTCAAGATTGCAGATAACAACCACAACAATAGAAAGCATCATGGGGTACTACTACTCCTCTCCTCTCCTTTTCATATTCATCTGAAAATGATAATGGAAGATGAGAAGAGAGGAGAAGTATAATCTGTAGATGCCCTCTCTTGTTTCTTTAAAACGACAATCCACTGCTAGGATTCAAGATGACAACAATACTTCAGAATTATATTTTAGAATTGCTTTTGTATTTGGATGTGCGTTTGTCAAGAACATAGAGGAGTCTTTGCTGTATTTGAAATTTAATTCTGTTTGTTTTGATTATTGTAAGGGTAACTACTAACGGTATGTAAGTGCTTTTGTAATTGAAATTTGGGAATAGATGTCTAAGAAGAAACACGAGCACATGCATCAAAAGAAGCAGAGCAACGCTTCAGAATCTGGATGGTGAGAGCACTGAGGACGAGGCAGTTTCCAATGTGCTCTCTTCTTTATCGCTTTCCAAGAAGGGCGTGAATGAATAGGAGCACCCCTGTTATTGGGTAAACTCATCCAGAGTTAGGGCCGCCTCCTTAACCTCGCCCTCATACGCCATGATTCGGAAAACCAGGAAGGAAGATGAGATGGAAACGAAGAAGGCTAAACAAAAATATGATTTTATTTCATTAGACTCTGGAGTTTTCTCCCAAGGTAAATAATCTTAAATTCGCATGAAATTTTACTGCCTTTTGTAGATAACATTCCCGAAGTCGTCTTCGTTTTCGCAGGTTCTGGAAACGTTGAAAGTTATTATCGGAAATTTCGTTCAAGGGTTATGCCAATGCGTGAATGTATCGTCGAGGATGGGCCCAGTAACCACCCAATCTCTTATTACTGCTCTACATTAAACGAGAAGAGGATTGAAGTAGAAATTATGGTGACTTCAAAGTATTTGAAACTTGAATTTGAAATTAGAGCGCACCTAAACCATTATTTCTGGTTTAAACCAGAGACCAGGCAAGTGTATTACGTAATTTTAAACAGAGCCTTTGGTGTGATGTGTGTTTTTTCTGCGCAGATTTTTTTTAGACGAGGTACCGACCTGTGTGTTCAAGAACTGCCAGGACGTGGGCTTGGGTACCCATTTAACCAGCCGATGAATGTCCATTCGATCCTGTAGAACGCGGATAGCTGGGTCACCCGAGTGGTCTGGAAAAAACCAACTGGACCAAGCGTCGTTCATTACATCTTTCAGGGAATCCCATGTGGATGCCTAAGCGGTTTCTTCTCTGCAATCGGTGTGTGCTACGCAGGCATGCCGTCGGTGGAATCAAGAAGAGTTCAGGTAACTGGACTGGCAGCATCGATATTGATATTTGATATTTGTATGGTTAATATAATGTAGATGGATCCAAGTGCTTTACTTCGTTTTGTTCGAGATCCACTGCTCTTTTATACCATATTCATGAAATTCTGAATTCAATACTTCAGCACTAACCTTTTTTTTTTCATTCATCATTATCACGGCACTTTCACCTTTCAAGCTGATAGCCTAAACGGAAACTCCGTCGCCTTTAACCAGGATCACTGTCATGGCTACCTTCATGAGATTGCTCTGCTTGCCCGCCTTCATTGACCTTGTGGCAGAGAGACTGAACATTTCGAGTTATTTGGATTAAACCAAAGAAAGTTTACGATCACAGAATAAAAAATGATATTGATAACAAATAAAAATTCAAAAGAAGTTAATGATATTGATAACAAATAAAAATTCAAAAGAAGTTAAGGGCAAATAAATTAAAAAAAGTTGTTGATAAAAAATTTCAAAATAATGGTTACAATTTTAATTAGAATAATGTTGAGTGTAGCATATGCAAACAAATCAAAAGTAGTATTCAGAAAGATAAAATGCCTCATGTGAATATGTCCATGGCAATTTATTAGAATAAACTGATAAAAAAAATGAAATAAACCAAAGAAAATTCATGATAAAATATAAGGGAAAAAAATCCATATCAAAAAATGTGAACATATGTAAAATAATTTTTAAAAATGATTTTATTAGAATAAAACATAAGGTTGAAATAAATTGAGTGTGAAAATATGTAAACAAATTAAAAAATGGTATTCAGAACAAATGTAAAGATTAAAATAAATTACTTGAATGTGAATATCTAAAATTTATTAGAATTAATCAAAAATAAAAAATTGGTGATTAAAGAATCTTAAAAAATGGTATTCAAATTTAATCAAAAGATTGAAATAAAGTTGAGTGTGAATATATACCAATGAATCAAATATAGTATTCAAAACAAGTTAAAAAAATTAATGTAAATATGTATAATTTATTCTAACAAACCAAGGAAATCTCATAATCAAAGAATTCTAAGAAGTGGTATTCATAGGTTATCAAATAATTGAAATATTGGTATGTATTGCTATAAATAGAATTTCAAGATATACTCCAACTATGTTGGAAATAGCAAAAAATAGAAATGCTAAAAATAGCATCGCTATAAATAGTATTTCAAGATAAATTCCAATTTTAATTAGTTCCTAAATTAAAATTGAAAATCTTAATTAGTAAGAAAACTAGAATGACAAACAAATATTGGGAAATGATAGGTATTCCATATAAACAGAAATATTACATTAATCAGATAAGGTAGATTTCCCTATATTGCATCTTATCTAACTCAGGAACAACATTTAAAATCATCTATTAATCAAAAAAATGGTAAATATTGATGAATGAAATAATCAGGTATACATTGCAATCAACAAACATTAAACTGTTCTCGAATTCTACACCATAAATCTATGCATGCATAAGAACTCCGTAGATACAAAAAAATATACAAATTAATTCAGAATAATCATAGAAAAAAAACAAGAAATTCAACAAGCTCATGAATTTAATCATGTAAGACAGACGTAGCGACTTGTGGAAGTTTCATTGAAATACAAAAGATTACAATCTTAGACTGGCATCGCATATTGTGGCATTACGAGCTCCAAATGAAGACACTTAAACATTCTTTCTCGTAAGTCAAAAATATTAAGATTTTACCATAGGGCTAAAGCTATGCAAAAATCTTTACACATTTCCTAGCCACATTACTTCAAACAAAGTGTAGAATAAACCCTCGAAAGAATCGAAGAAGGATAGCCTTCATCTTTCAAAAAAAAAAGAGAACTCTGTATTTAAATAAATACTCAGAAAAATAATCGAAAACCCAACAGCGAAATATGAAACCTCTTCTCAATTATAAACTCTAGTCATATATTTAAATGTTCCAATATAATATCAGGGATGGCGACCAGAGAGCCCATTGCAAAAAAAAAAGAAACCTCCACACTCAGGCATAGCCATAGGCCTCCTTGCCCTACAAAAGGCCTTACACAAACTTCTGGAAACAAACGCAAAATAAGCTATTAGAGGAGCCATGACTCCAACAGTCTCAGAAGACCCATCTGGAGTTTTCTTTACAATCTTATTAGTTGGGTGGCCTGTCCATAAAAACAAAACCCTATTCTAGACAGAATTAGAGAGATTCGTATTACCCGGAGTTGGTTGCGGATAATGAAACCAGAAGGAGGGTTTGCCTCAGCGCCAGGATGAATCTTCCGTCCTGGGAGCCAGACCTTCCACCATAATAGAGAAACGGTGTTAGAAACATGCAATGGAAATAGGAATCAGTAATAAACATTCTAAACCCTGAAATACATAAACAATTATGAGGAAAGAAGATCCGAAAGCCTACCTTCGGAGAAAAGATCCCATGCCCGGCCTCCGTAGAACGAATTCCAAAACATTGAAGTGGTTTTGGGTTCTTCAGGGCATTCTAAGTTGCCAGAATGCAGTGGAAATGGTCCAGTGAACCTGGATAGCAGACGAAGACAACCATCGAAGGGCAGAGTAGAGCCACAACCTCTCAGAAAGTCTAGAGTGAAACAATGACATGTTGAAAACCTCACTGCTGAGAAATGAAGGGACAAAAACCCGAGGACCATTCGATCCAGTGGGCCAAGGTGAGTCTTTGATGGAGGAACCCATCCCAAGGGTTAGGTGGGATAAGGACAGTTGGATTACCTCCAGGAAGCCACCCAGATCCAGACAGCCGAAGCAATAGATTCACGTGTGTTTCTTGAGCAAGTTTCAAGGCTATGGCCTATGAATATTAATGCAAGGCCAACATCATACCCATAGGATTAATTATATAGAAATATAACCATTGTAAAGTCAAATGTTGTGTGCATCTAAAATCTGGCCGCATTCATTATTCAATAATTCATAGCATGTAAAGTCCAACCATTGCATACATTCAAATTTGATAATGACAATTATTATGGTTGCCAAAAAGTCACACATAATGGTTAATCCATGTTTATATTTTGTTAAACTTATATATGTATTATGGAGTGACTTAATATGTAAAAAAAATTTATATATATTGAAGTTTGATAGATAGATGTGTTACATAAAGTTTTGTGCTCATTTCATTTACTTTATTTTTAGTTTAAAATAATAATAATAATAATAAAGAAAGAAAAGAGAGTGGATTTTCCAATCAATATTTGTAAGTTATAAGCTATTTTATTTTGGTTAAATTTAACATTTTATTTAATTTTTTTAATAATTAATTTTCTAAGATATTTAGAGATTATTTGTTTTCATATTAAAGCTCATTTTATGTGGAATTAGTTAAATTTATTTGTAAAAATAAAATTTACAATTTTGATTAAAAAAACTAATTTCATCAAAGCCATATGTTTAGGTGAAAACAATATTAATTGTTTTAACTAATATTGATTAAAAAAAAATTAATATTTTAAATCATTATAAATTTATTACACAATTAAATTCTTCCATTTACAGGTAGCAAATCAAATTTCAATTAATAAAAAAAACATAACTGCCGAAAACAAATCGGGCATTGGATTGGCGCGCTTTCTGCGAACACTAAAGATATGTGTTGAGTTGAAGTCATATGTTTTTGAGGACAGTGAGTGTTTTATTTTCAAAGGGTGTAGGAAGAAGAGATGCTTTGTTTATAAATAAAGTGAGTGTATTGTATCTTTGCAGAAGTGAGTGTATTGTATCTTTGCAGAAGGTGTGAAGAGGATTGAGAATTGACTTTTTTCATGAGGATTGTTGTGCTATAACTCCAACTATGAGTGTTGCTCCATCTATTACGTACCAACTCATCACCACTCTCTCCTCCAATTAGAACAAGGTCAACTTCACCATGTTGATGTTGTGTTGAAACACTGATGAGTGGCCAACCTTCATCCTGTTGCGAGCTTAAGAATGAAATATGCCTCACCTCTAAAGGCTCTTGGAGTGCAATGCTCAAAGATACTCCATCAATAGGGTACCAAATCATGATCTCTCGCCAATCCAATGCATAGACACTGGTGTAAGAAATAAATCTACTAGGTTGATATGGGTCCCTGCTCAACTCAAGATGCTCTATCTGGTCAATCCACATGGCCTATCTAAGGAAAACTGCCCCTCTCTATAATAGACAAAAATGGGCAAGATGTACTACAAGCCCTGTCTATGTACTCCATGAGAGGGTTGTGACTTGAAAATACTATAGCTTTACCAACTATCGTTGCACTTATTTGCATCACATCAATGGGTATCCCAACATATGGATGCACCACCATCTCTAATAGCTCCTCTCTCCTCTTATCGGAAAATCCACACTCCTGCCATCCACTAGCCTCACGCAAAACTACTATGTCAAGCTCCAACACCTCTTGATGCCAAGTGTATGCACATACTAACATCATGTTGGTTGCTTGTACACATGTACACTCCTCATCAATGGCTAGCCCCAAGGATGTATGCTCATCCTCCTCCATTAGGGACTCAAAATGAGCCACTATCTCACTCTCAAAAAATGGCCCATCACACATCCTGTGCTCCACTGTGGGTTGCACACGCTGAATGAGTACAAGTTGTTGGTCATCAATCTCCTACACCAAGCATGGTCGCATCGTTGAGCCATTATTGACAACCTCCCTTGACTACTCATGCTCCTCAGAGGTGTCCAAGGACTCAACTATAGAAGAAGAATCCTCATCCTGAAAGTCAGAAGGAATCTCCTCCTTATTTGACTAATGCTCCACCATATGCTACTCATGTAGAATCACCACCGGTGACTCATCATCCTGAATGTCTCCCATAGGGTCCACTGACTGCTCATCATATGAATATGGCCCGTTGTCAATGACTCTACATGACCCATGCTTGTCGGAGGTGTTTTTGTATGAACCCATGGACTCATCTAAAAAAGAATACTCGCCCTGATGGTCAGAAGAAATATCCACCTACTTTACCTGTGTCATCTCCTTAGTGTCACTCAAGCATGAGTGGTCAAGTCCCTAAGGTTCCTTGGAAATGAAGCAAATACCTTTCCTTCTCAATTCATTTTTACTACATGTTGCCCCAAACCTGAGTAGCTCCTCCCTGGTCAACTGTCTCCTGAAAAAACCAATGTTATGCTCAACCAACCTTTCGTCTAACTCATAAGCAGCAGGTGAGACCAATTTCTCTCTCCTCTAAACAGACAACAATTAAGACTGCTACTCCCGACAAATAGCATCACGGCCTCTCATACATTATGACAAGATGGACTACATGTGTGTTATGACTGTGTCAGGATTATGTTTCCTAATGTTGAAGAAGCATTGAAACATATTTAGGATCAAACCATCACATTCTAGATCAAACATGATTTGATGAGTCCTAGTCATAGTGATAACTTCTAAAATCTCAAGCTTCTTCCCAAAGGTAGAACCTGCACTGATGTCCAAGTCTTGAAAAGTATCTACTATCATCTTGAAAACTCTGTTCATAACATCATCATTGTAAGGAACTATAGGAGCGGTGAGTCTCATGATGTTCCTGAGACAAGGTGCAACTGGAAGTCTAACCCTTTCACAAGGTTCCTCCAAGAATTTGGGTTGTATGAGAGAAAGCATAGCTGGTCTTAGTTCACTTCGGAAGTGAGTGCATCTAGTTCATCCAATCTGAAAAGGACCTTCCATGTGATCCTCATGTGCTTCAAATCTGACGTCAGTGCAAATATTATGTTCCCTATTTCATGCCCCTTTTGCACATCCTTTGGTTGTTCTTTTTGAAGAATGGCATATATTCATAAAGGTATGTTGTCTTGCTTGAGTTTCTGGTCCAATGATGCATGGTGGTTCCAAGGGTCATTGTTTAACTTTTCCAATTTATTTAGGAGTTTGGTGAGTTTCTCCATGGCTTCAACTCAATCAAGTACATGATAATACAACAATAACACTGCAACAATTCCCTCACAAGTCACACTCAACAATTACATAGAGGTCCAAATATAATATGAACACCTCATGTAGACCCACTATATTCTCTCACTAACTCAACAAATAAAAAACTTTCTTTCAGAAATTTTAACAAATAGTTAGCAAGCAATACTTTGGTGAAACACTTTGCAAATAAAGTGGAAACACTTGCAACATAAATAAGTGTGAGAGGAAAATGTATAATGCTAAAATGAATTTGATACCACACTGCATGCATGAAAAACCCAGAAGTAGACCCAAGTGATGGAAATGGCCCAAACTAGTAGTATGCATCACCTAGAAAATATTGTTGTTGCTACTCATGAAGAACCGAAGTTTATGCCCTTAAAATTGCTCAGAAAATTCTGAAAATTTAACTTGGAGCTCCTCACAAGAAAACCATAAAACCTAGAATGGTTTAGTTTAAATCCAAGCAGAGATCAAACCCACAAAGTGGTGTGAATTACCCAATTTATCAATAAAACGAACTCTTGAAGGAATATTGATTTACAGCCTGAATACTACCTGGAAAATTCTGAAATTTTAACCATGAACTCCTCTCATAAAACCCAGAAAAACCCAAAAAAATTTTGGGCAAATTCTAGTTGACTTGGAAAATCTCAATTTAGTGTGAGTTTCCCAATTTGCCCAAATCTGCACACTGCTCCAAATAAGATAAATTTGTACCACAATGCTCCAACTCTTTAATCTTGCAATTTTACTACAAAATCACCAACTCAAATGAGAGAAATCTCTTGCAAAACCTCCGGTAAATAAAGTGGGATATGGAAGATAAATTGGGTATAACAAATAAACTTAGCCCCAATAGATAAATTTGGCTCTGGAAAATAAAGTAGGCCCGAGCAAATAAATTGGGCTCCGACAAATAAACTCAGTCTAACAAATCATTTTGACCCACCAAGAGAAATTCCCCACAATAGAATAATTTTGGCCCTTCAAGATAAATTTGGGCCGCCAAAATAATCTCAGTATAGAAAGATAAATTCGACCTAGCAAAATAATCTTGGTCGAGAAATATAAATTTGATCTAGCAAAATAATTTTGGCCCAACAAAATGAATTCCATGTAGCAGAATAATTTCAGCCCTGCAATAAATCTGAACCAACAATTTCTTTTATGACATACCTGCAACAATTATTATCTATTATCTCGCAAATAGATTAACAATTTTAATCCACAAACAATAATAGAAAAACATATTTTACTGCAACAAAATCGTAACTTCCACTAATAGAAGAATTTGTTGCAATAAATCCCGACCAACAATTTCTTTTTTGACATACTTGCAACAATTATTATCCGGCAAATAGAAGAATTTGCTGTAATAAATCTTGACCAACAATTTCCTTTTTGACATACCTACAACAATTATTGTGTGGCAAATAGATTAAAATCATATTTTACTGCAACAAAATCGCAACTTCAACTAATAGAAGAATTTAAGCTTTTTTCATTTGGAAATAATTTCCTTTCGGCACCTCCAATATAAACCTTCCAACAATCTACAATTAAAACCCTTATTATGCGGCAAATAAATTAAAATCATATTTCACTGCAACAAAATCGCAACTTCAACTAATAGAAGAATTTAATCTTTTTTCATTTGGAAATAATTTCCTTTCGGCACCTCCAATATAAACCTTCGAATAATCTACAATTAAAACCCTCAGGCTGGTAGGAAAACTATGATACCATTGTAATGTCCCAAATGGTACAATTTGGGGTTTTCTTGAAATTCCAACTCATAAAGACTTCAGAAATTTAAGTCGTCAATACCATAAACAAATTTCACCAATTAAACCACACAATTTATGGCAAAAACAAGAAATAAAATCTGTAATTGAATAATAGACAATTTAAACATGCATAAAATCTGAGCCTTATTTATTAATATGTAAATAAACTAGTATAAGAGTAGGAATATGGCTGAGATGATGGTCCCAAATACATCTACCATATGCAATTGGCCTCCAAAAAAAACTGAAAATCAATAAACTGCAACCTGTAAACCCTGAATGGATCCACCAAGGGAAGAGATGGTGCTCGCCGGCTCTTAGTGAATCACCAGAGGTTTCCCTCTTGGGGCTGCTGTTGAAGTAGAGAACTGGGTTCTTAAAACCTCACCACAAAGACAATACACAAATCCAAGATGTCTTCAAATGACCTCCTCTTCCTCTTTTATAGATCTAATAGATAGATCTCAAAGGCTCTAGAAACATCTTATTTTATTTTTATTCTAGAAGCTCCTCCATTGACTTTAGCTTAAGTGACTTTTCAATTTAATTTTATTTCACTTAAATCACTTTTGCGCTTTTCTTCCAATTAATTATTTTTCCTTAATTAAATAATTATCTATAGTCTTTTTTAATCATGGAAAATGGTAAATTTCCCACCATCCTCTCTCCGACCACTAGAAATAACTTCTCAGCATCCCATCTGGTAGATCTTTTCATTCCGGTTCCAACCAATGATTACAAGGTGTTCTATCAAATATTCCTTTGGGAATGGCAACTTGAGTGTAATTAATTAAGTTATGCCCAACAATAACCCTGTTTTACAGGAATTATCAGAAATTCACGGAACCAAAAACAAGATGTGCGGAACTACTCATGATGATGAATATGTCAAGCGAATGCCATCATATCCCATAAAAATTCCTCAAAACCCCTCCAAGCACCCTTGGGCATGCTGATGACACCAACATGTACATGTGACCTGTCTACCCCGAACTCTGAAAGTCCATCCTATCCATGTCATAAAAAACACTGCTGATGACACCAACATGGACATGTGACCTGTCTACCCCCAACTCTGAAAGTCCATCCTATCCATGTCATAAAGAACACTGCTGATGACACCAACATGTACATGTGACCTATCTACCCCCAACTCTGAAAGTCCATCCTATCCATGTCATAAAGAACACGAGAAAAAGGAACATTACATCATGTTTTTAAGCTAGTTATTTTATTAAATCATCACCATTTTTGAGAGACAATTAATCTAATAAAATTAATGTGTGTGTATATATATATATATATATAGATGATTATGATTAACGTCCACTGAGACCAAAATTTTGTCTATCGAACCTAAAGAAACCGATTATTTAGTTTGATTTAAGATTTTATTCCTATGCTCAAAAAGCTTGGAGAGAGGCCTCCCGAGCTCAATGTAATTTTGACATTGTAAAAGGCTAGGAAGGTCGGTATTGCAACAAAGATTTTGAAATTGAAATCTAATGTGGTTGTACACAGGGCACTCTAAGAGGATGTGATTTTCATCCTTGATGTTCGTATTCTCACAGAGATGGTAGAACCTTTCCATCCATGGTGTTTTAGGAACTGCCCCACAACCTGTTTCACTATGGAGCTCATAAGAGTTCGTTCTAATCTTGGCTATATTAATTTTCTTCTTTGAGCTAGTTAAAACAGAGAGATACTTTTGATCTTCTAGGGTGGAATTGTTGACATCCTTATAATATCTTAATTTTCTTTTAGCTGCTAAATCTTTCTCACACCATATTTTTTCTTTGAAACTAGAAGTAACAATATTTTTAATGTTATTAATGTTTTGCAATGCAACATTCTCTTCGATCTCCCAATGGTTTAACCAGGTCCTGGTGTCTTTATACCAACCTTGTTTGAGCCTTAGGTGGTTTTGGCTAGAATTTAAAGTTAGCTTAGGAAGTCTATGGTCTCCTATGTTATTGAGTTTGTGCTTGTACAACAGAAGCCTAGTCATAGCTAGGCTCTCGATAGGGGAAATACCCACTTCTATAAGGAGAATAGGATAGGGTGTGTTGCTTTTAATTTTGAGGTTATACATTATAAAATGCTTCTGGATTTGCTCAATCTTTCTCCAGGATTCTCTAGAGATGCTACAACCCGAAACCTCACATCCATATAAGAGAACCAGAGTGACTAAAGTTTCAAAGAGGAACTGCTTTCTATCCCACATTAAGAGGTTTGTCGTTTTACAATTATTTTCAAGACCAAAATAAGCTTTCCATCCCCCGTTAATCCTTTTCCCAATGCTATAATTCAAGTTGAGCTTGTGATGAATATCAATTCCTAGGTACTTGTAGGAAGACACTTCCTCCAAGTTACTATTGTCATACATAAAATTAGAGTAAGTGTCCTTCTTGGATTTGATAATCATAACTTTTGTTTTGTCAGTGTTAACAATCATACTCATGGTAGAGCATAAATCCTTAAGAAGTATAAGTTTCTTATGAAGATCATATGGGCACCTTCCGAGAAGAACAATATCGTCAGCGTAGAGAAGAAGGATGATGACTATCCCAGCTAAGATCATGCCAACACATCCTGCTTCCTCTAAACAACTTTCTAGCTTATCGATCTCTCTCTATAGAAATATAAACAATGAATTTATTAATATGATCAATAATATTTAAAAAATATAAATTAAATTAAAAATATATATTTTTAATAAATAAATTATAATGTTTAGGTAGTGTACTTTGTGTTTAATTAATTACAAATGCACCCACTATTTAAAAAATAATAATTAACGTGTTCATTGCTTATGAAATTTTATTAATGTCCATCTACATTAACCTAAAAATCATTGTATATTAAAAATGATATTCATATATAAATTTAACATATAAATTTTAATATATGAGTTATTCTCCATTAAAATTTAAAGAAGTCTTTGCCAAAATAAAAGATTTAAGGAAATCTTTGGCAAAATAAAAGAGGATAAAAATTAACTATAAATAAATATATTTGAGAGTTATTTTTCAATTTATTAATTCTTTTAAAAAAAATTATACAATTGAATTTTAAATAAATTACTTATTTTACACCTAATATATTTTAATATAACAAAAAAATTTAACCTCTTCTATATTCCTTTTCCTTATTTTAAAAGTATACTAATTAATTTTTGATTCCACCAACATGGTATATAATGTTAACATATTTGGATTTAAACTCGAAATTGTGATAATCTAAAACCACAATCAAAATGAATCCCTTGAGTTAACCGCTAGCAAATTACCCGTAGTTGCTTGTCAAATATAACCATTTTTTCGTCTACCCGTAGACATTATATATTAAAATAATCAAAACTCGCAATAAAATTGCAAAAACCGTTAGACGCTTCGGATTTAAAATTCGTATAGTGGCCGCCATAGATTAAACTAGTGATTTAGCATGTTAGCCGTCGTAGATTAACGAGTGATTAATTCTATTAATTAAGTAAATTTTCCGGATCGTATTTAATTTTGAGTTGTTTTTAGTGAGATATTTTGGAAGTTTTTTTGGTTTAATTTTTGTAAAATCCAGCAAGAATACAGTCAAAAAAACATTTTAAATAACATAAATCAAGATTTCACCTCAATTAACATTTTCAATAATACAAATCAAAATTCTATACTGTAAAAAAAACATTTTAAATAACATAAATCCAGATTTCACTTCAATTAACATTTTAAATAACAGAAATCAAAATTTCAACTCAATTTTTTTGTCAGAGCACTGAAAATCCAAAAAATCACACTAGAAATAACTCCTTTAAATTTTATATACCACAACCCCAAAGTGTTTCTTATCTTTACATATCTTGTCAACCAACCATGTATTAGATAAAGTTGTACATTTAAAACAACAATTTATTTGAATTTTATGATATATAATTACAATTAACTTTTAATTTATAAACTTTTAGGTTTGTTTATTTTTTTGAAGTATTTTTTAATAATTTTATTTCAATTTTAATAAACAAATAATAAAAATGTGAATTTGAATTATTAAATATGTAAATTTTTAATATTACGAGAAACCATTTTTTTGAAATTTAAAATACGATTTTACAAATTAAATAAGAAAATTATAACTATTCTTATTATTATATAATTAAATTTTAATTATTTAATAAAAAGTTCACTTAATTATCAAGTATTTTAGATTCATTTTAACTCAGGATTTATCAATTTAAAATGATCAAATCTAGAGGGATCAAATTTCTACAGGTGCAAACAGCTCTTTTGAGTGAAAAGTTTGAGGAAAAGTTTCTCAGTGCAAAGTTTGCACTTCAAGAGATTTGATCCCTTGGGAGTTTAGATCCAGAATTAAAATGGATCTAAGCTAGTTTAATTATTAATTATTATAATTATTAATTTTATTTTTTATTTAATTTCTTATTTTTATGTAATTTTATTGAGTCAAAATGTTTTAATTAATATATTTTTTAATTATTTTTAATGTAATTTGACCAAGTCAAATGTATAGATAACACAACATAACATGGCATTACAACATCTCTTCCATTGTGGCCTCTAGAGTGTTCAATGCAAAAGTGTTATAAAATTAAATTTAAAATAAAAATTATAAAATATTTGATTATGAAATGAAAGATAGTTTAGCCATGGTATTGTAACAAAGCTCATTCACAACCTAATAATATCTATGATAAAATGGGGGTAAATATCCATGGTTAAAAATATTGTTTTATTGTGAGTATTAAGTTTCTATATGTTTATAGGTGAGGAGAGGGAGCGGAGCGAAGCCGCCGCCTGCGTCGTGTCAACCGCATGAAATCTTACAGTCTCCAAGCATCGAACCAACCAATCAAGTTTTGCGAGGAGTAAGCCATCCAGAGCGCCACCATTTGCTGGTCTTCGCGAACGCCTGACACGTAAAGGTCATGTGGTAAGCGTTTTTGAATGACATTATAATAACATCTTTCCGTCTGTGCCACGCTTGCTCAATAGTGTTGGTTCACTGCTTGGAAATGAGCTCTGTATCATTCTCCGAACCTTAATCTTCCTTTTCCATGCGAATACCAGCAGTTACTTGCTACCTCCTGCATCCGTTTATGCTGCGCCTTTTTCCTGGAAACCATTATCCTGGCCACCTTTTCCTTTTGAGTTCCAGCAGCTAATCTGCAAAACGATCTTTGCTGAACCATTTTCCATACAGAATTCCCACTTTCTATAACCAGTTTTAATGCTTTTGTTCTGGCCGGGTGGATGATGGATGTATGGTTTTTGTGGTGTGCACGCGTTAGGCGTCGTGGCTTCGACTCCAGGTCAGTTTTATCTTCAGCTTTAAATCTTTTCTGTGTTTCATAAAAATCAAAGCTCTTATTCTCTTCATAGATGAATATTCGATATCCTGTGCTTATATTATCTGTTTTCTTTCAATAAAACCCATGGTTTCTGAATAGAGTAGCAATGATAAAGATATAGCTCGTCTTATTCCCATGCCATATTTATAGTCTGCCTCAGGATGTTGAAATCTCTCTACGACAAACTCAGGAATCTTATAGTCTTTTACAAACCTTGCAATGATGTAAGGTTCAAGATAGGTTACTGGTGGTGCACAGTGAAAGTTTACTGCTGCTGTCTGTAATGTGACAAGTCCACTGCTCAACCCTAGAGTTTTTTCTCACAGAGGTCCCGATTTCAAATTCCGGTAATTCCGGGGTTCCAATCTTCAGTAAACGTCATTTTCCGTTTGCTCAATTTTCAACGGGCATCAAGGAGGAAGCGAAACTGGCTTAATTTCGGTACGGGGCCTTACATCCGAATCCTGGAACATATCTGTTTTGGGATTTTGGAAGGTATAGCCGCGGCCATTTACGTCCGTCTGCAGAAGCCTCTGTCATCATACGTACATGTTTTCCTGTCCTTAATCCATTATTCTATCCATATATGCTGTGACCATTAATATCCCAGAAGATCTCCCTGAAATGTCTGTTTCTCGATTTCTACAGCCTATGTCCTTTATCCTCTCTTCATCTGCTTTCCATTTATATCGCATGAGATGACTGAGAAAGGGGGTAGGTCTTTCTGATTTTTTGAACGTTCTTGAGTCTTGGATCTTTCGAGATTTCATATCTCCTCGGGAGTGTTATCTTTGGCGGAGCATGGAAGGGATCTACGATTCCATTGAAACAGAAGACCTTGTAAATGTTGTCGAGGCCGCTGAACATGCTTGGTCAGCAGCCACCTTGGCCACGCTGGACGAGTTGGTAATCAAGCCATCCTCGTCAAGAGGGGGCCCATCCATTATGGAAAAGGACCGAAAATTTAACAAACAGCATAAACAGCCTAAAACATCCCACCCGCCTCAGGCATTGAGGATAGACATAGCCCAACTTGATGAAAGAATAGAAAGTCTTCAGAAAATGGCCCTGATCGGGAAATGGCATTTCCCTGAAATGTCTGACAATGACATGAGGAACTGGCTAGCAAGCTTTTGGAAACCGGTTATTGGTTACGTTCCGGTAATCTCCAGCCTAATGAAGGACTGGTACTGCTTCCATTTCTTAAGCGCTGCTGATGCTGAAGCCATACAGAGTCGGCCTTGGGTATTCAGAAGGAGCTTTCTAGCTCTGTATAGATGGTACATAGGTTTCAACCCGCTGAAAAACACTCCTGTAAACAATTTAATTTGGGTAAAGTGTCCAAATCTGCCCTTGGAACTTTGGTCAAATGAATCCTTGGAGATGATAGGCAATGCTATTGGTCGTTTTGTCTATGTGGACCCATGGTGTCTGGGTGAAAGAGACAAGCGAATAGCTTGGATTCTTATTCAAAGGTCTTTTAGGGGGGGCTATCCGGACCATATCGAGATCAGCTGGAAGAATCAAATCATCAACCAAAGGCTGGATTTTTGGGGTATACCTTTCAGATGTGCTGCATGCAGGAAAACTGGTCATCTGGTTAAAAACTGTCCTAGTGGAAAACTATTGGGAAACAGAAGGTATAACAAAAAATCATTCGTTAATGGCAGTCAATCCTCTCCTATCTCATCGTCATTACAGCTCCACAGTCCTTGTAGTCCAAAGCTTCATCCAGATCTTCATACCCACATGGAAGATCATTCTCAGAGCTTGGAACCTGTTTCTGGCCGCCCATGTTCAGCCGATAGCCCTTCCACCGTTAAGAAGTCAGGGATCCTCAGGTCTCCCTTTACAGAGCCAAAGGAGGATAGCCCTATTCCCCCCCCGCCTCCCATGCAAAAGGATGATTTCATTCCGGACTCTTCTCCCGGGCCGTCGAAGGGGGCTAACTTTGCGGTTGGTTCTATTCCCATATCAATTTCCTCCTCCACTCCGGAACAGGCTGACCAGCGTATCCATAAGGGGAAAAATAAAGAAGGCGGCCCAACCCCCTTTAATTCCCCGACGTCGTCTCCGGTAAACCTCTTTGACAGCAACTTGGACCATTTGCTTAACAGAGAATCTCTTGAATTAGAACCGCTCACGATTCATAAGCCTGGTCCTAACCACATGCCCTCCATAAGCCCGGACTCGGCTAGAAATATTACGGTTCGGAAAAAAGTCAGAGGAGGGAGCCGTCATTTTAGAGGTAGGACTATTGTTTCAAATGAAGGCATCAGAAACTTGTCCCTGGTCGAGATTCCTATCCTTGAAGTCTCTGAATCACAGCCCCTTAGAGCGAGTTTGGCTGCAGAATCATCCAAATGATCCCTATCATTTCTTTCAATATTCGGGGTCTTGGCGTTGATCCCAAATTCATAATGCTAAAAGACTTCTTTTTTCATTCCAGGGCCGCCATCATTCTAATTCAAGAAACAATGCACAAGAAGGACACGATCTCTTATTTCAGGAAAATGCTTCCTAATTGGTTCATCATCGCTACAGAAGCTAATGGATTGTCTGGAGGTATGGCTACACTGTGGGATCCTTCCCGGGTAAAAGCAAAGGCATAAAAATGCTACGCGGGGATTATAATTTCGGCCTCTATCAGGGGATATGATTTTCCAGTAAATGTTCTCAATCTATACGCTCCATACAAATCCCGCATAGCTTTCTGGAATAGACTATTTGATTCTGAGCTGCTAGACATCAATAATCTCCTCATGGCTGGTGACATGAATGTGGTCTTGAAATCTAATGAAGTATGGGGTAAAGGGAAGATAAACAATGGCCTCGCGGACTTCATTAATGCTGAGATGCTCAACAGAAACATGATCGACATAATCCCAGCGGTCATGAAACAGTCATGGTCTAATGGCAGAGTGGACGAGGCCTACATAGCAAAAAGACTTGATCGAGTCTTTATTCACTTTGATATTATCGATAAGATTGGTATGCCACGCCTTTCCGTGGAAAATGTCCTGATCTCGGATCATAATCCCATCCTCCTATCTTGGCCTGCTAATCTCTTTAGAAGAGGTTATTCCTTCAAGTTTGATCGGGGCCTCCTACAGGATTCCGCCTTCAATGAATATATTCAGAATGCTTGGAAAAGGATAAAGGACAGAGACAAAGATTTTATTTTCTCCTCCTTCAGAGAAAAATTGATAGAGATAAGGGGTTTGATCAAAAAATGGCAATTTCAAAAACATCAGAAGGATAAAAAAGACATTCTATCGATCCAACAGGAATTAGATCATCTTATGGCATCTACAGACTACTCCACATGCTCTCTAGAGATGAAAAGTCGCATCAGGATCTTGGAGAAAGATAAACACCGTTTGTTGCAACAAGAGGAAGCCAAATGGAGGCTAAAAAGCAGAGCTCTGTGGATGAAGAATGGAGATAAAAATACGAAATTCTTTCACAAATATGCAAACGCAAGGAGAGCAAGGAACTTCATATGGAGAATAAAGGATGACCAGGGCAACTCTGCGGTCTCACAGGAGGATATTACTAAACAGGCCGTGGATTTCTTTAAAAAACAATATAGCAGGAATGATGAGATTGCCTTCAACGACATAAGATGGGGCTTAGATTTGGTGCCACAGATGTTTGATCAAGCGAAAAATGAAGCCCTATTCAGCCCAATAACAGAGAAGGAACTCCTTGAGATAATGAAATCATTTAAAAAGGATAAATCTCCTGGCCCCGATGGATGGTCAATTGACTTCTTTATTCATTTCTTTGACCTATTCAAAACGGACCTGCTCAGCATGGTGGAAGCATCCAGACTCTCGGGCAGTATTCATTCATATAACTCTTCTACTTACATTGCTCTTATTCCTAAGAAGGAAGAGCCAGTAACTTTTCTGGACTTTAGGCCCATATCCCTTTGCAACATATAACTTTCAAGATTATTTCTAAGATTATTGCAGAGAGACTCAAGGGGACATTGGCATCTTCTCTCTCCCCTAACCAGCATGCGTTTTTAAAGGGCCGAAATATTCTTAATGTTGTTGCCAGCACGCAAGAATGTATCCATTCCATGGCTATGCACAAAACAAATGCAGCTATCATGAAAATCAACAGTCAAAAAGCATACGATGTCCTGGACTGGGGATATCTGCAATGCCTCCTTACGAAAATAGGCTTAGAACGGGGTTCGATCCGATGGATTATGGCCTGTTATGAAAATGTAAACTATGCTGTTTTGATTAATGGTTTTCCCTCTATGTTCTTTCAGGCGGAAAGGGGCTTACGACAGGGATGCTCGCTGTCACCACTTCTATTCATATTAGCCATCAATACTCTGAGTTTGCATATCAATCGTGCTATGGAGACAAATGAGTATGCTCCGATCAGAATATGCAAACGCATTCACATATCTCATAACCTCTTCGTAGACGACGTTCTACTTTTTGCTATGCTTTCTAAAGTCACCTGGATATGCATCAAATCCATTCTTGACCGGTTTCAAAAAGCATCTGGGCTCGCCATCAACAAATCAAAATCGGTCCTGTTCCATAATGACACTGATGAGGTTCTTACAAGCTGGATCTCCCAGCTCTTTGGGATTTCCTCCAGGTCGCTATCTGAAGGAGTTAAGTATCTTGGATTCCGCTTAAAGCCTAAGGCATATTCAAAGGATGATTGGAGATGGCTAATTGATCGATTTCACAGTAAGATTTCTCTATGGGAGTACAGGTCTTTATCTCTGGGAGGAAGGGTAGTTCTTGCCCAAGCAGTATTGATGCAGCTATCGGTCTATTGGGCTCACCTTTTTCTTCTTCCGGCTAGCATTTTACAGGCCATGAATAGGGTCTCTGCCAATTTCATCTGGGGGGCAAAAGTGGCAAGGAGCAAAATCCATCTTTCAAAATGGGATTTCATAACACTGCCAAAAAATTTGGGTGGCTGGGGTCTGAAGGATATTAGGATTTTTGGGAAATCCCTTCTCTGTAAATCCTTATGGAGAGGCTTTTTTGATTCAAATCCATGGAGTGCTATTATTCGCCATAAATACCAAAAAGGGAGGAGCGTGGAGTTCTGGTATAGGTTTGGCGCCATCGGTATCAAACAGGGGTTCGCCATTTGGCTAAGCTTCAGGAGAATAGAACATTACTTCCTAAACAATCTCAAATGGAGGATTTTTTCTGGTCGCAAGATCTTCATTGGCCTCGACCCTCTTGCTGATTACAAAGGACTTCCTCAGATTCCAGATTCTCTTCTTTTTCATCTCCACAGGTCTGGTTTTTTACGTGGAACAGGATCATTGATAAATGGAATGGGCTCTATCCTGTGATCAAGGGTGCAGCTGATCTCGGCATCCCGCAGGCATTGTCTTCGCTATGGGATAACCTCAAATTATCTATTGAACAAGTAGGTTTGAAGCGCGCTGGGAATGACTATCATTTGGTCTGGTCTTTTTCCTCCTCAAGAGCAATTGTCAAGGATATTTACTCGGATCTCATCTCCAAGAAAATTATTCCGGCTAGAAAGATCTTCCCATTGAAATGGTGGAAGCTCGCTTGCCCCCTAAAAGTGATCATATTCTCTTGGCTTGTCTTCTACAACAAGAATTTAACTTGGGAAAACTTAAGAAAGCGATCTTGGCATGGTCCCAACAGATGTGTATTTTGCAATATGGAGGAGGAAACCAACTTCCATATGTTCTTCTTTTGCAAGATATCCCAACAAATCCGGTATGAACTTGCCATGCATTTTTCTTTTCAGCTCCCTAACTTCTCTTCTGTGGATGCAGCTTTTCAATGGTGGGGACGTCAAGATGTAAACAAGCGCCCTGTCCTCCCTACTCCTTCAAATATGTGCTGTCGTCTGTCACAGCACTCTATCCTCCTATCACATGACCGCAGATCGTCCGAAGGGTACAATGCTTATAATTTTGATTCTGAAGTTTGTTTATAGTTTGGCTGTGGGATTCTTCCCTCTCCTGATGTTTTAAAGGAGACAATGGTGGTGAAATCTTTTATCAGATTTTAAATCTCCTCTTATGTGATGCTTCAGCTCATCTTTTTCTGATTGCCATACTGTCTTTCCTGGACAGTCATGTTTTTCATGAGAACTCATCAAGTATATGTTGTATATATTGCCTCAATATAAATATAATGCTTTTCTTTCTGGAAAAGTTTCTATATGTTTATTAATGAGAATTAAATATAGTTACAAAATTATTATTTAACTTATATGGTAAATTATTATTTTAACTTAAAATGGATCTTAATTATTAGCTACTCTATATATAGTATATATTTTAATGTGATAGGGGTTTAAATATTAATTATAATTTTTTTTCTTTTAGATTTGATTAAAAAAATGTTATAAAATTAAATTCAAATAAAGTATTTATAAAATATTATGATTGTAAAATGAGAGATGGTTTTTGGGCATGTTGTATTGATGAGCCACTATATTAGCCCATGGTATTGTAATAAAGTTTATTTACAAGTTAATAAGTGGGTGTGAATATCCATGGTTAAAAATATTTTTATATTGCAAGCTTATTGTAAGTAATAAAGTTTTCACTTGCATATTGATTAAATTTAAATATGGCTACAAAATCATTATTTTAATTTATAAGGTAAAATCAATCTTAACTTATAACCAATTGAATTTTATTAGTTTATTATATTTAATTTTTTGTAGAAACTACAACGTCTCTCCATATTTCCCTCTATATTACTTTTAATCTTTTATTACTAAATTTTTACAAATCTTTTACATATTATAAATTGAACAATATTTAAAAATGTTTACTTTCTTACATTACATCTATATATATCTCCTATACATAGTTGTAGAGCACCTCTAAGCACAATAATAAAATAAATTATTATTATTATTATAATACATACAAATTAGAATATTTTTATTTATTTACTTATGAAAATTGTGGTTGAGACATAAAGGTATTACATTCTTAGGTTTGAAAACAAAAATAACTAGAATTTTTTAATTGATACATTAAAGTTTGATGGTTAAGTTCACTAAGGGAGACAAAATTACAAAGTGATGTCAAATTCAAGAAAAAGAAGGCATTGCAATCAGGAGAATTTGAGAAGGGCACCTGTGACATTTAGGTTGCAAAAAAGAGGCAGAGCATGGAAAATTTACTTAGCATTTTGACGAGCAGACTAGTTTAGAGTTGGAAGAGGATCATCCTTAAGTAATTGACGGGACAGTAGGAGAACTTGAGAGAAGGGGGTCTACTGGGTTGTTTCGTACTAACAATGTAAACTTTGAAACGGGAACTGATACTGTTACCCGTTTTGTAGAGGTGGCAAAAAAATGACCCGATTTTCAAAAGTGTTGATGCAGAATACACATGTTTTTTTTAGAACATGGTTTTTGGAACTTTAATTTTTTTCATGTGCATTAAGTTTTAGAATGGTAGTGAATGGTAGTGATTTTCATCCTGATTTTAAAAAGTGAGTATTCTACATCACACCCTTTTTTTAAAAGACCTATTTTTTGAAAGACCTTTTTTTTAAAAGACCTAGTGTGTGAAATGTAAAAAATTATTTTCTAAATTTGATAGTTTTTGAAGTCGTCATTGTATTCATATTTTCTTGTTCTCTATCTTAATTTTTTATTTTTTTTAGTGGGGTTTTTATTGTTTTGAGTTTTTAACTTAGAAAGTCGATAGTTTGAATTTTAGATAATCTACATATTTAGACATCCTTAATTAATTTTTCAATCCACATGAAATAATTGTTTCTAAAAAACAACATTTTTTAACAATGGACATAAAAAATAACCATTTTTAACATAAATATAACAAAAAAACTAAACGTTTTGATAATTTTTTGCTAGAATTAACATGTCAAAATCACAATTTTTATACAAAAATATTAACTAAAAATGGTCAAATAATAGTTTTTTTTATGAATTTCATGTCAAAAAGATAATAATAACTACTTTTTTTTTTCAAAAAATAATGATTAACTTAAAAATCAATGCAAAAGTCACATATTACCAATATTGAACGTATAACAACCCTAATTGAGTGTTTATTCTTCTCATAAAATGTCAAAGTCAAAACATTGCAAAGCTTGATTTACAAGCATAACTTAAATTTAATCAACAATGTCACGTAATCCAAACTCTTCGTCCTCTAGAGTTTCATCATTGTCCTCTTCCACAATATTTTTTGTTTCATTTTGCTCATTTTGCTCATTTTCCTCTTCTAATGGGTCTTTGATGTCTGCAAATATCCCAATATATGTCTTTCCATACATTCCATGTAATGGCGGTTGGGGTTCCTTTTCCTTTTTTGCCACACGTGATTCACTAAAGTCCCCTTTCTTCAACCCAATTTCTTGCATTGCATCTGGAAGAAATTGAAGAGCATTAATTCTTTGCTAAATGAAATTGCATTGTAATGGATCTTTCTCAATTGCAATGCAATTTCTTCCTTTTTGAAGGCAGCATGCTAGTGTTGTACCTAATTATCAAGCACAAAAAAATAATGAAGTAAATTAGTACCCATCCCCACGCCCCCCCGGCCCCCCATGCCCGGGCCGCCCCGCACCCCTCCCACCCGGCCCCCTTCCCCCTCCCTCCCCACCCCCCGGACCGCCCCACCCCCACCCCCGCCCGGCCCCGCCCGGGCCGCCCCACCCCCTCCCCCTCCCTCCCCCGGCCGGCCACCCCCGCCCGGGCCGCCCCCTCCCCCCACGGCCCCCCGCCCGGGCCGCCTCGCCTCCCTCCTCTCCCTCCCCCGCCCGGGCCGCCCCACCCCCCTCCCTCCCCCTCCGCCACCCGGCCCCCCCCCCCGGGCCGCCCCACCGCCTTCCCTCCCCCTCCCCCTCCCGGCCCACCCCGCCCTCCCTCGCCGCCCCGCCCTGCCCCGCCCGACCGACCCGCCCGATGGCGGGTCGATTCCCGGAATCAAGATGCAAGTTTGTGTATCATGCAAGATGCAAGAGACATGCCCAAAGTATTTATCATATAACATGAACCAACGTCAAAACAATGGGTAGAGGCACTATGTCTCTTTGGAATCTGCAGCGCTATGTCTCTTTTTGTCTAGGCACCTTTTGGGATTTCAAAAGTAGTGAGGTAGAAGAATTGTTTAGATTGTTAAAAGTAGTTGGAATTTGGGTAGTGAATTATGTTTTTACAATGGAAATAATTTTAGCACTATCAAAAACTTTTAGAACATCCAAAATATTAAAATTTAATAATTATAATTTAAATTTAAAAAAAAAACATTCTCACCAAATTTTATTAAAATATAAATAAAATTTCATTATGTTCAAAACCAAAAACAATTTGATTAAAGTAGAGCGATCTCAAATGCTATGTCTTTCTTAAAATAATATACTCTTTTAAATTAAACTCTCTCCACTCTTAGTAAATATGTAGAAAGAGTGAAATTAAAGTTCTTAATAGAATAAGATAGGAAAACATACATAATCTTTAATTATGTATAATGATATTTTCAAAGATATAAACTACATAATATCATAAATATTTAATCTATAGTTTAAAATTGAATATCAAAATTTAAAATATATAAATAAACGTGTTATAGAATAGATAAGGTTTTTTACGTAAATATTAAATTTTAAGAAATTAAATAAGAAATCAATTAATTTTATAAAATTATAGATGTAAATTAGATATATTTTGACGAGTGTAAAGTAATAATTATTATTATTTTCTTTTCAATATTAATTTCTATTACAACAAATTTATATTTAAGTATATGTTTATAATGATTTTTAGTCTTAAATAATATCCAACCTTTCTTTACTTTCTAGAAAATGAGATACTTAGTTATATATAACCAAAAATCATATCGGTTTGCCGAACACCTAATATTTCCTGACAAAGGAGCCCTTCGAAACCACAACTTTCCAGTCTCGATTCTGCAATCACACCAACAATTTTGATAAAGAAACAATCATTCCCATTATTTTTTATAAAGAAACAATCATACCCATTAATAATATCAATTAACTACACAAATTATGTTACCGAATAAGTTATCTGTTCAAAAGGCTCCGAAACACCAGACGCAAACGCAATGAATACCGATTCGTTCACAGAGCGTTCCATTATCTATTTTTATCGTACTCGCCTGTTTGAACGAAAAGGAGGTGGAGTAGGAGCTCATACCCATTATTAGTATGGATCTCAAACAATCTCAACATCTCTCACTCACCGTAAACCCTTTGCTCACACAACTAATTTAGTCGATCAATTTAGAGATATTGTGGGACGGTTATGATCAGCTAAATCCGATACTCACTTATGTCATTTCTCAAACAGAGATTTAAACAACCCACGGGTGGTGGAGAGCTGACAGGATGATGGCGATGGAGGAGGACTCGGAGGAGTGCAGTGCAGTGTCAAGAGTGCAGAGCGGCAGTGGAAGATTGGGCGCTGCAGTGCAGAGAGTAATGGCCATCAGAGAAAGAGAACGGCAGTCATCTGTGGATGGTAGTGATAATGTGAGTGGCATTGGAGAAATGAGAAGGATTTGTCTAGCGAATAATTCCAGCGATCCATTCTGTTTTTCTGATCGTTTTGAGCACCGTTCCTTTGGAGTTGAGTATCGATCATGGGCAGACGAAGAACTGGGAAACGATCAGGATCTGCTTGCAAAACGGACTCAGTCCATGAGATACGCACCGATTTCTTCTGTAAGCTCTGATCATGGAGAATGGCAGGAAATGGTTAGCAAGGGTGGCGGCGTGAAGGGTTCGCAGAGCAAGAAAAGTGGACTGGTCAGCCTCATTTGCAAGCAACTGGCCTTCATCAAGCGGCATACAATCTGGTCCTCTCATTCTGATTGAATGACTGGTCAGCCTCATTTGCAAGCAACTGGCCTTCATCAAGCGGCATACAATCTGGTCCTCTCATTCTGATTGAATGCGTTTCTGCTTCAATGGCAACGAACTGTTTCTTTGGTTTGAAATTTCCATGTAAGGAGTTCTATTGTCAATGCTTTTGACTCAAACCCCACCCCGGGTTGGCTCCCTCTGGTTTTGGAAGTTAGCAAATTTTCCTTGTAGTTATGACTCAATGAAGGTGGATTAATAGAAATATGACAATCCTTTGGACATCAATATTGTTTGATACACTCGATTCCGGGAGCTGCGCAGCCCCACCCCCGGGCCGCCCCGCCCCGCCCCGCCCCGCCCGACCCGGCGGCGGGTCGATTCCGGGAATCGACCCGCCGCCGGGTCGGGCGGGGCGGGGCGGCCCGGGGGTGGCGCTGCGCGGAGCCCCCCCATAGATAAAGATAATAACCATATGGAGGACGAGGAATATCCAGGAAATCCGATAGACATGAATCAAACAGTGAACTTCGCTCATATTTTTTAGATTTTCAACCAGTGAAGGAATTGTCCACGCGGTATAATGAACCTCCAACATAATTGTCTTGTCGCTTAGCAGTCGTTTGAAAATGCTTCCACATTTAGCAGTCGTTTGAAAATGCTTCCACATTTATTTATTTTTGATTTGGAAATGATCCCACATTCTCCCTGGGATTTGACCAACCTCCAACATTTTAACTTGTCCACCGCCTTTTCAAAAGGCCAGTTTAATTGTAAACGCTTCCACATTTATTTATTTATTTTAATTCAACGCTCTAAAGTTTTAATTTGATTTGGAATGATCCCATATTCTCCCTGGGATTTAACCAACATCCAACATTTTAACTTGTCCACCGCCTTTTCAAAAGGCTAGTTTAATGGTTTTAGTTTCTTCTTTTGAACAAATAAATCTATGAAATCTAGATAAAATTAAAATAAACTAATGTTTAGTTTTAGTGGATTTTAACCACCACTGCCATTATCATATATAAAAAAATAATAATAATTTTTGAAAGTCAATTGTAAGCAAGATGTCAAATTTATATGAAATCGGTCTATTGATAAACTACAATATTTTGTCTTGAGAAAATAAATTTATTAAATATGTTGAATTTAAATTTATGAGATATATATCAAGTATTTTGAAATTTTTTTTTTTTTGGGCATAAATCATGTTCAAATACATTTATCGACGCATTTAAATGTGATTTACGTTAAAAATATCTTCTCAAAATATTTATTAACGTTAGATGAAATTAAAAAATATATATATAAAATGTCATTTAAAAATTAAAAACTTATTCAAAATGCAAAACGCTAACGCTAAATTATTAAAAAAAAACAAACAAAAAACAAAAACTACGCTGTTTGCGAATACTTGGTAAGGTACCTTCCACCGCGTTTCGCTTGAATAATGTTCCCAACGCATTATCACGTAGTAGTAAGGGAAAGTCACGTGTGAGCAAGACGTCGATTTTATATGAGGTCGGTCTAATGGAAAGTCACGTGTGAGCAAGACGTCGAATTTATATGAGGTCGGTCTATTGATTTAGTTATAGTTTCACTTGCTCTCACAGAAGTAGGATCTCTATTTCTCAACATTGTCATTAGCTTATTTTAATTGTTGAACCATTTGGAAGGTTTTGATATTACAATGTGGTTCTTTTAATAACAAAACACTTTGTAAAATTTAAATACAATTTTTTTTTATTATGATATTAGTATATATTTTTTAAAACAATCAAAGGGTTTTTAAAATGGATGAATCATATTGGTTGGTTCTAAAAGCACAAATAAAATATCATGTGATTTATATCCAAAAATTTCTCATAAACTATTATGAAATTGTTTTTCTTTTATTAATTTATATTTATTTTTGTGTAGTTTCTCTATTAAAATTATATTTCATCTAAATAACAAATAGAAAACAAAAAACACATATGTTTAGTTGTTGGTTTGAGATTGCATAAATTAAACTAATAACATGACATTGTTATTTTTACATAATGAAGTTTTCACAGCTACTTTCGGAATATCCAGGAAATCCGATAGACATGAATCAAACAGTGAACTTCGCTCATATTTTTTAGATTTTCAAACAGTGAAGGAATCGTCCACGCGGTATCTTCTCTGATGGAGGCTATTATACACACTGTCATATGGGAATCGTTCACGTATCTTCTCTGATGGAGGTTACCTACGTTCTCCAAGGTCTGCTCAACCGAAGTCTGCTCAACCGATGTATGATGTCATGAATTAAAACTAGTCAATAAAATTAGAGGGAGTGTGAACGATTTATTTAATTTTCCACAACAAATATCAAATTTTTGTTGTTGACAAGCATTGCTTCTCCTCCAAATACCTTTGCTGCAAAACAATGGGGTTCCTAGCCACAAATGAAGAGGATTTCGATCAAGAGCATGCAAATTAAAATCCTTCTATGATTGGACATATTGCACAATTCAACACGAGATCCGACACCTGCCTTCCCAAATAAATAAACAATAATATTGGACCTCTCTGCAATGAGTGGAGGGGTAATGATGCTATTCGAGTTCTTTCTACTCAGAGACTTTCATCTGGTGCGATAGTAGTGCAATGCGGGTGAAAACATGCAGGAGTTCATTATTCTAGCAAATTAGAAGGACTAAAGAAGTGTGAAACAATGTCTCATGGATATAATAAGGTACAAAGTACCCTGATGGATGTGTTTTTTTCTTAAAATTTAACTTTGTTTGAGACATAAAAAATTGGTTTTATTAGCATTTTTCAAAAAGTATGAAAATTGACCCTAAAAAAAAAAGTCATTATTCCAGTATCAACACTTTCGTTCTGAAGCTATATTTTGCAGGAAAATTTCGTAGAAAATTTCGTAGTCACTGCCATTTTTAAAACAGCCGCAAAATTGACACCTAAAAAAAAAATCATTATTCCAGTATCAACACTTTCGTTCTGAAGCTATATTTTGCAGGAAAATTTCGTAGAAAATTTCGTAGTCACTGCCATTTTTAAAACAGCCGCAAAATTGACACCTAAAAAAAAAAAACATCGTTCCAGTATACACACTTTTCGTTTTGAGCACTGTTTTTGTGGTTTTTTTGGGGTTTTTGGGCCAGAGTTCTCGTTTTGAGTTTATAGTTCCCGTTTCAAAGTTTACATTGTTTACTATAAAAGAGGGGGGATCAAGTCAATCAAATGCACTTGCAGACAAAGGAGGTGATGTTCGTTCAACAGCTTGAGCAGGACACCCTCGAGCAGGTCAACTCATTTATTTAAGTGCAAATGTGCTATCATCCATAGCTCTTCCAAATCCACCATTAGCTACCTAGGAGCATACAATTCAAAGCGAAACTCATGTATCGAGTCTGCACGAGAGTGCAGTTGGGCATGAGTCTGGCATAGTTTGTTGTAATCCATCGTGCAAGGGAACAACTTCGACGAAACATGGGACTTCAAGGGATCTAGAGATAAAGAGAGAAGAACCAATTGAATGGAAGTGTTTATTGTTGGGCTGCCAACCTGCATGGCAATGGAACATGGACGGGGAGTGAAAGTGGAATATATATGACCTATATAGCATAAAAGGGAAAGAAGCAAAAGCATTTTCATGAGGGGAGACTGCAATGTCATGAGAGTCGAGTTAGTGGAGAGGGATGGTTGGATGTTCCTTTTGTATGGATTTATGACTTTATATCACTTTTTGAGAGAGAGATGTGGAGAGACTCTTGTGATTGGCATGGTTATAGAATTAGAATGAGGTCACATGGACTCATTATAACTGTAAGCCTTTTTTGCCCCAAGTTATATTGTTTTGTTGGCTTGGGAATTTTCCACATAGTTGTTGGCTAATATAGTTATAAGTCCCTTTTACCCCAAGTTGTATTACCTCATTGGCTTGGGAATTTGACATAGAGTTGTTGACTATTAAAATTATAAATCCCTTTTTCTTCAAGTTGTATTGCCTCAGTGACTTGGGACATAGTTATTAGTTCTTTAGATGTGGAACCAATCTTTTTTACACACCATTATGGATGATAAAGCTGGTATTCTGGATAAGATAGCTTCTCGAAGAAGATTTTGGGTATAAGGTTTTTTTATGTGTTAAATGAAGATTAAAGAATCTCCGAGAACAATAAGGTGGTGAGAAACCTTGTTATAGAACAAAAGTTTCTAGTAAGTTATTAGTCATATCCCTTAACTTTCAGAAGAACTTCATCTAAAATTCCTATAAACGAAATAGTCCTCCCTAATAATTTGTTTTAATATATTAAATATATAAATACTAATCCTTCAATTTTTTCTTAAATATAATTTAAATAATTAAATTTATTTTTTATTTTATTTTTATTTAAATATAATAATAATTTTTTATAATTAAAATACTTTTTATCTAAAATATATCATTTACATATATATTAAATAAATTTATAGATTTAATATTATTATTCATTAAAATCCCTTAAAAATTTATCAAAATTTTAATAATTTATTTAGAAAGCTCAAATCATATATTAGTTTATAGTAAAACCCGCGCGTTTACACCATTAAAATTGTTAATATAATATATATTAAAATTGTTATTAAAAAGTATCTGAAGATGAATTTTAGACGGATTTTTTTTAATCATAATCAATTGCAGTATCTCAGGTACTTAATTAAACTTTTATTCAAATACAAAACTGGAATTGATATTTTTCTTTCAAACTTTAATAATATTTTTTCTTTTAATATTATTTATTGATTATTAAATTTTTATTTTTTTTTAATTAATAGAGGTATTCAGTTTAACTCAGGTATGTTTGCGAAAACTGGCAGGGGACGGAGAGAGTTCTTCGGTTGAAGTCGCTTGTGTTTCCGAAAACGTGGAGAGGATTACTGCAATAATGATAATATTACTATTATTTTAATACCATTATATATATTAAAAAGAAAAAATTATTGATCAATATAAATTTTAACTAAAATTTAAATTAACATTATATTAAATAAATTTATATATTTAATATTATTATTCATTAAAATGTCTTAAAAATTTATCAAAATTTGATAATAAAATTTAATAGTTTATTTGAAAAGCTCAATTAATATATTAATCATTCAAAATATAAAAACCTGCAAGTTTACACAATTAACATTGTTAATATAACATATATTAAAATTGTTATTAAAAAGTATCATAATCAATTAAATTGTGAATTTTTGAGGTCGGATTTTTTAAATCATAATCAGTTGCAATGTAAAATTCTTTTCAAGGACCTAATAGCTTCATTACTTTTCGGGCGAAACTTTTATGCAAGTACAAACGCTAATTGAATTTTTTCCTTCAAATTATTTCAAACATTATTTTTTAACTTATATTTTTTTATTAAAAATAAAGATATATATATATATATTATTGACAGAGGTATTCAGTTTAACTCAAGTGTGTTTGCGAAAACGGGGAGAGGGCAGAGAGATAACAGAGAGAGCTCTTCAGTGTAACGCAGAGGACAGAGAGTCAGAGGGATTTTATGGCGCGAAAACGGGGAGAGGAGAGAGAGCGCTGTTCAGTTTAACGCAGAGGACAGAGAGTCAGAGGGATTTTATGGCGCGAAAACGGGGAGAGGAGAGAGAGCGCTGTTCAGTTTAACGCAGAGGACAGAGAGTCAGAGGGATTTTATGGTGCTCTTCCAGCAATGCAGAAGAAGATATTATATATATGGATCTTTGCAGAAGGTGTGAGGCACAACAACGAACCTTTAATGTTCGACTGCGTGGATTTTAATGTGCAGAAGGTGTAAATTTGCAGGATTTTAATTTGCTTTTTCAGATTGCAGATGGCGATCACAACAATAGAAAGCATCATGGGGTACTACTACTCCTCTCCTCTCCTTTTCATATTCATCTGAAAATGATAATGGAAAATGAGTGAAGAGGAGAAGTATTATCTGTAGATGCCCTCTCTTGTTTCTTTGAAACCACAATCCACTGCTAGGATTGCAGGATTTGCGTTTTCAAGATTGCAGATGGCAACCACAACAATAGAAGTCATCATGGGGTACTATTACTCCTCTCTTCTCCTTTTCATATTTATCTGAAAATGAAAATGATAATGGAAGATGAGAAGAGAGGAGAAGTATTATCTGTAGATACTCTCTCTTGTTTCTTTGAAACGACAATCCACTGCTAAGATTGAAGATGATGACAACAACAATACAAGGCATCATGGGGTATTACTACTTCTCTCCTCTGAAAGTGATAATGGAAAATGAGAGGAGAGGAGAAGTATTATCTCTTCATGAGATGCCTTCTCTGGTTTCTTTGAAAAAGACAACTTACCTAGGAGTGGAGTGGTAAGAATTTGAATTATATTTTAGAATTGCTTTTGTATTTGGATGTGTTTGTCGAGGAGTCTCTGTTGTATTTGAAATTTAATTCTGTTTGTTTTGATTATTGTAATGCTAAGTGCTTTTGTAATTGAAATTTGGGAATGGAGGTCTAAGAAGAAACACGAGCACATGCATCAAAAGAAGCAGAACAACGCCTCAGAATCTGGATGTTGAGAGCACTGAGGACGACGCAGTCTCCAGTGTGCTCTCTTCTTTATCGCTTTCCAAGAAGGGCATGAATGAATAGGAGCACCCCCGTTATTGGGTAAACTCATCCAGAGTTACGCCGCCTCCTTAACCTCGCCCTCACACGCCATGATTCGGGAAACCAGGAAGGAAGATGAGATGGAAACGAAGAAGGCTAAACAAAAATATGATTTTACTTCATCAGACTCTGGAGTTTTCTCCCAAGGTAGGTAATCTTAAAATTCGCGTGAAATTTTACTGCCTTTTGTACATAACATTCCCGAAGTCGTCTTCGTTTTCGCAGGTTCTGGAAACGTTGAAAGTTATTATCGGAAATTTCGTTCAAGGGTTATGCCAAGGCGATGGGCCCAGTAACCACCCAATCTCTTATTACTGCTCTACATTAAACGAGAAGAGGATTGAAGTAGAAATTATGGTGACTTCAAAGTATTCGAAATTTGAATTTGAAATTAGAGCGCACCTAAACCATTATTCCTGGTTTAAACCAGAGACCAGGTAAGTGTATTACGTAATTTTAAACAGAGCCTTTGGTGTGATGTGTGTTTTTTCTGCGCAGATTTTTTGTAGACGAGGTACCGACCTGTGTGTTCAAGAACTGCCAGGACGTAGGCGTGGGGTACCCATTTAACCAGCCGATGAATGTCCATTCGATCCTGTAGAACGCGGATAGCTGGGCCACCTGAGGGGCCTGGAGAAAACCAACTGGACCAAGCGTCGTTCATTACATCTTTCAGGGAATCCCATGTGGATGCCTAAGCGATTTCTTCTCTGCAATCAGTGTGTGATACGCAGGCATGCCGTCGGTGGAATCAAGAAGAGTTCAGATAACTGGACTGGTAGCATCGATATTGATATTTGATATTTGTATGGTTAATATAATGTAGATGGATCCAAGTGCTTTACTTCGTTTTGTTCGAGATCCACTGCTCTTTTATACCATATTCATGAAATTCTGAATTCAATACTTCAGCACTAACATTTTTTTTTTCATTCATCATTATCAGGGCACTTTCACCTTTCAAGCTGATAGCCTAAACGGAAACTCTGTCGCCTTTAACCAGGATCACTGTCATGGCTACCTTCATGAGATTGCTCTGTCGCCTTTAACCAGGATCACTGTCATGGCTACCTTCATGAGATTGCTCTGCTTGCCCGCCTTCATTGACCTTGTGGCAGAGAGACTGAACATTTCGAGTTATTTGGATTAAACCAAAGAAAGTTTACGATCACAGAATAAAAAATGATACTGATAAAAAATAAAAATTCAAATGAAGTTCATGATATTGATAACAAATAAAAATTCAAAAGAAGTTCATGATATTGATAACAAATAAAAATACAAAAGAAGTAAAGAAGTTAAGTGCAAATAATAATAAAAAAGTTGTTGATTAAAAATTTCAAAATAATGGTTACAATTTTAATTAGAATAATGTTGAGTGTAGCATATGCAAACAAATCAAAAGTAGTATTCAGAAAGATAAAATGCCTCATGTGAATATCTCCATGGCAATTTATTAGAATAAACCGATAAAAAAATGAAATAAACTAAAGAAAATTCATGATAAAAAATAAGGAAAAAGAAATCCATATTAAAAGATGTGAACATATGCAAACAAATGAAATAAATTTATGGTAAAATAATTTAAAAAATGATTTTATTAGAATAAAACTTAAGGTTGAAATAAAATTGAATATGTAAACAAATAAAAAAATGGTATTCAGAACAAATGTAAAGATTAAAATAAATTACTTGAATGTGAATATGTAAAATTTATTAGAATTAATCAAAAAAATGGTGATTAAAGAATCTTAAAAAATGGTATTCAAATTTAATCAAAAGGTTGAAATAAAGTTGAATGTGAATATGTACAAACAAGTCAAATATAGTATTCAAAACAAGTTAAAAAATTAACGTAAATATGTATAATTTATTCTAACAAATTAAGGAAATTTCATAATCAAAGAATTCTAAGAAGTGGTATTCATAGCTTATCAAATAATTGAAATAGTGGTATGCATTGCTATAAATAGTATTTCAGGATATACTCCAACTATGTTGGAAATAGCAAAACATAGAAATGCTAAAAATAGCATTGCTATAGATAGCATTTCAGGATAGGCTCCAATTTTAATTAGTTCCTGAATTAAAATTGAGAATCTTAATTAGTAGGGGAACTAGAATGACAAACAAATATTGGGAAATGATAGGTATTCCATGTAAATAGAAATATTACATTAACCAGATAAGGTAGATTTCCGTATATTGCATCTTATCTAACTCAGGAACAATATTTAAAATCATCTATTAATCAAAAGAATGGTAAATATTGATGGATGAAATAATCAGGTATACATTGCAATCAACAAACATTAAACTGTTATCAAATTCTACACCATAAATCTATGCATGCATAAGAACTCTGTAGATACAATAAATATACAAATTAATTCGAATAGTCACAACGAAAAAAACAAGAAATTCAACAAGCTCATGAATTTAATCATGTAAGACAAAAGTAGTGACTTCTGGAAGTTTTCATTGAAATACAAAAGATTACAGTCTTAGACAGGCATCGCATATTGTGGCATTACAAGCTCCAAAAGAAGACACTTAAACATTCTTTCTCGTAAGTCTAAAATACTGAGATTTTACCGAACATAGGGCTAAATCTATGCAAAAATCTTTACACATTTCCGAGCCGCGTTACTTCAAACAAAGTGTAGAATAAACCCTCAGGAAGAATCGAGGAAGGATAGCCCTCATCTTTCAAAAAAAAAAAGAGAACTCTGTGTTTAAATAAATACTCAGAAAAATAGTCGAAAACCTAGCAGCAAAATATGAAACCTCTTTTCAATGTTCCAATATAATATCAGGGATGGCGACCAGAGAGCCCTTTGCAAAAAAAAAGAAACCTCCACACTATGACGTAGCCGTAGGCCTCCTTGCCCTATAAAAGGCCTCACACAAACTTCTGGAAACAAACACAAGACAAGCTATCAGAGGAGCCATGACTCTAGCAGTATCTGAAGACCGATCTAGAGTCTTATTAGTTAGGTGGCTTGTCCATAAAAACAAAACCCTATTCTAGACAGAATTAGAGAGATTCATATTACCCGGAGTTGGTTGCAGATAATGAAACTAGAAAGAGGGTTTGCCTCAGTGCCAGGATGAATCTTCTGTCCCGGGAGCCAGACCTTCCACCATAAGAGAGAAACGGTGTTAGAAACATGCAACAAAAATAGGAATCAGTAATAAACATTCTAAACCCTGAAATACATAAACAGTTATGCGGAAAGAAGATCTGAAAGCCTACCTTTGGATAACATCCCAAGCCCAGCCTCCATAGAACGAATTCTAGAACATTGAAGTGGTTTCAGGTTCTTCAGGGCATTTTGAGTTGCCAGAATGCAGTGGAAATGGACTAGTGAACCCGAATAGTAGACGAAGACAACCATCGAAGGGCAGAGCAGAGCCAAAACCTCTCGGAAAGTCCAGAGTGAAACAATGACATGTTGAGAACCTCTCGGAAAGTCCAGAGTGAAACAATGACATGTTGAAAACCTCTCAGAAAGTCCAGAGTGAAACAATGACATGTTGAAAACCCCAGAGTGAAACAATGACATGTTGAGAACCTCTCGGAAAGTCCAGAGTGAAACAATGACATGTTGAAAACCTCTCAGAAAGTCCAGAGTGAAACAATGACATGTTGAAAAACCCCACTGCCGAGAAATGAAGGGATGAAAACCTGAGGACCGTTCGATCTAGTGGGCCAAGGTGAGTCTTTGATGGAAGAACCGATCCCGAGGATTAAGTGAGATAAGGACAGATGGATCACCTCCAGGAAGCCACCCAGATCCAAACAACCGAAGCACTAAATTCACCTGTGTTCCCTGAGCAAGTTTCAAAGCTATGGCCTATGAATATTAATGCAAGGCCAAAATCGTACCCATAGGTTTAATTATATAGAAATATAACCATTGTAAAGTCAAATGTTTTGTGCATCTAAAACCCGTGGCATTCAATATTCAATAATTCATAGCATGTAAAGTCCAACCATTGCATACGTTTAAATTTGATAATGACAATTATTATGGTTGTTAAAAAGTCATACATGAATGTTAATCCATATTTATATTTTGTTAAACTTATATATGTATTATGGAGTGACTTAATATATAAAAAAAATTATATATTTTGGAGTTTGATAGATAGATGTGTTATAGAAAGTTTTGCGTTCATTTCATTTACTTTATTTATAGTTAAAAAATATAATAATAATAAAGAAAGAAAAGAGAGTGGATTTTCCAATCAATATTTGTAAGTTTTAAGTTATTTTATTTTGGTTAAATTTAACATTTAAATTCAATTTTTTTAAATAACTAATTTTCTAAAATATTTAGAAATTATTTTCTTTCATATTAAAGCTCATTTTATGCCGAATTAGTTAAATTTATTGTAAAAATAAAATTTACAATTTTGATAAAAAAAACTAATTTCATCAAAGCCATATGTATAGGTGAAAACAACATTAATTGTTTTATATAATATTAATTAATATATATATATATATATATATATATATATATATAAATTCCTTACACAATTAAATTCTTCTGTTTACAGGGAGCAGAATCAAATTTCAATTAATAAAAAAAAACATAACTGCCAAAAATAAATCGGGCATTGGATTGGCGCGCTTTCTGCGAACACTGAAGATATGTGTTGAGTTGAAGTCACGTGTTTTTGAGGAGAGTGAGTGTTTTATTTTCAAAGGGCGTAGGAAGAAGAGGTGCTTTGTTTATAAATAAAGTGAGTGTATTGTATCTTTGTAGAAGGTGTGAAGACGATTGAGAATTGGCTTTTTTCATTGTTGTGCTATAACTCCAACTATGAGTGTTGCTCCATTTATTTTGTACCAACTCATCACCACTCTCTACTCCAGCCCTTGGTATAGAACAAGGTCAACTTCACCATGCTGATGTTGTGTTGCAATACTAATGAGTGACCAACCTACATCCTACTGTGAGGTTAAGCATGCAATATCCCTCACCTCTAAAGGTTCCTGGAGTGCAATGCTCAAAGATACTCCGTCAATAGGGTACCAGCTCATGATCTCTCGCCAATCCAATGCATAGACACCTGCTAAGAAATAAGTCTACTAGGTTGATATGGGTCCCTGTTCAATTCAAGATGCTCTATTTGGTCAATCCACATAGTCTATCTAAGGAAAACTGCCCCTCCCTATAATAGACAAAAATGGGCAAGATGTACTACAAACCTTGTCTATATACTCCATGAGAGGGTTGTGACTTGAAAATACTATAGCTCTACCAACTATCGTTGCACTTATCTGCATCACATCAATGGGTATGCCAATAGATGGATGCACCACCATCTCTAATGGCTCCTCTCTCCTCTTATCGAAAAATCCACGCTCCTCCCATCCACTAGCCTCATGCAAAACTACTATGTCAAGCTCCAACACCTCTTGACTCCAAGTGTATGCACATACTAACATCATGTTGGTTGCTTGTACACATGTCCACTCCTCATCAATGGCTAGCCCCAAGGATGTATGCTCGTCCTCCTCCATCAAGGACTCAAAATGAGCCACTAGCTCACTCTCAAAAAATGGCCCATCACACATCCTGTGCTCCACTGTGGGTTGCACATGCTGAATGAGTACAAGTTGTTGCTTATCAATCTCCTCCACCAAACATGGTTGCATCGTTGAGCCATTGTTGACAACCTCCCTTGACTACTCATGCTCCTTAGAGGTGTCCAAAGACTCAACTGTAGAAGAAGAATCCTTATCCTGAAAGTCAGAAGGAATCTCCTCCTTATTTGACTCATGCTCCACCATATGCTACTCATGTAGAATCACCACTGGTGACTCATCATCCTGAATGTCTCCCATAGGGTCCACTGACTGCTCATCATATGAATATGGCCTGTTGTCAATGACTCTACATGACCCATGCTCATCGGAGGCATTCTCGTATGAACCCATGGACTCATCTAAAAAAGAATACTCTCCCTAATGGTCAGAAGGAATCTCCACCTGCTTTACCTCTGTCATCTCCTTAGTGTCACTCAAGCATGAGTGGTCAAGTCCCCAAGGTTCCTTGGAAATGAAGAAAATACCTTTCCTTCTCAATTCATTTTTACTACATGTTGCCCCAAACCTGAGTAGCTCCTCCCTGGTCAACTGTCTCCTGAACAAACCAATGTTATACTCAACCAACCTTTCGTCTAACTCATAAGAAATAGGTGAGACCAATTTCTCTCTCCTCTAAACAGACAACAATTGAGACTGCAACTCCCAACAAATAACATCACAATCTCTCATACATTATGACAAGATGGACTACATGTGTGTTATGACTGTGTCAGGATGATGTTTCCTAATGTTGAATAAGCATTAGACCATCTTTAAGATCAAACCATCACTCTCTAGATCAAACATGATTTCATGAGTCCTAGTCATAGCCATAACTTCTAAAATCTCAGGCTTCTTCCCAAAGGTAGAACCTACACTGATGTCCAAGTTTTGAAAAGTATCTACTATCCTCTTGAAAACTTTCCTCATAACATCATCATTGTAAGGAACTATAGAAGCAGTGAGTCTCATGATGTTCCTGAGACAAGGTGCAACTGGAAGTCTAACCCCTTCACAAGGTTCCTCTAAGAATTTCAGTTGTATGAGAGAAAGCATAGCTGGTCTTAGAGCCCAAATGAGTTTCTTCCATTCTAACTAGTTCACTTCGGAAGTGAGTGCATCCAGTTCGAAAAACGACCTTCCATGTGACCCTCATGTGCTTCAAACCTGACCTCAATGCAAATATTGTGTTCCCTATTTCATGCCCCTTCTGCACATCCTTTGGTTGTTTTTTTTTAAGAATGGCATATATTCATAAAGGTATGTTGTCTTGCTTGAGTTTCTGGTCCAATGATGCATGGTGGTTCCAAGGGTCATTGTTTAACTTTTCCAATTTATTTAAGAGTTTTGTGAGTTTCTCCATGGATTCAACTCAATCAGGACAAGTACATGATAATAAAACAATAACAGTGCAACAATTCCCTCACAAGTCACACTCAACAATTACATAGAGGTCCAAATATAATATGAACACCTCATGTAGACCCACTATACTCTCTCACTAACTCAACAAATAAAAAAATTTCTTTGAGAAATTTTAACAAATAGTTAGCAAGCAATACTTTCGTGAAACACTTTGCAGATAAAGTGGAAACACTTGCAACATAAATAAGTGTGAGAGGAAAATGTATAATGCTAAAATGAATTCGATACCACACTGCATGCATGAAAAACCCATAAGTAGACCCAAGTGATGGAAACTGCCCAAACTAGTAGCATGCATCCCCTAGAAAATATCGTTGTTGCTACTCATGAAGAACTGAAGTTTATGCCCTTAAAATTTCTCAGAAAATTCTGAAAATTTAACTTGGAGCCTCACAATAAAACCATAAAACCCATAAATGGTTTGGTTTAAATCTAAGCAAAGATCAAACCCACAAAGTGGTGTGAATTACCTGATTTACCAATAAAACTAACAGTTGAATGAATACTACCTGGAAAATTATGAAATCTTAACAATGAACTCCTCTCATAAAACCCATAAAAACCCAAAAACATTTTGGGAAAATTCTAGTTGACCTAGTAAATCTCAATTTAGTATGAGTTTCTCAATTTGCCCAAACCTACACACTGCTTGAAATAAGATAAATTTGTACCACAATGCTCCAACTCTTTAAGCTTGCAATTTTACTACAAAATCACTAACTCAAATGAGAGAAATATCTTGCAAAACCTTCGGTAAATAAAGTGGGATATGGAAGATAAATTGGGTGTAACAAATAAATTTAGCTCCAATAGATAAATTTGGCTCTGGCAAATAAAGTAGGCCTGGACAAATAAATTGGGCTCCGGCAAATAAACTCAGTCTAACAAATTATCTAGGCCTAGACAAATAAATTGGGCTCTGGCAAATAAACTCCATCTAACAAATTATTTTGGCCCACCAAGAGAAATTCCCTACAATAGAATAATTTTGGCCCTTCAAGATAAATTTGGGCCACCAAAATAATCTCGGTATAGAAAGATAAATTCGACCCAACAAAATAATCTTGGTCGATAAATATAAATTCGATCTAGTAAAATAATTTTAGCCTAGCAAAATGAATTCTGCCTAGCAAAATGAACGACCCAACAAAATAATCTTGGTGGATAAATATAAATTCGATCTAGTAAAATAATTTTAGCCTAGCAAAATGAATTCTGCCTAGCAGAATAATTTCGGCCCTGCAATAAATACTTGCAACAATTATTTTAGTGCAACAAAATCACAACTTCGACTAATAGAAGAATTTATTGCAATAAATCCTGATCAACAATTTCTTTTTTGACACACTTGCAACAATTATTATCCAGCAAAGATAAATTCGACCCAACAAAAGAATCTTGGTCGATAAATATAAATTCGATCTAGTAAAATAATTTTAGCCTAGCAAAATGAATTCTGCCTAGCAGAATAATTTCGGCCCTGCAATAAATACCTGCAACAATTATTTTACTGCAACAAAATCACAACTTCGACTAATAGAAGAATTTATTGCAATAAATCCTGACCAACAATTTCTTTTTTGACACACTTGCAACAATTATTATCCGGCAAATAGAAGAATTTACTGCAATAAATCTTGACCAACAATTTCTTTTTTGACATACCTCCAACAATTATTATCCCGCAAATAGATTAAAATCATGTTTTACTGCAACAAAATCGTAACTTCAACTAATAGAAGAATTTAATCTTTTTTTCATTTGGAAATAATTTTCTTTCGGCACCTCCAATATAAACCTTTGAATAATATGCAATTAAAACCCTCAGGCTGGTAGGCAAACCAACTCTGATACCACTGTAATGTCCCAAATGGTACAATTTGGGGTTTTCTTGAAATTCCAACTCATAAATACTTCAGAAATTTAAGCCGTCAATACCATAAACAATTTTCACAAATTAAACCACACAATTTATGGCAAAAACAAGAAATAAAATCTGCAACTGAATAATAGACAATATAAACATGCATAAAATCTTAGCCTTATTTTATTAATATGTAAATAAACTAGTATAAGAGTAGGAATATGGTTGAGATGATGGTCCCAAATACATCTACCATAATGTTGCAATTGGCCTAAAAAAAAACTGAAAATCAATAATTGCAACCTGTAAACCGTGAATGGATCCACCAAGGGAAGAGATGGTGCTCGCCCACTCTCAGTGAATCACCTGAGGTTTCCGTCTTGGGTCTACAGTTGAAGTAGAGAAATGGGTTCTCAAAACCTCACCACAAAGACAATACACAAATCCAAGATGTCTTCAAAAGACTTCCTCTTCCTCTTTTATAGATCTAATATATAGATCTCCAAGCCTCTAGAGACATCTTATTTTATTTTTATTCTAGAAGCTCCTCCATTGACTTTAGCTTAAATGACTTTTTTAATTTAATTTTTTTTCACTTAATTCACTTTTGCACTTTTCTTCCAATAAATTATTTTTCCTTAATTAAATAACTATTTAAAGTTATTTTTAATCAAAGAAAATGGTAAATTGCCCACCATCTTCTCTCCGACCACAAGAAATCACTTCTCAGCATCCCATCTTGTAGATCTTTTCATTCTGGTTCCAACCAGCAATTACAAGGTGTTCTATCAAATATTCCTCTAGGAATGGCAACTTGAGTGTAATTAATTAAGTTATGCCCAACAATAACCCTGTTTTACTGGAATTATCAAAAACTCATGGAACCAAAAACAAGATGTGTGGAACTGCCCATGATGATGAAGATGTCAAGCGAATGCCATCATACCCCATAAAAATTCCTCAAAAACCCTCCAAGTGCCCTTTGGCACGCTGATGACACCAACATGCACATGTGACCTATCTACCCCCAACTCTGAAAGTCCATCCTATCCATGTCATAAAGAACACGAGAAAAAGGAACATTACATCATGTTTTTAAGTTAGTTATTTTCTTAAATCATCACCATTTCTGAGAGACAATTAATCTAATGAAATTAATATATATATATATATATATGATGATGATGATGATGATGATGATGATGGTGGTGGTTAACGTCCACCGAGACCAAACTTTGGTCTATCGCACCTAAAGAAACCAATTATTTAGTTTGATTTAAGATTTTATTCCTATGCTCAAAAAGCTTGGAGAGAAGCCTCCCAAGCTCACTATAATTTTGACATAGTAAAAGGCTAGGAAGTTCAGTATTGCAACAAAGATTCTGAAACTAAGATCTAATGTGGTTTACGCAGGGCACTCTAAGAGGAAGTCATTTTCATCCTCGATGTTTGTATTCTCACAGAGATGGCAGAACCTATCCATCCATGGTGTTTTAGGAACTGCCCAATGACCCGTTTCACTATGGAGCTCATGAGAGTTCGTTCTAATCTTGGCTATATTAATTTTCTTCTTTGAGCTAGTTAAACAGAGAGATACTTTTGATCTTGGTGGGGTTGATGACCTCCAACCTATAATATCTTAATTTTCTTTTAGTTGCTAAATCTTTCTCACACCACATTTTTTCTTTGAACTTAGAAGTAACAATATTTTTAATGTTATTAATGTTTTGCAATGCAACATTCTCTTCGATCTCCCAATGGTTTAACCAGGCCCTGGTGTCTTTATACCAACCTCGTTTGAGCCTTAGGTGGTTTTGGTTGGAATTTAAAGCTAGCTTAGGAAGACTATGGTCTCCTATGTTATTGAGTTTGTGCTTGTACAACAGAAGCCTAGTCATAGCTAGGCTCTCATAGGGGAAAGACCCACTTCTATAAGGAGAATAGGATAGGGTATGTTGCTTTTAATTTTGAGGTTATATGTTATAAAATGCTTCTGGATTTGCTCAATCTTTCTCCAAGATTCTCTAGAGATGCTACAACCCGAAACCTCACATCCATATAAGAGAACCGGAGTGACTAAAGTTTCAAAGAGGAACTTCTTTCTATCCCACATTACGAGGTTTGTCGTTTTAGAATTCCAAAATAAGCTTTCCATCCCCCATTAATCCTTTTCTCAATGCTTGTGATTAATATCAATTCCTAGGTACTTGTAGGAAGACACTTCCTCCAAGTTATTATTGTCATACATAAAATTAGCGATGTCCTTCTTGGATTTGATAATCATAACTTTTGTTTTGTTAGTGTTAACAATCATACCCATGGCAAAGCAAAAATCCTTAAGAAGTATAAGTTGCTTATCAAGATCATATGGGCACCTTGTGAGAAGAACAATATCGTCAGCATAGAGAAGAAAGATGATGACTATCCCAACTAAGATCATCCCAGCACATCCTCCTTCCTCTAAACAACCCTATAGCTTATCAATGTTTATATATCTCTCTATATTTATAAATATAAAAAATAAATTTATTAATATAGTTAATAATATTTAGAAAAATATAAATTAAATTTAAAAAATATATTTTTAATGAATAAATTATAATGTTAAGGTAGTGTACTTTGTGTCTAATTAGTTACAAATGCACCCGCTATTTTAAAAAAATAATAACGTGTTCATTGCTTATGAAATTTTATTAATATCCATCTACATTAACCTAAGAATCGTTGTATATTAAAAATGGTATTTATATATAAATTTGACATACAAATTTTAATATATGAGTATTCTCCATTAAAATTTAAGGATTTGAGAGTAATTTCCGACAATTATTATGTAAGAATAAAATTATATATATAAATTTTTCAATTTATTAATTCTTTCCAAAAAAACCTATACAATTGAATTTTTTTTAAATAAATTACTTATTTTACACATAATATATTTTAATATAACAAAAAAAATTTAACCTCTTCTATATTCCTTTTCCCTATTTTAAAAATATACTAATAATAGTATTAATAGTATTATGTGCTGTTAGTTTTTTTTATGGAATTTTTTATTCCACCAACATTGTATATAATGTTAACATATTTGGATTTAAACTCGAAATTGTGATAATCTAAAACCACAATCAAAATGAATCCCTCGAGTTAACCGCTAGCAAATTACCCGTAGTTGCTTGTTAAATATAACCATTTTTTCGTCAACCCATAAACATTATATGTTAAAATAATCAAAACTCGCAATAAAATTGCAAAAACCGTTAGATGCTTCAGATTTAAAATTCGTATACTGGCCGCCATAGATTAAACTAGTGATTTAGCATGTTAGCCGTAGTAGCTTAACGAGTGATTAATTTTATTAATTAAGTAAATTTTCAGATTGTATTTAATTTTGAGTTATTTTTAGTGAGATATTTTGGAAGTTTTTTAGTTTAAATTTTTCTAAAATCTAGTAAGAATACAGTCCAAAAAACATTTTAAATAACAGAAATCAAAATTTCACTTCAATTTTTGTCAACAGGGAAAATCCAAAAAATCACACTCGAAACAACTCCTTTAAATTTTATATATCACAAACCAAGAGTGTTTCTTATCTTTACATATCTTGTCAACCACCTGTATTAGATAAAGTGGTACATTTGAAACAACAATTTATTTGAACTTTATAATATATAATTACAATTAACTTTTAATTTATAAACTTTTAGGTTTGTTTATTTTTTTAAGTATTTTTAAAAATTTTATTTCAATTTAATAAACAAATAATAAAAATGTAAATTTGAATTATTAAATATGTAAATTTTTAATATTATGAGAAACTATTTTTTTGAAAATTTAAAATATGATTTTACAAATTAAATAAGAAAATTATAACTATTCTTATTATTATATAATTAAATTTTAATTATTTAATAAAAAGTTCACTTAATTATCAAGTATCTTAGATTCATTTTAACTTGGGATTTATCAATTTAAAATGATCAAATCTAGAGGGATCAAATTTCTAGAGGTGCAAACAACTCTTTTGAGTGCAAAGTTTGAGGAAAGGTTTGCACTTCGAGAGATTTGATCCCTTGGGAGCTTAGATCCAGAATTAAAATGGATCTAAGCTAGTTTAATTATTAATTTTTATAACTATTAATTTTATTTTTTTATTTAATTTCTTATTTTTATGTAATTTCATTGAGTCAAAATGTTTTAATTAATATATTTTTTAATTATTTTTAATGTAATTTGACCAAGTCAAAATGTATAGATAACACAACATAACATGGCATTACACAATCTCTTTTATAGTGGCATCTAGAGTGTTCAACCCAAAAGTGTTATAAAATTAAATTTAAAAAAAAAAATTATAAAATATTTGATTATGAAATGAAAGATGTTTTAGCCATGGTATTGTAACAAAGCTCATTCACAACTTAATAATATCTATGATAAAATGGGGGTAAATATCCATGGTTAAAAATATTGTTATATTGTGAGTATTAAGTTTCTATATGTTTATTAATGAAAATTAAATATAGTTACAAAATTATTATTTAACTTATATGGTAAATTATTATTTTAACTTAAAATGGATCTTAATTATTAGCTACTATATATAGTATATATTTTAATGTGATAGGGTTTAAGTATTAATTATAATTTTTTTCTTTTAGATTTGATTTAAAAAATGTTATAAAATTAAATTCAAATAAAGTATTTATAAAATATTTTGATTGTAAAATGAGAGATGATTTTTGGGCATGTTGTATTGATGAGCCACTGTATTAGCCCATGGTATTGTAATAAAGTTTATTTACAAGTTAATAAGTGGGTGTGAATATCCATGATTAAAAATATTTTTATATTGTAAGCTTATTGTAAGTATTAAAGGTTTTACTTACATATTGATTAAATTTAAATATGGTTACAAAACCATTATTTTAATTTATAAGGTAAAATCGATCTTAACTTATAACAAAATGAATTTTATTAGTTTATTATATTTAATTTTTTGTAGAAACTACAACGTCTCTCCATATTTCCCTCTATATTGCTTTTAATCTTTTATTACTAAATTTTTACAAATCTTTTACATATTATAAATTGAATAATATTTAAAAATGTTTACTTTCTTACATTACATCTATATATATCTCCTATACATAGTTGTAGAACACCTTTAGGCATAATAATAAAATAAATTATTATTATTATTATTATTATTATACATACAAATTAGAATATTTTTATTTATTTATTTATGAAAATTGTGGTTGAGACATAAAGGTATTACATTCTATAGGTTTGAAAACAAAAATAACTAGATTTTTTTAATTGATACATTAAAGTGTGATGGTTAAGCCCACCAAGGGAAACAAAATTACAAAGTGATGTCAAATAGCAGACAATGAAGGCATTGCAGTCAGGGGAATTTGAGAAGGGCACCTATGACATTTAGGGTTTGCAAAAAAGAGGTAGAGCGTGGAAAATTTACTTAGCATTTTGATGAGCAGACTAGGTTAGAGTTGGAAGAGGATCATCCTTAAATAGTTGATGGTAGCATTTTGATGAGCAGACTAGGTTAGAGTTGGAAGAGGATCATCCTTAAATAGTTGATGGTTGATGGGACAGTAGGAGAACTCGAGAGAAAGGCGTCTGCTGGGTTGTCTCGTGCTATAAAAGAGGGGGGATCAAGTCAATAGAAAAGGGGGATTAAGTCAATCATATGCACTGGCAGACAAAGGAGGAGATGTTCGTTCAACAACTTGAGCAGGACACCCTCGAGCAGGTCAACTCGTTTATTTAAGTGCAAATGTGCTATCATCCATGGCTCTTCCAAATCAACCATTAGCTATGTAGGAGCATACAATTCAAAGCGAAAATCATGTATGGAGTCTGCATGAACTGCATGAGTCTGGCATAGTTTGTTGTAATCCATCGTGCAGGGGAACAACTTCGACGAAACATGGGACTTCAAGGGATCTAGAAATAAAGAGAGAAGAACCAATTGAAGGGAAGTGTTTATTGTTGGGCTGCCAACCTGCATGGAAATGGAACATGGAGGGGGAGTACATAGCATAAAAGGGAAAGAAGCAAAAGCATTTTCATGAGGGGAGACTGCAATGCAATGCCATGAGAGTCAAGTAAGTGGAGAGGGATGGTTGGATGTTCCTTTTGTATGGATTTATGACTTTACACCACTTTTTGAGAGAAAGATGTGGAGAGACTCTTGTGATTGGCATGATTATAGAATTAGAATGAGGCCACATTGACTCATTATAACTATAAGCTTTTTTTGCCCCAAGTCATATTGTTTTGTTGGCTTGGGAATGTTCCACATAATTGTTGGCTAATATAGTTATAAGTCCTTTTTACCCCAAGTTGTATTACCTCATTGGCTTGGGAATTTGAAATAGAGTTCTTTACTATTAAAACTATAAATCCCTTTTTCTTCAAGTTGTATTACCTCAGTGGCTTGGGATATATTTATTAGTTCTTTAGATGTGGAACCAATTATGGATGATAAAGTTGGTATTCTGGATAAGATAGCTTCTAGAAGAAGATCTTGGGTATAGGTGTTTTTTTGTATGTGTTAAATGAACATTAAGGAATCTCCCAGAATAATAAGGTGGTGAGAAACCTTGTTATAAAACAAAAATTTCTACCGAGTTATTAGTCATATCCCTTAGCTTTCAAAAAAAACTTCATCTAAAATTCCTACAGATGAAAGAGTCTTCTCTAATAATTTGTTTTAATATATTAAATATATAGATAATAATACTTCAATTTTTTTAATATAATTGAAATAATTAAATTCATTTTTTATTTTACTTTTTATTTAAATATAATAATAATTTTTGATGATTAAAATACTTTTTAACTAAAATATCATTTACATATATATTAAATAAATTTGTAGATTTAATATTATTATTCATTAAAATCCCTTAAAAATTTATCAAAATTTAATAATTTATTTAGAAAGCTCAAATCATATATTAGTTAATAGTAAAACCCGCACGTTTACACCATTAGAATTGTTAATATAATATATATTAAAATGGTTATTAAAAAGTATCTGAAGATGAATTTTAGAGGACGGATTTTTTTAATCATAATCAATTACTTAATCATTTTTCTGGTAAACTTTTATGCAAATACAAAACTGTAATTGAATTTTTTCTTTCAAACTTTAATAATATTTTTCCCTTTTAATATTATTTATTGATTATTAAAAAATAAAGCTTTTTTTATTAATAGAGGTATTCAGTTTAACTCACGTATGTTTGGGAAGAACTCTAATAAAGCTTTTTTATTAACAGAGGTATTCAGTTTAACTCACGTATGTTTGCGAAGAGAGAGTTTTTCGGTTGAAGTCGCTTGTGTTTCCGAAAATGGGGAGAGGATTACTGAAATAATTATAATATTATTATTATTATTTTAACACAATATAATATAATTTGGGTGGTATAAAGACACAATGATTTAGTTAAATTACTGGGAAATTAACAAAAATAATACATTGCAAGACATAAATAACATTAAAAGATCTAATCACTTCATTACTTTTCAGGCAAAACTTTTATACAAATACAAACGCTAATTGAATTTTTTTCTTCAAATTATTTCAAACTTTATTTTTTACCTTTCATATTTTATTAAAAAATAAAGAGATATTTTTTTTAATCGACAAAGGTATTCAGTTTAACTCAAGTGTGTTTGCGAAAACAGGGAGAGGGCGGAGAGACTTCGTCGGTTTAAGTGACTTGTGTTTGCGAAAACGAGGACAGGAGAGAGAGAGCTCTTCAGTTTAACGCAGAGGACAGAGAGTCAGAGGGATTTTATGCAGGGATCAAAATTGAACACGTCAGAGCCCTTCAAAGGAGTCAGAGGGATTTTATGCAGGGATCAAAATTGAACATGTCAGAGCCCTTCAAAGGGTCTTTGGCAAGTCAGAGAAGTAAGAAGAAAATTTTACCAGTCAAAAAAAATTTAAAAATTGATTTTTTTCATTTAAAAAAAAAATTGGAATAATATCTTAAAATTTTTTAAGAAGTGCTGTCAAATTGTCAATTTTTTTTTAAATTTCATTTTTCCTGAAATTAGAATTTTAGGAATGAAAAAATTAGAATTTTAGGAATGTTGAATTTGTAAATTTCTTTTCATGTTAAAACTTAAGTCCCATTTTAGAAACTCCCATTTGAAAAACAACAGTTTCCTTTTGAGTTATTTTTTCTAATTGTGCATATGATGCAAGTTCTTATTACGCCGTAAGGCGTTTCCCTCTGAAATCAACCCCCCTCTCTGCTTACCTGTCATCGTGTAAGCCACACGATTATATGTTAGACGATTGCAACAATTTCAGCCGTTGATCGTTGATTCAAAAGGGTTGCCCAAACGGTTTGGGCGTTTCATTTGGCGGATCGAATAGTTTCATCAGGGCAGCTGAACCGGGCTCTCTAGTGCTACATGCGTCCCACTAACCCTGTTGGCGGGCTTTTCTTGTACTGTCTGTGGGTGGAGTTGATTGATCCCAAGGCTGTACTGAGCAGGCAGCACATTCTCACAAATCCCACATTCTCACAAATCCCGGTGTTCTCAAATCCATCGTTGAGAAAGCGGACATGAGAGAAAGCGATACCGTCCTGGAAATCGGCCCGGGTACTGGAAATCTAACCCTAGAGTTGCTGCAGGCCACCCACAGAGTCATCGCAGTCGAGATCGATCCCCGGATGATCGAAGTATTTCACAAACGCATAAAGGGGACCGAAATGGCTCAGAGATTGGAGGTGAGTTCCAATTTCCTTTGCATCTTGTTTTTACATTCATTCACCTTATTTACCTCATTAACAATATGTCAATTCCACATGGATTGTGACTCTTCATGCCCACCCCAAGTTTCAAATCCTCAGAGACATGTTTTCCCTTCATGAGCTGTTGCTTCTATGCACCTGTGTAAGCAGCGGCTCAGGCTCCGGCTCCATGTGGATGGGGCAAGGTGTAGGTCTTCTGCCACAATCACTGAGACATATCTTTTCGAATATCTGTTGTCAGCCTGCTATAGTTCGTTGTGATATTCACATAATGGAAATGGGCATGCTTTCTGCATGACCTGACTTCAGTTCATCGTGATAATCCCATAATGGAGAAGGGTGCGCTTGCTGCATTTGTAAACTGGAAACATCAACCAAAAACAAATCCTACATTGACAACAATACTGAAGAAGGTTTATTTGTGAAATACCACATACATTAAAACTTTTTCAAATCTTTGCCAATCTGAAAACTGGGTTTAGGGTGAATTTCTCATGCCTATGCGATGAAAACTGGCTATGGGGTGAAGTCCTCATGCTTATGTGATAGCAGCCTTCTTTTCTTCAGTTACTACCTTTCTCCAATCTAATGTGCTTAGAAGTACCTGTGTGCTTTGGGAAGCCATAATCTTTTAACGTACTGCACTTTCTGTCTGGCAATGAAAAATGCCAATTTTGGCAATAAAACACTTCTTCTTTTTGCAAATTTGATGTTGCAGATGAATTCCCTACCCCCTTATGTCCAATTGGGCACCTCAGTATTAAATTTATGCAATTCAAACCTGTAATTCCAAGATTCTGGCAAAATTTCTGCCAGATTTACAAGGAAAATGCACTGGAAACTATTGTTTTTGCAAATATTTTACCTTGAATCAATTCGTCTCAGCATGCATTCAAGTTAGTTAGAATGGAATCACATAGGTTTCAGCAGTTTAGCCTAGTCGGTTGTCTCATTAGTCAGGACTTATGAGATGTATGTTAAAAGACTGAAACCTGCTTATGTTAAGGTGAATTTGTGCTGAAAACAGTTTTCAATACTCACGGATCAGACCTTGATCCGAAGAAACTTGTGGGTTAATCGAAACTCATGATCACAAAGATAACTGAAAAAGGGAAAAGGAAACCCTCCTATTGAACGATTTCCTCTGCGAAGTTTTTCTCAAGCTCGTCAAATACAAGGCAAACTCTTACATTCCAGCTTAACAGAGTTCTTCGCAGAACTGAGGTTTTAAACATTTTGTTCGTAACTGACAGGAAAAATATCTTGAAGATGGATCACTTTCAGCTGCATAATTTTTTTAGTGTCTTGTACTCTAAAGTTGGAGTACGAGGGAAAATATTCCTTGCTCATTAAATAAAGCCTCATCTGTGACTCCGTCGGTAACAACCACTCTTTAGAAGGTAGGCCTCGATATAAATACCAACATTTTGAAAGAGAGTCTAAAATCCTGAAAGGCTCTAAAGGATCATAGTGTACAACGGTGACTTCCCCACAAAGATTAGTCTTGCACATTACACAAGACTTGATCGAAGGATTTTCTGCGTAATGAAAAAGGCAATATGGGAGATTCCAATCACGTTCCAAGGCATTTTTTAAAATGTGGATGTGACAAAAGGTTGTTGCGGAACGTGCTGTTTGTATATTTTAACACACTAACACCTTACAACAATGAACTAACAATATTCATGATGAAAATAGCAATAGGGAAGATTTATCTGCATAATGAAAAAGACAATATGGGAGATTCCAATCATGTTCCAAGGCATTTTTTAAAATGTGGACGTGACAAAAGGTTGTTGTGGAAGGTGTTGTTTGTATATGGGAAATTTCTTGATCATTGTGTATAATCCTAATGTTGATAGATATGTCTACTAAGTGGTTCCAGTTAATGGGGCATTGATTTGAGTGGTCAATATATTTTTATTATTTATCAAAGTAATCTTGTGTTGTATTTGTGTTCTTCAATTTATGCCTTACGGCGTTTCCTTTGCAACATCTGATGCAAATGCTAGTTAATTATTATGTCACAATTACCTTTTGATACCATTACATTTGGCAGTTGTTCCCATTTCAAAAACAACAGTTTCTTTTCGAGTTGTTTTTTTTAATTGTGCATATGATAGAAGTTCTTATTAATTATTATGTCACAACTACCCCTTGATACCATTACATTTGGTAGTTTCAATTGAGAGCGACTAGATGTCAATATGGGCCATGTATTAGGTCTGTAATTTCACTGGGTTGTGCTTGAAGGTTGCCTAAAGCAAGGTTTGATGACCATTTAAGTTGGAGAGGAGCATAGATTCATCATTCAGCAAACGACTTTCAAGCAAGGTTTAAGCACGATTTATGCTTGGAGAGGAGCGCATTCAACAAGCTTCCTAACATACTGGATTTGATTTGTTTGCGGATTCCCAATTCCTGGTATGTTTTCATATTAAAAAAGGAGATACCAAAAACATATACACATTTGTACATTCGTTTGTTGAATCCTAAACCTGTTTAGAATTTTACTAAATTTTTTCGTTCATGCAATAAACTTAAATTTGATTGAGCTACTTGTATATTGGCTTTAACGTTTTGGTCACAAAAATTTCCTACAAAATTAATCCTTATCTAAACTGGAGCAGGAATATAGGTCTCCTTTTTATCCATTAATGGTAAATGCATTCGATATATTAGTTGTGGCTCATATCAGACCTGCCTTATATACAACATCCATGGGGTTGTTGTTCCACAATTTTCCTGTGGCTCATATCAAACCTGCCTTATATACAACATCCATGGGGTTGTTGTTCCACCATTTTCCTATGAAAAAATAAAAAGAAATTTGAAAATAATTTACTGTTGTCAATTGAATTGCTCTTTTCTTTTATGCTTTTCATTATAGAAGTGCGACCTGAATATGTGCCCTTCTAAATGAAATTAAGACCTGCCCTTCAAATTTGATCACTGATTTTATGGTGCGAATACGGGGAGAGGAGAGAAAGAGCTCTTCAGTTTAACGCAGAGGACAGAAAGTCAGAGGGATTTTATGGTGGGAAAACGGGGAGAGGAGAGAGAGAGCTCTTCAGTTTAATGCAGAGGACAGAGAGTCAGAGGGATTTTATGGTGCTCTTCCAGCAATGCAGGAAGAAGATATGTTATATATATGGATCTTTGCAGAAGGTGTGAGGCACAACAATGAACCTTTAATGTTCGACTGCGTGGATTTTAATGTGCAGAAGGTGTAAATTTGCAAGATTTTAATTTGCTTTTTCAGATTGCAGATGGCGACCACAACAATAGAAAGCATCATGGGGTACTACTACTCCTCTCCTCTCCTTTTCATATTCATCTGAAATTGATAATGGAAAATGAGAGGAGAGGAGAAGTATTATCTGTAGATGCTCTCTCTTGTTTCTTTGAAACGACAATCCACTGCTAGGATTGCAGGATTTTAATTTGCGTTTTCAAAATTGCAGATGGCAACCACAACAATAGAAAGCATCATGGGGTACTACTACTCCTCTCCTCTCCTTTTCATATTCATCTGAAAATGAAAATGATAATGGAAAATGAGAGGATCTGTAGATGCCCTTTCTTTTTTCTTTGAAACGAGAATTCACTGTTAGGATTGCAGGATTTTAGTTTGAGTTTTCAGGATTGCAGATAACAACCACAACAATAGAAAGCATCATGAGGTACTACTACTCTCCTCTCCTTTTCATGAGGTACTACTACTCTCCTCTCCTTTTCATATTCATCTGAAAATGATAATGGAAGATAACAATAGAAAGCATCAAAGGGTACTACTACTTCTCTCCTCTCCTTTTCATATTCATCTGAAAATGAAAATGATAATGGAAGATGAGAGGAGAGGAGAAGTATTATCTGTAGATACCCTCTTTTGTTTCTTTGAAACGACAATCCACTGCTAGGATTGAAGATGATGACAAAAACAATACAAGGCATCATGGGGTACTACTACTCTCCTCTGAAAGTGATAATGGAAAATGAGAGGAGAGGAGAAGTATTATCTCTTGATGAGATGCTTTCTCTTATTTCTCTGAAAAGGCAACCTACCTAGGAGTGGAGTGGTAAGAATTTGAATTATATTTTAGAATTGCTTTTGTATTTGGGTGTGTGTTTGTCAAGAATATAGAGGAGTGTTTGTTGTATTTGAAATTTAATTCTGTTTGTTTTGATTATGGTAAGGGTAACGATATGTAAGTGCTTTTGTAATTGAAATTTGGGAATGGATGTCTAATAAGAAACACGAGCACCAACATCGGAAGAAGCAGAACAACGCCTCAGAATCTGGATGGTGAGAGCACTGAGGACGAGGCCGTTTCCAGTGTGCTCTCTTCTTTATCGCTTTCCATGTGCCCCTTCCAAGAAGGGCATGAATGAATAGGAGCACCCCTGTTATTGGGTAAACTCATCCAGAGTTAGGGCCACCTCCTTAAACTTGCCTCATCCGCCATGATTCGGAAAACCAGGAAGGAAGATGAGATGGAAACAAAGAAGGCTAAACAAAAATATGATTTTATTTCATTAGACTCTGGAGTTTTCTCCCATGGTAGGTAATCTTAAAATTCGCATGAAATTTTACTGCCTTTTGTAGACAACATTCCCGAAGTCGTCTTCGTTTTCGCAGGTTCTAGAAACGTTGAAAGTTATTATCGGAAATTTCGTTCAGGGTTATGTCAAGGCGATGGGCCCAACAACCACCCAATGTCTTATTACTGCTCTACATTAAACGAGAAGAGGATTGAAGTAGAAATTATGGTGACTTCAAAGTATTCGAAATTTGAATTTGAAATTAGAGCGCACCTAAACCATTATTCCTGGTTCAAACTTTAAACCAGAGACCAGGTAAGTGTATTAAGTTATTTTAAACAGAGCCTTTGGTGTGATGTGTGTTTTTTCTGCTCAGATTTTTTGTAAACGAGGTACCAACCTGTGTGTTCAAGAGCTGCCAGGACGTGGGCGTGGGTACCCATTTAACCAGCCGATGAATGTCCATTGTATCCTGTAGAACGCGGATAGCTGGGTCACCCGAGGGGCCTGGAAAAAACCAACTGGACCAAGCGTCGTTCATTACATCTTTCAGGGAATCCCATGTGGATGCCTAAGCGGTTTCTTCTCTGCAATCGGTGTGTGCTACGCAGGCATGCCATGGGTGGAATCAAGAAGAGTTCAGATAAGTGGACTGGCAGCATCGATATTGATATTTGATATTTGTATGGTTAATATAATGTAGATGGATCCAACTGCTCTACTTCGTTTTGTTCGAGATCCACTGCTCTTTTTTACCATATTCATGAAACTCTGAATTCAATACTTCAGCACTAACATTTTTTTTTTCATTCATCATTATCACGGCACTTTCACCTTTCAAGCTGATAGCCTAAATGGAAACTCTGTCGTCTTTAACCAGGATCACTGTCATGGCTACCTTCATGAGATTGCTCTGCTTGCCCGCCTTCATTGACCTTGTGGCAGAGAGACTGAACATTTCGAGTTATTTGGATTAAACCAAAGAAAGCTTACGATCATAGAATAAAAAATTGATATTGATAACAAATAAAAATTCAAAAGAAGTTAATGATATTGATAACAAATAAAAATTCAAAAGAAGTTAATGATATTGATAACAAATAAAAATTCAAAAGAAGTTAAGTGCACATGAATAAAAAAAAGTTGTTTTTAAAAAAATTTCAAAATAATGGTTACAATTTTGATTAGAATAATGTTGAGTGTAGCATATGCAAACAAATCAAAAGTGGTATTCAGAAAGATAAAATGCCTCATGTGAATATGTCCATGGCAATTTATTAGAGTAAACTGATTAAAAAAAAAATGAAATAAACCAAAGAAAATTCATGATAAAAAATAAGAAAAAAGAAATCCATATTAAAAGATGTGAACATATGCAAACAAATCAAATAAATTCATGGTAAAATGATTTTATTAGAATAAAACAAAAGATTGAAATAAATGAGTGTGAAAATATGTAAACAGAAAAAATGGTATTCAGAACAAATCTAAAGATTAAAATAAATTACTTGAATGTGAATATGTAAATTTATTAGAATTAATTAAAAACAAAAAAATTGATGATTAAAGAATCTTAAAAAATGGTATTCAAATTTAATCAAAAGATTGAAATAAAGTTGAGTGTGAATATATACAAATAAATCAAATATAGTATTTAAAACAGGTTAAAAAATTAATGTAAATATGTATAATTTATTCTAACAAACCAAGGAAATCTCATAATCAAAGAATTCTAAGAAGTGATATTCATAGCTTATCAAATGATTGAAATAGTGGTATGCATTGCTATAAATAGCATTTCAGGATATACTCCAGTTATGTTGGAAATAGAAATTCTAAAAATAGCATTGCTATAAATAACATTTCAGGATAGATTCCAATTTTAATTAGTCCTTGAATTAAAATTGAGAATTAAAATTCGAATTTAGTCTCACTAGTTGTTTGAAAAATAATTGATTAATTCATCTTGAGTTAATTAGTTGAAGAAATTCAAACATGAAGTCTTTGTGAACACATGCAATAGTTATCCCTTTGATTGAGGAAGTTATCCATTAATTAAGGAGATAAGGATGAGTTGTAATTAGTTAGCTCAGTTAACCGAGTTAAGTCCAGTTAAATTAGTTCCAAACAGTTGGAGGTACTAATTGTGAGTGCAGTCAGTTAATGCATGCATGCATGTAATTAGTGTTCTCTAGATAACTAGATATTCTCTCATAAATAACCAATGCATACCAGTTTAGAGAAAGACCCACTTGAGATTAAAGACAGGGACATTGCACTATCAGTTGGAGGAATTTTCCTATAGAGGAAACTCATCCATGCAGGAGGAATTATCTCCTTCAGGATTGTGCAGTTATTTCAGAGGTCAGTGTTGTGTGTGAGGTGAGAATCACACAGGTTGCAGCTGGAGGACCGAGGAGAAATTGCACAAGGAAATAGGAGGCTTGGAGGACTGAAGGAAGGCATATGTGTTGTCTATTCTGCCTATGAGCAGTAGTGAGGGATTGTACTGAAAGTTGGATAGCTTGTGAGCTAAAGCTTTGTGTAATCCTGATATATTTCCACTTGTATGATAATACAGATAGCGGAGTTTCTAGCTGAGGCTTTCCCCAGAGTATTCATCTTTGTTTCATGTGATTGAATCTTCTTCTCTATTATATGTGTTCTATTTGATCTTACTCAAAACCAATTAAGCTTTCGCAGGTTTGATTATAGAAGTAGATTAAGTATTTTGTTTTAGTACATTACATAATCAGTTTAATCTACGGTGAAATTTCTACATGGTATCAGAGCTAGCTGATCTATAGAGAAATTTCTACAAATATTACACAACATGTTCTTGGTAAATGTCTTTCTAATCGTTTGTAAGGACAATGAAAATGTTTTTAGTTGGTCCCACATCTGAGGATAGACATAGCTATCAATTGGTAGATATTGTAGAGCTATGCGGGACTAGTACAGATCATCTTCTTGAACAACTTAGTCAACATTTCAAAACAGCATAGCTAAAACTGAAGATGACACGAGCAATGCAGGTTGTTAAAATGGAATATACATCTTATATTCTTAAACTAGTAGCTCACATGTGAGCAAGTTGCACCTGGAGACTGCTCAAGTAGAACCCTCTATTTAATTAATCATAAAATCACAAATATATAAGTTTACATTATTTTAGGAAGATTAGAACCGACTCCTGGAAAATAGGAACTAATCCTTATCTAGGATACATGCACCACTATGAAACAAACTCTCTCCAATAATACATATTCTCCATTATTGTCAACCCTCCCCCTTAATGAAGAAAAGGTTCACTTGCACACCTAACATCTCCCTAAACAATTCAAATTTAATCCTCCCAAGGGGCTTGGTGAAAATATCTACTGCATTCTCACATGTATTACAATATTCAATGAAAATTTCTTTAGACTGAGCCTTTTCTCTAACAAAGTGAAACTGGGTATTAATATGTTTTGTGTTTTTATGAACACATGGTTATTTTCCAACTTGATTGAACTTTGGTTGTCACATTTAATCATTGTATCATATTTTTGTTCTTCTCCAGCATCATGAAGAAGTCTCCTCAACCAAATTTCTTCACAAGTGGTTGCACATACAACTTGATACTTTGCTTCTGCTGAAGACAAGGATACAATACTCTACTTCTTGTTGCTCCAAGAAATGACCCCGAACCCAACGTTGAAAGCATAACCTGTCATGGATCTTCTATCATTAACATTTACAGTCATAATAAGATCATCAACATTTAAATAAATCAAGACAATATTCCCCTTTAAATCAAACACAATATACAGATTTGGGTCATTTTTACTCCTCTTATAACTGTTCTGCAAGAAGAAGAGTCTACTTTTTCATACCAGAATTTGGGTGCATGTTTTAATCCATGCAATGCTTTCTTTAATCTACATACCAGATGTTCCTTCCCCTATTCAATAAACCCTTCAGGTTGTGTTAAGTATACCTCTTCCTTCAATTCTCCATTTAAAAAAGCAGATTTCACATCTAGCTGGTGTACCCTCCAATGATGTTTTGTAGCTAAGGCTATTAACATTCTAATAGTATTTAACATAGCAACAGGAGAAAAGGTACCTTCATAATCAATACCTTCTTTCTATGAGTACCCTTTAGTTACCAGCCTAGCTTTATATTTTTCTATACTACCATTTGCTTTGAACTTAGGTTTATATAACCATTTACAACCTATGGGTTGTTTCCCTTTTGGTAGTTCAACTAATTTCCAATTTTTGTTTTTAATTATTGACTCATATTCTTCTATCATAATTTCCCTCCATTCATCATACTGACTTGCTTCATTATAATTTAAGGGTTTTAAAACAACATTTAAAATACTATTCATAAGAGCATAGTCTTTATACCTTGCTGGTAAGTGAGTGTGCCTACTTGATCTCCTTGGTAGCAGACTTTCCTCAAATTTGTCTTGCTCACTCCTTAGTGGACTTGGATTGCTAACTGTACCTGCATCACTAGATTCTTCCTTTTTTAATTTCTGCTGCACATCATTGTCCTTAGTTTCATCATTGTTATCTTCAATCGGTAAAGGCATGTGCCACTCCACATAGCCTTTGTCTTTGTTCCCTTCATCAACCTATTCATGGAATATAACATCTCTACTTACAAATACCTTGTGAGTAGATGGATTAAACAATTTGTATGCTTTAAACTTAGAACAATACCCTACAAATATGCATTTTATGGCCTTAACATCCAATTTCTTCCTATCCTCCTTAGGAATATGTGCAAAAGCTTTCAAACCAAATAGTCTTAAATGACTAACTATGGGCATAAAACCATATAAAGCCTCGAATGGATTCTTAAGATCAAGGCTCTTCGTTGGACTCCTATTTTTTAAATAGACTGCAATATTAATAGCGTCTACCCAAAAACCATTAGATAAGTTCTTACCTTTCAACATGCTACGTGCACACTCCACTAGAGTTTTGTTCTTTCTCTCCGCAACCCCGTTCTGTTGTGGAGTGTGGGGTATTGTAAACTATTGAATTATTCCATGGTCCCTACAATATTTGATGAATTTTCTAAGCTTGTATTCTCCCCCTTGATCTGAATGGATAATTTTGATGACCTTTCCTGTCTGTTTCTCAGCCATACTTCTAGATTCTTTAAAATATTCAAACGCATGAATTTTATTTTTTAGAAAATATACCTAGGTATATCTTGTGCAATCATCAACAAATAACAAAAAATATTAAGCTCCTCCTAATGACCTTGTCTGCATCGGTCCACATATATCAGTGTGCACAAGCTCAAGTATATCTCTCTTTCTTATATTTAAACTTGGGGGAAATTCATCCATGTGCATCTTCACAAGTGCACATCCTTCACAATCAACATGTGCATTTTTTAAAAATAGGTAGTCCATTAACCATACCTTGCTTTTGTAGCAGCAATAAGTCATGAATATTGATGTGTCTGAATCTTTGATGCCAATATTCTCTGTTGTCATAGTTGTTGAAGTTAAAGATTGGTGTGGCACGCTTGTAACATTCAACTTGTACAGGCCTCCAACTCGTAATCCAGATGCAACCAACTTTTGTTGATCCAACAAATCCTTTATGACAAAATAGGTTTTGAAAAATTCTACCTTCAAGTTCTAATCTGCAATCATGGAGATTGAGATCAAATTCTTTTTAATGCCTGATACATACATCACATTCTGGATGCGCCTGATATTACCATCAGGCAATAACACAGAAATTTTTTCATACCCTTTAATCTGGTATGCTACGTCATCACCAAGGTAGATATTAGCACCACTGCTAGTCTCTTTAAAACTTTCAAACCAGTGCTTATTACCTGTCATTTGAGTGGGTTCTCTAGAATCCACAAACCAGGTTTTGGCCTCATTAGTTTCAGCAGAGAAAGTAGAATCAAATAAAAATAGTTTGAGATTATGGTTCTGATCTTCATCAAAAAAATGCCTTGTATGCTTCTTATGTCTGTGTCTGGCTTCATCGGTATTCTTTTTATAAAAAATTCTAGCGATGTGACCAGATTTACCACAGTAAAAACACTTGATTCTTGAGTTATCTTGGGTCGAGGACATGCCTTAGAATGGATTTTTCTGGGGTGTACCATTGCCTTTCTGTCCTACTCTTGGTTTCCCTTTGAAAGACTTTTTCTTTTCCATCAATGCAAGACTTGCATTCTGAGGCTTCAGATTCATATGCCTCTCTTCTTCTTGCATCAAGATCCCTTTTAGCTCTTCAAAGGTGGAAATTTTTTCCCTCATTGTCATCCATATAATAAATATATGATAATCATCAGTCATACCATTTAAGGTAATTGAGAAGAGATTAGTGTTGGAGACTTTCTCTCTTATGTCACCTAGCTTGTCTCTTAGCTCTTTGATATGAGAGATGAATGCAGAAATAGATTCATTCTCCTCCATTCTAATAGAGAGAATCTTACTCTTTAGAAAAAACATACAATTTGTATTATTTATCTCATATAGTTCCTTGAGAGTCACCTAAATATTATTAGCAGATTTTCACTCTTTGATGTGAGGGATGATGTTGACTTTCACTGACATCTTCAACAACACCTTCGCTTTATTTTCCCTCTTCTCCCAATCTTGAATTGCTACAGTTGTTCCTCCTCCAGCTGTAGTTAGCTTCACTTCATCCCCATTTGCAATTTCCCATGCACTCGAGCCCTCAAACAGTGTCTAAAATTTGAATTTCCAAGTTGTGTAATTCGACCCATAGAGCTTATTGCTCTCATTCAGCTACGCTTATCCCATGTGATTGTTCATTGTAAAATGATCTATCTATGTATCCACCTCAAGATCCTCAATCTTGTTGAAAATGCAACAAGATGATGGAGCTTAGTGAAAAGAAGTTGCCTTCACTAAGTGGGCCCGCAGACCATTTTTGGCGCAAAGTCTATTTTTAGACTATGTCTATTTTTAGACATATGGATCATGGTCTATGAGTTGCAAGATGCTATTTATGGATGATTGGTCATGTTGGTAAAAATAGATGGACCTCTATTTTTAGATATATGGGCGGAGTATATTTTTAGATTGCCAGTCAAAAAATAGAACAGTCGAATATTATTAGCTCTTAATAATATTTGGACTATAAACATTATCTTATCCTCTTGCAACACTTCAGTTCGAGCTACAGATGTGGCACATGCAACTGCCAGAAGGAAATACGCTTTTCCTATGGGTTAGTTGAGCTATTACATGATGGACTTCAGTTAGAACTCAAGTGATTGAGTTTGGTGGAGTTGATTGAGGAGTTGATGGAGTTGTGTTCAGTTTGACTTAGTTGAACTAGTTGTATTTAGTCTAACTGCCAAATACACTAGTGATGAGTGATGTGAATTAATTATTAATTAATTCACTAATTATTATCTCATAAATCAACTAAAGAATACATCAGTTAACTCAGTGCATGGACAGTTCAGTGGAGACAAGTGTTAGAGGTGGGTGAAAGGGTGAGACTACTATCAGTTGTGACTATAGTTGTGCATGAGATTTGCACAATCATTGATTGAGATTGCCAATGAGGATTGCGCAGTAAAAGCCAAGGGAATTCGAACTTGGATCTGATTTATTCTCAACTTGGATTGCGCAGTAGAGGCAGGCAAACAATGGAGGAGATTTGAACCCGTGACTTATTCAGATCTGAGCTAGTTTGTGTGTAGCATGTGGAGATAGTACTGAGTACTTGTGAGGAGTATTGTACTATGTATTGTTACATGTTCTCTATCATTATAATATACAGATAGTTGGGGGTTTTCAGCTGTATGCTTTCCCCATTACATACTGTGTTGATATGTGTGATTGATGTTTCAATGTGCGCATGCGATTGTTTTTTAATTCTGCAAATTGATGATCAATGGTAGAGGAGGTTATGTATTATGCATGCATTCCGCAAATAGTGTATAATCAGGATAATCTCTGTGAATAAGTGTTATATTATTCAAATTTCTACATGGTATCAGAGTGAAGTTGATCATCAGATCTATTATTCAGAAAGTGATTACATTTTATTTCTTCAGGCAGAGACTGTAATCGGGCTAGGTAGCCTCTAGATTCATCTTTCTTTTGGAAGGTGAGATATTTGGTAAATTCCCATATAGTCAATCTCTGTACGAGAAATACTTTGTTCTCACGAATTTTAGATCAGAAGCGGTTGAGTTTTGAGTTGGTGGAATTCGAATTTGCAACAATGTTTTCTTGGTGTCGAAGTTGAAATGTCTTTCAACGGATTGTGATTGGAGTATTCCCTTGAAGGCAGCTCGAATTATATTGCATGGAAAGACAGGATGGAGGAAGTGTTAGATGAAAATGGGTTGAAGGAGTTCATAGATGCTGAGGTCCCAATGCCTACTGATGCTGCTCAAGTTGAGGCTTGGCAAAAGAAGACAACAAAGTGTCAAAGGATTTTGTTGGAGGACGTGAAGGATCACATTGTATCCAGCCTGCATGGAAAGGCTTCTCCATACTTGATGTGGAAAGCGTTGACAGATTTATTCCAAAGCAAGAGCGACCAGAGGAAGTTGGTGCTTAAGGATAAACTAAGAAACATTAAGTGTGAGAAAGGAGACAGTATGCCCAAGTATCTCACGAAGTTCACCCAATGCCAGGATGAGCTGGGAAGTGTGGGGGTGACTGTCGATGATGAGGACTTGGTAAGCTTGGCTCTCCTTGGTCTTCCGAAGAGTTGGCATTCCTATCAGGACTTTGTCAATGGTCGGGAGAAATTGCCAGGATGGAAGAGACTTTGGTCTGATCTTGTGCAAGAGGAGATCAGGCGGAATACCATGGACAGATCTTCATCAAAGGCATCTGATGAAGAAAATTGCGCTTTAGTTGCCAAAGCAAAGAAGGGGAAGAACAAGAAAGCTTCTCATTCCGGTGCGAAAGGCAAGAAGCAGGACATGTCCAAGGCGAAGTGCTTTCACTGTCACCAGCACAGACATTATGCCACAAATTGTCCGTAGAAGAAGAAAAATAAGCAAGCTGCTGGATCTACAGCGGGAGAGGCCTGAGCCTCGTAGTTTGAGCTGGATTTTTTGTTGATCGCATGCTTGGTATCAAGTGTGATGGGATCGGTATGGTTCTTGGATAGTGGTGCATCTATTCACATGACAGGAGATCGAGATTTGTTTTCTGATCTAGATGAGAAAGATCTTGGAGTGCACATCGAGATGGGCGATGATGGTAGATACAGTGCGACCAGTATTGGTACCATTTCCTTTGAGAGCATTTCCTTTGAGAGGGAGTCTGGTCAACCCTTCGTATTGAAGGAAGTGATGCATGTTCCAGGATTGAAGACGAATCTTATCTCTGTGGTGATGTTAGAAGACAAGGGATATGATGTTGTCTTCAGCGAGGGAAAGGCTTTCCTCCGCAGTAAGACAACTGGAGAAACCCAGAAGATAGGGGTTCGAGTCAAGAACCTTTATCAATTGCATGTATATGGCTGCATAGCAATGGCATGCAAGGTAGAAGGATTGGTGAGCCGGGATGATGGCGAGCTGTGGCACTGGAGATTGGGCCACCTTCACCATGGAGCCTTGAAGATACTGCAGTAGATTTCTACTGGGCTTCCTAAAGGCACTCTTGAGCAGTCAGATTAGTGCAAGGGGTGTACTTTGGGAAAATTTGTGAAAGCCACCTTTCACGAGAAGGATAGTCACGCCACGACGATCCTTGAGAGAATTCACAAAGACGTGTGTGGACCTTTCTCAGTAGCTTCGACAGCAAAGAACAAGTACTAGTAGCTTCGACAACAAAGAACAAGTACTATGTGATCTTTGTTGATGATTTCTCTCGAAAGTGCTGGATCTTCTTCATGCAGAAGAAGAGCGAGACATACTCAAAGTTCTATGAGTTCAAAGCACTGGTCGAGAAGGAATCGGGGAAGAAGGTGAAGGCTCTTAGGAGCGAAAATGGTGGTGAATTCATCTCTGGTGAGTTCAAGGACTTCTGTAGCGCAGAAGGGATTCAAAGAGAGCTCATAGCTCCCCATAACCCACAGCAGAACAGGGTTGCTGAGGGGAAGAACAGAACGATCGTGGGTGTTGCACGGGCGATGTTGCATGATCAAGGCCTACCCCTTCACTTGTGGGCGAAGGCATGCAATACTGCAGTATATGTGCAAAACCATTGTCCTCACAAGATACTTGGCATGAGTACACCCGAGGAGGCTTATTCTGGTAAGAGGCCTGATATTTCCCATTTGAGGATTTTTGGTTCTCCTGTTTACATGCATGTGATGAAGGATGCTAGGAAGAAGTTGGAGCCGACCGCAAAGGTTGGGATATTTGTGGGGTACACTGATACACCCCACAACTATCGTGTGTATTTTCCATACATTCGCAATACTGTTGTGCGACGGGATATCAAATTACAGGAGGAGAAAGCCATGAAGTGTTCGCTTGAGAGGGAGCCACACTTACATGCATATGAGGAGCTATTAGTTCCTAAGGATGAGCTTCAGGATGTGGATCAGCCACAAGATGAAGTTCATGGAGTGGAAGAGACCACTCATGCAGCGCCAACCATTAGAGGGCGAAAGCGCACTACAAAAGCTGAGCAACTGGCTCAAGATGTAGAGAAGGTTGTAGGACCACCTACAACACAGCGCAGACAGAGACAGTCACCTGATCGATACACTGGATACATGGCTCTTGTGAGCAAGTGTGTTGTGACTGAGCCATCCTATTTTGAGGAAGCTGTGGAGGATCCTGCATGGGTAGATGCCACGGTGGAAGAGTATGATTCGATTGTCAGAAACAGTGCATGGGAGATTGTCCCAAGACTGGAGGGGAAATTAGTGGTGGGTTCGAGATGGATCTACAAAGTGAAGCAGGCAGCTGACGGGAATGTGGAGAAGTACAAGGAAAGATTTGTTGCCCGAGGCTTCTCACAGATAGAGGGGATCGATTATGAGGAGACCTTTGCACCTGTCGCAAGGTATTCTTCCATACGGACGATTCTTGCTCTCTCAGCACAGATGGGGTGGCGCATCCATCAGATGGATGTGAAGACTGCGTTCCTCAACGGAGTCATTGAGGAGGAGGTGTACATAGAGCAGCCCGAAGGTTTCGAGATCTTCAGTAGTGAGTCACATGTGTGCAGGATCAAGAGAGCGTTGTATGGGTTGAAACAAGCACCTCGTGCTTGGTACACACAAATAGACAGTTATTTCACCGGACTTGGATTCTCCAAGAGTGAGGTGGATCCTAACCTATACCAGATTGTGGTGGAGGGTAAGTTGCTGATCATTGTACTTTATGTAGATGATTTGATTTTGACGGGAGATGAGCTGTTGATACTTTCATGCAAGGAGGATCTTGCTAGAGAGTTTGAGATGAAGGACTTGGGCTTCCTTCATTATTTCCTGGGATTGGAAATTTGGCAGCGCAGTGATGGACTATTTGTTTCTCAGGGTAAGTATGCCTGGGAGATACTGGAGAAGTTCAACATGCATGGTTGCAAGCCTGTTGATACTCCTCTTCTTGGAGGTTGGAGGAAGGAGGATGCTACTTCAGCGGAGGTAGTGGATGCCACTGTTTATCGACAGTTGGTGGGGTCGCTTATGTATCTGGTCAATACATGACCTGATATATGCTATGCTGTTAACCAGCTTTCACAAGCTATGGTTAAGCCAACCAAGCTCTTCTAGAAGGCAAGCAAGCATGTATTGTGTTATCTCAGAGGCACATAGGGATATGGATTGTGGTACAGACAGGAGGATGAGGTGAAGCTATGCGGCTTCACGGATGCAGATTGGGTAGGGAGCCTAACGGACAGAAAGAGCACATCTGGAGGGATCTTCATTATCGGGTCGAGAACAGTTTCTTGGTAGAGCAGGAAGCAGAGATCCGTGGCACTCAGTTCAGCAGAGGCCGAGTATATGGCAGCAAGTTTGGCTGCATGCGAGGCTATATGGATGAGGAAGATCCTGGTCGGGTTGTTCGGGTCACACTTGGAGCCTACTGTGATTTATTGTGATAACCAGAGTTGCATTAAACTCTCGGCTAATCCAGTATTTCATGATAGATCCAAGCACATCGACATCAGGTACCATCATATCAGAGATTGTGTGCAGCGGAGAATCATGTTACTTTCATACATTCCCACAGAGGATCAGGATGCTGATATCTTGACGAAGGTGCTCACCAGGAGAAAATTCGAATACCACAGAGGCAGGATAGGGGTTGCAGATAATCCATATCTTGTTGAGAGGGAGTGTTGAAAATGCAACAAGATGATGGAGCTTAGTGAAAAGAAGTCGCCTTCACTAAGTGGGCCCGCAGGCTATTTTTGGCACAAAGTCTATTTTTAGACATATGGATCATGGTTTATGAGTTGCAGGATGCTATTTATGGATGATTGGTCATGTTGGTAAAAATAGATGGACCTCTATTTTTAGACATATGGGCAGAGTCTATTTTTAGACTGCTAATCAAAAAATAGAACAGTCGAATATTATTAGCTCTTAATAATATTTGGACTATAAACATTATCTTATCCTCTTGCAGCACTTCAGTTCGAGCTACAGATGTGGCACATGCAACTGCCAGAAGGAAATACACTTTTCCTATGGGTTAGTTGAGCTATTGCATGATGGACCTCAGTTAGAACTCAAGTGATTGAGTTTGGTGGAGTTGATTGAGGAGTTGATGGAGTTGTGTTCAGTTTGACTTAGTTGAACTAGTTGTATTTAGTCTAACTGCCAAATACACTAGTGATGAGTGACGTGAATTAATTATTAATTAATTCACTAATTATTAACTCATAAATCAACTAAAGAATACATCAGTTAACTCAGTGCATGGACAGTTCAGTGGAGACAAGTGTTAGAGGTGGGTGAAAGGGTGAGACTACTATCAGTTGTGACTATAGCTGTGCATGAGATTTGCACAATCATTGATTGAGATTGCCGATGAGGATTGCACAATACAAGCCAAGGGAATTCGAACTTGGATCTGATATATTCTCAACTTGGATTGTGCAGTAGAGGCAAGAAAACCGTGGAGGAGATTTGAACTCGTGACTTGTTCAGATCTGAGCTAGTTTGTGTGTAGCATGTGGAGATAGTATTGAGTACTTGTGAGGAGTATTGTACTATGTATTGTTACATGTTCTCTATCATTATAATATACAGATAGTTGGGGATTTTCAGCTGTATGCTTTCCCCATTACATACTGTGTTGATATGTGTGATTGATGTTTCAATGTGCGCATGCGATTGTTTTTTTAATTCCGCAAATTGATGATTAATGGTAGAGGAGGTTATGTATTATGCATGCATTCCGAAAATAGTGTATAATCAGGATAATCTATGTGAATAAGTGTTATATTATTCAAATTTATATAAATATCCAACAATCTATCTAGCCAACAATGAAACAACACCAACACTGATGATCTCAAAAACAAAACAAAAAATTGTACCAAAGGGGAAAATATCTGAGGCAATCTCTAGAGCGAACAAGATTTGGGTTCGGTAATCTAAAAAAAAATGCCAACTCAGCTCTCCAAAAAATAGAATTGGAACGAAAGAAGGGATTTGATCTGATCGGATCTGATACTCATAGACTTATGATCCAGGGCTTCTCACTAATCTACGATCCTCTCGGAGTGTAGACAAGATCACAGACATGATCCAAAGGAGTTCGAAGCCAATCTCACGTTCAGATAAATGTTGGGTTCAAAAAACATCAACCACAGGTGATCTTCCAACACACCATTGCACCAACGCAGGTTTAGGGTATCAGGTCTGCGATTTTGGTCTGTGTTGCTCGAAATTTCTCTAAGATGAGGCTGATCAGTGCGATAATTAGCCCTGAATTTATTGTTGCTCTCTTTGATAACTAGCGCGTAAACGATGGCAAAATAACACACTACTCCAACTCTCAGAGTCATTTTTAACCGACATTGGGCCTCATCCATTTTTATATAATGGAGGTCTTCTATGTACTTTTACAAAACATTGTGAGTACTCTAACATTGTATCAGAGCAGGCATTTCGTGCCCTACTGAATTCATTTTTGGAGTTTTCTATTTTTATAATGATCTGAATGAACGGTTTTTTATTTAGTTTGTTCTCAAATTTTCTTATTCTAGATCTACAAATCTCTCTAATTGATGATGGTTTCAATCTAATGTATATCTCAATTTTTATTTTTTTCTAACACTTAAGTAATTAGGTCTCACAATTTTTTTTTTATTTCATATTTTATTTTTCCGGGATTTCTCTATGATTGTTTGTACACAGATTAGGTCATATTTGAGTTTGATACCCGTAGTTTCAGGCTTTGCGAGAGAGGGATATGGTTAGATGCATCATGCTCCTAATCGAACTGTGGATTCCATTGACCAGAGGGCACAATAGAGGTGCTTGCATCTGGTCATAAGCAGGGAGGTCTCCATAGCTCTTCTATAGCACTGGATTGAGGATTTAGAGGTTCTAAATTGATTTGAGCGTACCTTTACCATTCGACTATTGTAGTGGAAACAAAGATATATTTCACTTCTTCTGGGGGCCATATTTTTTCCCAGCCAAGACAATCTAATTTATTTGGTCAGACATCTACCTTTGGTCAAACATCAGATTGAAATTCTCTTTTGGCTATGTCGCCTTCCAATTCGTTATCCTCTAGTAGTCTCAATAGTCGATCATCTTTCTCTTTTTGTTGATTATCTTTTTTAATTTGTTGCTATCGAGAGCATATTATTTGAATGCACTTCTCCTTCTACTCTTCACCTTGGATGTCACATCCAAATATTATATAACATGTTCTTATTAAATGTCTCGCTAATATTTTATGGGGACAATGAAATCATTTTTAGTTGGTCCCACATTTGAGGATCGACGTAGCTATCAATTAGTGGATATTGAAGAGCTACGTTGGGACTGGTACTGATCATCTTCTTGAATAACTTAGTCAACATTTCAACACACCATAGCTCAAACTGAAGATGAAATGAGCAACGTAGGTTTCTTGTGAAATATGGCATGGAAAATGGTGACAAAGAGAACAGAGGTCGAGAGTCAATTGTACCACGCTTCACATTTTATTGGTGTTGGAACGTCAATTGGTTGAAGGCGGTTATGTAGCTGCAATTTTCAACATAGTTTAGAGGCCATGCTGAGAAACTCTATCTTAGTTCCTTGAATTTTCCAACAGATCCTCGTGATTGATGATCCATGTTGAGAACTTTCTTTATTCAACATTTGACTCGATTGGAAAAACTTGTGGATTGTGGGAAGGATCTAACCATGCATAAAGAAATTCCACAACAATGAGAATAGTTTTCAGAAAAGAATCAATTATAGATCTAGGCTCTATCCCATTATCATCTAGTGAATTTTGATTCAATTCTTACCGTATCATTGTCAAATGGTGCTCAACCACATTCGTTGTTAGTACTGAATGTGTGGCTATCCTCAATTCTTTTTCCATAAGTTATATGGCGGGTATTCTTAATTATTTTCTTAAATTATTTGTTGGGCACATATTTTTTAACCAAGGATTTTGATTTCTAAGGATTTGCTAAAAGTTTGAGAGTATGTGTAGATGATGCTAGGTCCATTTGTTTGATGTATTTGGTATCTTGATGGCTACTAGTTATGAAATGATTGCTTGATGGCTAGTGGTTTAAAGGTTGTTGAATTGATATGATTTGTAGCATGCTTTGAAGTGTAAAGCATTTGTTGTTGTCATCATCAACTTACTTTTGTAGCATTTTTTATGGCTAGTGAAAGAACATTTGCAAACTTGTGCTATCAAAATTTGTAAAAGGTTGTAGGAGCTTCATGAGAAGGCAACATATGAAATTTGTAAAGAGGTCCTTCAATTGTAATCAATTGTAACTCTATTGCAAGTAGATAATGCAACTCTTAAGAATAGGTTGCAAACTTCAATTTCTGAAAAATAAACAAGGTTGATCATTTGGATTCAACCATCGAGAAATATTTCCAGATGCTTGCGAATGAACTTCAAGAGAAGATTTAACTCCTTGATGACTTGAAACAAGAATTTGAGTCTTTTTCTGACTCAAATTTGAAGAAGCAACTAGAAGAGAAAAATAATCAACATGTTATGGAGATTAATTATCTAAAAGAAACAATGTTGGAAAAATATCAACTCTTGAAATAATATTATGACGTAGTATCACAACAATTTATTGAAAAGGATAAGGTCATTCAATAGTTGTAAGAGTCTAAGAAGGAACTTGAATTGGAAGTTAATCGTCTTCAGAAATTTGAGATGGAGATAGTTAATGTTAAGGTGCCAAGCTCTCTTTCTTCAACACTTGATGATGTTGAATGCAAGAGGCCTAATGTTAAAGATGATGATGAATGAGATGCCTTTGTCACACCCAATTTTTAAAACCATACTATTGGTATTGGGTCTCGATTGATGAGAAAAATGTGATATACCGGAGGAGGACTTGGGAAGAATGGACAAGGAATTGTGGCTCATATTAACCCTATAGTGTAAACATCAAGAATAGGTCTTGGATACAATCTCGTTATTTCCTCATCACCTACATCCAACTGTGAGGTGCTTGAAGAAAATTCTCCCGTTAATTATGATCAACATATTGATGACATGGATTCTAATGTCATTCCAGATGAAAATGTTGTGGCACCTAACTTTGAGTCTGAAAAAATAAAAAATGAGCTATTTGAACATCCTCAGTAGAAGAAATTACCTAAGCATCACTATTCTTGGTCAAATACTAGTCCTTCATTCATATCGCTACAAAGAAGACGTGAAAATGAATTGTGGACCAGTGCTAACCATTAGAATTGACTGTGGATGGATCCATGGATGGTCGTGGCATCATTTGAACCAATGTTTGTAGAAATCATAACATCATGTTGCATCAATTTCTCATTGTTGATTGCCATTGTTACCTTAGTTGTGTTTTAGAGGGCGAATTTGCTGACAATGGTTATTATTAATTCTCATTCCTTCCGCAGTTGTGTTTTAGGGGGGCAGTTAGATGGTGAAAAATATTGTTGTTATTTTTTTGTGTTTGATCAATGTGATGGTGATGGTCTTTAAACAACTTTAGGAGTGTTGTTGTAATACATGTGAGATGATTTTCCATATTTACATGATTCATTGGTTGTTTGTTGGTTGATGGTGTTGATTTTGTTTGAAGCCTTTGTCCTAGTTCTTTACTGACACCTAGTTTCTTTGAAGCATTTTTTGATGAAATTGAAATTTTTTGCCACCCTTATGCCTCTAAAATAATCCTACTTCAGAGATTGACCGACCTCATTGAGGTTTCATGGCTCTCATCTTCATAGTTCTGGTACTTCAACATTTCATACTTGATTGGAGCAAGCCTATGTTCTTTACATTCAGTGGATCTTTATGAGATCCCAATTTCAGCTCCGTGATAATTTGAGCACTAGCATCTTCCTCTCTTTTGGGGGGGGGGGTTTCCTACATTTTTTCTCTCTTTCTTTGCTTATGAGAGTTTGTACATGGGTACCTATTTAGGCCTCATTATCAGGATCCATTATTTATTTTCTTTTTTCTTTAGCTACCCCCTATGTTTCGCTTAACGGGGGGTGTTAGAGTTTGTTTTTCCAATGTTTCATTTCCCTATGAGCTAAGTATAGTGAGTTGTAAGCTCACATAGGGACTTGCATTTGTCTAGTTGTCATAGCTATCTTTAACTGACACTAAACCTCCTCCATTTCTCTATAATGGAGGTCCTCTATATAATTTTACAGAACATTATGAGTAATAGAATACTCTAACAACTCAACGGTTCATGCACAGAGTGTCCAGAGTTCACACATCAATTTATCTTATTTTCATTTAATTTCATATCTGCCCAGGTTTTGATTTCAATTTCATGTCCAAACACATGGATGTGCCAGGGTTTCAATTTTCATTTCACATTCAATCATGTTCTCATGTTCCATTTCTCGAGTTGATGCAGGTTCAAATTTATTTAAATGAATTGAAAGGGCATTGGTTGGAAAAAAAATGAACTCAAATTGAAAAAACCATCATAAAAAAATGTATTTGATAGGTTGGTGAAAATAATAAAATATTGTAACGACTAGTCACTGTAATTGTTACTCCACGTACGCATTTATAAGCATTTTAATTGTGTACCCATTCTACTCCAATTAAAATTGTCTATTGGTGCTGAAATGGTTGTCTTTTCAAGGAGTCAGCATCATTGTGATGGATCTTTTTTAGTTCTTGTTTTGTACTTAGAAATCTATATCTTGGAAAGGCTATATATGCAACTATTTACAATGTATGAGTTCCTTAGAAATCACAAGGGCTTAGTCCAGTTTACAAGGTTTTTAATTTCCATATTTCAATTTTCACATAAACATCATGTTTTTGAATTAGTTATTTTCTTAAATCATCACCATTTCTGAGAGGAAATTAATCTAGTGAAATATATATATATATATATATATATATAGAAAGAAACAATGAATTTTTTAATATGATTGATAATATTTGAAATATATAATTTAAATTAAAAAAATATTATTTTTAATGAATAGGTTATAATGATAAGGTAGACTGCTTAATTAGTTAAAAATGCACCCACTATTTACCCAAAAAAAATAGTGATGAATATGTTCATCACATATGAAATTTTATAAATGTCTATTTATATTAATCTAAAAATATATTAAAAATGATATTTATATATATATTTGACATATAAATTTTCATATATTAGTTACTCTCTATCAAAATTTAAGGAAGTTTTTGTAAAAAAAAAATGAAAAACAGGAATAAAATATAAATAAATATATTTGAGAGTTAATTTTCACAATTATTATGTAGGAGAAAAATTGTATATGTAGATTTCTCAATTTATTAGTTCCTCCAAATCAAGGATATAGGATTGATCTCCTTATTAGCCAATATGAATTTAACATTGTCCAATACAAGTTATAATATTTTATGCAATTTTTTCTAAAGAATAATTTCTATAAATTACCCTAAAATACTTTTTTAAATGAATTGTTAAGCTAGCTTTAAATTCCAGCCAAAACCACCTAAGGCTCAATTTGGGGTGGCATAAAGGCACAAGGGCCTGGTTAAACTATTGGGAGATCAATGAGAATGATGCATTGCAAAACATAAATAAAATTAAAGATATTGTTACTTCTAAGTTCAAAGAAAAATGTGGTGTGAGAAAGATTTAGCAGCTAAAAGGAAATTAAGTTATTATAAGAAGGTCATCAACCCCACCCTAGAAGATCAAAAGTATCTCTCTATTTTAACTAGCTCAAAGAAGAAAATTAATATAGCAAAGATTAGAACGAATTCTCATGAGCTCCATAGTGAAACAAGTCGTTGGGCAGTTCCTAAAACGCCATGGATGGAAATGATCTGCCATATATGTGAGAATAGGAACATCAAGGATGAAAACCACTTCCTCTTAGAGTGCCCCGCGTACAACCACATTAGATCTCAGTTTCACAATCTTTGTTACAATACTGACCTTCCTAGCCTTTTACAATGTCAAAATTACAGTGAGCTCGGGAGGCTTCTCTCCAAGCTTTTTGAGCATAGGAATAAAATCTTAAATAAAAATAAATAATGTGTTTCTTTAGGTCCGATAGACCAATGTTTGGTCTCAACAGACGTTAACCATCATCATCATCATCATTTACATTCAATATATTTTTACATAATAAAAAATTTAACCATAACCAAAATTTAATATCTTCCTTTTCTGAGTTACTTTTCCCTATTTTGAAAATATTCTAGTTAATAATATAATACTATTGTTAGTTTTTTTAGGGAGCTTTTGATTCCACCAACATTATGTATAATGTTAGCATATTTGGATTTAAGCTAGAAATTATGAATAAGCTAAAACCACAATCAAAATTAAATTTTTGTCCATTCCATGGGGAAGAATCTCTCAAGGTTAATAGCCAAATGGAATCTGTTGGGCAAATTACCCATATTTGCTTGTCAAATATAGCCATTTTTTGTCCACCCATCAACATGATATATTAAAATAGTCAAAATTCACAATAAAATTGTAGAAACGGTTAGATGCTTTAAAAATCGTACACTGGCCTCCATAGATTAAATAGGTGATTTAGATTAAATAGGTGATTTAGCTTGTTAGCCACCCTAGCTTAACAAGGGATTAATTTTACTAATTAAGCAAATTTTCAGGATTGTATTTAAATTCTACATACCACAAGATAGAAGTTTTTATGATCTTTGCATATTTTGTGTCCATGTGTTAGATAAGGTCATGCATTTGAAACAATAATTTATTTGAATTTTATAATAAGACATAATTACAATTAATTTTTAATGTTTAAATTTTTTAATATTTCATTGTATGAAAATGGAACGATATAGGATCTTTACGAACAATATACTATTTTTATGAAATAGTATAGAAAGAGGTAATATAGAAAAAGCAATAAGTTAAAATAGAACTGGTACCAGTAGATGAATATGATGTCTCAGAAACAACAATTACTAGATAGAGTGGTCCGGTTTCCCTAAAACTAAAACGCTTTTTTACTCTCATCACGATCCAATTATGACTTTTTGTCGTTCTCTCATTTTTCAAGAGCGTTTGTCATCTTTGGAGATAACTGGGGAAATATTCGTAAAGGATCTTAGATTTATTTATTTTTTAATAATTTTATTTAAATTTTAATAAATAAATATTAAAAATGTAAATTTGAATTATTTCTTTTTGTGAACTTGGTAATACTTCCACTATTTATATTAATTATCCGAAATCAAATTTTCCATTTGTTCCAGGTGGCCTCACCTGCCCAAAGGAAACTAGTTAGCCACCTATCAACATTAAAAGTTGTCCAAAATTTAAATAAGTCTTTCCCTATCAGTCTAACATCATTATCTATATTATCTATATTGCAATTCAAGTTTAACAAGTAAAAGTTATTCATCGTAAAACTTCAACAAAATGTATCTGGACCTCTGATTCATTCCTCGTCTGAGGATATTACTCAGGCTTGTGCATTGGCATTGGAGCTCAGCATCTCACTCCTCTTCATGTCCTGCAGTGTTTGTTCAATTCTCCCCAGTGCTAACCGTTATCTCCCTTAGGAGCTCTGCTCTAATGGGATCCTTCTCCTTGGTGTCCTCCTTTGCTTTCGAACCTTTCCTTGCTGCTTGTTCCCTATTGAGAGTCATAGCCTAAGCCACCACATTCTTCATGACCCAGTATTGTTGGATCGTCTGTCTGAAGAGAGTGTGTCGTCCGCTGGAGTTCCCTGGGTCATGAACCATGTCCTCCCATTCTTCCATGGGAATGTCTTGGTTCCTTATGTTGTCATTTAGTTCTCGCTCCCAGCCAGCTATTTGGGCTCTAACCTCTGGTGGGTTCCCTGCCATGTATGCGTCGATGAGGGTTTTCATGTGTTCTTGTCCTGTCTTTCTCCCTCTCTTTCTTTTCTCTCTGTTGGGGTCGCCCACCCCCTCAGCAATCTTTTTGCCTATGTCTCTCTTACCCTTCCTGATCACTTATTTTCCATCTCTTGCCATGTCCTCGTTGCTGCTACTGTTTGCTTCTTTATTTTTGCTAGCCTCCACTCTATAATGGACGTAGTTTGTGGTCAAACCTATCACATAACCATAAAAAGTATTAGTTTGATGTTGTATAGACATCGAAACAATTTTCCATTTACCTGTGCTATGTTTGGTATCCCTTTCAAGGCCAGATCTAAGACTTTTTGAGGTTTCTTTTAGCTTTCCCCCAATCGTCTCATGGTTTTGGGTTATGTTGGCCCTTTCTTCTTTTACCCTCAGGTTATTCTCTCTCCGTCGTCTGTCACTCAGGCAACGCGACAGAGGCATCCACACAAGACTACCACCAGGGTAAACAGAATTACTATTCTGTACTTCGCAGGGAATCTTGGCCATGGAGAATTTATCCAGGGGTATAAAGAGCAAGACCCTAGCCCTATTCTTCATCGCACCAGGTAAATTTCTTCTTTTTATTCTTTTCTCTATCCTCTTTATTCTATGTAACTCTTTGTTTTTTCTCTCTATTTTACCCAAGGAATTCCCAACAGGAATCGCAAGGGCCGCAATCTCTCGAATTTCATTTCTTGAGGTTACCATGGTGGAATCCTCTCCACTCCTGGTACCTACACCATCCTCTCCTAGCCGTAGGCACCACCTCGTCAAAGCGAGCTTCCCCAACCTAGTATCCTTACCAGGTTTTCTCATCTTTCCTCTACTTGCTCCTTTCTCTCTGGGCTCCTTCTTCGGCACTAGGGTTTTCATTCTCTCATCTCTCCTTAAGAAATCTATAATCTTCACCCATCCAGGGTTCTAGGAGTTCTTGGATTCATCTCTACCAGAAACCCTACCTATCCTGGACATTTTTCCTAGTTTTATGAAGAAAGGCATCCTAATTCTTAAAAGGTTCAGGGCTAGAATAGCAACATACCGACTAACAGAGCTGGTTCCGTTGCTATCCCCAGGCTACGTCGTCGTTCCTCGACCACCTTTCTTCTCTCCTGCTCTCGTTCTCTCCCTTTTGCATGCAACTTCCTATTGACTCTTTTCCTTTATGCCAAGGGTTATGCCAAGGTGTGAATGTGTCGTCGAGGGTGGGCCCAGTAACCACCCAATCTCTTATTACTGCTCTATAGTAAACGAGAAGAGGATTGAAGGAGAAATTGAAGTAATTAATAATTACGTTATAAAACAGGAGACGACAGTTCAGTTTCCTTGAGTTTGAATCGTGAGTCGTGTGGTTATCCGGGTGAATATCCATATATAACTTATATTACAATATTTCTATAATATTATATGATACTTTTTTTGTCAATTGAAAAAGGAATTTTTGATAAACATGTAAGATTCCTTTAATCTTAGTACTTTATTTTCGTTATTTATCACAAGAGGGTTTTATAAGGAATTTTGATAGACACAATCCAAACAAGAGGTAATGTTTATATTGAAATTTTAAATAATAATTAAATTTGAAGAATTTGATTTAATTTCCAATTTATTTTAATTTTAATTTAAAAGATATATGTTCATTTAGTTTTTAAAGATAAATTATTATAGAATTAATTTTATTTCAATTAACAATGATAAATTAAATAAATATTTCATAAAAATAATAAAAGTAGAATACAGATAAATATTTTACTTTAATTAACAATTATAAATTAAATAAACATTTCATAAAAATAATAAAAGTAAATATGTGAATCTAGAGAGTCCATAACTTTCATAACAAAACATTTTCCTAGAGAGTCAATAATTTTCATAACAAAACATTTTCATAAAAGAATATAGTGATACAAAGTCTCTAATATTTGTATTATTGGGAAAAATTAAAACCTAAATAAATTTAAAGCTACCATATGTGTTATCTTTAACAATCAGAAAACCCTATTGTGTATAGCTACCATATGTGCTATCTTTAACAGAGAAAATATTACTATGTATATGAGTCAAAGCTTGTCTAACGAAGAGTTTAGGTATTCTTTCATTGATAAACATACATTTTCTTTGGTAGAAGCCATCGAGAAATTCAAAAATTACATTCTTGGCAAACACACATGTTAAACTCTCTTTCCCTGTGTTTAAATTCCTCCCATCACAAACTTTTCTTTTAGGAGCACTTGCACATTGGCGAGTTTAGGTATTATTTCATTGAGAAACATATATTGTCTTTGGTAAAAGCCATCGAGAAATTCAGAAATTACATTCTTGGCAAAAACACATGTTAAACTCTCTTTCCCTATGGTTAAATTCCTCCCATCACAAACTTTACTTTCAAGAGAACTTGCCCATTGGCTTGCCAAGATATTAGAACATGATTTCACAATTTCAAATTCCAAAACCATAAAGGTACGCTACTTGGCATTACATTTAACACAATATCTTGAGCCAAGTGTTTCAAGCGATGATGATGAGTCACTTACTGCTTTGTTTTTAGTCAATGAGCAATTGATTGATGTAGCAAACCACCCCTAGTATAGTGACCTTATTTTTAGTCCCCACCATTTGGCGATGGCCAGGGACTATAGTGATTGGTTAGCGATGTTATTCCATTAATTCACTTGTTTGTTTTTAGTCCCTGTCACTTATTATTCAAAGTTTTCAGAGGCATATAGTTTCAGCATCTTATTTTCCCTCTTCCCGAAGCGGAGAGACCAAAACCATATATTATGTGTACTTATTTCATAAATCTGTTTCACTATGTTTCATAGTGTAAACTAATGCTAGCATTAGTTTCACAGTTTAACAAATATTAAATGCTATAATGGTAAGCTAAAGCAAGTTCCCGTAGTTTCCAGATGGTGCATTGAAGTTGCCATGCGGTGCATGTTGAAGTTGAGGTGCCAGGTGCAACAACTTCTAGCTGCCAGGGGGTGGTGCATATTGTTATCAGTTGTCGAGTGTACCGGCGGTGATGCATGAAAGGGTAGTTCAACAATTCAATAACAAGACCGCTTCACACATGCTTGGAAGTTGATGGCTAGCTGCTTCCACCATGCTTGGAAGTTGATTTTCTGTTGCAAGCTTCAGCTCCCCTATCTTTGTTGGGGCATTTTGTTGCAGAGGCATTCTTTTCTTGCTAGAGGTATTGAGTTATCACAATCAAGGTATGCTTATCTGTTTTACATATAACGGATAAGGTTATAAGCAGAGGCTTATCTCCCCATCTCAACTGTAAATAAGAGCAGATAGAGTAGACATAATAAGAGCAAGATAGACGTTAAAATTAATGATTCATGAAGAGTAATACCTATCTTCATGCAACATTTTCTGGCTTCTTTCTAGTTTCCTTTTGTTGCAGAAGACAAGCTGCTTCTATCTATTTTCCTTTTGTTGCAGGAGGCATTAGCTTTGCTTCACAGACAGAATAAGAGAAAGACAAATGTTAACATTAACATTAATGATTCATGAAGAGTAATACCTGTCTTCATGCAACATTTTCCAGCTTTCGAGCTTCTTTCTATTTTCCTTTTGTTGCAAGAGGAAAGCTACTTCTGTCTATTTTCCTTTTGTTGCAAGAGGCATTAGCTTGGCTTCAGGCATTAGCTTCAATTCTTCGAAAGTCCAAAAGAAAGCTATTAAGCTAAGTAAGAATGTCTAATGAATACTAGTATGTGGGCTCCTCAGAGAATATAAGGACTAACTGCCTTTCCTTTACTGCAGATGACCTCTTGAAGTCTAATTTTTAGAGTTGTTCCTTAGTCCTAGGATGGTCTATGATTAGGCTTGGACTCTGTAGGATCAACGAGCTTAGCTTAGCTGCCTCTTCTCCCCCACCACCTAACTATCATGCACTAGTACGAGGAGGCTCAACATTGGTGTAAATATTGTGCTTTGTCTTCAAAAAAGTGCCTCATATGTTGTTATACCTCTTCAAACAACACTCAAATACCATATAAATTGGCTAAATAACTGCACCTATCAGCTACCTTTGCTTCCGCCCCTGTATCTGTAACCTTGGCTACCTTTGCTTATGTCCCTATATTTGTAACCTATATGGCTAGTCACCTTGAAACTTTTTGCTTTTTATAGAAGCTAGGAACCTTCAGGGCCTCACCCACCTCACCTAATACAAGGAAGGGAAGAACAAATAATTGATGGTCTACCCTTGTTGCATCTTGAACTACTGTTGGTGGAACTACTTGCTTTGATTTTGCACCTGAAAACATGGCTCTGGAGCTACTGCTGTCGGACTGTTTGGTATATCGCTGGTACTGGGTGAGATGGCAGCTGCTGGTTCAAGGTCTTCATATGGACCATGAGTAGAAGGGACCACGAGTAGAAGAAATGAGCAGAAGAACTAAAACTAGAACTGGTTGGTTTAAGACCTCATGGAGCTATGGATACGCATACACTGCCAACATGGTTCCTTATTTCATATGATGGAGCAACCTCCACCAGGTCCTGGAAACAACTTACCTTCTTCTCACTGGCTCTACTGTGTTCAGTTAAGACCTACAAGCAACTTGAAGGCAGAGTTGTGCCCTCAGCCTGCATATTCCATGAAATTCCAAGGAACTAGGGCGTGACTAAAAGGGCTTTCAGGTCTTGCTTACAGCATAGGCGATATTGACAATGCCACGAAAAACTCGTTGGTCTTGCTGAATTCGATACCTGGGCAAAGCAATCATGAAGTTAAAGTGAATTTGACATGTTACAGTATCCATGCATGCAGCCAATGATTTAGGTGCACAGGTGTTATGCTCTATGAAAACATGCAGCCAATAAATTATTTGAACATGTGTTATGCTTTGGAAAAACATGATAATTTTAGGTGGCCACTACTATAGAGGTGACGGAACAACCTTTCTACAGACACACATAGCTAATTGCAACAAGTTCGACAAAGACAATGTAGTTACGGGTCTGGACTATGTATATGTTTATAACTTTCTCGGTGTGAGAAGCCCACTAGACTATATAAAGTCAAGAGTTAGTTAATGGTCTCGTCTCGCTCTCAAAGCATCTTCCTGCACCACATAATCGCATTTCTTCAGGGTGTAAATGATGGCATAGTGCGTATACTGGTTGGCATAGTGTTTCTCAAACTTCGCATAATGTTGGTGTAGCATATATAAAAGTTGGCATAGTCTATTTACTAGTTAGTGTGGCGTAAATTTTAGATATTATAAATCCTACAAAGCTAGAGCTATAACGATAATTGAATTAAATACAAAATTATAATAGTAATATATTTCCTATTACAACATATATAATATTACTATAAGACATTGATTTGATAATATTATAATGTTGAAGCATTATAATGTATTTTACAATATAGTTAGACTTACTCTATATTTGAAATTTTATATTTTATCTTTCACTTTCAGTTCGTTTGAAGTTACTTTTAGTTTATTAAAGTGGATATCTTTGTGAAACAGACTTTCACAAGGACGTTTGAAAAGCTGATGGAATCCTAGGCTATCATTCATTATAGGATGATAAATATCAATCAATTTCATTAGTAACCTAACACCATGATAGGAAAATCCACTAACTAACTAATATGGTTATCATTCAGACTTAGTAACCTTAGTCCATAATTACAAGACCTCAATCCAATCAGTTCCATTGTGCATGATAAATAGGAAGCTCAGCTAATTAGATAGGCAGGGTTCGTTTCGTTCCATCATTACAGGCAAAGGAGAATCTATCTCATCTATGATATAGCAGAGATAAGGTTTGGGCTCAGTTTGTTAGTTCCATTTAGTCTTTTATATCAGTTAGTTCCGTTTAGTCCATCTCTATCCTCTTGTATACATTAACATTTCTCTATTTTTCCCGTCCATTTCTAAACACAGATTCAATTTACCTTTTTTAAGTAACATATGCATAGGCACATTCACTTGTTTCATTAGTTGATCCAGCAGCATACGCAACATAAGAAGTCAAGGTGGTGACACCTCACTCAATTCCATACCTTATGGAATCTCTTCATGTTTGAGAACTAGTACCTTGCCCAGATGAAGTAGATTGAGTTCCAGTTTGAGTTAAGGAAGGGGTGTTCCTCCATCTCTCTCGCTACATGACTTACCTAGAGCAGTTGAAGCCTAGATGACAAGCTCTATGGAAACAGATCCTAATCTTCTTTTAGCAGCACCTCAATCTCAGATATGGTCTACTCATCCTAGTAATCTCCTACAGATGCCAACTTGGGATGCTCCTCACTCCCAATGCCACGATTCAACCATTACTACCGCTACTAGGTCACGTATAGGCTGCTCATCCACACGTTATTAATCTGTGGCATCCATCCACATGGCAGCATATTGAGAAATTGGATATATCTAAATCTAGACCAACCCATGTTGATACCACCCATCCGCTCCAATCCATCGTGAATCAGAAGCACGTCGCTCACTGCTTCTCCACTTGCTTACCCAATCACGAGGATTCACCCATTACACTGCTGGTTCACTAGCATGCTACTAACGACCGAGTCATTTATTACTCACTAGAGGAGAGAAATTCACATGCTACTCATCCACACCGCTAAATCGTACACTTCTTATATATATATATATATATATATATATATATATATATATACCACATATGATTTTGGGTTTCTAATGGGATATGCTACTAGATCTGCTTCTTTCTTTGATGATGTTTCTTTTTCTTGTTGAGCAACGAAGTAAACTAGCTCTGGATCTTAGGATCAAGAACTGCCTACGCTCAGGGCTACTCCTGCGTCTAGATCAACTTAAACCACCTCTGCTACTGCGCTCAAGCCTTGCTTCCCGCTCAAGGTAGGGACTAGCTTCCATGCAACCTCCCTTGTTTATCTTCAAAACCAAAGATGTCCAGATAATTTGAATAAATTCCAATGTAGATGTTTACGTGTAGATTCTTCTAAGTATTATATTATGAACATGATGTTGTATCATAAATCATATGATGGATTATTGTTGAAGACTTGAAGTGTGTAGATGATAAGGCTGATTTTAAGTTGTTATCAACCTGTCATGGTTCAACGCAAGAGGATTTCACTGGTCATAAAATTTTCAGATTAGGTTTTTATTGGCCAACTATCTTCATTGATTTCTATAAATATGTGCAAAGATTGCCAGCAAGCAGCCAGAAGAGAGATTCCATGCTCTGTCCCATCGCCATGTAATTCCTGAATTCCCTTTCACTAAATGGGGATTGGATTTCATTGGACCTATAAATCCTCCCTCTTCTGCAGGTCACATCTTCATTTTAACTGCCATCAAGATTACTTCAAGTGTTCAAAAGCCATTCTTCTGAAAAATGCTCATGATGAACAAGTAATCATTTCTTTTGGAAGCTTATATTTTCTCATGCTTTGGACAGCCTCTTGAATTGATTTCAGATTCAAGATTTCACATAGAGGGCTTACTTAAATATCTACCCATATCGCCTAGTTCTGCAATCAATATCATGTCAAAAATTCTACTTTGTCAACATATTACCCACAGGGTAATGGTTTAGTTGAATCTACCATCAAAAATCTTATTAGAATATTGAAGTGGTTAATTAATGACAAACCACATACTTGGCACACCATTTTGAAATTTTCGTTATGGGTAGATCACACCACCATTAAATTCAACACAGGTGCTTCTCCCTTCTGTGGGAGGGAACATCATAGTTTATGTCTCTTAGTCCCTCTTCTTGTTGCCCATGCTTCCCTCCCTTTCGACAACATGTAACATACTCTTTCACAGTCACTTACCTTATGTATAACCAAACATTTTGAATTCTAACTAGCTTTGCGAGTCTCTCTGTGAAATGACCAATGTTGACCATGATAAACACTAATTAAACCCATAATTCATTGGGCATTTCAAAAATTAACCTCTCCTATAATTATTTCTTGAAATGCGTAATAGGTCGGATCCCTCTTAAGAATTCATGGCCATATATTATTAAACTATCGTGAAGAGGATTCACTTCACAATCATTGTGTAAAGATGGTTGTCCTAAGGTCACTTGTCATGGGTTTCAAAAACAAACATTAATGTTTAATTATACGTGCAATGTGGAAAATGGGTAAGTTTTATGGTGGGATTGATGTAATGTTAAAACCTAATCATTGTTTCATATGTTTGTGATTGGATGTGATCTTTATACACTGCAATACATAAATATGTGTTATACTCATGGATAAACATTTTATGGCATAGACGATGGGTTATATATGATTATTACTCAGGGCTTTATGACAGGTCTCAACACTTGACATATAATATAATTACATGGGGTAGTTGGATTGATTTGATTCTCGAGTAACCTGGAGGATTATGGTATGTATTTGGCAAGGGTATCTGGTGTTTGTTTTGATTGGCATTGCATTTTAAATGGTATGGTTATGACCCCTCGACAATCGAATTTGATAATTATCGGCATAAAATATATGTTTGCGGAGCATCTAATATAATTTCATAACTTGAAACATATTTCTGAGTATTGTTAGTCGGATTATTTTCACCAGAAAGTTTGTATTGTTTCATGCAATGTGACTTTGGCAGTAGTCACGTTTAATACTATGTGATGTGCACACAACTCGATGTGCTTTCCAACCCTTTATTCATTAATAATGTTGTTTTGAATTATATCAATATGATATGTTGGCTATTGACATGGAATTCTTTCACTAGTTTGATTAGTTAAATCTTTGTTCTCGCTCTGATTCAACCCATCTCTATTGTTAATATGTTGTATAGTGTCTATACTCATCATCATTTCCCACTCAAACACACATGGTTGGCACATATAGACATGGTATAGGAAACATAACTCAGTTAATGAAGCATGCCTGCATTTCTTTCTTGCATTTACTCCACCACCTCGAGTTGAGCACTTTGATTCTTGTCAATTTACAAAGCCCTCCAATGTGGTCATTCTCATTATTTTACAATTCTTGTTTCTCTGCAAGCGAATCCTAGTGGTCAGTAAGTGTTTACTTTTTTTGGAGTTTGGAGTTTGATTACATGGATTAGAGGTGGTTTTTGTAGATTAAATTCCTCGTTGTACCCTCACTACTCACCAGGTATGTACAAAATGGTTTTCATTTGCTTTCTTTGTGAACTACGCTGAGTTTTTCCCCTTTTTAGCTTGCTCCATTTTGGTGTCTGCATGCAAATGTATATGTATAGTCCCTCTCTCACTTGGCAATGAAATTCATTTTTCAATCTTGTGTGTCAAATATAGGTTCGGTCAGGAGTTTTTGCATAACTTTTTATGATGTTTTCCCTATGCATTATGACTAAAAACCCTCGAGGCCTCAGGGCCTTGGGCTTATACTATCTGTCATTAATTAAAAGGCCCAATCATGATGGCCATGAGTCGATCCCAAGAAACTCGTAGCTATGAAATATTGGCCCCATCCCAAAACCCTAAATAAGTTCCATTAATTCTTATGAATGGTAGGGTACTACATGAAGTTTTTGAAAATAATGGAATACTTGTTTATCCCTTAACCATGGTACCCAATAAAAATACTTTTGTTTGGAATGAGGTCGCTAAATATCCTTCTCACCTTTAAAATATACCATGTGACCAATCCCAACATTAGCTGTACCAAATTTTACTATGATTTATTTCTTCAAATGTGGTGCCTCTCGTAGTGGATATAGGGTAGTACTCATACAAGAATGGAACCCTTTGGAATTCACTTATAAGTAATTTCATGACCCCAATTTGCGTAAATTCACACATGAAAAATAAATGATTGTCATCATGAAAATTGTAAACACTTGGCATGCATACCTTATTGGGTGATGCTTCCATATTAAGACTAACTATCATAGTCTAAATTTATTGAATTAAGGTTATCCACCAAAATAACATAAGTGGGCCACCAAGCTACTAGGGTATGAATATGAGATTATCTATAATAAATATAAACAAAATGTTGTAGCAATTCCCTAAATTTATCCTTTCAAAGTTGGTTTAAGGAAGCTGGTCAAGAATTCTTGGAAAATGATACTATCATTAAACTCATCCAAGGGATTTAGGAAGATCCTAACCCTCCTAATCAGTATAGGTCGAAACTAGATACACTATAATATGAAACAAACATTGTTCTAATAAAGTATTATTCCTTAGAACAAAGAATCATAGAAGAATTTTATTGATCTGCTACATCAAGGCACTCTTGATTTCATAAAACATATGAATGAACTAAATGCTCACTCTTTTGGAAGGGAATGGAAACTGACATCTGGGATTTTGTGGCCAAATGTGACACTTGTTAAGGAAATAAAGGGAAAATAGACATGTGGGTCAACAATATTATGGATTTAATAATGGAATATATAAAGCAAAATAATATATATATAGTCATGGTGATAGTTAGTCTCTCTCCAAATATGCTCTTTCTATTAGAAAATTATATATTACAGAGCAATGGAACACATAAAATATATTGCAGAAATATAAACACATAAAACAAGAGAGACACAGATATATGTGGTTCACCCAATTGTGGGCTACGTCCACGGAGAAACAGTCAGTCTATCCTGTTATATTGTCCAACAAAATGAAGAGATACAACCTATAGCAGATCCGTTGTAATTCCCTCTTCGCTCTCACACAATCTCCTCTCTCTTTCTCGCGCAGAATGCAAATCCACATAGACGCAATACAATTCCCTCATATATAGTGAGGGGTTGCCTTCTAGGGAAAAAAACCCTAAATTAAACATAACTTCTACCGTCAGATCTTCGCCTAATGAATGACCCAGATTGACTATGAAATTACAACATTTTACAAGGAAATTTTACATCTATTTTTACCTTCAGGGGCGCTGTCCCTAATCCCCTACTAGGGGAGGCTCCAAATAATCGTCGTCGACCCCCCTGGACCCCACTAGCAATGTACATTTTACATGCAGAGTTGATGCCACATTACAAACTGGGGTCCAATGCGGCGATACTTCTGAATAAAGAAGATAATCATGCACCACACCAACAATCTCCTAGATTATAACAACTCCACCACTGCTTCATTTGTTGGATAATGAATCCACTTTGGACCTGGTTGTTTCTCATCTTATTCTGTAATATCCCTTCCCTTAATAATAAATAATAAATAATAATATAATAATTAATAATAAATAATAAAAATAATAAATAATACAAATAAATAATAATAATATAAATAATAAATAATAAATCACTTAATAATAAATAATAAAAATAATAAATCATAAATAATAAATGATATTTAAAAATATACAAGAAAATAAATAAAAATAATAAAAATAAAAATAGTAATAACTATACTAAAACTCTAAATCAGAATAAATAGAAATAAAACAAGAAAACTATCAAAAAGAAGGAAATAAAACAAGAAAGCTAAAAAAATCAAAAGAAAAGTAAAGAAATAAAACAAGAAAGCTAAAAATCAAAAGAAAGTTGCATGTAGACACATGGAGTGTGTGCATGTGGTTCCCCTTCCAATGTTGTTCTATTTAATAGATGGTGAGGAAGATGAGAGGCATTCCTGCATTCCATCATTCCGAGATTCTATCTTGCATTCTCTTGGGAGAATGGTGTTCTAAGACTTAGGAGTCACTGGCAGTAGTACGTTGATTGAGGGCTCGGGGGTGGCCAGTTGTAGCAGAATCCTTGCACAATTGAGCCTACGGTTGGGTGGAGAGTCGTCCCCAAAAACCTTGTTGCGGTAAGCCTACTTCTACGACAGGTAAGAACTATTCTTAGTTGAATTTAATGTTAATCAGAAAAGTTAATTAGATATTTATCTTTGGACTGTTACATATTCATCATACTTGAAGACCAATTGAAAATGAGCAGAATCGCAGTTTCTCCTTGGTTACAACTTTTGTTAACATATCTGCAGCATTCTGGCTAGTGTGTATCTTTTCCAGCTTCAACTATCCATCACCCAACGCTGACTGTATGAAATGGTACTTAAGCTGTATATGTTTATTCTTCAAATGAAATGTAGAGTTTTTTGCAAGATGTATGGCACTCTTCCTGTCACTGTATAACCTGTCCAACTCTTGCTTCTTACCCAATTCATCCAGAAACCTTTGTAACCAAATCATTTATTTACTAGCCTTTGTAGCAACAACATACTCTGCTTCCGTTGTTGAGAGTGAAACAACGCTTTACAGTTTTGAAACACAACTGACAGTTGTTCCACCTATAGTAAACACATACCCTGTGGTGCTCCTCCTGTTATCTCTATCACCCACCATATCTGCATCAACATATCCCAGTAGAGCAATATTTGAACCACCAAAGCATAATTCTTGATTTTTGGTACCTCTCAAATACCTGAGAATCCACTTCACTGCCATCTAATGTTCTTTTCCTGGATTGTTGATGTACCTGCTTACAACTCCCAATGCATGTGCAATATTAGGCCTTGTGCAGACCATTGCATACATTAAGCTTCCAACTACTGATGCATATGGAACTTTAGACATATAATCCATTTCTTCCTGAGTCTTGGGACACATTTCCTTACATAGTTTGAAATGGCTAGCCAAAGATATACTAACTGGTTTTGAATTCTTCATATTAAATCTTTTCAACACCTTTTCTATGTACTTACTCCGAGACAATGTTAATTTTTGATTCTTCCTGTCTCTAGTTATTCTCATACCAAGGATTTGTTTTGCAGCACCCAAATCCTTCATTGCAAATGAGTTCGCCAATTTTCTTTTGAGAACATTTATTTCCTGCATGTTAGAACCTACAACAAGCATGTCATCTACATACAATAATAATTTAATATAGTTGCCATCATTTTTCCTTTTGAGATAAACATAATGATCAGAGTGACATCTAGTATAACCTTGTTCAGACATAAACCTGTCAAATTTTAGATACCACTGCCTTGGAGCTTGTTTTAAGCCATACAAGCTCCTCTTCAACATGCACACTAGTTTCTCGTTTCCTTTTATCTCATATCCTTGTGGCTGCTACATATATATCTCTTCCTCCAAATCCCCATGGAGAAAGGTGGCCTTTACATCTAACTGCTCAAGATGCAAATCTTCAGCTGCTACTACACTTAAAATGATTCTAACTGAAGTCATTTTAACAACAAGAGAAGATATTTCATCAAAGTCTATACCATTTTTCTGTGCAAACCCCTTTACCACAAGTCTAGATTTATAACTTTTTCTACTTCCATCTTCTTCCTTCAACCTGTAAACCCATTTATTCTGCAATGTTGTTTTACCTGCAGGCAACCAGACTAAGTCCCAAGTCTGGTTATGTGCTAAGTAGTCCATCCCTTCTTTCATTTCTTGCTCCCACTTCTTCCTAGTTTCTACCTGCACTGCTTCTTCATAACGTTTTGCTTCACCAGAATCAGTGAACGATACATAATATAATGAAGGAGAGTATCGTTCAGGGGGTCTACTTATCTTGGTAGATCTTCTAACACCACTTTCAAGGGTTTGAGGCTCTTGTTTTTGTTGTTGTTCTGGCCATTGATCATTATGATTTTCATGCACCTTCACTTTTTCTGTGATCTCATCAAGCACTGTATATTCTATATTTTCTTTTTCCTATTTGTTTTCCTGCATCTGATCCTTATACAAAACCTTTTCATTGAATATGACATCTCTGCTCCTAATAATTTTGTGTTTTTCATAATCATAAAAGAAATAACCAAAATCATTAACAGGGTATCCAATAAAGGTACATTTGTTTGATTTCGCCTCAAGCTTTGTTCTATTTTATTTATTAATGTGGACAAAGGCTTCACAACCAAAAGTATTTAAAAATGAGTACTTTACCTTTTTAACTGTCCATGCCTCCTCTGGAACACCACCATCCAAGGAACTTGAAAGCCCTCTGTTTATTAGATAAAAAGAAGTATCTACAACATCTGCCAAAAATTGTAAAGGCAATCCTGCATGAATCTCATGCACCTTGCACACTCCATGATTGTTTTGTTCATCCTTTCTAACACACCATTTTCTTGTGGTGTTCTTGGAACTGTCTTCTCTCTACGAATTCCATTCTCTGAATAGTACCTATCAAACTCTTTGCTACAATATTCACCTCCATTGTCTGATTTGAGACACTTCAACCTTTTTCCTATCTCATTTTCAACCAAAGCTTTCCATTTCTTGAAAGTATCAAATACATTAAATTTTATTTCGAATGCAATAAATCTAGGTTTTTCTGGTTGCATCTTCAAGAAAAGTAACATAATAATGAAAGCCACCGAGAGATAATACTTGAGCAAGTCCCCATACACCTGTATGCACTAGCTTTAATTTTTCGCTCTTCTTTTATTTCCCAACTCTGAGAAATCTGACTCTCTTTTGTTTTCCATAAACACAATTCTCACAGAATTTTAAATCAACATGCTTCAGACCTGGCAACAAATTTCTTGAGTGAAGAATTCGCATCCCCTTCTCACTCATGTTCCCGAGCCTATGATGCCACAAATTCATATCTTCTCCTGTAGAGGTTAAAGCATTAATAGAATTAGAAATACCATTGCATAAATAAAATGTACCAACCTTTTCTCCTTTTTCTTTTACCAGGGCTCCTTTATTGACCTTACAAGTTTTGTATGTAAAAGTAGTTACACAACCTTCACCTCCCAACTACCTTATTGAAATTATATTTTTCTTCAAATCTGGAACATGCCTTACCCCCTTCAACAACCATTGATTTCCATTCTGTTGTTTTATGAAAACTATACCCATTCCAATGATTTTGTAGGTTTTATCATCACCCAATCGAACCTATCCAAAATCTCCTTGAACATAATCATGGAAATGTTTCCTATCAGGTGTGGCATGGAATCAGGCCCCTAAATCTACCACCTAGGCATCAATAATATTTTCTAATGAAAGAATCAAAGCATCTTGCAAGACATCACCTGTCACATTCGCTTCATGATTGTTTTCTTGATGTGTGTCTCCTTCTTTTCCCTTCCGAGACTTGTAGTATTTCTTCAGGTGTCATTTCTTCCCACATTTCTAGCACACTATCCCCAATCTGGACTTGGATCTACGTTTCCTTGACTTACTGTGATATCCCGGGCTCTTTCCTCTTTCCATTTTTCTTCCCCTAGTCTCTGCAATCAAAGCATTACCTGATGTCTCAAAGGAGCTTTTCCATCACATTTCCTCGGTAAGGATTGCACCGACAACATTGTCAAACTTTAAAGTACTAGATCCAGAGACAAAGTTACTAATGGCCATAACTAAACCATTCCAACTTTCTGGCAATGAGCATAGAAATAACAGAGCCCTAACTTCATCATCAAAATTTTCCCCTACAGAACTTAGTTGACTGGTAACTATATTAAATTCCTTTAAATGATTAGCAACATATCCACCTTCTGACATCTTCATATTAAATAAATTCTTCATAAGAAATACCTTATTTGGTTTTTCATATAGTTTGGACAATGCCGACATTAAACCCTCCATTGTCGTTTCCTTTGAAACATTAAAGGCAACCGATGCTACTAGGCACAACCTTATTGTTCCAAGTGCCTTTCTATCGAGAATATCCCATTCTGTGTCTGTCATACATGTTGGCTTCTTTGTCTTTCTGCTCAATGGTAGGTATAGATCTTTCTAATATAGATAACCTTCCATCTGCATCTTCCATAGTTGGTAGTTTTGGCCGTTAAATTTATTGACCCTAAACCTACCATCTTCCACCATTGCTCCCACTTGAACTAGGGACCCTTCTCTCCTGTGAGTTTATCAGCCAAATAGACCTTCGGCTTTGATATAGTTGTTAGAAAATTATATATTACAGAGCAATGGAACACATAAAATATATTGCACAAATATAAACACAGAAAACGCATAAAACAAGAGAGACATAGATATACGTGGTTCACCCAATTTTGGGCTACGTCCATGGAGAAACAGCCAGTCCTTCCTGTTATATTATCCAGGAAAATGAAGAGATACAACCTACAACAAATCCGCTTTAATTCCCTCTTCGCTCTCACACAATCTCCTCTCTCTTTCTCGCTTAGAATACAGATCTACATAGACGCAATATAATTCCCTCATATATAGCGAGGGATTTCCTTCGAGGGCAAAAAAACCCTAAGTTAAACATAACTTCTACCATCAGATCTTCGCCTAATGAACAACCCAGATTGACTATGAAATTACAACATTTTACAAGGAAATTTTACATCTATTTTTATCTACGGGGGCGCTACCCCCGATCCCTCGCCAGGGGAGGCTCCAAATAATCATCGTTGCCCCTTGTGGACCCCCTTAGCGGCGGAAATTTTACGGGCGGAGTTGCCGTCACATTACGAACTAGGGTCCAATGTGGCGATACCTCTAAATAAAGAAGATAATCGGGCTCCACACCCAACACTTTCTTTACCATATCCATTCACCTCTCCTGAGTTTCCCAAGTCTTTCTTGATTAGAATTAAGTTACAAAAAAATTTCACTAATAAATTATTCTAGAAAGTGTTTAAACTATGAACTATACGGTACCAACTACAAATGAACACTATATATCACCAATAAACATATGGTGAAACTGAAGTGTTCAACAAGTTCCTAAAAAACCATCTAAGATGTTTTGCCTTTAAAAAACACAGTAATGGATATGATGACTTGGCCTCTTAAAATGGTGTGAAAATGTGTTTAAATTTTTTATCCAAATTAAATTTTAAAAATAACCTTTTAAATAATTAATATTCATATTTCATTAGAAATTTATTACAAAATTAAATTATTTTTTACACTTTTCCTATTTCAAATTTAGTTAATTACATAAGTGCATAAAAATAAATGGAAAAATAACAAAATTACTTGTGATAAAAACAAAATTAAATAAGAGACTAGAGGAATGTTGGGCTTTCCCGTATTAGAAACGAATGGCACTATCATGAATGTTGATCAAGAATGTTTGGAAAATGTCACTATCTTTAATATTCCCTTTTTTGATCTGGTCAAAATGGACGAAATATGTCTATGTTATTTAGAGAGTCCAGGGAAAATAATAAAATAGGGTCTTTAGAGAGTCCATCAAGCCTATAATAGGGGATAGAAGCTAAGCATTTAGATGATTCAGGTTTATCCATCTTGTTGTGTTTTTCTTGAGAACTTGAGATGACTAGTTCTAGTTTGATCCGAGGGACGAAAACCCATGGGTGTTATATTTGCTGTGGTATTTTCCCATGGTATTTACCTTAAGTTTTTGAGGGAAAATAATAAAATAGGGTCTTTAGAGAGTCCATCAAGCCTATAATAGAGGATAGAAGCTAAGCATATAGATGATTCCATTTATCTATCTTGTTGTGTTTTTCTGTAGAACTTGGGATAACTAGTTCTAGTTTGATCCTAGGGACAAAATCCCGTGGGTGTTATTTTTTCTAGTAGATCCATCCAGGGTCCACGATTGTACTTCAATGCATTTGTCTTCTCTTTTGATAAGTAGTGCATGCCATTGCAGGTTTTGATTGCAATTGTTTTTAACTAGAACACCTAGATGTACCAAATCGGTTGATTATTTTGTTTTTTGGGATATTACACTATCATTAAACTCTCATGAGCTTTAGTAAAATCCCAACCCTCCTAAAAAATATACACTAAAACTAGATACATTATAATATGAAAAACACATTGTTCTAGTAAAGTATTATTCCTTGAAACAAAGAATTATAGAAGAATTATATTCATCTGCTCTGAAGCCATTCTTGATTTCATCAAACATATGAATGAAATAAATGCTCACTCTTTTGGGAGGGAATGGAAACTAACATCTAGGATTTGTGGCTAGACATGACACCCAAGGAAATAAAGGGAAAATACACATGTGTCAACATCATTATCGATTTAATACTAGAATATCTAAGATCAAGTAACAAATATGTAATTATGGTGATAATTGATCTCTCTCCAAATATGATTTTTCTTTCCCTATCACATCCATTTACTTTCTTGATTAGAATTTTAAGTTACATGGAATAACCACTTTAATTCCTTTTCTATGGAGGCACTATTTTCGCTCCTAAATTATTGTAGGAGCTATTTAAATTATAAGGTACCAAATTACAAATGAGCACTATATATCACCACTAAACATATATTCAAAGTGTTTAACAAGTTCCTAGAAAACCATCTAAAATGCTTTTCTTTTAAAAATGACACAAATAGATATGACCGCTTAGCCTCCTAAAATAGTGAAAAAATGTATTTAAATATTTATATTAAATTACAATTTTATTTTATTTTAACACTTTTCTTATTCAAATTTCAATAAATTAAAAACACCATAGGTGGTTAAAAACAAATGGAAAATTAAAAAAACTACTTCCCATAAAAACGAAATAAATGGGAGAAGGGCGGAATTTTGGGCTCCGTATTAGAAACTAAATGATATGCAAATGCAAAGGTAATATTCACAACGGTCTCCATACGTTGAAATTAAATATCATTCTTATACTAAATCTGACAGTGGAAGCAAACTCACGGAGAGAATAGTCACTGAGAGTTGACGTACATGCACCCTTTGTACCCTTCGGAAGATCAGAAACATTGTCATTTCTCGTTACACTGCCCTTGAAACCCTAATTTCTTTCATAAACATGGGTGATATTCCAATGAGAATGGGCGATATTTAAGTGTTTCTTAGAGTGCTATGTAGTATTTGTGTGTGAAGTTGTAACAATGTAACAATGTTTGCCATTAACCCAATAAGTTTTGTGATTTCTAGGTGGCGGTCTATCAGCTGTGAGGTACCATCAATCTAAATTGTTGGCCAAATTAATCCATGAGCTGTGTCATATATATAGAAATTTAGAACCAACAGAAGCCCTACAATCCTACGATCGGCTTAACTCCTTCCCCTTAACCATAATTATTTAATTAATTAACTAACTAACACAGAGAGAAATATACGAAAATTGCCTTCAACTCAACTCATAGTCTACGAAGAAAATGAAAGAAGGACAAAGCAATTTATACTATAATTAGAATTGAAGGAGAAATTTCACTCCTTAAAAAGCTAAGAATTATTTAATTAATTAACTAACAAACACACACACAGAAATATACGAAAATTGCCTTCAACTCAACTCATAGCCTACGAAGAGAATGAAAGAAGGACAAAGCAATTTATATTGTAATGAGAATTGAAGGATAATTTTCACTCCTTAAAAATCCAAGAATTATTTAATTAACTAACTAACACACACAGAAATATACGAAAATTTCCTTCAACTCAACTCAACTCATAGTCTACGAAGAGAATGAAAGAAGGACAAAGCAATTTATACTGCAATAAGAATTGAAGGAGAATTTTCACTCCTTAAAAAGCCAAGAAGAAAAAGGAATAGAATATCGAATCATTCAAGAAAAGAAAGGAGCAGACCTAGCGTAGCGTAGATGTAAGGGTAAATGGTTTTACTTTTTTTCTAATTAAAATATTCTATAAAGATTATCATGTCATATTTTCAAATTTGGAAAAAAGAAAATGGTTTTCCAGGGCCTTATTTATAAAAGTTGCTGGGAATATAAATAATAGAAAATGACACATTTGGTGAATATCAATCACATTTACTAATGTGATTGTGTTGGCAAATAATAGGAGTATGTTTCTTGTTTTATATTAATTAATATAAAATTCATTGCTTACATCACACATTATTTCAGGGAACACTCAAAGAAGTTTTTAGTTTCCTAAATTTCAACTCACATGAAAATGGGGAGATGACAAACTTTTCAAAATAGTGGAAAATGCATGGATTTCCTTGCTTTCTAGCAAATGGTGGAGGAAGTATATATATATACTCCTCTTCTCTCCATAGAGCAAACAAGTTCCTACTCCTCATCATGGAGTAGTACACCAACAATAGTGTTGAGAAATCTAGGGTAGAGTATCACTTAGGTTTCTTTACTTGATTTCTCTTTTATCTTTGACACTTTCCTATGTTATTAGATTAGGGAATCATTATTATTAATTTGTTTTGTTCATCATCAAGACATATTCCAATAAGAAAATCATAATGCAAACAAAAGAACACTAGAGATGGGCTCCAAACTAGGGGAAAAAACCCCACAAGGGGGAAAACCCAAAAAATATTCAATATAGAATCAATTCAATGAAGACTTCCAAGACCTTGATCCAAGACCAACCAAAAGACAAGCGATCCAAAACCCTTCAACGAAATTTCTGCAACACAAATCTGAGGAAACCCTAGTTTCCTCCAACAACTCGCTTGTGTGGACTTGTAGAAGTGCCAAAACATATTTTTTTTTCCTTCTCTCTTCTTAATTTCCCTCCTGTCTATATCGCTCTTAATCAGATCAAATTTTTTTGTGTAATATATATATCCAAATGAGGATGAGTTCCTCCTTTTATAGGCATCTTGAGGGCAGAATAGGCCTCTTCTTGGTCAACATGAATGAGTTGGATAACTTACCTTTTGGTGCCTTCTAGACTCAACTTTAAACATAAAATATATTTCATTCTTTTGATATTGGAGGCACACAAGGTTTATTACATCATTAATTGACCTTTTGACTTTGCACAAGACCATAGAGGACACAATGGGTGCTTGACTAGAACAATAAACCAATGGGCAAGAAACCCATTTCAAAAATAAATATATTTTTTTTTCCAAATAAATTTTCTTTTCCTTTTTCTAAGTACATCAATAATTACATTAAGTCATGACCCATATACAATTATGAATACCGACACTAGTTTCATTTCAACACTCCCTTTTAACTAAGGAGGTATTTATAATTGACCCTAGGTACAAGGAGAGTACTTCTATTGAATTATTATCAAAAGAAGAGTCAACTTTGTAAGCCATATCATAAGCTATCTTTTTAGCTTATGTCAGTGCATCTCATCATACCAACCAGCATTTTCATATAGCAAGGTCTTGACTAACAGCTCCATCTCTCCACTAGATTATACCACAATGTTGGGGATACAATGCTTTATAGGCACCTTCATCATTGTCTCTCAAGGGACATACCCCATCTGGATGTTCACAAGGTATGTCCTCTTAAGATCATTCCTGTCTTGGATTTACACATCCTCAAGGAATCTCCTCTTCGACTACTCTTTCCTATTGGATGCCCTACCTCATCCTCGAATAGTATCAATATTGGTCTCAGATTGTTGCCCAATCCTCCATTCTTTCTTCATGATGTGAAGACAAGAATGATGTGTCTATATCTCCCTCTTCACTAGGGAGGATCTACCCATTCCTTTAGATGAAAGGAATGTACTTAAGATCCCTCTCAACTAGGTACTTGCTTCCAATATCAATTGTATATTCTTCTATGGAGATCATGGTATGATCAGCTACTTGTAGGCCTCTTTTTTCTGCATCTTCAACTTCTATTCACATCATGGAGTCATATTATTTCACAAATTTTCGTAGGGACAAACCAACACTTTCTATATCATCAATATTACCTACTTCGTATTCACGAACCCATCATAGAGCTTTAATCTCACTTCCTCTAATCATCGAGAAAGTGATGACCAATCAGCTATCTATAACCTGCTACCTTCCTTGTCGGTGTTCTTATTCTTGTCAACATGGTTTACAATGTCATCAAATTCTTTGGACCAAGTTCCAAAGTCAGCTACTCAGTTCATGGAATTGAGTCATCATCATCTTCTTGTAATGAATCTTCCTAGGAATTATAAATATATTGAATATCAAAATCATCCTTTGTCATGGTATTCCTTCAAACATCTAAACAAGAGGAGTCATCTTCATATCAGGCTTATTGTGTCAGAGCTTCTGGAGCTCCTTCTCAAGTCATCAATTTTTCATACTTTACGAGATCATATCAGGAAATGATCACTATCCTTATGCCTTCATCCAGAAGAGCCCAAACAAGTTCATGGCACATCATGCTTATGAAACCAAACATATGCATGCAACCTGCTCTTCTTGCAAACTGAAAACACGAGTTAACTAAATTAAAGGAGAATCTCAAAACATGCATTATTTTAATCAGTCATCTAGTCTTCCTCAAAATGCTCCCCATCTTGACAAAGAGGCTTCATCATGTTGCAGTTGTACTAGAAAAATTCTAAGAAGCATGTTTACATCTAAGAGAGTAGAAAATATTTGTAATATCATCATGGTCCTTCTTTCACTATATAAGGAAATTTTTCTATGAAATTATTAAATAGAGGATCCTTGAGTGATCCTCACAAATAAGCTGTTACACAAGCTTCTTTACTGGCATATGTTAGATGACTCTTATCAATCCAACATGATTTTGTACAACAGATTCTTCTAGACGGTCTTCTTCTCTAGGCATCCATATTCTCATGGCCAATCTTCACATGAATCTTTATATCAGAGTGCCTAGGGATCCAACTTGATTACCAATTTTACCACTTACAAGGTCCTTACAGATCCCTTCTCTCATCATGCTTGCCATAGGATGTTCCTTTTCTTTATTCATGATGCATCTACACCACTTATTGAGAATCACAATCACACAAAATATATGATAACAAAAGCATTATGTCAATCTTGAAAATATATGGTTTCCATGGAATCTTTGAGGATGGAATCCTAGGGTTTACAAATGCCAACTCTAGATCTAAGGACTCGATTTCATATACAACTCATCATCCTTATTTAATTATACTTTTCGTATGCCCTCAAGGTTATATACCTTTTCTATTGGGGCCTGCTCTTCTGGATGACATGGTCTCTTTATCATTTTTCTCCAAGGTGTAAATCAGCTCAAGATATTATTCATTGTATCTATATTCTTTCTAAACTTGCCTATTCTTGCTTCAGGATCACTATGCTACTGCTCTTCTACTTTCAAGTTAGCGATGTACGGGTCCAAAGAATTGACTTTTATGGATGCAATGATATACCTTTACCTCAGAAATTTTTTAAGTTTTCTTCTATCAAAATTGTCAATCGATTTCGAATGCTTCAACAATGATTTGTCAAAGAAGAACATTTATTGCACTCGTTCCAAGGAAATATCCTTGATGTAATTGTAATACTATTGTGACCTTACCCACTGCCTATATCTTATATGTCAGGGCTTCCTTTTCAATGTGAATAGTATTTGTACATGTAAATTCCTTATATATGTTTATGCTATGGGACTAGGTATTTCAAGGTGAACTCTTAAACATGTTACCTATTGATAGAGCTTCTTGAAAATATAAACATTTGAAAGAATACCTTTCCAACGTCAAGAGAGGAGGTCATCTCACTGTTTATTAGATTCAAACTGAGTATATATATGTATATATCTATATATATATATATATATATATATATATATATATATATATATATATATATATATATATATATATATATATATATATATATATATATATATATCTATATATATATATATATATATATATATATATATATATATAGATATATATATATATATATATATATATATATATATATATATATATATATATATATATATGGAAATTTCGCCACTGAGGATATGCATACTCAGAACCTACACAACCTCACATGTTCATTTCTCTTATGCCACTTCATAGGTCAGTAAATTATGTCTTGAACAATGGTAATTGTAGCTTGAATATTGGATTTTCAAAATGGGCCTAAAATGTCTCCACCAATATGATTTAGGTCTCCTTTAGTCAATTTTTTGTGGATCTTATACCACAGTAGGTATCCACCACCTTATAATTTTGTTACCACTATATATGCATTTGAGATTATGAGTGATGGATATACCACAATATATCAACCTTTATCAAATTCCATGCACAAATATTGTATACACACAAGATACACTTTTAACTAAGTCTCAACTTTCTTCTTCAAGGTGACTGTAGTCTTCCAATTAGGCCTACGATTCAAATTTAATTGAGGACTATGTAACACCCTCCTCCCACATCTACCCAAGTAATTGGCCAACCAGGGTAAACATGTGACAAGAAGTTATTATGATGTGATTTGACTCCGTATGTGTCAGTTAAGGAAGTGAAACCAACGGAACACATCACATAGACCTTCCACAACAGCAACATAACTCCCAAGAGCCATCCCAACCACTAAGGTAACCAACCCTTGAGACCAACTGAAGTTTTAATGCATCAAACCCCTGGGCACTCCCTTGATATAGACCAGCATGTGTCCAGGAGGCTCCAGATGATCCCACAACAAGGGCAAGTGAGTGTCTAAGGACTTTTTTCCCAGTTTTGTGCCTGCGACTCCTAGATTTGTGCCACTTTTTCAAGCCCAGAGCCTAGGTCACTGCCCAAAACTAAATGACACCTTCATAAATGAATTTTCACAACAAACCAATGATACATTTGTAAAAACATTGACAAAGATTAGACTGGACCCCTACTAGCCATGACAGGAATTTCATCAAACATGTCACAAATATGAAAGTTGTAGGTCTTAACAACAGAACTGAGCATAGGGATCTCATACTTATTTGAGAATCGCTAAGAAGAGTTGATGTCTTAACACATTATTTTTTGTTTCATCTAGTGGGCCATAGATACCTTGTTCATTAATTTACAAGTAAAAACATGATGAGTGCCATACATAGCCACTATCATAATACATGTTCATAACCAACATAATAACAAAAAAGATACCAAGGAAATGATAGCCATATCCATCCACATGAATTAACTAGGAGGAATAACCTCATATTAATGATGCGAAGGCCAACCAAGTTTAGGACTTCCATGAACCACCCGACCATAGACATGGTTGAGCCAAATGTCTCTTCAACCAGTCACCCCCATGCCATATTCCAAGCATGAATGTGGGATCTCATAAAACACATCAATCAAAACCATATAAGGCATCCAGAGGCCAAACCACCTCAACCCATCAAACAGTGATTCCACCTCACAATTGGACATAACAAACCATCACCAGATTGGTCTCTACCTGTTGGCGGTGTTGGACCCGCCAACACTCAGGGGATCTCCCTGATTTGAAGTCCCAACTTGACCTCAAACCATTTGAAGTAGGAGTCTAGAAGTGGGTGGTAGTGTAATGCCTTGACCTGGATAGTGCGCAGAGGTAAGTATGATAACTTTGGGTGAGAGAAAGTGCGTGACCCTGTGGAGAGTCAAGTTTGATGCATGAAGGTTCTAACACACAAAGGGGAAAAGGAAGTGTGCCCCTTAGAAGCTTGTATTAGTACGTAGCTTGAAAGGAACAAACGAGCAGAATTATATACACGCTAAAATGCATAATAGTCCACAAATTAAAGTGATGAGTTAATCCAAAAATACACATTCAATAGGGTTCGTACAATTGCATACAAAGTAGTTCATAAGAAAATGCATAAGTTAGACAACATACATTGCTAAAGCAACCAGAATAGTCTAAATACATTAACAACATATGCATGAAAGCGTGTTGGCTTAATATTATTATTATAAGTGAAAGTTCCATACATACATACATCATTGATGACCACTAGTCCCAATAGTGGAACATTACAGTTAAGAACACCTACTCCTCCAAAGAAGTATACTCGCTTTACGCTATGGAGAAGCCAAGGCTTTTCACAATACTCCCAAGCCTTTTATAAGCATAGGCCTAGCCAAACGCTTGGCTCCCAAAAGCCTATTCTATGAGTTATGAGGTTTTATTTATAACAAAGGGTGGGGTGACCCTTGATATTCCCATTTGTGACTCTTTAACTACCCTCATGACTCTTCAACTTCTTTACAAGTAACTCATTATATAACATGATGACCTTTCACATTCCACTAATGACACTTGGAATTTCACTTACAACATATTTACAAATAATATTACATTTCCACATGTACCCATGTAAGACAAAATAGGCTAGAGACAGCCTAACAAGACAAAACAATATGATTCCTAAGTTTGGGGAAGACCAACTCGGCAACCTCCACTTGGTGCTTCTCAATCACATATTGATGCCAAGATCAGTACTATATGATGGTGTCCCCAAACTATTTGATGGTATCTTTCTGATAACAGACTCTTTCCTCCATGGCATCTGGGTATATGGTCTTGGAACCTGTATCCAACTCGTTCTGAAGCATGTGCAACATGGTGTTGACCATGATAGGACCACCAATGTACTTCTGCATGTTATGTGTGCTCAGCTCCAAGTCTTCCCTAGTGGCCTCTCGCCTTAGCTGCTCCATGTACTCATCGATCTCTAGCCGGACTTGGTTCTTTGGTTTAGCATTGGTGAGGGAACCAATTGATGGGATCTTGTGCATTCTCACCATTACATCCAAACTGTTGTGCAACCATGCATATGAGGCATGTATGCTATTGATGAAAGGGGTGAGTTTCTCAAAGTTCTGGATCACCACCTGGACCTTTTCTTTCTCTAGCTCTTCTTATGGCTTCATCTTCTTTGCTAAGTCAAGCGGGGCCCCTTTATACCGCATTGTCCACTCTTGTACATGTGCAATGGAATCATGTATGTTTTTGAGAGTTGAATAAACTATTTGCTCTGTTGTCGTAGGCCATGTACACAGACAACTTCTTTATGCACAGTGACAAATCTGTCATAGAGATTTTGCATGGTATTCTCAAGTGTTGATACTTTGGCAATTATCGATTTCTTAATCTCCCCCATTTCAAAAAATGCATTCTGCGATGATGCTCAGATTTTTTCTATATCTTGCGTGGAAGCCTACACTTCCACGCAAGTTCTTTTCAAGTTGTTCATTCTTGGTCATCAGGTATTTAACATTTGAGCTTGTTTCTCCTGCATAGGCCAAGCTAGCTTCGGCAAGGGTCGTTGGATGTTTCCTAATGTCTAGCACTATCACCCTTTCCTTGATGAATGCAGGTGATGCATGATCATATGGAAAGTGATTTCTCCACGCCTGTACAATCCTCTTATACAACTCCTAAAATGATAGATTGTAAACATCCATGACCGAATCATCATCAAGGAGAACAACTTCTCCTTGATCGCTCGGGGTTTGTTCTAACACTGGAGGTGGTGGATATTGAGAGATGACCTCTGATGCTCTCAGCATAAGGTCAGTATCTTCATTTTGTGGCTTCTGCTCTAATGACATGTCTATCACTTTGATTAGTTGCTCAATATGTTGAGGAAGCTCCGGATCCTGCATCTATTCACGGTCTTCCTTAGTTTTCAGCTATTCTGACTCATCAACCTATGTGGCCACTTTTTTTTCTATCATCACACCTTTCCTTTGTTCTTATTCATGTTTCTTCCTCTCTATTCTTTCTCTCCTCCTCAACTCATGTTCTTCCTTCAACTCCTTCTTTGTCTCTTGCAGCTTCAATTTTGCTTCGTGCAACCTATGATTTTCTCTCTTCCTTCAATCTACTCTCTTTATCCACTGCTCCCTCTTTGCTTCTCCTTCCAAATATTCTTTCTCCATGATAGGATATTCCCTCATATTGCATCTTTGATCTACCTCTAGATTCTCGGCAATCTTCCTTTTTCCCTTGTCCTGTACTGGAGTGGTGCCTATTGTTGTTGTTGATGTTTCTTAATGTGTTTCTACTATCTTCATAGTAGCCTTCCAATTTTTTTCTATACTAACCGGCCAATGGAGTTTGGAGGCATTGTAATAGTACCTCCAAGGGTCATCCTCTAGCCAATGACATGCACCATGGATCCATGGAAAATACACCCTTGCACAGTGGTCCTTGCAAATACCATGGGGATCATATAGATTAAAGTCTTTGGTATCGAACTCGAATTTCACTATCTCCTTAGCCTCGGCATCTGCATCCTTCAATCTCTTAATGTTGTATAATCCAATCCACAAAGGAAGAGCGGTCCATGGCGCTTTCTTCTTCCTAGGTAGTTGTAACAACCCTGGTTAAAAATTCATGTAAAAATATATAAGCCCATGGTCATGGGACACATATTCCAAGCTGAATGGTGGGAAAACATCCTAGTGGGTGTTCATTTAGTTTATTATGGCTAAGGAAATTGGCAAAAGGCAATGGAAAAGGCTTTGGAAAGGCATGAGGTATTAATTGGCAATTTATTTATGAAAATAATGGAAAATAGGAGAAAATGGAGGTGAAAGGTCACACGTTGCATGTGAGGAGGAAAATGAAGGAAAATAATGGAAAATAAAGAAAATATAGGCCTCATTGATAAAAAGGCTTCTAAGGATAAGTGGGCAGACTTGGTCAATGTAAGCTTGGTCAGTTCAGTTTTGGAACTCTCTCTATTATCTCTCTCTCATACTCTTGGACACTTAGAGTTTTCTTGGAGAAATCTTGGAGAGTGTGGCATGCTTGGAGTTTTGGAGATAGAATGCAAAGGAAGAGAAAGAAAGTGCAAGAGGACATCATGATCAACAACTACAATGAGTTTTTATTGCAAGTACTAAGTTGCATGTATGTTTTCCTCACTAGTTTTGGCATGCATGGCATATGCATGTCGTTTCTTGGCTATGATATTTCATTAAGATGGAGGATTGCCTGGATTGACAATGGATTTGTCTAGCCTTTCCATTTCTTGGATAACCATGGTGTTGTGGGTTCATTCCTTTATGTTTCTGGTTGGTTATCATGTTTCCTTTAGCTTGTGTTGAGTTATTAGTTCCTGGAGACTTGGTTGGAAAAACATTGTGGAAGCCCTGTAACAAATTGGGTTGAGTTATTAGTCCTAGAGCCTTGGTTAGAAAAATGCTCTTGAATCCTTATAACATCTTGGGTTGAGTTACTAGTCCTGGAGCCTTGGTTGGACAAATGCTCTTGAGCACTTGGTGGGTTGAGTTACCAGTCTTGGAGCCTTAGTTGGATGAACGCTCTGGAGCATGGGAGAAGTTGTGGGTTGACTTATTAGTCCTGGAGCCTTGATTGGACAAACACTTTAGCACTTGGCATCAGTGATGGGTTTAGTTACTAGTCCTAGAATTTGGGTTGGAACAAACACTCTGGAGCTCTAGAAGGCTTGGGTAGAGGCCAATCTGATGATGGTTTTGTGATTTCCAACCATCAGGTGGAAGCAATGTTTGATGGGTTGAGCTAGTTTGGCCTCTGGAAGCCCTAGATGGTTTTAATTGATGTGTTTTATGAGATCCCACATTAATGCTTGGAATATGGCATGGGGGTGACTGGTTGAAGAGAGAATTGGCTCAGCCATGTCTACGGTCGGGTGGAATGTGGTAGTCCCATATCAAGTTGCCTTTTGTATCAATAATATGAGGTTATTTATCCTTTTTATTTCATGAGTATTATATTGGTTTATATGTGGATTATATGGTTGATGTTTCGTTGGTATTTCTGTTGTTATTATGTTGGTTATGAATATGTATTATGACAGTGGCTATGTATGGATCCCATCATGTTTTTACTTGTATATGAATGAACAATGTATCTATGGCCTAATGGATGAAACTACAACTAAAGTGATAAGGAAACAATGCCTCATAGTGAATCTCAGATGAGTATAAGACCCATATGCTTAGATCGGTCATTTAAACTTGTAGATTGCATTAATGCCAAGTGTTTGACAAAATGTCAGTCCCAGTTGTGGATGGTCAGGCTTAGTCTTAGAGTTAGTCTTTGGTTTATTAGTCTTGTCATCATGTGTTTAATGGATTCCATAAGTTACAGCAAATTTCGGGTAGTGGCCAGAATTCTAGGCTTGAAAAGTGCCTTAAATTCCCTGGACTCTGGCACAGGTCTGCTGGAAATAGTCCCTAGACACAGGCATGCAAGCTTGTGGGATCATCTAGAGCTATCTAGATGCTGGCATGACCATGGCATGGGAGCGTCACCAAAGTTTTAATAGCTTAATAACTTAGTGGGACTCAGGCACTGGTTAGCAAAAAGGTTGGGATGGTTCCTATGCATCCTATTGCTGATGTTGAAGGTCTGTATGGTGTGTTTTCGTCAGTTCCACTTCCTTAACATGACTTAGGAGGTATAATCATAGCATAGCAACTTCTTGTCACATGTTTAACCCAGTTGGTCGGTTAGTTGGGTAGATGTCGGAGGAGGGTCATTACAGAGTGGTATCAGAGCATTGTTCACCTCTCGTATTAGATGCGCGATGTGTTGGTCATGCATTCATGTCAGTTGCATATTTGTTGCTTCTACTTGTAGTCCATGTGTGTATTGCATTTACATGGTGTTGATCATGGTTGTAGTGATGTCGCCATGTGAAGGTTGATGGTGTTGTTGTGGGATGTGTCATCATGAGTGTATGGTTGTATATGCATTTGTTATGCATGTCAGTGTATATATGTTGTTATGCATGCATTGTCATGGTTGTAGTTATGCATGTATAGCGGGTCAGACATGCAATGTGAGTTCATCGTATGCAATTAGTTCATCATGATGTCGTTTGTTATTTTAATGTTGATGTGTTGGCTAATATAGAGCATGAGATGCAGATCATCAGAATGAGGTTGCGGCGTTGGACCTCGAGGTAAAAGCATGTCATCATACATCTTTGTATGTTGGGCGTGCAAGTATGTCGGTTAAGGATTGTTATATGCATTATGGTTATGTGTATTCCTTTCATTCTATTGATGTTATGATTACATTCATGATAGATGCTAGTTGATTAGTGTAGTCATATGCACATGTGTCGGATAGTCATGAATGATAGTAACCTATGGTTGCATGCATTGCTATGGTTGTTTTATGTTAGAGTACTTGATGATTATGTTATATGTTGTTGACAAGTATGTTATAGGTTAACTTTTTTTTTTATATGATAGTTATCTTGATGATTAGGTTATATGTTGTTGATGAGCATGATATATAACATGTTGTTGTAATATGCTAGTAACTTGATGGTTAGGGTTATTACATTAAGCTCTCGATGTTATATATATCATGCTAAATTGGATTGGCCTATGCAAATGGTTAGGGTTATGACATTCAAGTATGAGTTGATATGATGTGATATTATGTCGTACTAATCTATACTGACTGTGCAGATGTGATTATTATGTGTGAATGATAATTGTCTATGAGCTTATGATGTGAACAAGTTAGTTAATTATTGTTATGGATATCACGACCTTATTTATGGTTGAATTGATATGTCATGAATTTATATCACACTAATCTAGATTGATTGTACAGACAAGATAGCCTCCCCTAAGAGACATTAAGGTATGCTTTTTATTTTGTCGTATATTTGGTGCTTGACTGTTTGATTATGTCGTCTAGTTGATTTATTTAACATGGTATGTTTGCAAGTTGGTTGAATGTTTGATGAATTGCTTAACATGAGTATGTGTTCAAATGATCTTGTTTTAAGATGATTGTACTAACACATATGTGTTGATACAGTTGATATGTACTTGAGTGTAGTAGGTGACAGTTGTAGCATTATGTCTAATTACTATGAGTTGATTATGGATTATGACGTGATTGTTAGGCTTGGTAAGGGTTGATTTCAAATTGATAGATATGATTGTCTTGATATTTTGAACATGTGGTTGACATGTGTAAACAGTTGCAGGAAAACATGCTCGGTATTATCGTGACAATGTAACAATTGAAATCTTTATATAACTAGCATTTGGGTGATGTGATAGTACATAGTAAGCCTCGATTTCAATAAGGTAAAAGGGTAAAATAAAGGAATTGGGAAAGAATTCCTTTGGCTATGTTTGGAAACTCTAACTCCAAATGAATGAGTACTTTTCATACAAGAAGTCTTCTTAACCTTGATTTCATCTGACATTATGTGGATATGTGCTAGATTCATGAACATGTATTTGACATGTATATTAGCCAGTCTCTAGTTACGAGTGGATTTGTCAAGGGAATTTAAGTCCCTTGAGAGATGGCATGGATGTGTTCAATTGCAAGAAACATGCTTGGCACAGCAAGGTAAGGTAGCCAGTATATTGTTATGTTTATTTAAGCACTGACAGTTATGTGTCAATGACAGTATGATGCAAGTTTGGATGGAAAAGAGGATGCCATGAAATCTCAAAGAAGGCTCAGGTTCAGCTTTACCTTGGAAGCATTAGGAACCATGGGGATTTTTGAGTCATGGTGTTTGTTGTTGGTGTCATTATTTTGGTCTTTTATGAATTTTTGCACTTGATTGTAGTTTTGTTTGCATTATTACTAACGAAACCGAACGGATTAGCAATCAGTTATCATAGTATGGTAGCATCAAAAGTCGGCATAATGAACAAATTTGTATAACAAAACCATAGATAATGCTATAAGAGCCTTTTTTTTTATAGAAACTAACACAGCTAATAAATCTAGTTCATATATCCTTCATATCACAGGATACCCATACTCGAGAAAGGGAGAAATGCAATAATTCATTCTCATAACACAGTTAAGCCAAAATAAAAGCATATATTTTTGATTAAATATAACAGATAGAAAATGAAACCATTGATGCCATCGGAACAACCGAATGACAACATTCTCAACCTCCTCTCAAGCAGAATTAAAACAGTCGCTACAGTCATCCCTGAAAAACAAGCGAAACAGGCTCGAAGGCCTTTAAGTTCATCATATTTTACATTTCAAAACTTGGAAATGATTGACAACAGTAGCTGGTCGAATATCTTAGAAAGATAAAGGTTAAGAAAATCCTGTGTCTAAACATTACAACCTAAATGCGTTATCACAGAAAAACCCCCTCCTTAAAACCCTTAAATAACTTAATTTCAGACAGAAACCAAAGATTTAGCTCCAACTTGAAAATAAATGGAAATACCGTAAGCTCTTATGAAAATTAAGGGTCGCGGTTCTAAGCATTAAACCTGCTGAAAGGTAGCATACCTGTTTTTAGAGGTTGTGAGTCAGTATTAGCGGGACAATTAACTTGCTACTCATAAATATGAACTCAGCCATAACCGAGAAGGAATCTTACCTGAGTTAATGACACGACCTCATCGAGTTCCAACCTATAAAGGCAGGATGAAACTTAGTTACATCACCAAAATTTATCACGGGAAAAGCTAGAACAAAAAACCCTCAAGAACCAGAGACTGGGTTCAAACAATCAACATGAAATCTTGCTATAGAAATTACATACCTGTCGCAGATGGTCTGGGGTGCATTCTGCCTTCCTCCATCTCTGAAACTTCATAAGTCATTCCTGAATAGTGGCGAGGAACCTTAGATTAGACTTAAAGCAACTACCCAAACTAATAACAATCTTTCTAAGTGAGCAATCGAAGTTTCAGTGTTGCACAACTGAAGAGTATACCTGCTCTGGTGAGTGTATCGACCTCCTCTGTTTTCATCTCTCATAGAGTACTACAACCAGAGCCCTCACAGAGCAATGCGACGCAGAGGAATGACAACAACAATGAGACCACCAGGGTTCGGTGTGAAGATTTGGTTAGGTTAAACCCTATCCAATCTCTACCGTCAGATTGCAGAGGGAAGATCAACGACGAGAAGCCATAACAGATGGCAAGATCACATGGAGGTATCATCCCATAGAATAGATGCCCACTGCATGGAGCTATGGATGATGGCCCATACAGTGTAGCAAACCATGAATTTACGTGCATAATTAACCAGGAGAATCCCCAATCGGATCTCCTTACCTGCCATTTAATTAGCATTTATTTGCATTCAAGTTATGTAAACAGAAATCAGGGTGTCATATAATTCCGTGGATACAAACCTATTTCATTATATCTATATCTATATATATATATATATATATATATATATATATATATATATATATATATCTATATATATATATATATATATATATATATATATATATATATGTATATGTATATATATATATATATATATATATATATATATATATATATATATATATATATATATATATATATATATATATATATATATATCTATATGTATATATATATATATATATGTATATATATATGTATATGTATATATATATGTAGATGTATATATATATGTAGATGTATATATATATACATATATATATACATATACATATATATATACATATATATATATATATACATATAGATATATATATATATATATATATATATATATATATATATATATATATATATATATATATATATATATATATATATATATATATATACATGGTTTAATGGTTATATGTCAATGGTAACATTATGCCAATTTTTTTTTATGTATTTGTGTAAAGTTGTATGAGATTTATAGTTTAGATGTTACACCTAAACAATCCACATATCCGATGGGAATATTCACAATGGTATCCATATATTGAAATTAAACCTCATTTTCTTCTCCTAAATCTGATTGTGGATATTCACAATGGTCTCCATATATTGAAATTAAACCTCATTTTCTTCTGCTAAACCTGATACTGGAAATGAACTCACAGAGAGTTATTAGACATGCACTCTGGGAATATTCACAATGGTGTCCATATATTGAAATTAAACTTCATTTGCTTCTCCTAAATCTGATAGTGGAAATGAACTCACAGAGAGTTATTAGACATACACTCTTTGCATGATCGGAAGGTGAATAGGATTGGCCCAGGAAACCACTTTCTTAAGTGGTGCATGGGTTCTATGAACACTCAAGAAAGGTCATTAGTTTAAGTCACATGTTTTTTCCCAAACGAGAAGAGGACAACTAGTTTTTGCAGAAGATATTCGGTGAGTGTTTTCTTTTCTTTCAAACAGTGCAGGAAAAGAACATTATATATACATATATAAGCAAAGGTGCCATGACAACAAGAATAGAAGGCATCATGGTGTAATACTACTCCTCTCCTCTCCATTTATTATAAATGATAATGGAATGCTAGTTTTCTGACATAGTTTTCTAGAGTTCAGTACCACCTATGCATTAATGCATGAGGGAATTAGAACTTGTGTCTTGATTTCGGGCTGAAAAACTATGTATTTTTCATCCACTAAGAATGGAAACAAGGAAGCTTAGTGGCTCTACAGAGCTGAAACAATCTTTACTCCACTAATTTTAAATCATTTTCCTCTAGGGTATTCATGTTAGAGTTGGTTTTTCCAAAGCTTCATTTCCCTATGAGCTAAGTATGGTGAGTTGAGGGACTTTCATTTGTCCAGTTTTCATAGTTATTTTTAACCGACACTGGACCTCCTCCATTTCTATATAATGGAGGTCTTCTATGTACTTTACAAAACATTATGAGTAATAGAATACTCTAACATGGTATCAAAGAGGGAAATTCCTACACTACTGAATTCATTTTTGGAGTTTTGTCATTTTTTAATGATTAAAATGAGGGGTTTTTGTTTTTGTTTGTTCTCAAAATTTATTATTCCAGATCTACAAATCTCTCTAAGTGGTGATGGTTTCAATCAAATGTATATCTCAATTTTTTTTTTTTTGATACCTATAGTTTCAGGCTTTGTGGGAGAGGGATATGGTTAGATGCATCATTCTCCTGGTCGACCTATGGATTCCATTAACCAGAAGGCACAGTAGAGGTGCTTGAATCTGTCCGTAAGCAGGGAGGGATCCATAGCTCTTTTATAGCACTGGCTTGACGATTTGGAGGCTCTATATTGAATTGAGTGTGATATATTCTACTTCTTCTGGGGGCGATATTTTTTCCCAGCCAAGACAATCTAATTTCTTTGGTCAGACATCTACCTTTGTTCAAGCATCTGATGCAAATCTTGTTTTTGGCTACGTCGTCTTCCATCCGGTTATCCTCTAGTAGTCTCAATAATCGATCATCTTTCTCTTTTCATTGATTATTTTTTTGAATTTGTTGTGATCGAGAGCATATTACCTGAATTTGGTTCTCCTTCTACTCTTCACCTTGGCTGTCACATCCAAATATTACACAACATGTTCTTGGTAAATGTCTTTCTAATCGTTTGTGAGGACAATGAAAACGTTTTTAGTTGGTCCCACATCTGGGGATTGACATAGCTATCAATTGGTGGATATTGTAGAGCTATGCAAGACTGGTACATATCGTCGTCTTGAACAACTTAGTCAGAATTTCAAAATAGCATAGCTAAAATTGAAGATGACACGAGAAACACAGGTTGTTGAAAATGGAAGATACAACATATATTCTGAAACTAGCAGCTCACAGGTGAGCAAGTTGCACCTGGAAACTGCTCAAGTAGAACGCTCTATTCAATTAATCATAAAATAAAAAACATATAATCTTACATTATTTTAGGAATATTATAACTGACTCCTAGAAAATAGGAACTAATCCTAATCTAGGATACATGCACAACTGTGAAACAAACTCTCTCCAATAATACATATTCTCCATTATTTTCAACTCTCCCCCTTAATGGAGAAAGGGTTCACTTGCACACCTAACATCTCCCTAAACAATTCAAATTTAATCCTCCCAAGGGGCTTGGTGAAGATATATGTTGCATTCTCACAGGTATTACAATATTCAATGAAAATTTCTTTAGACTAAACCTTTTCTCTAACAAAGTGAAACTGAGTATCAATATGTTTTGTGTTTTTATGAAACACAGGGTTATTTTCCAACTTGATTGAACTTTGGTTGTCACATTTAATCATTGTAGCATCTTTTTGTTCTTCTCCAGCATCATGAAGAAGTCTCCTCAACCAAATTTCTTCACAAGTGGTTGCACATACAACTTGATACTTTGCTTCTGCTGAAGATAAGGATACAATACTATGCTTCTTGTTGCTCCAAGAAATGACCCCGAACCCAATGTTGAAAGCATAACCTGTTATGGATCTTCTATCATTAACATTTATAGTCACAATCAGATCATCAACATATGAATAAATCAAGACAATCTGCCCCTTTAAATCAAACACAATATACAGATTTGGGTCATTTTTACTCCTCTTATAACCATTCTGCAAGAAGAAAGAGTCTACTTTTTTATACCAGGATCTGGGTGCATGTTTTAATCCATGCAATGCCTTCTTTAATCTACATACCAGATTTTCCTTCCCCTATTCAATAAACACTTCAGTTTGTGTTAAGTATACCTCTTCCTTTAATTCTCCATATAAAAAAGCAGGTTTCTGGTGTACCCTCCAATGATGTTTTGTAGCTAAGGCTATTAACATTCTAATAGTATTTAACATAGCAACAGGAGAAAAGGTACCTTCATAATCAATACCTTCTTTCTTTGAGTACCCTTTAGCTACCAGCCAAGCTTTATATTTTTCTATACTATCATCTGCTTTGAACTTAGGTTTACATAACCATTTACAGCCTATGGGTTGTTTCCCTTCTGGTAGTTCAACTAATTTCCAGGTTCTGATTTTAATTATTGACTCATATTCTTCTATCATAGTTTCCCTCCATTCATCATACTAACTTGCTTCATTATAATTTAAGGGTTGAACAACATTTAAAATACTAGTCATAAGAGCATAGTCTCTATACCTTGCTGGTAAGTGAGTGTGCCTACCTGATCTCCTTGGTGTTAGCCTCACTCTCTTAAAAACAATTATAAATCCAAATTAATTAATTAGTTAAATTAAATCATGAGAGTTAGTTTCTCAAACGAAGGAGTTTAGTTAGGAGGAGAGATTCTCTCCAACTAGTTCTCCTAAATTAGTGTGTAAGTTGAGAAAATGTCTCAACCAAGTGAGTCTAAGATAGACACACTATCTTAAGACCACTTGCTCATGTATTTAAATGTATTATTAAATTATTTGAAAAAGAGAGAATTACATGAGCATCAAAGGCCACATGATGGCTCTCTACCTTCTCCGCCAATTTGTCTTTTGTGTGTTGCTAGTTTATTGTTCTGTGAGTTAATTTGCTATGCATATGATTTTATGGTTGTGTCATTCTCCTGCATGTGGTATCAGAGCTATCAGTGATTCTGGGTGTATGTGAGATTTTTAAAGAATGAATTATGCGTGAAGGAGACTCCATTGCATGAAGTAGCAGGAGGAATTGGAGCAAATTTCTGTGTGGAGGAACAACAATTTAAAATCATTGTCTACAGGAAATTTTGAGGCACTGGCATTTCAAAATGGGGGAGAAGGCGCCTTATCTAGCCTTAATGGAACGATTTGTGATCCTGCGTATGTGTATATAGAAATACCTCTTGATGTTGAATACTTGTGAGGTTCGATCGCTGCCATGCTCACCTTGGTATTATTCTTTGTGGTTTGTGCAAACTTATCAAGAGAATCCTGCAAACTGGTTGTAGAATTGACATTATTTGTGTGTGTCCCCGAATATGTAGCTTCTGGAAATCCATTTGTCGACCTACTAATCAAATATTTTGAGTCTGATGAATAGTAGTTGTCATATTCAGATGCATTAATGCAGTGTTCTTGTTTGCTTGTGTTGGGTCCCTATAATACTAGTGATTACCCCATTACTATTATAGTTATACCCCTTATTTATATTGTTGTGCCCCTATTACCCCCATATTTTTATTTCTGTGCCCCATAGAATCCCTCTATTGTTATTTTTGTGGCTTTATATTATTATTGTTAGGTCGGCTGGATTATATTGTGACTCCTTAGACTCCTATATATAGAAAGGAGGTTTTGTCATTTGAATCATCCAAGAATTGTTCATTTATGTAATGTAAAGGAGGTTGCCCCCTCGAAGAGGCTGAATTCTAAGGCGTTGATCTATCTTTTCTATCTTTTCTTGAGCTGGTTTCATAACATTTGGTATCAGAGCTTTGGATTCTAGGGTTTCGCTGCTCCAAACAGGTCATCGTGGCATTTTCGCTATAACGTTTTTTCTGTGACGTTTCAGAAGTCACAAAAAAAACCCATTTGAGAAGAAATCGTGCTGAACCTTGGGTCCGAATTTCAGAGCTTTTTGCACGATATTTTCGGAGATATGATCTGAGGAAGTTGGTCTTTTTGCAGACTCCTGAATTACATTCAAAACAGGTGACCTGGGGAAAATCGTCATAACTTTCTCTCTGGGAATCAGATTGAAATTTCGTAAGAAGGTACAGAAAGAGGACGGACTGTAGTTTCTTGTATATCATTTTTAGAATCAAATATCGAAAATCGTACACGTGGCACTTCATACAAGTTCGCTCTTCTGAAAGTCTATAATCAGGTCATCTTGGGAGATTGTGCATAACTCTTTCTTGGAGAATCCAATTTGGATCAGACTGGTGGCATTGGAAAGAGGACACAGAGAGCTACTACAGGTCACAAATTTAAAACTAGATGATTGGAAAGTACAGAGATACATCAGAGGCAATATCGAGCTCCTACAAAGTGAAAAAAGGTGTGTAGATTTTTTAAATTTTTGCTTAAGCTTGGTTTGAAAATTTATTTTGAAGGAATTCAAAGGGCATAGTAGAGCATTATTATCGGTAACTGATGCCCCGAGGAAAGAAAATGCAAACACCTAGTAAGGAACCTGAAAGCTCTAGCATGACTCATGAAGAAGAGGAAGAAATGCTACATGATATATCAAAATTACAAGAACAAGTGCAACAAATGTCACGCTCACAAAAGTTAACAGATGCTAAGATAAATGGCGTGAAAGCTAAGATAAATGGTGTGGAAGCTAAGATGGACAATTTGAAGATAGAATTGAACACAAATTTGAAGATAGGCATGGCAGATTTGAAGACAGATTTGACAAATTTTCTACAAGAAATACTTACTAATGGTGAAAAGGTAGTAAAGGAAACTCATGATGAGAACAAAAGAAATGTTAATCATGATTCCATAGACGCTAATGTTGGATCAAAGAATCACCATATTCCAAAAATCGATATGAGGAAGTTTGATGGCAAGGATCCCGCCACATGGATATTACAGATGGAGCAATTCTTCGATCTCAATAATGTGCAAAACACACAAAAGGTACGTATGGCAACTGTATATTTGGAACCAAATCAGTTTGTATGGTATCAATGGCTTTGTTCTCGTAAACAATTTATCACTTGGGCAATTTTTACGGAAGAATTGATAGCACATTATGAGGATACAAAAAGCAACACTTTTTTTAGCCAATTGATAAGTCTCAAACAAAAGGGTTCAATAATGGAGCACATTGAGGAGTTCCAAAAATTGAACATAAGGGTAAAAGATATTCCAGAGGAGCATAGGATTGATGTGTTCATAGGGTCTTTAAAGGATAATATCCAACATGATGTTCGCCTTTGGGAACCTGATTCATTAGAGAAGGCATTCAGGTTAGCAAGAAAAATGGAAAGCAAAATTATGGCAACTAGGAAGCATACCACTCACAACTATAAAGACGGAAGTGTTGTTGCCCCTAGTCTTCCACAACCTACAAGGTTGACACCACAACAATTGGAAGAAAAAAGAGCAAAAGGGCTTTGTTACAATTGTGATAGCAAATACACAAAAGGTCATAAGTGTGCTGAGAAGAAATTATTCTACATAGATTGTGAAGAGGAAGAAGAAAAGGAGCAAGAAAGGTCAAAAGAAGAGGATATATTCCAGGAACAAAGCCTAGATGAAGAACAAATAAATCCGACCATATCTTGTAATGCATTGGCGGGAATTACCACTCCTCAAACCATCAAGATAGAAGGACAAATCAAGAAGAAAAAGGTAATAGTGTTGATTGATTCAGGAAGCACCCACAATTTTATTCATTGTAGGGTAGCAAAAGAATTGAATTGCTTCCTATATCCAGCACCAGAGTGTCAAGTGATGATTGCAAATGGAGGAACAATAAATTGCTCTGGAAAGTGCCATAATATCAAGCTATCCATGGGAGAATATGTATTGACTAGCCCAATGCTTTCCATTCCAATGGGAGGTGCTGATGTTGTACTAGGAGTCCAATGGCTACAATCCTTGGGTACAATAGCTTTTAATTTTCAAGAACTTTTCATGAAATTTTCTGTGGAAGGAAAGGAAGTTGAATTAAGGGGTATTGCAGGGAAACCAGGAAAGATAATCAGCTCTAATGGCATGACAAAGCTTCTAAAAAAGGAGCAAAGAGGTGTAATTGCACAATTATGTTCGCTAGATGTTTCCACATTGGAATCATCTATTTCTCCAGATCTCCAAAAAGTCCTGGACAATCATTCCAAGGTATTTGAGACTCCCAAAGGTCTCCCACCTATGCGTGATCATGATCATGCTATTCATCTGATTCCAGGAAGTGTTCCTCCAAACATCAGGCCGTACAGATATCCCTATGTCCAAAAAAGTGAAATTGAACGTATGGTTGCAGAAATGCTAGAGGCTGGTATAATTCAACCGAGTCAAAGTTCTTTCTCAGCTCCAGTAGTATTGGTGCACAAGAAGGATGGATCATGGCGCATGTGTCCGGATTATAGGGAGCTCAACAAGCTCACTATTAAAGATAAGTTCCCCATTCCTGTCATTGATGAATTACTGGATGAATTGCATGGATCAATTTACTTCACCAAGTTGGATCTTCGTTCAGGATATCATCAAATCAGAATGAAGATTGAAGACATTCCGAAAACGGCATTTAGAACTCATGAGGGTCATTATGAATTTTTGGTCATGCCTTTTGGCCTTACCAATGCACCTTCAACATTTCAAGGTTTGATGAATTCAATTTTCAAACCATTCCTTAGAAAATTTGTGTTAGTATTTTTTGATGATATACTAATCTACAGCAAGTCTTGGAAGGATCATGTTGAACATGTTGACAGGGTGCTACAACTATTGGAGGAGAAACAATTATATGCAAAAAGATCCAAATGTTTCTTTGGAGTCCAGGAGGTGGAATATTTGGGTCATATTGTATCTCATGAAGGAGTTAAGGTAGACCCTAGCAAAATTAAAGCCATTAAGGAATGGAAAATCCCCACATCCATAAAGCATCTGCGAGGATTTCTTGGGTTGACAGGGTATTATCGCAAGTTTGTTAAGAATTATGGGAGAATAGCAGCACCTCTAACAACATTATTGAAGAAAGATTCATTTTCATGGACTCCGGAAGCAACAAAGGCCTTTGAACATCTTAAAGAGGCAATGTGCCAAGCACCGGTCTTAGCTACACCGGACTTCACAAAAACCTTTATTGTGGAATGTGATGCTTCAGGAAATGGAATTGGTGTTGTTCTAATGCAAGATGAAAGACCCATTGCTTTTGAAAGTCGTCCAATCAAGGGAAAGTTTTTAAGCAAAGCTATTTATGAGAAGGAAATGTTGGCAATACTCCATGCACTTAAGAAATGGCGACCCTACCTAATGGGAAGACACTTCAAGGTAAAAACGGATCATGATAGCCTTAAATACTTTTTAGAACAAAGATTATCCTCTGAAGAGCAACAAAAGTGGGTCACAAAGATGTTGGGTTATGACTTTGAAATCATCTACAAAAAAGGGAAGCAAAATGTGGTGGCAGATGCACTCTCAAGAAAGGATGAGGATGTGGAAGCATTGTTGTGTGCCATTTCTATTATCCAACCAGATTGGATAAACGAAGCAAGGGAGGAATGGAAGAATGACGAAGAAGTGTGGGCACTTATTCGAAAGCTACAACAAGATTCCAGTACTTCTGATACATTTAGCTGGAAAAATGATTCGTTATGGTACAAAGATCGCTTATACCTCTGTAAGAATTCCCAGCTAAAACAAAAGATTCTTATGGAATTGCACACTTCTCCCTTAGGAGGGCACTCAGGATTTTTAAAAACTTACCACAGGGTTAAGAAGGAATTTTTTTGGGATGGCCTTAAATCAGATATTCAAAAGTTTGTGGCGGAATGTTTGGTTTGCCAACAAAATAAAGTTGAAACAATTAAGACACCGGGTCTATTACAACCTTTATCCATTCCAAGCCAACGTTGGGAGGAGGTTTCAATGGATTTTATCACAGGTTTACCCAAGTCTGAGGGAAAGAGTGTCATCATGGTGGTAGTTGACAGACTTACCAAGTATGCACACTTTTGTGCATTATCACATCCATTTAAAGCCAGTACAGTTTCTACTGCATTTATGGAAACAGTTCAAAAGCTACATGGAAACCCAAAGATTATTGTAAGTGACAGAGATCCCATTTTCACTGGAAATTTTTGGACAAAATTATTTTCTTGTCTTGGTACTCAGTTAGCTCATAGCTCATCTTATCATCCTCAATCTGATGGGCAAACTGAGATAGTAAACAAATGTTTGGAAGGATATCTTCGTTGCTTTGTATCTGATAAACAGACACAATGGGTCAAATGGTTGCCTCTGGCTGAATGGTGGTATAACACTTCCTTCCATACAGCAACAAAAATGACCCCATTTATGGCACTTTATGGGTATCAACCACCATCCATCACATCATATTTAAGAGAAAATTCTAAGGTTCAGGCAGTGGAACATCACATCGAACATCAACAACAAGTCCTCCAACTCTTAAAGGATAACCTCGTGTTGGCACAAAATAGAATGAAACAACAGGCAGATCAACATCGCAGTGAAAGAAGTTTTGATGTAGGTGATTGGGTATTCCTACGGCTACAACCATATAAGCAAATGTCCCTAAAGCAAGCTAAGAAGGATAATAAATTATCACCAAAGTATTATGGTCCGTACAAGGTGTTGCAAAAGATTGGTACTATGGCATACAAATTGGAGCTTCCTGCAGCTTCTCGATTGCACCCAGTTTTCCATGTTTCATGTTTAAAGAAGGTTATAGGCGACAAGCTCCCAATTCAAACAATATTGCCAGAACTTGACGAGGAAGGAAAAATTATATTGGAACCGGAAGCAGTCACAGAAACAAGAACTCGACAGCTACGAAATCGATCAATTTCAGAGTATCTTATCAAGTGGAAGAACTTATCCGCTGAAGATTCCACATGGGAGGATGAGAATTTTATGCAGAAGTATCCAGAACTACTCAAGCGTTGAGGACAACACTTTTTTGAAGGAGAGGGGCATGTTGGGTCCCTATAATACTAGTGATTACCCCATTACTATTGTAGTTATACCCCTTATTTATATTGTTGTGCCCCTATTACCCCCATATTGTTATTTCTGTGCCCCATAGAATCCCTCTATTGTTATTTTTGTGGCTTTATATTATTATTGTTAGGTCGGCTGGATTATATTGTGACTCCTTAGACTCCTATATATAGAAAGGAGGTTTTGTCATTTGAATCATCCAAGAATTGTTCATTTATGTAATGTAAAGGAGGTTGCCCCCTCGAAAAGGCTGAATTCTAAGGCGTTGATCTATCTTTTCTATCTTTTCTTGAGTTGGTTTCATAACAGCTTGTTACATGAAATTTATCGAGCCTTCCAGCACTATTCAACTGTTGGAATTTCCATTTTGAAGATTTATCTATGTTGTTTGGATTTCTTGAGGGTTTTTTCATTGTATTCCAAGCCTCATCGTCATTTGAGACATCGATGTTCTCATCCCCAATTGGTTTCTCATCAAGAAGGAAATCTGAATCCTCTGTTTCTGATACTAACACCATAAGAAATATTCCAATGCTTGCATTCGATGGTCCATTCCCAACCCTTGGCTTGTTTGGCCTGCTTCTAATTGGCCTCTTTGCTTTAGTTGAACAATTCTCATCATGATCACTATCAGCGACTTCAACTAGCTCTAAGAGTGCCATGTAACTGTCAGCAACAGCTTCCAACATCTCTACAAAGGGCCGGCTTGGAGTGTAAAGTTTCAGTCTTTTCTTTGTGGCTTTATTTTTTAATTTTGTTATGTTGTTATGTAATAGATGGGATTTCTTTTGCTTTTGGTTGGAACAAGCACAGGCAATTGGGTTCTGGATCTACAAGAAATGACGTGAAGAGCTCTCCAGTCTGGTGTCTTGTATCAGATGCCACAAATGCTGTGTGTGGAGTTGATTTCATTGTGTGGTTATCTTTTGTACACTGCTCTATTATCTTGACTGTTGGTCTTGGAATAGATAATGAGTATAATGCAAAAGAGGGTACAGTAAAACTGGCCTATGAAGCATAACCCCATCCACGTGCAATTGTTGCCTTATCAACAAAGCCAATCATCATTCGAATGGTAAAAAAAAACTATGAGCAATTTGTGATTTAATGAACTCAAATCTACTGTCTATACACCTCATTTACCACAGTAAGGGAACTCCTATTTGGATCTCTGTCTCATCTTTCGATGCTTTCTTCATAGCCTATGATTTTCTCTTTGGGATTGAAAGAGTGATAAGATTTGTTTGCAATTTCGATGTTGAACATATAAGAAAACTAATTGTGTGATAGAGCTATCTTTTCCAAGCAAGAGGAAAGAGTTGCAGGTTCTTGGTGTAGTAGGAGGAAATTTCTACTTAAATTTGTCACCCACCAATCTGTCGCAGAAGTTCAAAATGAGGAGTATTATGTTGTAAGAAAAGTCAAATTATCACCCAGCCTATGCTATCAACATGGAGAGAACTTGTCAGCATGAGGGAGCAGAGCGATGAAGGCGATGAAAAGAGGAAACTGGAAAATTCGTGACAGAGCTAATTTTCTATTTACAGGCATGATCTATTCTTTTACTTCTCCTCATAAGTATCTCAGCAGCCCAGGCCTTGCCAACATGTGTTTGAAATTTCTCTATGGTAGACTCAAAAAAATCATCCAAGATTGTCCCGTGTTCTGTTTCATTCTCCAACGCCTGTAGAATCAATTCTACCTTATCAAAGTCCTTTACCATATTTGCTTTTGGAGAAGAGTTATTTTCATATTCATTCCATAACTCTCTTATTTCCATAGCTCTCACTCCTCCGCCAAGGAGTCTGCACATCTCATCCAAAGCCTCCCTTTCTCTGCTGATTTTTTCTTCTTTACGTATACCATTTCAGGGAGTAATGTCGCCAACAATAGCTTCAGCAATATGATGAATGATTTCCATCTACCCACACCTGTCTCTGTTAATACCAGAAACATTTGCAACAATGAGAGCCATTGCAGCCATTCGGTACATGTGATCAGTTATGGATTCTGCATTCTGTATTCCATGGTTGACCCATCCCATTCTTTTTGTGGTCTTGAGTAGTTGACAGAGAGTGAGAAAGTCAATTGCTGAAGAAGGAGAGGGTGGGGAGAAGGAACAAGACTGAACAAATTGTTCGTCTTTTGCTTCCTGTTCTTTTGAATAAGCGCCATTGGCACTCTCGGCTCTGGGAGGGTCCCTAGGTTTCACTGAGTGTCTGAGGTGTTGATGTTGCATGCTTAATGTTCTCCAGTATTCTTCACAACAATTGAACTTTATAGGATTAGAAAAGCAAGGAGATGGCGATGGAGATGGAAAGTTATGATTCATCAATCGGCGAAAAAGGACAAATGAAAGATCGATGTGTTCGTCCCCATTTCTGTCTCAACAAAGGAAGGGAGGAGGAGGAGCACAAGTTTTGAGTTTTGGTGAGATTGAATTTCTTCATGTGGTATCGAATTTTTGAATGCATGTTATTTTTTCAAATTACTCCGTAAACGTGAATTCACTTTATTAAAGGGAAACACTAAAATTCTTTTAAATGATAATTTAAGAGATTTTTTTTAAGTTTATAAATAAAGTGAAAAAGTGTATAGCTTTGTAATAAACATGTCTAAAGTGAAAGGAAGGTTCGAGACCCATATTTAGTTTATGTTTATAAAGTAAAAAGAAGGTGAAAATTTTAAAAGTGGAGAGATAAGTGTGCATTTATTTTAGTGTGGAGTGACAAGTGGGAATTTTATAAAGGGTTTATTTCTTTGTAATGGAGTGATAAGTGAATTTCTTTGAGAGAAATTCTTTTTTGTAATCCAAAGTAATGTTTTACTTTGAGAGTGATTGAGCAAGTGCAGGCAATTTTTTGAAGATAAAAGTTTGCAAGTGTGACATTCTCATTGCTTGAGAAGGAGAAGGATGATGTACTCTCATATTTACATAAAAACATATCATTTTTGTGGTGCTTGTGTTCTAGATCCGCCCAAAATTGAATAAGGGGATCTTAGGTACACCATGTGTATGTTTGTAATGGTGCATGCTACCTAATATTATGCTTAAACAAAACAACTACATGCACATAAGAAAGTTTACATATACAAGTCATCGATCAAGCTCCTGAAATCAACACTCTTGTAATCACTTAAGTTCATAAACACAAAGCGTCACATCATCGACTTGATAAAAGCAATCTTCTGCAACAACTTTTCACAACAGCTAATTCATGCCATCAAGTTAAGGACGCTACACACTCAAGCAATTCAAAGTACAATCGCCATCAACATTTTTAACACTTTCTGTATCACTTGCAATGTTTTAATTGAATTGTTCGGGTACATTTTCGATTGTAACTAACACCCTCATTCGATTTGTTAAAGTGCATACATTAAGTTGTTACTTGAACATTGAATTTATCATTTTTCATTTGGGTGCATTTTCGACAGTGTTCGACACCCATCATTTTTTAGCACATTCAGTGCATCACTACGTGCAGTAATCACCCAAAAGTTCAAGACAACAAGTAATTCAGCAAGTGAGCGTGTTCATAAAACAATCAAGTAAGTTCAAGCACATAATCAAGCATGCAATGATCATCAAACGAGCGTGACTTCTAATCTTCAAGTGAGCATCAAAACAAGCATGTGTCTACAGCAAGCACACTAAGTTCAAGTGAGCGTGAACACACCAAGAGAGCCTGTATAAAGTTCATTAAAGCACTCATAACATTTCATTCAAAGTGATCATCATCAAGTGAGCGTGAAATCTACAATTCAAGCAAGTGTTTAAAAGTATCAGCCACGGTACAAGCGAGCCTATCATTTCAGTGATCAACTCAGCAATTTTTCAAGCCTGACTTCTTCAACAAGCAAGCCTGACTTCAAAGTAAGCAAGGCAACATGGCGACACACATTCAGCTATCCCAAATTATTCACAATTTAATGTTATCCTCAGCCAACAACATGGTGCACATTATCAAAACCACTCTTTCTGACATTCAAGTGCATCTTCAACATGCACCTGAAACGATTGAGTTCCTTCAACTAGAATCGCAACTGTAGATAATTGAGTTGCAAGAGAAGCGTGTTGCTTCCAAATCTTTTCCAGATACAACTAATCATTCAAACTCATTCATCCAACCAACTTCAAGTGTTGAAGTTGTTCCAATGAAACTTTTTTCCAAACCCATCATCAAGCCATGGGAAGAAATCCAAAGTAATCGAAATCAACACGGCTTAGGATATGTTGAAGATGACGACAACTTACATATCCCTAATTATTCAAAGCCCATTCAGTTCGTCAGTGTCGGATTACTTGAACATATCACCTCAGCAAGTTCTACGCAAGTTGTAGACAGACATCAATGTACACAAACTGAAAGAGCAGACAAACATAAATGCATGCAAACTCAAGTTGCAGACAAACTGAAATGTTCTCATTGTCAAAGAACTGGCCATCTAGAAGATCATTGTTTTGATCTCCATCCTTGTCACCATTGTGGCAAGTCGAATCATTCATCAGAGAAATGCTGCAAACATGACCAACCTGCCAGATTGAAGATAAATTATCCATGGATTGATCCATGGGAATGGTCATCCACAGCCAAAAGGTTGTACAAGTTTTACAATCGGATTCACTCACACATATTGCAGCCAACAGTCAAATGACGATGGTACTCTCGTGCAGTTGAATGGGGGAGTACAACAGTGAAACTATCCTACACTTGAAGGATGGGAGTTCAGATATCAAATGAAGATGATTGTCTCTCCTTTCAGATCAAAAAGGGGGGAAAATGTCAATGAAATTGACAAGTGGTTGTTAAACTGAAAGTCTCAACAACATCAGCGAAGCAACCAGTGGGCATTTTTCATCAGCAGTGAGCATCAGAAAATTCACAAGTGGACGATCAACAGCAAAAGCAGCAGTGAGCATCTTTCATCATAGCAAAAGAAACATTGAGTTGTTTTTTCGACATCTTCAGCCAGTGGGTGACCATCATCAGAAAATACGCCAGTGGGCATTCATCAAATTTTGTCAGTGGACATCGGATGTTGTTTTCAAGCAAAGGATAGTTGGATCCTTTTGTAGCTTGGCACGTGATGGAGTTGTCAAGTGACATTTAGAGATGAATCAAACATGCAACTGATTCATTTTCTCTTCAGATTTGAGTTTTTTCCAGCATCCAGCTTTGGCAGTTTTTCAGGCAAATGATTTTTGAGGAGCAACTTGAGAACTTGGAAGATGGTTCCTTGTTCTTTTTGGATTTATCATTGGGGGGGGGAATGTTAGCCTCACTCTCTTAAAAAAAATTATAAATCCAAATAAAATAATTAATTAAATTAAATCATGAGAGTTAGTTTCTCAAACTAAGGAGTTTAGTTAGGAGGAGAGATCCTCTCCAATTAGTTCTCCTAAATTAGGGTGTAAGTTTAGAAAATGTCTCAACCAAGTGATTCTAAGATAGACACACTATCTTAAGACCACTTGCTCATGTATTTAAATGTATTATTACATTATTTGAATAAGAGTGAATTACATGAGCATGAGAGGCCACATGATGGCTCTCTAGCTTTTCTGCCAGTTTGTCTTTTGTGTGTTGTTGGTTTATTGTTTTGTGAGTTAATTTGTTGTGCATATGATTTTATGGTTGTGTGATTCTCCCTCACTTGGTAGTGGAATTGCCTCAAATATGTCTTGCTCACTCGTTAGTGGACTTGGATTGCTCACTATACTTGCATCACTAGATCCTTCTTTTTTATATTACTGCTGCACATGGTTGTCTTTAGCTTCATCATTGTTATCTTCAATCAGTAAAGGCATGTGCCACTCCTCATAGCCTTTGTCTTTGTTCCCTTCATCAACCTGTTCATGGAATATAACATCTCTACTTACAAATACCTTGTGAGTAGATGGATTAAACAATTTGTATGCTTTAAACTCAGAACAATACCCTACAAATATGCATTTTATGGCCTTAACATCCAATTTCTTCCTATCCTCCTTAGGAATATGTGCAAAATATTTCAAACCAAATACTCTTAAATGACTAACTACAAGCTTAAAACCATATAAAGCCTCGAATGGAGTCTTAAGATCAAGGCTCTTCGTTGGACTCCTATTCTTTAAATAGACTGCAATATTAATAGCTTCTGCCCAAAAACCATTAGATAGGTTCTTACCTTTCAACATGCTACGTGCACACTCCACCAGAGTTTTGTTCTTTCTCTCTGCAACCCCGTTCTGTTGTGGAGTGTGGGGTACTGTAAACTATTGAATTATTCCATGGTCCCTGCAATATTTGATGAATTTTCCAAGCTTGTATTCTCCCCCTTGATCTAAGCGGATAATTTTGATGACCTTCCCTGTCTGTTTTTCAACCATACTTCTAAATTCTTTAAAATATTCAAAAGTATGAATTTTATTTTTAGAAAATATACCCAGGTATATCTTGTGCAGTCCAACAAATAACAAAAAATATTAAGCTCCTCATAATGACCTTGTTTGCATTGGTCCACATATATCAATGTGCACAAGCCCGAGTATATCTCTCTTTCTTATATTTAAACTGGGGGGAAATTCATCCATGTGCATCTTCCCAAGTGCACATCCTTCACAATCAACATGTGCATTTTTTAAAACAGTTAGTCCATTAACCATACCTTTTAGTAGCAATAAGTCATGAATATTGATGTGTTTGAATCTTTGATGCCAATATTCTTTGTTGTCATAGTTGTTGAAGTTAAAGCTTGGTGTGGCACGCTTGTAACATTCGACTTGTACAGGCCTCCAACTTGTATTCCAGATGCAACCAACTTCTGTTGATCCAATAAATCCTTTATGACAAAATAGATTTTGAAAAATTCTACTTTCAAGTTCTAATATGCAATCATGGAGAATGAGATCAAATTATTTTTAATGCCCAATACATACATCACATTCTGGATGTGCCTAATATTACCATCAGGCAATATCATAGGAATGTTTCCATACCCTTTAATCTGGTATGCTATGTCATCACCAAGGTAGATATTAGCACCATTGCTGGTCTCTTTAAAACTTTCAAACCAGTGCTGTTGGACACCTAATCCTAAATGGTTAGTGTGGAAGTTGAATGGACAAAAGCAGTCCAAGAGACCTTGGGATCTGAAACCCAAGAGTCACATAATGTACTATAAATGTAAATCATTTGTCAATAAAAATTGTATTGCATGTTTTATCTTTATATCTCTCTTGTTGTCCATGTGAGTTTAACAAGTGCTTATTACCTATCATTTGAGTGGATTTTCTGGAACCCACAAACCAGGTTTTGGCCACATTAGTTTCAGCAAAGAAATTAGAATCAAACAAAAATAGTTTGAGATTATGATTCTGATCTTCATAAGCAAAATGCCTTGTATTCTTCTTATGTCTGTGTCTGGCTTTATAAAAAATTCTAGCAATGTGACCAGATTTACCAGACTAAAAGCACTTGATTCTTGAATCATCTCAGGTTGAGGACATCCCTTAGAATGGATTTTTCTGGGGTGTACCATCGCCTTTCTGTCCTACTCCTGGTTTCCCTTTGAAAGACTTTTTCTTTTCCATCAATGCAAGATTTGCATTCTGAGGCTTCAAATTCATATGTCTCTCTTCTTCTTGCATCAAGATCCCTTTTAGCTCTTCAAAGGTGGGAATTTTTTCCCTCGCTTTCATCCCTATAATAAATATTTGATAATCATCAATCATACCATTTAATATAATTGAGAAGAGATCAGTGTTGGACACTTTCTCTCCTATGTCTCCTAGCTTGTCTCTTAGCTCTTTGATCTGAGAGATGAATGTAGAAACAGATTCATTCTCCTCCATTCTGATAGAGAGAATCTTACTCTTCAAAAAAAACATACAATTTGTATTATTTATCTCATATAGGTCCTTGAGAGTCACCCAAATATTATTGGCAGATTTTCAGTCTCTGATGTGAGGGATGATGTTGTCTTTCACTTAAATATTTAACAACACCTTCGCTTTGTTTTCCCTCCTCTCCCAATCTTGAATTGATACAATTGTTCCTCCTCCCGTTTTAGATATCTTCACTTCATCCCCATTTGCAATTTCCCATGCACTCGAGCCCTCAAACAGTGTCTGCAATTTGAATTTCCAAGTTGTGTAATTTGACCCATCGAGCTTATTGCTTTCATTCAGCTACGCTTATCCCATGTGATTGTTCATTGTAAAAGGATTTATCTATGTATCCACCTCAAGATCGTCAATCTCCAACAATCTATCTAGCCAACAACGAAACAACACCAACACCGACGATCTCAAAAACAAAAAATCATACCAAAGGAGACAATATCTGAGGCAATCTCTAGAGCGAACAAGATTTAGGTTCAATAATCTAAAAAAAATGCCAACTCAGCTCTGCAAAAAATAAAATTGGCACAAAAGAAGGGATTTGATCCGATCTAATCTGATACTCATAGACTTATGATCCAGGGCTTCTCACTAATCTACAATCCTCTCAAAGTGCAGATAGCATCACAGACAGGATCCAAAGGAGTTCCAAGCCAATCTCATGTTCAAAGAAATGTCGGGTTCAAAAAAACATCAACCACAGGCGATCTTCCAGCGCACCACTGCACCAATGTGGGTTTAGGGTATCAGGTCTACGGTTTTGGCCTGCATTGCTCGAAATCGCTCTAATATGAGGCTAATTAGTGTGATAATTAGCCCTGAATTTATTGTTTCTTTCTTGGTTAACCAATGCATAAACAATGGAAAAATAACACGCTACTCCAACTCTCAGAGTTATTTTTAACCAACATTGGGCCTCATCCATTTTTATATAATGGAGGTCTGCTATGTACTTTTACAAAACATTGTGAGTACTCTAACATGGTATCAGAGTGGGCAATTCCTGCCCTACTGAATTCATTTTTGGAGTTTTCTATCGTTTTAATGATTTGAATGAACAGTTTTTGATTTAGTTTGTTCTCAAATTTTCTTATTCCAGATGTAAAAATCTCTCTAATTGATGATGGTTTCAGTCTAATGTATATCTCAGTTTTTATTTTTTTCTAACACTTAAGTAATGAGGTCTCACAGTTTTTTTAATTTCATATTTTATTTTTCTTGGATTTCTCTGTGATCATCCGTACACAAATCAGGTCATATTTGAGTTTGATACTCGTAGTTTCAGGCTTTGCGAGAGAGGGATATGGTCATATGCATTATGCTCCTAGTAGACCTGTGGATTCCATTGACTGGAGGGCACAATAGAGGTGCTTGAATCTGGTCGTAAGTAGGGAGGTCTCCATAGCTCTTCTGTATCACTGGATTGAGGATTTAGAGGTTCTAAATTGACTTGAGCGTACCTTTCCCATTCGGCTATTGCAGTGGAAACAAAGATATATTTCGCTTCTTCTGGGGGCGATATTTTTTCCCAACTAAGACAATCTAATTTATTTGGTCAGACATCTACCTTTGGTCAAGCATCTGATTGAAATCCTTTTTTGGCTATGTCACCTTCCAGTTCGTTATCCTCCAGTAGTCTCAATAGTCGATCATCTTTCTCTTTTTGTTGATTATTTTTTTGAATTTGTTGCTATTGAGAGCATATTACCTGAATGCGCTTCTCCTTCTCCTCTTCACCTTGGATGTCACATCCAAATATTACAAAACATGTTCTTGCTAAATGTCTTGCTAATAGTTTGTGAGGACAATGAAATCATTGTTATTTGGTCCCACATTTGAGGATTGACGTAGCTATCAATTAGCAGATATTGAAGAGCTATGTTGGGACTGGTAGTAATTATCTTCTTGAATAACTTAGTCAACATTTCAGCACACCATAGCTCAAACTAGAGATGACACAAGCAATGTAGGTTTCCTGTGAATTATGGCATGGAAAATGGTGACAAAGAGAACAAAGGTCGAGAGTCAATTGTACCACGCTTTGCATTTTATTGGTGTTGGAACGTCAATTGGTTGAAGGTGGTTGTGTAGCTGCAATTTTCAACACAGTTTGGAGGCCATGTTGAGAAACTCTATCTTAGTTCCTTGAATTTTCCAACAGATCCTCGTTATTAATGATCCTTGTTGAGAACTTTCTTTATTCAACATTTGACTCGATTGGAAGAACTTGTGGATTGTGGGAAGGATCTAACCATGACTAAAGAAATTCCACAACAATAAGAATAGTTTTCAGAAAGGAATCAATTATAGATCTAAGCTCTCTCCCATTATCATCCAGTGAAGTTTGATTCAATTCTTACCATATCATTGTGAAATGGTGCTCGACCACATTCGTTGTTAGTACTGAATGTGTGGCTATCCTCAATTTTTTTCCATAAGTTATATGTGGGGTATTCATAATTCTTTTCTTAAATTATTTATTGGGCACATATTTTTTAACCAAGGATTTTGATTTCTAAGGATTTGCTAAAAGTTTGAGAGTATGTGTAGATGATGCTAGGTACATTTGGTTGATGTATTTGGTATCTTGATGGCTACTAGTTATGAAATCATTGCTTGACGGCTAATGGTGTAAAGGTTGTTGAATTGATGTGATTTGCACAATGCTTTGAAGTGTAAAGCATTTGTTGTTGTCATCGTCAACGTAGTTTTGTAGCAGTTTTTGTGGCTAGTGAAAGAATATTTGAAAAATTGTGCTATCAAAATTTGTGAAAGGTTGCAGGAGCTTCATGAGAAGAAGGAAATAGATGAAATTTGTAAAGAGGTCCTTCAATTGCAATCAATTTTAACTCTATTGCAAGTAGATAATGCAACTCTTAAGAATAAGTTGCAAACTTCAATTGTTGAAAAATAAACAAGGTTGAGCATTTGAATTCAACCATGCAAAAATATTTCCAGATGCTTGCGGATGAATTTCAAAAGAAGATTGAACTCCTTGATTACTTTCAACAAGAAGTTGAGTCTTTTTCTGACTCAAATTTGAAGCAACTAGAAGAGAAAAATAATCAACATGTTATGGAGATTAGTTATCTAAAAGAAACAATGTTGGAAAAATATCAACTCTTGAAATAATATTATGATGCAGTATCACAACAATTTATTGAAAAGGATAAGGTCATTCAAAAGTTGTAAGAGTCTAAGAAGGAACTTGAATTGGAAGTTAATCGTCTTCAGAAATTTGAGATGGAGATAGTTGATGTTAAGGTGCCAAGCTCTCTTTCTTCAACACTTGATGATTTTGAATGCAAGAAGCCTAATGCTAATGATGATGATGAATGAGATTCCTTTGTCCCACCCAATTTTGAAAACCTTACTATTGGTATTGGGTCTCGATTGAAGAGAAAAATGGGATATACCGGAGGAGGACTTGGGAAGAATGGACAAGGAATTGTGGCTTCTAGTAACCCTATAGTGTAAACATCAAGAAGAGGTCTTGGATACAATCTCTTTATTTCCTCATCACCTACATCCAACTGTGAGGTGCTTGAAGAAAATGCTCCTGTTAATTGTGGTCAACATATTGATGACAAGGATTCTAATGTCATTCCAGATGAAAATGTTGTGGCACCTAACTTTGAGTCTGAAAAAACAAAAAATGAGTTATCTGAACATCCTCATTAGAAGAAATTACCTAAGCATTACTATTCTTGGTCAATTACTATTCCTACATTCATATCGCTACAGAAAAGACATGAGAAAATGAACTGTGGACCAGTGCTGACCATTAGAATTGACTGTGGATGGATCCATGGATGGTCGTGGCATCATTTGAACCAATGTTTGTAGAAATCATATCATCATGTTGCATCAATTTCTCATTGTTGATTGCCATTGTTCCCTTAGTTGTGTTTTAGAGGGGGAATTTGCTAACAATGGTTATTATTAATTCTCATTCCTTCCACAGTTGTGTTTTATGGGGTTAGTTAGATGGTGAAAAATATTGTTGTTATTTTTTGTGTTTGATTAGTGTGATGGTGATGGTCTTTAAACAACTTTAGGAGTGTTGTTGTAATACATGTGAGATGATTTGCCATATTTACATGATTCATTGGTTGTTTGTTGGTTGATGGTGTTGATTTTGTTTGAAGCCTTTTTCCCGGTTCCTTACCGACACCTGGTTTCTTTGAAATATTTTTTTATGAAATTGTAACTGTTTGCCACCCTTATGCCTCTACAATAATCCTACTTTAGAGATTGAAAGACCTCATTGAGGTTTCATGGCTCTCATCTTCATAGTTCTGGTACTTCAGCATTTCATACTTCTTGATTGGAGCAAGCCTATGTTCTTTCCATTCAGTGGATCTTTATGAGATCCCAATTTCAGCTCCATGATAATTTGAGCACTAGCATCTTTCTCTATTTTTGGGGGGAATTTTTTTCCTACATTTTTTCTCTCTTTCTCTACTTATGAGAGTTTGTACATGGGTACCTATTTAGGCCTCATTGTCAAGATCCATTATTTATTTTCTTTTTTCTTTAGTTACCCCCTATGTTTCGCTTAATATGGGGTGTTAGAGTTTGTTTTTCAATGTTTCAATTCCCTATGAGCTAAGTATAGTGAGTTGTAAGCTCACATAGGGACTTGCATATGTCTAGTTGTCATAGCTATATTTAACTGACACTAAACCTCCTCCATTTCTCTATAATGGAGGTATTCTATATAATTTTACAGAACATTATGAGTAATAGAATACTCTAACAACTCAACAGTTCATGCACAAAGTGTCCAGAGTTCGCACATCAATTTACCTTATTTTTATTTAATTTCATATCTGCCCAGGTTTTGATTTCAATTTCATGTCCAAACACATGGTTGTGCCCGAATTTCAATTTTCATTTCACATTCAACCATGTTCTCAGGTTCCATTTCTCGAGTTCATTCATGTTCAAATTTATTTAAATGAATTGAAAGGGCATTGGTCGAAAAAAAATGAACTCAAATTGAAAAAACCATCATAAAAAAATGTACTTGACAGGTTGGTGAAAATAATAAAAGATTGTAACGACCAGTCACTGTCATTGTTAGTCCATGTAAGCATTTTATAAGCATTTTAATTTGGTACCCGTTCTGCTCCAATCAAAATTGTCTATTTGTGCTTAAATGGTTGTCTTTTCAAGTAGTTAGCATTGTTGCGATGGATATTTTTTAGTTCTTGTTTTGTACTTAGAAATCTATATCTTGGAAAGGCTAGATATGCAACTATTTACAGTGTATGAGTTCCATAGAAATCACAAGGGCTTAGTCTAGTTTACAAGGTTTTTTATTTCCATATTTCAATTTGCACATAAACATCATGTTTCTGAATTAGTTATTTTCTTAAATCATCACCATTTCTGAGAGGCAATTAATCTAGTGAAATTAATGTGTGATATCTATATATATATATATATATAGATATATATATATATATATAGATATATATATATATATATATATATATATATATATATATATAAAAAGAAACAATGAATTTTTAATATGATTGATAATATTTGAAATATATCATTTAAATTAAAAAATATTATTTTTAACGAATAGGTTATAATGATCAGGTAGACTGCTTAATTAAAAATGATATATATATATATATATATATATATATATATATATATATATATATATATATATATATATATATATATATATATATATATATATTCATATGAAGTTTTTGTAAGGAAAAAAATAGGAATAAAATATAAATAAATATATTTGAGAGTTAATTTTCACAATTATTATGTAGGAGAAAAATTGTATAAGTAGATTTCTCAATTTATTAGTTCCTCCAAATCAAGGATATAGGATTGGATCTCCTTATTAGCCAATATCAATTTAACATTGTCCAATACAAGTTATAATATTTTATGCAATTTTTTCTAAAAAATAATTTCTATAAATTACCCTAAAATACTTTTTTAAATGAATTGTTAATTTTACATTCAATATATTTTTACATAATAAAAAATTTAACCATAACCAAAATTTAATATCTTCCTTTTCTGAGTTACTTTTCCCTATTTTGAAAATATTCTAGTTAATAATATAATACTTTTGTTAGTTTTTTTAGGGAGCTTTTGATTCCACCAACATTATGTATAATGTTAGCATATTTGGATTTAAGCTAGAAATTATGAATAAACTAAAACCACAATCAAAATTAAATTTCTGTCCATTCCATGGGGAAGAATCTCTCAAGGTTAATAGCCAAATGGAATATGGGGAAGAATCTCTCAAGGTTAATAGGCAAATGGAATTTGTTGGGCAAATTACCCATATTTGCTTGTCAAATATAGCCATTTTTTGTCCACCCATCAACATTATATATTAAAGTAATCAAAATTCACAATAAAATTGCAGAAACGGTTAGATGCTTCAAATTTAAAATCCGTACACTGGCCTCCATAGATTAAATGAGTGATTTAGCATGTTAGCTGCCCTAGCTTAACGAGGGGTTAATTCTACTAATTAAGCAAATTTTCAAGGTTGTATTTAAATTCTATATACCACAAGATAGAAGTGTTTATGATCTTTGCATATTTTGTTTCCATGTGTTAGATAAGGTCATACATTTGAAACAACAATTTATTTGAATTTTATAATAAGACATAATTACAATTAGTTTTTAATGTTTAAATTTTTTTAGATTTATTTATTTTTTAATAATTTTATTTAAATTTTAATAAATAAATATTAAAAATGTAAATTTGAATTATATATTTTTGTGAACTTGGTAGTACTTCTACTATTTATATTATCTATCCAAAATCAAATTTTCCATTTGTTCCAGGTGACCTCACCTACTCGAAGGAAACCAAGTAGCCACCTGTCAGCATTAAAAGCTGTCCAAATTTTAAATAAGTCTTTCTCTATTAGTCCAACAGTATTATCTATATTGCAATTCAAGTTTAACAAGTAAAAGCTATTCGTCATAAAACTTCAACAAAATGTATCTAGACCTCTAATTCATTCCTCGTCTAAGGATATTACTCGGGCTGGCGCTTTGGCATTGGAGCTCAGCATCTCACTTGTCTTCATGTCCTGCAGTGTTTGTTCAATTCTCCCTAGTGCTAAGTTGTCTCGATAAGTTTGGATCTGGATTGCCGCTATCTCTCTTAGGAGCTCTGCTCTGATGGGATCCTTCTCCTTGGTGTCCTCTTTTGCCTCTAAACTTCTGCTCACTACCTATTCCCTATTGAGAGTCATAGCCCAGGCCACCACATTCTTCATGACCCAGTATTGCTGGATCATCTGTCTGAAGAGAGTGTGCCATCCGCGGGAGTTCCTTGGGTCATGAACCATGTCCTCCCATTCTTCCATGGGAATGTCTTGGTTCCTTATGTTGTCATTTAGTTTTCGCTCCCAACCAGCTATTTGGGCTCTGACCTTTGGTGGGTTCCCTGCCATGTATGCGTCGATGAGAGTTTTCATGTGTTCTCGTCCTGCATTTCTCCCTCTCTTTCTTTTCTCTCTGTTGGGGCCGCTCACCCCCTCAGCAATCTTTTTGCCTATGTCTCTCTTACCCTTCCTGGTCACCTATTTTCCATCTCTTGTCATGTTGTCTTCATCGTTGCTATTGTTTGATTCTTTCTTTATGCTAGCCTCCACTCTGTATTGGACGTAGTTTGTGGTGAGACCTATCACATAACCATAAAAAGTATCAGTTTGATGTTTTATAGACATCGAAACAATTTTCCATTTACCTGTGCCATGTTTGGTATCCCTTTTAAGGCCAGATATGAGACTTTTTGAGGTTCCTTTTAGCTTTCCCCCAATCGTCTCATGGTTTTGGGTTCTACTGGCCCTTTCTTCTTTTACCCTTGGGTTATTCTCTCTTCATCGTCCGTCACTCAGACAGCGCGACAGAGGCATCCACACAAGACTGCCACCAGGGTAAATAGAATTACTATTCTGTACTTCGCAGGGAAGCTTGGCCATGGAGAATTTATCCGAGGGTCTAAACAACAGGACCTTGGCCCTGTTCTTCATCGCACCAGGTAAATTTCTTCTTTTTCCTCTTTTCTCTATCCTCTTTATTCTATGTAACTCTCTGTTTTTTCTCTCTGTTTTACCCGAGGAGTTCCCAGCAGGAATTGCAAGGGCCGCAATCTCTCGCATTTCATTTCTTGAGGTTACCATGGTGGAATCCTCTCCACTCCTGGTACCTACACCATCCTCTCCTAGCCGTAGGCACCACCTGGCCAAAGCGAGCTTCCCCAGCCTAGTATCCTTACCAGGTTTTCTCGTCTTTCCTCTACTTGCTCCTTTCTCTCTGGGCTCCATCTTTGGCGCCAGGGTTTTCATTCTCTTATCTCTCCTTAAGAAATCTATAATCTTCACCCATCCAGGGTTCTAAGAGTTCCTGGATTCATCTCTACCAGAATCCCTACCTATCCTGGACACTTTTCCTAGTTTTATGAAGAAAGGCATCCTAATTCAGAGATTCAAGGCTAGAATAGCAACATACTGACTAACAGAGTTGGTTTTGTTGATATCCCTAGGCCGTGTTGTCTTTCCTCGACCACCTTTCTTCTCTCCTACTCTTGTTCTCTCCCTCTACATGCAACTGCCTATTGACTCTTTTCATTTATGTTTTATTCCCCTTCCCGTTCTGTCCTTGCACTTCTCTTCCACCTGTCTATCAAATTTACTCCCAGCACTGATCCCTACATCGTCACCCTCGAATGATGACCCTCCATCCTTTCTCTCGCTTTCTCCTAGTTGCTCTTGCCGCACGTCCTCTTCCATCGTCCTACCACTTGCTGGCATCCTCCTGCCCACACTCCCATTGGCCCCCCTGCCATCCTCATTGTCTTCCTTTCCCATCTCCACCAGCCTACTCTCGGGGTCTACTCCTTCCCTGCCCTGTCCGTCCACCTACCCTTCCCCCTATCCTCTCCCTCCACTTCCCACTCTTATTCCTGTCCTTGCACTCGTGTGGACACTGCCTACCACTTCTTGGTCCCATCTCCGTTGACCCACCTCCTCCATTTTGCTACACCCCGATCGGGGGTTCTCCTCTTTTTCCTTGTATTTTTCTAGGATTTTCACTAAGTTATCCATTTCCTCCATCTGATATAGCTCTTCCGCTTTTATATCTAAAGTTCTGACTACTTGACCGCATCCCCAATTTATCAGATTATCTGTTTCCACATTGCCCTTCCTTCAGACATATGTAGGGATGATGTAGTCTATCTGTCTAATTAGCTTACTGATCTCTTGGACTAGCCATGCAGTTCTCCATATTTGGCTAATCTTCTCCCACCATGTTCCTTGCTGTAGCTTCTTCGCCATTTCGACCACCATTTTTGAGTCTCCTTCTACCTGTAGTTTTTGAAATTACTCTCTTATCGCAATTTCCAACCCTCTTTTCAGGGCATGAAGCTCTACTTCATTATTTTTCGCATTGCCACAGTCCATATCGTAGACTCTAAGTGTCTTACCCCTATCATCTCTGAATAATCCTCCTGTCTCTGCCTCTCTAGGGTTCCCTTTTGCAGCCCCTTCATAGGCCTTTTGAATTGGTTTTCTTCCTCTCCTTTGGTGGTGTGGTGCTTCCACGAAGATGTGTGCAACATACTTGGTTTCAGGTTCAGGCGTGTCATTACCTTTTCTTCCTGTGGATTAGTTTTCCAATCCTCCTTGAACCATTTCTCTGCTAGTATAGTCTCTCATATATTTTGGGTTATCTAATTCCACTTTTCAGCTTTTTCTCTTCTTTCTTCTTTGAAGATCAGGTTGTTTCATTCTTTCCATATAGCCCAGATGACCAATCCTAGTGAGAGTCTCCAAGCATGGTTCAGGATTGTGTTCTGGTACGGATTTTTCCGCCAGTTATCTATTGTTGTTTTCATGTTATTTGGATTCCTGTCACTGATTTCAAAAAGTTGATGGTGTTGTTTCCACAGGTTATCGTTGTATTTACAAGCATTGGTCAGGTTCTCCATTGTCTCTACCTGTTCTCAGCACAAGACGGATATCGAGGGACCTTGCATCCCTTTTTTTTGCAATTGATCCCATATTAGTGCCCAACCATGGCATAGGATCCAGATGAAGAAAGTGATCTTCGACCATGTTTTTTTCTTCCATATTCTTTCCTAGGTATTTGTTTCTTGATGCCTGAGGCATTCTGCTTGTAATTAATAACCTTATTTAATTGTAAACATTCATTTGATCCTGTAGCCCCATCTTAGAATGTCTGATCCTTCTTTTTTTGTTATTTTCCTGGTTTCCATTTCCTTTTTGTATAGCCTCCACTGGGGTGTCTGGTGCTTCTAGACAGTCCTATTTTTGTTTCCACTTTCTCCAGTATTCTCCTAGGTCTATGCACCAGAAGTTTTGCACTGTTTTTCCCCCTTGGAGATCAGTGTATTGGTGGATTTCTGCTAGCTGAGGCTTGTTGTTTAATTTTTCTCTTTGTTGCCACACTTCTTCCCAGAAGTTGGCTTTGTCACCTCCTCTGATTTCCCAGAAGTTGTGGTTGCTGATCAGATCCCTGTTGTCAATGGCTAGGTTCCATATTGTTGAACCTTTCTTGTCGTTATGGCTTCTCAGCTTTCCTTCGAGAGACCTGGGCATGTCATACTTCCTTTCCCATAGTTTTTTCCAAAGGTCAACCCCTCCCTGTATCCATCTCCACCACAACTTTGCTCCCATTACCTGATTCAGTATGTAGGGGTCTCAGAGTCCAAGGCCTCCTTCTTTTAGGGGTTTGCTAAGCCAGCTCCATGATAGAAGCGCCCATTTTTTTCCGTTCTGGGTCCTTGCCATAAAAACTTTTTGAAAATGTCTACCATTTTTTGGCATACTGTTTTGGGAGTCGCTTGACTAGTTAGTTGGTATATCGGAATAGATTGTAATACTGACCTTAGTAGTATTACATGACTTGGCATGTTCAAAGTTCTGAATGTCCAGTTCTGCATTTTTCTTTGGATTTTTCCCAACAAGGGTTTCCAATTAGCCACTCTGCTCTGCTAGTCATTTAGCTAGATGCCTAAATATTTCGTAGGGAAATTTCCTATTTTGAATCCCATAATTCTTGCTAGGAAGGCTTGAGAGGGTGTTGAAGTGTTAAAGAATAAGATATCAGACTTATCTTTATTTATTTCCGTCCCTGAGGCACTAGTGAAGTCTGTGAGGATTTCCATGATTGTCCTGGCTTCCTTGAGCGATGCCTATCCATACATCATTACGTCGTCTACAAATTGTCGATGGCTTAATGGAAGGTCATTCCCCTTCTGTTGTTCCACGTATATTTTCCATTTATAGTTTGGATGTTTACCAATTTTAGTTTTTCTTGAATATCTCTGAATCTCTCCATTTCCGGCTCTTCTCTTTTCAATCCTTCTCTTTTCTCCTCTGTTGATGTTGTCAAATTGAAGTCCCCTGCTATCAACCAGAGTTTTTCATCATGGAGTTTACCAAGATTCTATATTTGTTGGAGGAAATTCCCTTTTTCCACTGGAATATGAGGGTCATATACTGCAGAGACTAAAAACCATTCTCTATTTCCAATTAGACAAAACCGCCTCGTGAGGATTCTTTTCATACCCACCCAATAGTCTACTGTGATCTATGCTGGGTTCCACAATATTGATATACCTCCCACACTACCTTTCGCAACTATGGTCATGCATTCATACTTTTGTTTTATTTTGCTTAGCATGTCCTCCATTCTCCCTCCTGTAATTTTTGTTTCTTGTAGCAGCATAAGTTGAGGTTTCTATTTTCTTAGTCTCTCAATTAAGTGTCTCTATTTGCCTCTGTTGTTGAGGCATCTTATATTCCAAGATGTAATTATCATTGGGTTACTTGGTTTATTTGTTGAAATACCACTAACAGCGGTAATACCCTCCCTGTATTCACCAACATGTCTCCCATAATCTGTATAGATTCCTGTAGGTTTCTTCGGCCTCTTTTATTTCCGTCTTTAATTTTATTTGAGTAATCATGGGAATTGTCTTGGTGCATCCCGAGTTGTTCTGCCATCTCCACCTTCCCCTGCCCTTGTTTAACTTGATACTGCTTGAATGTTTCTATGTATAGTCACTTTTGGTCTTCTGGAATGAATCACTCATCTAAGTGTCTCCATTCATTCAACAGTTTCCTCAGCACCTCTTCTTCCATGCTTAGTTATTCTCCCCTACTTGTATCTATTTCCATTGTAGTGCTATCCATGTTCTCCCTGTCTCCCTTCTCCTCCTTCTCTGTCGGCTCACTTTGGGCTTTCCTCTTAGGTTTTAGCTTGCCTTGACTCGAGTTGTTTTCCTTTCCTTTTCCCCCCTGATAGTCCATTATTTGGACCTCGTTATCTTCTTCTTCTTCTCCTTGTAACACATCAAAGCTATTTGTTCTACTTGACTGAGCTTGCTATTCTTTTTGCCCCCCGGTGGAATTCGCTCTTACTTTTCACTTCTTGAAACCCTTCCTTATCTTCTTGATTTTCCCTCTGTTGTTTATTCATGTTCTCTCCCTCTTTTATATTCAGTGGTCACTCCTTAAATAGGTGGCCATACTCATGACATCTTCTACATCTGAATGGAATGTGTTCGTAGTCTAGGGTTTGCTGTCAGACCTCTTCATGGTACTCTAGTTCCACTGTGTCTGAGTCCCAAAAGTCCATTGGGAGGCCAAATAACTTAACCCACACCGGGCTACCAGAAATTTTTCCTTGTCTGGGTCATAGCATTCTTCCCAACATCTCATAAACAATCCAGCATTATAATGAAATTAAGGACCATTTTCAAATATTTTTTCTTTGTCTTGCAGGTTCGAGAATATTACTGTGAAGAAGCCTCTAGCTCCCAGCTTGGGATCTATATGGCCTCAGGGCTGCCATTTTTGTTGAATCCATTTGGTGAGGTCTTTTTCTGTCGGCCATACTCCGATGAACTTGCATATTAGCACGTTGTCTTTCATGTAACCTTTTGTATCGCTCCAGTTTGTTCATCGGTGTGATGAATCTTTGTTTCTCCATCACACATGGTAAACATTTACATCTATTGCTTGCCTGCCATCTCACTCCGAGGACCGGTCCTGACATTTTGTTTCTTTCTCCCACTTGTTTTTGGTTACTTGTGTTCTGGCATGAATTCCCTACCACCGCGTCTCAATAAGAGGCGATCTCCCCCCCTTTCCTCCTCTGTCATTTTGATCTAGTTCCTGGCCTCTTGGGTTTGCAACTTTTCAACAATCTGTAGGTTTTTGGGGACATGGTACCATTTATCTCACGGCTGCATCGCCATTAAGATTGCAAATCCATTCCAATAATGAAAGGAATATTTGTGTGAATTGTAAATTTGAATTAATGAAAGGAATATTTGTGTGAATTGTAAATTTGAATTATTACATATGTACGAAAAGAGTTTTTTATTTTATTTTATTTTAAAACACAAATTTACAATTTAAATAAGAAAATTAAAATATTTTTTATTATTATATAATCAAATTTTAATTATATTTAAAAAAATAATTTTCATTTAATTATTAATTAGCATAGATCTATCTTAACTCCGAATCTATCAAGCAACTAGATGGATCAAATCTTTAGAGGTTCAAACCTTTTGAGTGTAAAATTTGAGAAAATGTTTACACCTTGAGAAATTTTATCCCTCTAAGAGCTTCATAGATCTCGAATTAAGATAGATCTAGATTGATTTAATTATTAATAATTATAATTATTAATTTTATTTTTTATTTTTATATAATTTGATTGCGTCAAAATGTTTATATATATATATATATATATATATATATATATATATATATATATATATATATATATAGATATAGATATATATATATATATATATATATATAATTTGACCAAGTCAAAATGTTTAGATAACACAACATAACATGATATTACAACATTTCTTTCATAGCGGCTTCCAAGTGTTCAACTCAAAAGTGTAATAAATTAAATTAAAAAAAAATTATAAAATATTTTGAGCATGAAATGAGAGATGGTTGTTTGGGAAGTGTACTGATAAGCCATGGTATTGTAACAAATCTCATTCACATCTTAATAATATCTATGATAGAAATGGGGTGAATATATGTGGTTAAAAATCTTATTATATTGTGAATATTAAGTTTCCATGTACTCATTAATGAAATTTAAATATGCTAAATTATTATTTTAACTTAAAATGGATATTAATTATTAGCTACTATATATATCTTATAATTTTTAATTTGATAGGGGGTTTAGATATAGCTTAAAAGTAATTATAATTTTTTTATGAACCACATTATATGGTTGGAAACGTGGACCAAATAATACTTATGTCATGAATCCAAAAGACATGCTTACTATGTTATGTATCACAAAATCCTAAGATCTAACAATAAAAAAAGTTATAAAATTAAATTCAAATAAAATATTTATAAAATATTTTGATAAAATGAGAAATTGTTTTTGGCATGTTGTATTGATGAGTCACAGCATTAGCCCATGGTATTGTTATAAAGCCTATTTACAAGTTAATAATATAATGAAGATGTCTTTAGGTTTAATCACATCTCGTCATCTAATGTGGTTCATCCTCAAACAAAGGTTAAAAAATTAATTGATCCATAACTTTAAATAGTAAAGATGCATTTGGGTCCAAGCTTAGCAGTTGGGAATTATTCGTTAGGAGTTATTTATTATAAGAATGTAATTAGTATTATTTTGGTATTGAATTAAATTAAATTAATATTCAATTATAAATTATGAATTATCTGTTATGAAATAATTGTAGGAGTTATCCTTAGAAATAAAGGGTTAAAACAATTGAAATAATAATTAATTAACACACACACACACATATATATATATATATATATATATATATATTTCTTAAATTAAAGCTCTACAACCCAATATAGGTTAGATGTGTAGATTAGTATAGGTTAGATGCGTAGATGTAATGCAAGCATGTAAACAATTTTAAATGTTTTCCTAATTAAAAAATAAAAAATAAAAAGTTAAAAGTGATATCGAGGATAAGTGTAAACATTTAAATGTTGCCTCAATTAATAATAAAAAGTTAAAGTAATAAAAATAATAAAATTCAGTTTGTTATATTTTGATTTTGTTATTAACTTTTGAATAGGCTTTGTTACAATACCATGGATCAATACCATGGCTTATCAATACCACATGTGCAAAATCCATAACATATTTCACACTTAATATTTTATAACAATACAAATTCTTAATCATGGATATTCATCCCCACTATATCGTGGATATTATTAACTTGTAAAAAATAGGCTTTGTTACAATAACATGGGCCAATACCATGGCTTATCAATACCACATGGCCAAAACACATAACTTATTTCACAATCAAAATATTTTATATCAGTATGAAAATATTCTTAACCATGGATATTCACTTCCACTTTACCATGGATATTATTAACTTACAAATATGCTTTGTTACAATACCATGGGCCAATATCATGGTTTTCAATACCACATGCCCAAAAAGACGTAACTTATTTCACAATCAAAATATTGTATAAGAGTATGAAAATATTCTTAACCATGGATATTCATCTCCATTTTACCATGGATATTATTAACTTGTAAATAGGCTTTGTTATAATACCATGACTTATCAATATGATATTCCCAAAATATATAACTTATTTTACAATCAAAATATTTTATAACAATATGACAAAATTCTTAACCATAGATATTGACCCTCACTTTTTCCATTGATACTTGTGAATAGGCATTGTTACAATACCATGGGTTACCAATAATGCATGCCCAAAACTCATAACTTATTTCACAATCAAAATATTTTATAACAATATGAAAAGATTCTTAACCATGAATATTATTAACTTGTAAATATGTTTTGTTACAATACCATGGGCCAATACCATGGCTTTTCAGTTTCCAGTGTGCTCTCTTCTATGAATACGAGCACCCCTATTATTGGATAAACTCATCCAGAGTTAAGGCAGCCTCCTTAACCTCGCCCTCATACACCATGATTCGGAAAACCAAGAAGGAAGATGAAATGAGATGAGATGTGAATGTATCGTCACAAGTTGACACCATAACCAGAACCTCATCTAGACTTAGGGCCGCCTCCTTAACCTCGCCCTCATACGCCATTATTTGGAAAAACAGGAAGGAAGATGAGATGAGATGTGAATGTATCATCACAAGTCGACACCGTAACCAAAACGCCACTTCAGAGGCGACACAGTGCGGGAAGGCGATGAAGGAGGAGAAGCACCATAAGCGAATGGAGCATTTAGGTGAACTGGGAGCAGTCGCTGCTGGAACGTTTGCACTGGTACTATATATATATATATATATATATATATATATATATATATATATATATATATATATATATATATATCATTTTTTAATTTTAAATTTGATATTCAAATTATATTATTATTACTATATTTAAATATGATATTTAATTTTTTATTTTCTTTGGTAGGTAAGTGTATATGGGGATTTGAATCAGTGAACTATCACAAAGAGTGTCACACCTATATCCACATACATATAGAAAAAAAAATTTGATGTATGCCTAACCTATAAGTTAGCAAGGAAAATTTTAAGGATGGAAATTTTTCTTGAAGTTTAAAAACATTGGCGAATCTCACTAATCCCTAATATGCAAATTATAAAATGTTTATTGATATATTTGTAGAATTATTCAAATTTATAATGATTTTATATATATTCTCTATATAATGTTGGCGATTGTTTAGGTAAAATAATTTTATATTCTAAAATTTGGGCGAATCATCTTTTATAAAAATTGGAAATTGGCGAATCTTTTTGTGGAAAATCATGGAAAATTAGCCCACTGGGCGAATATTAGCCCCTAAAAGTTTCCATGTAAGTTAGCGACCCACTTTATAATACTACTGTCTTATGTGTGCACATTACTTTTAACAATCATACATAAACATTACACAATATATATATAAAATCAACGGGCAAAGATTATTCTGTTAACTTTGCTTTCCATACACTACGCGGCATTGTAATGTATTATCAATTGTGTATTTGGGTGTAAGTCCTACCCTCATGACAGACCTTCAGATAGGCTTACCAACAGTATCGTGAGTTAATATTGCGCAGGCTATGATGGTCCTGCCGCAGCATGTACAGGTGCCAACTCACCCTCGCTATTAAGACAACCGTCCTTACCGGGGCAGGTGTCATGGCCTGGTTCCTTTGGCCATGTGACACCTTGGAAATGCAGATCTCGATCCTATCATTTTTGGTTCCCGCCTTGCTTCGACGGCCTGGATCTCCTCCAGAGATCGGATGGTCGAGAATCATTCAAGGGTTCCATGTGATACTTAAACGCCTCCACATGGTCTCAGAGCTCATTTACGCTTGCGGTCTTTCCGGACCCGGTTCAGTGCTCCATCTCTGGCTCGAATTCATCAGCATTAACCCTTCGTTCTGCAACGCTTCAGAGGCTACGAACCGTCCGTTATCAAACCCTCGCAGGTACTAGCTATTTGATATCCGTTTTGCCATATGTTTTAACTGGTTTGTTTACCATGGAAGGTTTCTTACAGTATTATTTCTTTTCCTTGCCAAGCTGTGCAGCTGGGACTTCCTATACCTCGGATGGAAACAGGGTGGCTCCCCACCGCGATACAACTCTCCGGTAGACACAGGTATGTCATCGGCTATTGATGCGCTGTTTGCATAATAGAGTGAAAAGATTACGGGTCATAAACTACAGTTTTGTGGTTTGGTGCAGACCACTACCCCCAACGCGGGTTTTCTTGCTTCAGTCGCTGGGTATTCTCTGTGGAGAACCCTTATGGTTTGCCTTCGTGGTGTAGACTGGTCATGACAGTGATTTTACTGGTTAAATTGTTGCTCACAGAGAAGTTCTGGGTTCTTTTATACATGTTTATGTTTTCCCATTTGCTTTACAATACTGCTGCCCTTGCGGCAAGCTTGGTACATTTGTTTTGATACATATGGGTTTCAGGTCTGGTCTTCGCGCTCAGATCTGAGCACGAATATTTTGGGTTTTCCCTTTATCAAATATGTACTATAATTTATTTTCAATGCCTCACCGTTCGGTGCAATTTGTATTTGTAAACAGTGTATGGAACTTATCTAACCCTCAGGGTATTTACGCCTGTATCTTATATGGTTCGGATTTGATTTCTTCGACATTCTTGAAACAGAACATGGGGTTTATAGGTTGTAGCTGTTTCTACCTATTCTCATAACGGCATTCGCCTATCTATTATCAAGTTGTGATGATAATTTTGGTTACGTGCTCTGTGTTTTTAAATGCTCTTCGCATTGCTAATCTATGCAACATGATTTTCGGTGACTGTAAGCAATGTCAAGCTGACTCTTCTCTTTATGGAAAAGTTACACTATATACTTGCTGGTTTTTCCTCCTTACCGTTATCGCACAGGTGCTCTTGTATTAATATGACTATCTTCTCTTTAAAGTTGCATACACAGAGTGTTTTATTTATGTATACCGCTGTTCCCATTTATCGTTCTAAATGCACAGAGTTTTACATATACATATACTTCCTGTACTCTATTTATAGCTCTAGATGTACAGGGTCTTTATATTCACATGCTCACTGTGTTTCCATTTTTCGCTCTAAATACACCGGGTTCTATTTTACTATGTCCGCGTGTACTGCGTCTTGGTGACAAAGGTTAATGAAATGCGATTATAATTTCCATCCTCTGTTTGTACAGTTCACCAATAATGCTCTGTCTAGAGTAATGTAACGGTTTATGCACAGGTTATTCATTATTCGTGCCTAACACTGTCTCACTACTCCTCCGTCACTATTCAGATTCGGAGGTTTAAACCCTCGTTCTCTTGTCATTTCATAGTATTGTTCGGTTAACTGCCATAGTTTTTCCTACTATTTGATTCGCTGGTAACTATTCGTTACAGACAGTGTATTGACCTCGTTAATGAGGTTGGGTCAAGTCCGTTACACAGTAACCAGACCTTGATAGATGTTTCCTTGTATCCATGTACAGTTTTGCTTACTATCTCTGTGTAGCTTTCTTTACCGGAGTACTATTCCAGACCCTGTCTAATATTCGACAGTCTGTCCCTTAATTTAAAGTTTGCATTTATACATTTACGCTAATCATCGTGACAGTGTCTAGGAAAATAAAAAGACATATTTCCTATTCGACTACTGTAATTTTAATGCACTTTTATTCTCAATCAGGGACTTCACAGTTTGGAACCGTACCTGGTTCGCCAGTCTCAGGAATGGTTTTTCAAACAAAACAAGTCACCTGAGCTTTAATTCTGCTCGTCCACCCAGCCATGAGATCCATCCCTCAGACGGAATTCTCCCCCCGAGCCATCCTGCAGGCCTCAAGCCCTCAACAGGATTTGTGCACTCTCTGTGCCTGGTTATCTGGTCCTAACCAGACTTAACCACTTTTCTCTTTCTTTTTCCTTTTTCCTCTTCTTGGAAAAGAATCTCTTCTGTCTGTCCTCACAGCACAGAACCTCCTCCCTCAGTCAGGACTTTTCCTGTTTTGGAGGGTAGTTTCCATCAGTTATCATAACTGATCTTTTTCTTTAAGATCCACCTCTTAGAGGCTGCCAGCATTTCAAGAAATATTTAAATTACTTTAAAAAAAATAGTTTGTCACAGTTTTGTTTAAAACATAACAACAACTGTATTACTGTCTTTTACCACAGTAAACTTTCACATTTACATAGCCTGGGGTCATTACATCTCCCCCTCCTGTGATTGGACATCGTCCCGATGTCTGTCACTCTTAAACAAATTCGGGTAAGCTTCTCTAAGGAGTTCCTCATCCTCCCAAGTGGCTTCTTCCGGCCCATAGTGCTGCCACTGCACTTTAGCTTGGAAAATAACCCGTTTCCGCAGCTGCACTTCTCTCCGGTCGAGAATGGTCAGTGGTTCGACCAGAACCTCGCCTTCCGGCTCGACCTGCAATCAGCAACAGATTTAGTTATTTTCTTGTTTCGGAACAAAGCTTATCTAGAATGACCAGATTAATTCTTACCCGAACATTCTGCCATTGAATCACATGCTTAGGATCGTAGACGTATTGTTTCAATACGGAAACGTGAAAAACATTGTGGATCCTAATATGGCTTGGTAGGGCGAGTTGATAAGCTACCGGCCCCACCCTTGCCAAGATTTGGAAAGGGCCAAAATAACGAGGTGCAAGTTTGGCACACCCGCTCCACTGCAAGGTACTCCTTCTGGGTTGGATTCTGACAAACACATGGTCCCCAACTTGAAATTCTTTGAACCTTCTCTTTCGATCAGCAAAACTTTTATGTCTATCCTGAGCAGCTTTTAAGTTGGTACGCACCCTTTTTACCGTTTCTTCCATTTCCTTGAGCATTTCAGGACCAATTCGTAACCTGTCCTCAGGTCCACCCCAACTTGAGGGTGTGCGGCACTTCCGCCCATACATGACCTCAAAAGGACTCAACTGTGTTGAGGAGTGATACCCATTGTTATATGCAAATTCGACCAGGTGGAGATATTCTTCCCATTGGGTTGGCTTCATCATAACACATGCTCTCAGCATGTCCTCCACAACCTGATTCACTCGCTCCGTTTGGCCATCTGTTTGGGGATGATAGGCTGTGCTAAAGTTCAGCTGTGTTCCCAGTTCAGCAAACAATGTCCTCCAAAAGGCTGATGTAAACTTAACATCACGATCGGAGATGATTACCTTCGGAAGTCCATGCAATTTGAATACATTTTGCATGAAAATATGAGCAATTTGCACAGCCTTATATGTTGATTGCACAGGTATGAAGTGTGCTGCCTTACTCAACTTATCCACTACCACCATAATGGAATCATTATTTTTCTTCGTTCGAGGCAATCCAGTTATAAAATCCATGGAGATAGTCTCCCATTTCCATTCCGGAATGGGTAAGGGTTGTAGCAGCCCTGCTGGATGCAAATGCTCCGCCTTGATCTGCTGACATTCTAGACATCGTGCTAGATACTCAGCTACCTCCTTCTTCATTTTTGGCCAGTAATATTCTTTTCGAAGAGCGGTAATCATTTTCTGGTATCCTGGATGCCCGGTGTAATGGCTGATGTGGAATTCGTCCAGAATCAACTTCTTAAGACTACCTTCATTGGGTACATACAACTTTTTATTAAAGTACAACATTCCGGCATCATCTAGTTCATACCCTTGTTGGATTTCCTTACCAGATAGTTGCTGTATTTGCTGTTTAATTTGCTGATAAACAGCATCTTGTTCAGCCGCTGTTTTTATCTTTTCAATCAGAGTACTTTGCCATTTACTGACCGAAATCTTGCACACGCACTGTACCTTCCGACTTAATGCATCCGCTACTCGGTTCTCCTTCCCTTTTAGATGCTTAATTTCAAAGTCGAACCCGCTTAAGAAGTCAGCCCAACGAGCTTGTCTCGTATTTAAGGTGGGTTGGCTGAAATAGTTTGTTAAGCTGTGGTGGTCTGTTAGCAACAGAAATTTTCTGCCCAAGAGATAGTGTCGCCACATTTTCAGGGCATGAATGACAGCTGCCAGCTCCAAGTCGTAAGCAGAGTATTTCTGCTCATGTTCTTTCAGTTTCCTAGATTCATAAGCAATGACTCTTCCTTCTTGCATCAGCACTCCTCCCACACCTTCTTTACTTGCGTCCGTGCAGACCACGTAATCCTTATTAGGATCAGCTATACTCAGTACAGGTGCGGTGGTGAGTAAGTGCTTGAGCTGTTCAAAACTCTTCTGGCATTCTGAGGTCCACTTAAATACTTTTCCCTTCTTTTGTAAGGAGGTGATAGGGTATGCTACCCTTGAAAAGCCTTCAACAAATCTTCTATAATAACCCGCTAACCCCATAAAGGACCTAATATCTGCCACGTCCTTTGGTATGGGCCATTCCATTATAGTTCTGATTTTCTCAGGATCTACTGCGATTCCTTCCTTTGTGATTACGTGGCCTAAGTATTGTATCTCCTCCTTGAAGAAATCACACTTACTAAACTTTGCATATAATTGATGTTCTCGCAAAGTTTGCAACACCAATCTAAGGTGTTCCTCATGCTCCTTTCTTGATCGGGAGTAAATCAGAATGTCATCTATGAATATCAACACAAACTTGTCTAAGAACCTGTGAAACACACTGTTCATCAGACACATGAAGGTAGCAGGTGCATTGGTCAGACCAAAAGGTAGCACCACGAATTCATAATGCCCATACCGCATTCTGAAAGCGGTCTTAGCGATATCCTCCTCTTTAATTTTGATCTGATGGTAACCAGATCGCAGATCGATTTTAGAAAATACCGTCGCTCCCTTCACTTGATCAAAAAGTTCGTCGATCCTAGGCAAAGGATATTTATTTTTGATCGTGAGCTTATTCAGCTGACGATAATCAATGCACATCCGAAAAGTTCCATCTTTCTTTTTGACAAACAGCACTGGGGCTCCCCAGGGCGATACACTGGGACGGATGTAATTTTTATCTAACAGCTCCTGCAGTTGCATTTTTAATTCTGTTAGTTCTGGTACACTCATGCGGTATGGTGCCCGTGATACGGGTGCTGCCCCTGGAATCAGCTCAATGGTGAAATCCACATCTCTCTTAGGTGGTAATCCCGGTACTTCCTCGGGAAAAACATCTGCAAATTCCTGTACCACTGGAATGCTACCCAGCATAGCAGTTTTATCCTTCTGATTTGCGTAACCCACCTGAATAGCGTAGATTTGACATTTCTTCTTGATGCACTTAGCTAGCTGAGATGCTGTAATGGGTCGAATCTGTACAGGATGTCTGATTCCTTGTAACTCCTGCTGCTCTCCACGGTCATCCTTATAGTAGATGGTTTTGGTCTTGCAATTCACTAAGGACCAGTGTTTTTCCAGCCAGTCCATCCCAATCAGGATATCGTATGAACCCAACGGTAGTACATTTAAATCTGCCACTATTGGCTGTCCTGCTATGGTTAAGGAGCAATTATTTACTTTGGCCAAGACTCGTCTCTTGGCTCCTGTAGCTAATTGGACCAGCCATGGATTTCTGAACTTTTCAGCTTGTAGTTTACACTGTTCTACTATTTTTGGGCTAACATAACTTAAAGTAGCTCCTGGATCAATAAGAACAGCTATAGAAAGATTTGAGATTTTACCTTCGAATTCAACCATAGATGGTTGGTACTCCGCTTGTCGGTCTTCCAAAGCCGCATTAATTCTGGGTACACTGCGTGCCACGTCCCCAACGGTCGATGCCTCATGAATTTGGGATATCTGGTCTGTCCCCTTTCGCTGTGGGCAGTTTTTCACATAGTGAGGTCCTCCACAACCCCAGCATTGAACTGGAGGTCTGGTCATCCCCTCACCTTCTGGTCTAACAGGCTGCTCATTTACTCTAGATTCGCTCATTGGCCTAGATCGGGGCGCATTCCTTGCAACAGATCTACTGTTTAATCCTTTACCAGCACCTTTACTCCCACTGCTGCGACCTCCTTTGCTGCTCCCAACCATCCGACTGCTCTTTTTTTCATTCCATCTTTTGTTTGAGGTGTCCCCCTTCTGTTTACTCTGCTGGTAGCAGATCCTTGCTTTACGGATAGCCTCATCCATGGTCCTAGGATTGTCAAACTCAATCCTTTCCCTTATATATGAAGGTAAGCTACTCACAAACCTTTGGACCTTGGCTTTCTCCTCCTTGATGTAAGGTACATAACGTAGCAGTGAGGTAAAGCGATTAATGAACTCGTCCATTGTCTGTTGTCCCAATCTTAAATCATGGAATTCCCTTGCCTTTTCATCGTAAAAGCGTTCAGTCAGATACCTCTCTTTGAAGTATTTCTGAAACTTCTCCCAGGTAATGGTCCGTTCGCTTACCCCTTTGACAATTTTGATTTCCTCCCACCACAAGGTTGCCTTACCTTGTAACTGAAAAATAGCTAATCTTGCCTTCAGGTTATGATCATACTCGTACAACTGAAAATATTTATTCATATTTATTAACCAAGCTTCAGCTGCTTCCTCCTGTTCGCCATCAAAATGCGGGGGTTTAATTTTTCGAAACTCCCCCTGCAGCTCCATTTTCTGCCGTTTTGAAGTTTGTTGTTCTGGTACATTATCAGAATGATCCTCCTTGCCTTCTGAAAGTTCAGGTTCCATCTGATAATTCTGTTCTTCGGTCATCCTCTGCTGTTCCGCACTGGGGTTGGATAGAGGGGGATTTTGCCTATCCGACAAACTCTTCAAAATTCTTTCTTGTTCAACTGTCAACCGCGCGTTGTCCTCTCGCAACCGTGCCATCTCATTCTTCAATTCCTGGACAGTTTCCAGGATTGCAAGGTTGGTACTTCGTGTTTCTGCACCCAATTGTACCCACAGCTCTGGATTCTCTTGAGGGTTACTGCCGGTTCCTTGCATTTTGTCTCTTTTCTGGCTTAACTGCTAGCTGTTGTAATTCTGTATTTCACCCCAAATAGACAGAACACAGTTAAGTACATTATTATCTTGCATATGTATGCATGGTGTACCCTTCTGCACAATGAAACATGTTCTACTTGAGGCCACAGTGTTGAAACTGGGCTCTGATACCAATTTGTCACACCTATATCCACATACATATAGAAAAAAAAATTTGATGTATGCCTAACCTATAAGTTAGCGACCCACTTTATAATACTACTGTCTTATGTGTGCACATTACTTTTAACAATCATACATAAACATTACACAATATATATATAAAATCAACGGGCAAAGATTATTCTGTTAACTTTGCTTTCCATACACTACGCGGCATTGTAATGTATTATCAATTGTGTATTTGGGTGTAAGTCCTACCCTCATGACAGACCTTCAGATAGGCTTACCAATAGTATCGTGAGTTAATATTGCGCGGGCTATGATGGTCCCGCCGCAGCATGTACAGGTGCCAACTCACCCTCGCTATTAAGACAACCATCCTTACCGGGGCAGGTGTCATGGCCTGGTTCCTTTGGCCATGTGACACCTTGGAAATGCAGATCTCGATCCTATCATTTTTGGTTCCCGCCTTGCTTCGACGGCCTGGATCTCCTCCAGAGATCGGATGGTCGAGAATCATTCAAGGGTTCCATGTGATACTTAAACGCCTCCACATGGTCTCAGAGCTCATTTACGCTTGCGGTCTTTCCGGACCCGGTTCAGTGCTCCATCTCTGGCTCGAATTCATCAGCATTAACCCTTTGTTCTGCAACGCTTCAGAGGCTACGAACCGTCCGTTATCAAACCCTCGCAGGTACTAGCTATTTGATATCCATTTTGCCATATGTTTTAACTGGTTTGTTTACCATGGAAGGTTTCTTACAATATTATTTCTTTTCCTTGCCAAGCTCTGCAGCTGGGACTTCCTATACCTCGGATGGAAACAGGGTGGCTCCCCACTGCGATACAACTCTCCGGTAGACACAGGTATGTCATCGGCTATTGATGCGCTGTTTGCATAATAGAGTGAAAAGATTACGAGTCATAAACTACAGTTTTGTGGTTTGGTGCAGACCACTACCCCCAACGCGGGTTTTCTTGCTTCAGTCGCTGGGTATTCTCTGTGGAGAACCCTTATGGTTTGCCTTCGTGGTGTAGACTGGTCATGACAGTGATTTTACTAGTTAAATTGTTGCTCACAGAGAAGTTCTGGGTTCTTTTATACATGTTTATGTTTTCCCATTTGCTTTACAATACTGCTGCCCTTGCGGCAAGCTTGGTACATTTGTTTTGATACATATGGGTTTCAGGTCTGGTCTTCGCGCTCAGATCTGAGCACGAATATTTTGGGTTTTCCCTTTATCAAATATGTACTATAATTTATTTTCAATGCCCCACCGTTCGGTGCAAATTGTATTTGTAAACAGTGTATGGAACTTATCTAACCCTCAGGGTATTTACGCCTGTATCTTATATGGTTCGGATTTGATTTCTTCGACATTCTTGAAACAGAACATGGGGTTTATATGTTGTAGCTGTTTCTACCTATTCTCATAACGGCATTCGCCTATCTATTATCAAGTTGTGATGATAATTTTGGTTACGTGCTCTGTGTTTTTAAATGCTCTTCGCATTGCTAATCTATGCAACATGATTTTCGGTGACTGTAAGCAATGTCAAGCTGACTCTTCTCTTTATGGAAAAGTTACACTATATACTTGCTGGTTTTTCCTCCTTACCGTTATCGCACAGGTGCTCTTGTATTAATATGACTATCTTCTCTTTAAAGTTGCATACACAGAGTGTTTTATTTATGTATACCGTTGTTCCCATTTATCGTTCTAAATGCACAGAGTTTTACATATACATATACTTCCTGTACTCTATTTATAGCTCTAGATGTATAGGGTCTTTATATTCACATGCTCACTGTGTTTCCATTTTTCGCTCTAAATACACCGGGTTCTATTTTACTATGTCCGCGTGTACTGCGTCTTGGTGACAAAGGTTAATGAAATGCGATTATAATTTCCATCCTCTGTTTGTACAGTTCACCAATAATGCTCTGTCTAGAGTAATGTAACGGTTTATGCACAGGTTATTCATTATTCGTGCCTAACACTGTCTCACTACTCCTCCGTCACTATTCAGATTCGGAGGTTTAAACCCTCGTTCTCTTGTCATTTCACAGTATTGTTCGGTTAACTGCCATAGTTTTTCCTACTATTTGATTCGCTGGTAACTATTCGTTACAGACAGTGTATTGACCTCGTTAATGAGGTTGGGTCAAGTCCGTTACACAGTAACCAGACCTTGATAGATGTTTCCTTGTATCCATGTACAGTTTTGCTTACTATCTCTGTGTAGCTTTCTTTACCGGAGTACTATTCCAGACCCTGTCTAATATTCGACAGTCTGTCCCTTAATTTAAAGTTTGCATTTATACATTTACGCTAATCATCGTGACAGTGTCTAGGAAAATAAAAAGACATATTTCCTATTCGACTACTGTAATTTTAATGCACTTTTATTCTCAATCAGGGACTTCACAGTTTGGAACCGTACCTGGTTCGCCAGTCTCAGGAATGGTTTTTCAAACAAAACAAGTCACTTGAGCTTTAATTCTGCTCGTCCACCCAGCCATGAGATCCATCCTTCAGACGGAATTCTCCCCCCGAGCCATCCTGTAGGCCTCAAGCCCTCAACAGGATTTGTGCACTCTCTGTGCCTGGTTATCTGGTCCTAACCAGACTTAACCACTTTTCTCTTTCTTTTTCCTTTTTCCTCTTCTTGGAAAAGAATCTCTTCTGTCTGTCCTCACAGCACAGAACCTCCTCCCTCAGTCAGGACTTTTCCTGTTTTGGAGGGTAGTTTCCATCAGTTATCATAACTGATCTTTTTCTTTAAGATCCACCTCTTAGAGGCTGCCAGCATTTCAAGAAATATTTAAATTACTTTAAAAAAAATAGTTTGTCACAGTTTTGTTTAAAACATAACAACAACTGTATTACTGTCTTTTACCACAGTAAACTTTCACATTTACATAGCCTGGGGTCATTACAAAGAGTGCCTTAACATACACCCATTCACTGTCAATCCAAAAGCCTGTGAGCTATTCTCCATTAAAATTATATCTATGATATGATATTTTAATAAATTTATTCTTCATCAATTAATATTTTATCAATTTTAAATTAATTTTTTAAAATATTTAATAATTATTTCTTTTTATTTTCAAATTCATTGTCATGGAATTATTTAAATTTATTTATACAATTAAAATTTACAATTTTCGCGGTTTCTGCGAATGTTCAGAGAGGTCTTCAAATTAAGTCACGTTATTGTGCCCAAACGGGAAGAGCACAACCAGTTTTTGCCAAGATAGTGGGCCAGTGTTTCTGGAATCTTAGTACTTTATTTTCGTTATTTATCATAAGAGGGTTTTATAAGGAATTTTGATAGACACAATCCAAACAAGAGGTAATGTTTATATTGAAAATTTAAATAATAATTAAACTCGAAGAATTTGATTTAATTTCTAATTTATTCTAATCTTAATTTAAAAGCTATATGTTCATTTAGTTTTTAAAGATAAATAACTATAGAATTAAATTTATTTCAATTAACAAATATAAATTAAATAAATATTTCAGAAAACTAATAAAAGTAAAATACAGATAAATATTTTACTTTAGTTAACAATTATAAATTAAATAAACATTTCATAAAAATAATAAAAGTAAATATGTGAATATAGAGAGTCCATAATTTTCATAACAAAACATTATCATAAAAGAATATAGTGATACAATGTTTCTAAAATTATTATTATTGGGAAAAATTAAAACCTAAATAAATGTAAAGCTATCATATCTGTTATCTTTAACAATCAGAAAACCCTATTGTGTATTGCTACCATATGTGTTATCTTTAACAGAGAAAATCCTACTATGCTTATGAGTCAAAGCTCTTCTAACCAAGAGTTTAAGTATTCTTTCATTGAGAAACATACATTTCCTTTGGTAGAAGCCATCGAGAAATTCAGAAATTACATTCTTGGCAAACACACATGTTAAACTCTCTTTCCGTGCGGTTAAATTCCTCCCATCACAAACTTTGCTTTCAGGAGAACTTGCACATTGGCTCGCCAAGATATCAGAACATGATTTTACAATTTCAAATTCCAAAACCATAAAGGTACACGACTTGGCATTACATTTAACACAATATCTTGAGCCAAGTGTTTCAAGTGATGATGTTGAGTCACTTTCTGCTTTGTTTTTCACAAACTTTGCTTTCGGGAGAACTTTCACATTGGCTCACCAAGATATCAAAACATGATTTTACAATTTCAAATTCCAAAACCATAAAGGTACACGACTTGGCATTACATTTAACACAATATCTTGAGCCAAGTGTTTCAAGCGATGATGATGAGTCACTTTCTGCTTTGTTTTTAGTCATTGAGCAATTGATTGATGTAGCAGACCACCCCTGGTATAGTGACCTTATTTTTTATCTTCAAAACCAAAGATGTCCAGATAATTTGAATAAATTCCAATGTAGATGTTTACGTGTAGATTCTTCTAAGTATTATATTATGAACATGATGTTGTATCATAAATCATAGATGGATTAATGTTGAAGACTTGTCAAGTGTGTAGATGATAAGGTTGATGTTAAGTTGTTATCAACATGTCATGGTTCAACACAAGAAGATTTCCATATAGGAGGTCATTTGTTATCAACCTGTCATGGTTCAACGCAAGAGGATTTCATTGGTCATAAAATTTTTAGATTAAGTTTTTATTGGCCAACTATCTTCATTGATTGTTATAAATATGTGCAAAGATTGCCAGCAAGCAGCCAGAAGAGAGATTCCATGCTCTGCCCCATCGCCCTATAATTCCTGAATTCCCTTTCACTAAATGTGGATTGGATTTCATTGGACCAATAAATCCTCCCTCTTTTGCAGGTCACATCTTCATTTTAACTACCATTGATTACTTCAAGTGTTCAAAAGCCATTCTTCTGAAAAATGCTCGTTATGAACAAGTAATCAATTTTTTTGGAAACTTATATTTTCTCATGCTTTGGACAGCCTCTTGAATTGATTTCAGATTCAAGATTTCATATAGCAGGCCTACTTAAATATCTACCCATATCACCCAGTTCTACAATCAATATCATGCCAAAAATTCTACCTCGTCAACATATTACCCACAGGGTAATGGTTTAGTTGAATCTACCATCAAAAACCTTATTAGAATCATGAAGTGGTTAATTAATCACAAACCACATACTTGGCACACCATGTTGAAATTTGTGCTATGGGCAGATCACACCACCATTAAATTCAACACAGGTGCTTCTCCCTTCTGTGGGATGGAACATCATAGTTTCTATCTCTTAGTCCCTCTTCTCATTGCCCATGTTTCCCTCCCTTTGGACAACATGTAACATACTCTTTCATAGTCACTTACCTTATGTATAACCAAAAATTCTGAATTCTAACTAGCTTTGAGAGTCTCTCTGTGAAATCACCAATGTTGACCATGATAAACACTAATTAAACCCGCAATTCATTGGAAATTTCAAAAATTAACCTCTCCTATAATTATTTCTTAAAACGCCTAATAGGTTGGATCCCTCTTAAGAATTCATGGCCATAGATTATTAAACTATTATGAAGAGGATTCACTTCACAATCATTGTGTAAAGATGGTTGTCCTAAGGTCACTTGTCATGGGTTTCAAAAACAAACATTAATGTTTGGAAAATGGGTAAGGTTTATGGTGGGATTGAAGTAATTATATAACTTAATCATTGTTTCATATGTTTGTGATTGGATGTGATCTTTATACACTGCAATATACATAAATCTGTATTATACTCATGGATAAACATTTTATGGCGTAGACGATGGGTTATATATGATTATTACTCAGGGATTTATGACATGTCTCGGCACTCAGCGTATAATATAATTACATGGGGTAGTTGGATCGATTTGATTCCCGAGTAACCTGGAGGATTATGGTATGTATTTGGCAAGGGTATCTGGTGTTTGTTTTGATTGCAATTGCATTTTAAATGGTATGGTTATGACCCCTCGACAATCGAATTTGATAATTACCGGCATAAAATATATGTTTGCGAAGCGTCTAATATAATTTCATAACTTGAAATGTATTTCTAAGTATTGGTAGTCGGATCATTTTCACCAGAAAGTTTGTATTGTTTCATGCAATGTGACTTTGGCAGCGGTGTTTAATACTATGCGATGTGCACATGACTCGGTGTGCTTTCAAACCCTTTATTCATTAATAATATTGTTTTGAATTATATCAATATGATATGTCGGCTATTGACATGGAATTCTTTCACCGGTTTGATTGGTTAAATCTTTGTTCTGGCTCCGATTCAACCCATCTCTATTTTTAATCTATTGTATAGTGTCTATCCTCATCATCATTTCCCACTCGAACACACATGGTTGAAATTTATAGACGTGTTATGGGAAACATAACTTAGTTAATGAAGCATGCCTGCGTTTCTTTCCTGCATTTACTCCACCACCTCGAGTTGAGCACTTCGATTCTTATCGATTTGAAAAACCCTCCAATGTGGTCATTCTCATTATTTTACAATTCTTGTTTCTCTACAAGTGAATCCTAGTGGTCAGTAAGTGTTTACTTTCTTTAGAGTTTGGAGTTTGATTACATGGATTAGAGGCAGTTTTTTAGATTCAATTTCTCGTTGTACCCTCACTGCTCACTAGGTATGTACAACATGGTTTTCATTTGCTTTCTCTGTGAACTACGCTGAGTTTTTCCCCTTTTTAACCTCCTCCCTTTTGGTGTCTGCATGCAAATGTATATGTATCCCTCAGTTGGCGATGAAATTCATTTTTCAATCTTGTGTGTCAAATCTAGGTTCGATCATGAGTTTTTGCCTAACTTTTTATGATGTTTTCCCTATGCATTATGACTAAAAACCCTCGAGGACTCAAGGCTTTGAGCTTATACTATCTGGCATTAATTAAAAGACCCAATCTTGATGGCCATGAGTCGATCCCAAGAAACTCATAGCTATGAAATATTGGCCCCATCCAAAAACCCTAAATAAGTTCCACGAATTCTTATGAATAGTAAGGTACTACATGAAGTATTTGAAAATAATGAATACTTGTTTATCCCTTAACCACGGTACCCAATAAAAATACTTTTGTTGGGATGAGGTCACTAAAATATCCTTCTCACCTTTAAAATATACCATGTGACCAATTCCAATATTAGTTGTACCAAATTTTACTATGATTTTTTCTTCAAATGTGGTGCCTCACATAGTGGAAATATGGAAGTACTCATACAAGAATGGAACCCTTTGGAATTCACTTCTAAGTAATTTCATGACCCCAATTTGCATAAATTCACACATGAAAAATAAATGATTGTCATCATGAAAATTGTAAACACTTGGCATGCATACCTTATTGGGTGATGCTTCTAGATTAAGACAAACTATCATAGTCTAAAGTTCTTGAATTAAGGTTATCTTCACCAAAATAACATAAGTGGGCCACCAAGCAACTAGGGTACGAATATGAGATTATCTATAATAAAGATAAACAAAATGTTGTAGCAATTCCTTATATTTATCCTTTCAAAGTTGGTTTAAGGAAGCTAGTCAAGAAATTTTGGAAAATGACACTATCATTAAACTTATCCATGGGCTTTAGGAAGATCCCAACCCTCCTAAGGAGTATAGGTTGAAACTATATACACTATAATATGAAAAAAACATTATTCTAATAAAGTATTATTCCTTAGAACAAAGAATCATAGAAGAATCTTATTGATCTACTACATCAAGCCACTCTTGATTTCATAAAACATATGAATGAACTAAATGCTCACTCTTTTGGGAGGGAATGGAAACTGACATTTGGGATTTTGTGGCCAAATGTGACACTTGTTAAGGAAATAAAGGGAAAATAGACATGTGGGTCAACATTATTATGGGTTTAATAATGGAATATATAAAGCAAAACAACATATATGTAGTCATGGTGATAGTTAGTCTCTCTCCAAATATGCTCTTTCTATTAGGATATTATATATTACAGAGCAATGGAACACATAAAATATATTGCAGAAATATAAACACATAAAACACATAAAACAAGAGAGACATAGATATACATGGTTCACCCAATTTTGGGCTATGTCCATGGAGAAAAAATCAGTCTTTCCTGTTATATTATCTAGCAAAATAAAGAGATACAACCTATAGCAGATCCGTTGTAATTCCCTCTTCGCTCTCACACAATCTCCTCTCTCTTTCTCGCTTAGAATACAGATCTACATAAACGCAATACAATTCCCTCATATATAGCGAGGAGTTGCCTTCTAGGGCAAAAAAACCCTAAATTAAACATAACTTATACCATAAGATCTTCTCCTAATGAACGACCTAGATTGACTACGAAATTATAACATTATACAAGGCAATTTTACATCTATTTTTAGCTTCAGGGGTGCTGCCCATGATCCCCCACCAAGGGGGGCTCCAAATAATCGTCGTCACCCCCCATGGACCTCCCTGGCAGTGTACATTTTATGGATGGAGTTGCCGCCACATTACAAACTGGGGTCCAATGTGGCAATACTTCTGAATAAAGAAGATAATCAGGCTCCAAACCCAACAATCTCCCACTTGGAGACTAATTATAAAAACTCCACCGCTACTTCATTTGTTGGATAATGACTCCACTTTGGACTTGGTTGTTTCTCATCTTCTTCATCATACTTGAAGACCAATTGAAATTGAGCAGAATCTCAGTTTCTCCTTGGTTACAACTTTTGTTAACATAGCTGCAACATTCTGGCTAGTGTGTATCTTTTCCAGCTTCAACTGTCCATCATCCAATGCTAACTGTATGAAATGGTACTTAAGCTGTATATGTTTATTCTTGGAATGAAATGTAGAGCTCTTTGCAAGATGTATGACACTTTGCTTATCACTGTATAACCTGCCCAACTCCTGTTTCTTACCCAATTCATCCAAAAACCTTTGTAACCAAATAAATTCTTTACTAGCCTCTGTAGCAGCAACATACTCTGCTTTCGTTGTTGAGAGTGCAACAACGCTTTACAGTTTTGAAACCCAACTGACAGTTGTTTCACCTACAGTAAACACATACCCTGTGGCGCTCCTCCTGTTATCTCTATCACCCACCATATCTGCATAAACATATCCCTATAGAGCAATGTTTGAACCACCAAATCATAATGCTTGATTTGTGGTACCTCTCAAATACCCAAGAATCTACTTCACTCTCATCCAATGTTCTTTTCCTAGATTTTTCATGTACCTGCTTACAACTCCCAATGCATGTGCAATATCAGGCCTTGTGCATACCATTGCATACATTAACCTTCCAATTGCTGATGCATATGGAACTTTAGACTTATAATCCATTTCTTCCTGAGCCTTGGGACACATTTCCTTACATAGTTTGAAATGGTTAGCCAAAGGTATACTAATTGGTTTGCATTCTGCATATCAAATCTTTTCAACACCTTTTCTATGTACTCACTCTGAGACAATGTTAATTTTCGATTCTTCCTATCTCTGTTTATTCTCATACCAAGGATTTGTTTTGCAGCACCCAAATCCTTCATTGCAAATGAGTTCGCCAATTTTCTTTTGAGCACATTTATTTCCTGCAGGTTAAAACCTACAACAAGCATGTCATCTACATACAATAATAATATAATATAGCTGCCATCATTTTTCCTTTTGAGATAAACACAATGATCAGAGTGACATCTAGTATAACCTTGTTCAGACATAAACTTGTCAAATTTTAGATACCGCTGCCTTGGAGCCTGCTTTAAGTCATACAAGCTCTTATTCAACTTGCACACTAGTTTCTCCTTTCCTTTTACCTCATATCCTTGTGGCTACTACATATATATCTCTTCCTCCAAATCCCCATGGAGAAAGGCAGTCTTTACATCTAACTGCTCAAGATGCAAATCTTCAGCTGCTACTAGACTTAAAATGGTTCTGATTGAAGTCATTTTAACAACAGGAGAATATATCTCATCAAATTCTATACCATTTTTCCATGCAAACCCCTTTACCACAAGTCTATCTTTATACCTTTTTCTACCTCCGTCTTCTTCCTTCAACTTGTAAACCCATTTATTCTGCAATGTTATTTTACCTACGGGCAACCTGACTAAGTCCCAAGTTTGGTTATGTGCTAAGGAGTCCATCTCTTCTTTCATTGCTTGCTCCCACTTCTTCCTAGTTTCTACCTGCACTGCTTCTTCATAACATTTTGGTTCACCAAAATCAGTCAACGATACATAATATAATGAAGGAGAGTATCGTTCATGGGGTCTACTTATCTTGGCAGATATTCTAACACCACTTTCAGGTGTTTGACGTGCTTGTTTTTGTTGGTTTTTTTAGCCATTGATCATTATGATTTTCAAGCCCCTCCACTTTTTATGTGATCTCATCAAGCACTGCATATTCTCTATTTTCTTTTTCCTGTTTGTTTTCCTGCATCTGATCCTTATACAAAACCTTTTCATTGAATATGATATCTCTGCTCCTAATGATTTTGTGTTTTTCATAATCATAAAAGCAATAACCAAAATCATTAACACCGTATCCAATAAAGGTATGTTTCTTTGATTTTGCCTCAAGCTTTGTTCTATTTTATTTATTAATGTGGACAAAGGCTTCACAACCAAAAGTCTTTAAAAATGAGTACTTTACCTTTTTACTTTTCCATGTCTCCTCTGGAATACCACCATCCAAGGAACTTGAAGGCCCTCTATCTATTAGATAAAAAGCAGTATCTACAACATCTGCCCAAAATTTTAAAGACAATCCTGCATGCAATCTCATGCACCTTGCATGCTCCATGTTTGTTCTGTTCATCCTTTCTAACACACCATTTACTTGTGGTGTTCCTGGAACTGTCTTCTCTCTGCGAATTCCATTCTGAACAGTACCTATCAAACTCTTTGCTGCAATATTCACCTCCATTGTCTGATTTGAGACACTTCAACCTTTTTCCTATCTCATTTTCAACCAAAGCTTTCCATTTCTTGAAAGTATCAAATACATCAAATTTATTTCGAATGCAATAAATCCAGGTTTTTCTGGTTGCATCATCAATAAAAGTAACATAATAATGAGAACCACCGAGAGATGATACCTGAGAACGTCCCCATACATCTATATGCACACGCTCTAATTTTTCGCTACTCTTTTCTTTCCCAACTCTAAGGAATCTGACTCTCTTTTGTTTCCATAAACACAATTCTCACAGAATTTTAAATCAACATGCTTCAAACCTGGAAACAACTTTCTTGAGTGAAGAATTTTCATCCCCTTCTCACTCATGTTCCCGAGCCTATGATGCCACAATTTCGTATCTTCTCTTGTAGAGTTTAAAGCATTAACATAATTAGAAATACCATTTCATAAATACAATGTACCAACATTTTCTCCTTTTTCTATTACCAGGGCTCCTTTAGTGACCTTACATGTTTTATCTATAAAAGTAGTTACACAACCTTCACCTCCCAACTACCCTGTTGAAATTAGATTTTTCTTCAGATCCAGAACATGTCTTACCTCCTTCAACGGCCATTGATTTCCATTATGTTGTTTTATGAAAACTATACCCATCCCAATGATTTTACAGGGTTTATCATCACCCAATCAAACCTGTCCAAAATCTCCTTAAACATAATCATGAAATGTTTCCTATCAGGTGTGGCATGGAATGAGGCCCCTGAATCTACGACCTAGGCATCAATAATATTTTCTAATGAAAGAATCAAAGCATCTTACAACACATCACCTGTCCCATTTGCTTCATGATTGTTTTCTTGATGTGTGTCTCCTTCTTTTCCCTTCTGAGACTTGCAGTCTTTCTTCAGGTGTCCTTTCTTCCCACATTTCCAACACACTATCCCTGATCTGGACTTGGATCTATGTTTCCTTGACTTACTACGATATCCTGGGCTCTTTCCTCTTTCCATTTTTCTTCCCCTAGTCTCTGCAGTCAAAGCATTACTTGATGTCTCACTAGAGCTTTTCCATCGCATTTCCTCACTAAGGATTGCACCAACAACATTGCCAAACTTTAAAGTACTAGATCCAGAGACAGAGTTACTAATGGCCATAACTAAACCAAACCAACTTTCTGGAAATGAGCATAGAAATAGCAGAGCCCTAACATCATCATCAAAATTTACCCCTACAAAACTTAACTGACTAGTAACTATATTAAATTCATTTAAATGATCAACAACCGATCCACCTTCTAACATCTTCATATTAAATAAATGCTTCATAAGAAATACCTTATTTGAGGCCGAGGGTTTTTCATATAGTTTGGACAATGCTGACATTAAATCCTTCGTTGTCGTTTCCTTTGAAATATTAAAGACAACTGATGTCATTAGGCACAACTTTATTGTTCCAAGTGCCTTTCTGTAGAGTATATCCCATTTTTTGTCTGTCACACATGCTGGCTTCTTTGTCTTTCCGCTTAATGGTAGGTACAGATCTTTCTGAAGCATATAATATTCCATCTGCATCTTCCACAGCTGGTAGTTTTGGCCATTAAATTTTTTTGACCCTAAATCTACCATCTTTTTCCATTGCTCTCACTCGAACCAGGAACCCTTCTCTCCTACGAGTTTATCAGCCAAATAGACCTTCAGCTCTGATACCAGTTGTTAGAAAATTATATATTATAGAGCAGTAGAACACATAAAATATATTGCATAAATATAAACAGAGAAAATGCATAAAATGAGAGAGATAAAAATATACGTGGTTCACCCAATTTTGGGCTATGTCTACGGAGAAACAGCCAGTCCTTCCTGTTATATTATCTAGCAAAATGACGCGATACAACCTACAACAAATCCGCTTTAATTCCCTCTTCGCTCTCACACAATCTCCTCTCTCTTTCTCACTTAGAATATAGATCTACATAGACACAATACAGTTCCCTCATATATAGCGAGGGGTTTCCTTCTAGGGGAAAAAACCCTAAATTAAACATAACTTCTACTGTCAAATCTTCGCATAATGAACGGCCCAGATTGACTACAAAATTACAACATCTAACAAGGCAATTTTACATCTATTTTTAGCTTCAGGGGTGCTACCCCCGACCCCCCATCAGGGGGGGCTCCAAATAATCATCATCACCCCCCTTGGACACCCTTGGCAGCATACATTTTATAGGCGGAGTTGCCGTCACATTACGAACTAGGGTCTAATGCGGCAATACCTCTGAATAAAGAATATAATCAGGCTCCACACCCAACACTTTCTTCACCATATCCATTCACCTCTCCTAAGTTTCCCAAGTCTTTCTTGATTAGAATTAAGTTACAAAAAAAATTCACTAATAAATTATTCTAGAATGTGTTTAAACTATAAACTATAGGGTACCAACTACAAATGAACACCATATATCACCAATAAACATATGGTGAAACTGAAGTGTTCAACAAGTTCCTAAAAAACCATATATGTTTTGCTTTTAAAAAGCATAGTAATGGATATGATGACTTGGCCTCTTAAAATGGTGTGAAAATGTGTTTAAATGTTTTATCCAAATTAAATTTTAAATTGATTTTAAAAATAACCTTTTAAATAATATAATATTCATATTTCATTAGAAATTTATTACAAAATTAAATTAATTTTTACACTTTTCCTATTTCAATTTCAATTAATTACATAAGTGCATAAAAATAAATGGAAAAATAACAAAATTACTTGTGATAAAAATGAAATTAAATAAGAGACTAGAGGAATGTTGGGCTTTCCTGTATTAGAAATGAATGGCACTATCAAGAATGTTGATCAAGAATGTTTGGAAAATGTCACTATATGTAATATTCCCTTTTTTGATCTAGTCAAAATGGACGGAATCTGTCTATGGTATTTAGAGTGTCCAGGGAAAATAATAAAATAGGGTCTTTAGAGAGTCCATCAACTATAATAGGAGATATAAGCTAAGCATTTAGATGATTCGGGTTTATCTATCTTCTTGTGTTTTTCTTGAGAACTTGGGATGACCAGTTCTAGTTTGATCTTAGGGACAAAAATCGGTGGTTGTTATATTTACCATGGTATCTTCCCATGGTATCAGCCCATGGCATTTACCTCAAGTTTTCGAGGGAAAATAATAAAATAGGGTCTTTAGAGAGTCCATCAAGCCTATAATAGAGGATAGAAGCTAAGTATTTAGATGATTCGATTTATCTATCTTGTTGTGTTTTTCTTTAGAACTTGGGATGACTAGTTCTAGTTTGATCCCAGGGACGAAAACCATGGGTGTTATTTTTTTTGGTAGATCCATCTAGGGTCCACGATTGTACTTCAGTGCATTTGTCTTCTCTTTTGATAAGGAATAGTAGATGTCATTGCAAGTTTTGATTGCAATTGTTTTTAACTAGAACACCTGGATATACCAAATCATTTGATTATTTTTTTGTTCGGGATATTACACTATCATTAAACTCATCATGAGCTTTAGGAAAATCCCAACCCTCCTAAAAAATATATACTAAAACTAGATACATTATAATATGAAAAACACATTGTTCTAGTGAAGTATTATTCCTTGAAACAAAGAATTATAGAAGAATTTTATTCATCTGCTGTGAATCCATTCTTGAATTCATCAAACATATGAATGAAATAAATGCTCACTCTTTTGGGAGGGAATGGAAACTAACATCTAGGACTTGTGGCCAGACATGACACCCAAGGAAATAAAGGGAAAATACACATGTATGTCCACATCATTATCGATTTAATACTAGAATATCTAAGATCAATTAACAAATATGTAATTATGTTGATAATTGATCTCCTTCCAAAAATGCTTTTGTTTGTAATGAGGTCACTGAAATATCCTTCTCATCTTTAAAATATACCATGTGACCAATCCCAATATTAGTTGTACCATTACTATGAATTTTTTCTTCAAATATGATGCCTCTCGTAGTGGATATAGGGTAGTACTCATACAAGAATGGAACCCTTTGGAGTTCACTTCTAAGTAATTTCATGACCCCAATTTACGTAAATTCACACATGAAAAATAAATGATTGTCATCATGCAAATTGTAAACACTTGGCATGGATACCTGATTGGGTTACGCTTCCAGATTAAGACTAGCTATCATAGTCTAAAGTTCTTGAATTAAGGTTATCTTCACAAAAATAATATTAGTGGCCCACCAAACTACTAGTATATGAATATGAGATTATTTATAATAAAGATAAACAAAATGTTGTAGCAATTCCTTATATTTATCCTTTCAAAGTTGGTATAAGGAAGCTGGTCAAGAATTCTTAGAAAATGACACTACATTAAACTCATCCATGGGCTTTAGGAAGATCCCAACCCTCCTAAGGAGTAGAGGTTGAAACTAGATACATTAAAATATGAAAAAGACATTGAAAGAAACATTGTTCTAGTAAAGTATTATTCCTTAGAACAAAGAATCATATAAGAATTTTATTGATCCGCTACATCAAACTACTCTTGATTTCATAAAACATATGAATGAACTAAATGCTCACTCTTTTGGGAGGGAACGACAACTGACATCTAGGATTTTGTGGCCAAATGTGACACTTGTTAAAGAAATAAAGGGAAGATAGACATATGGGTTAACATTATTATGGATTTAATAATGGAATATCTAAAGAAAAACAACATATATGTAGTCATCGTGATAGTTAGTCTCTTTCTAAATATGTTCTTTCTTTACCATATCCATTAACTCTTCCTAGCTTCCCAAGTCTTTCTTGATTAGAATTAAGTTACAAGAAATTTTCACTAATAAATTATTCTAGAAAGTGTTTAAACTATAAACTAGAGGGTACCACCTACAAATGAACACTATATACCACCAATAAACATATGGTGAAACTGAAGTGTTCAACAAGTTCCTAAAAAACCATCTAAGATGTTTTGCCTTTAAAAAACACAGTAATGGATATGATGACTTGGCCTCTTAAAATGGTGTGAAAATGTGTTTAAGTGTTTTATCCAAATTCAATTTTAAATTGATTTTAAAAATAACTTTTTAAATAATATAATATTCATATTTCATTAGAAATTTAATACAAAATTAAATTATTTTTTACACTTTTCCTATTTCAAATTCAGTTAATTACATAAGTGCATAAAAATAAATGGAAAAATAACAAAATTACTTGTGATAAAAACGAAATTAAATAGGAGACCGATGGAATGTAAGGGCAAATGGTTTTACTCTTTTTTTAATTAAAATATTTTATAAAGATCATCATGTCATATTTTCAAATTTGGAAAAAGGATAATGGTTTTGGAGGGCCTTATTTATAAAAATTGTTGGGCATATAAATGATAGAAAATGACACATTTGGTGAATATCAACCACATTTACTAATGTGGTTGTGTTAGTAAATAATAGGAAGAAAATGTTTTTTGTTTTATATTAATTAATATAAAATTTGTTGCTTACACACACATTATTTCAAGGAAAACTGAAAGAAGTTTTCAGTTTCCTGAATTTCAACTCACATGAAAACGGGAGATGACAAATTTTTTAAAATAGTGGAAAATGCATGGATTTCCTTGCTTTCTAGCAAATGGTGGAGGAAGTATATATATATATATATATATATATATATATATATATATATATATATATATATATATATATATATATATATATATATATATATATATATATATATACTCCTCTTCTCTCCATAGAGTGAACAAGTTCCTACTCCTCATCATGGAGTAGTACAACAACAATAGTGTTGAGAAATCTAGGGTAGAGTATCACTTAGGTTTCTTTACCTGATTTCTCTTTAATCTTTGACACTTTCCTATGTTATTATATTACGGAATCATTATTATTAATTTGTTTTGTTCATCATCAAGACATATTCCAATAAGAATATCATAATGCAAACAAAAGAACACTAGAGATGGGCTCCAAACTAGGGAAAAAACCCCACAAGGGGGAAAACCAAGAAAATAGTCCTTATAGAATCAATTCAATGAAGAATTCTAGGATCTTGACCCAAGACCAACCAAAAGACAAGTGATCCAAAACCCTTCAACGAAATTTCTGCAACACAAATATGAGGAAACCCTAGTTTCCTCCAACAACTCGCTTATGTGAAGTTGTAGAAGCGCCAAAACATATTTTTCTTCCTTCTCTCTTCTTAACTGCCCTCCTGTCTATCTCTCTCTTAATCAGATCAAAAAAATTGTGTAATGTATATATCCAAATGAGGATGAGTTCCTCCTTTTATAGGCATCTTGAGGGCATATTAGGCCTCTTCTAGGTCAACATGAATGAGTTGGCTAACTTACCTTTTGGTGCCTTCTAGACTCAACTTTAAACATAAAATATATTTCATTCTTTTGATATTGGAGCCACGCAAAGTTTATTACATCATGAATTGACCTTTTGACTTTAAACAAGACCCTAGAGGACACAATGGGTGCTTGACTAGAACAATAAACCAATGGGCAAGAAACCCATTTCAAAAATAAATAATTTTTTCTTTCCAAATAAATTTTCTTTTCCTTTTTCTAAGTAAATCAATAATTACATCAAGTCATGACTCATATACAATTATGAATACTAACACTAGTTTCATTTCAACACTCCCTCTTAACTAGGGAGGTATTCACAATTGACCCTAGGTATAAGGAGATTACTTCTATTGAATTATTCTCATAAGAAGAGTCGACTTTGTAAGCCATATCATAAGCTATATTTTTAGCTTATGTCAGTGCATCTCATCATACCAACCAACATTTTCATATAGCAAGGTCTTGACTAACAGCTCCATCTCTCCACTAGA